>JAKFHU010000615.1:0-596699 GCA_023783475.1 Daubentonia madagascariensis
TTTGACAAAGTTTAGTTTATTATGTCTCAAACAAGAAGCAGTACAATTAATCAAAGTATGCATGTAAACTGTCAACACAATTTTGCCCACTTAACAGTAGCTTGTTTATGCCAGCAGCAAAGAATCCTAGAAAGCAAGTGGCGGTGAAATAGAGAAAGGCGTTTTCCACAGCTTGTTGAGAATTGAATATTTTTCCTTGCAAGAAGTGGTCCAAAACCTGGAAGAAGTGGTCATCAGTTGGTGCAAGGTCTGGTGAATACGGTGGATGACAGAGAGTTTCCACGTCCAGCCTCTGTAGTTTGAGCAGCTTTGTTTGTTGTTGAGCGTTGTCTTGCTAGAGGATTGGCCTGTCTCTACGACCAATCTCGGCTGTTTAATTGCAAACATCCTCATCATTTCATCCAGTTGGTTGAAGTAGACATTCGCTGTAGTCAATTGACCAGATTTCATGAAGCTGTAGTGGATAATACCAGCGCTGCACCACCAAACAGACACCATTAGCTTTTTGATGAATGTTCAGTTTGGACCATGTTTCGGCACTTCATCTTTATCCAGCCATTGTGCTGAACACTTGTGATTGTCAAAAAGAATCCGTTTTCATCACACGTAACAATGTGGTGTAGAAATGGTTTGCCTTTATGTCGTGACAGCAAAGAAAGGAAGCTTCGAGAGCATTTCTCTTCTGACACTCATTTAATTCATGTGGAACCCATCTATCCAGCTTCTTTACCTTGCCAATTTGTTTCAAATGGTCCAATATGGTTGGAATAGTAACATCAAACCTGCTGCTAATTCACGCAGAGGTTGAGATGGATTCACTTCCACTACAGCTTTCAGCTCCTCATTATCCACCCTGGTCTCAGGTCACCCACATGGTTCATTTTCAGGATTAAAATCACCAAAATAGAACTTCTCAAACCATTGATGTACTGTGCATTCATTAGCCAGATAATTCCCAAACACTTCATTGATATTTGAAGTTGTCTGCGCTGCACTGGTTCCACGATGGAACTCATATTAAAAAATAACATGAATTTTTGACTTATCCATGGTTTCACAAAAATTGCTCTAAAAAAATTTGAAAGATAATCACAAGCCAAAATGTGATTTGAAAGACTGAGGATGTATCTTCACAATAAAAATAAAACTAGAAGTGTCAAAGTGAAATGTCAGAGATATCAACTGTCAAACTTAGTACTTAAGGAAATCGGGCATTTCATACTTAATAACTAATATTATTGACAACCTGGTCTCCTTTGAGACACATCTGACTTTCCTTGGATTCCAGGTCAGTTGGTTTTTCTATGACCCCAGCTCTCTGATGGCTTAAGAAAAGTTATGTCTAGGCATGGGGACTCATGCCTGTAATCTCAGCACTTTGGGAGGCCAAGGTGGGAGGATCACTTGAGGCCAGGTGTTCAAAACCAGCACAAGTAACAAAGCAAGACCCCATCTCTAAAAAGCTTATTTTTAAAAATTAGCCAGCGTGGTGGCACATGCCTGTAGTCCCAGCTACTCAGGAGGCTGAGGCAGGAGAATTCCTTGAGCCCAGGAGTTCGAGGCTGAAGTGAGCTATGATTGTGCCCCTGCACTCCAGCCTGGGCAACAGAGAGTGACACCCTGTCTCTAAAAAAAAAAAAAGAAAGAAAAAAAGAGAGAGAGAGAGAAATTAGGATTTTATAAATTAGCTGTTTATTTCTTGTTAGGGTGTAGTGATGTGTTTTCCAGCATTTACATCCCATGCAGTAACTGGTATCTGTAATCTTCTTTTATGTGACTTGAGAGGAAAGAGAGAGACAGAGAATAAGTATTTCCCTAATGTCTAGTAGAAGAAACAGTATGATGAACTCCTCACTGTGCAATTTGATTCCTCACTATTTGATTCCTCAATTTGGATAGAAAAACTATTTGAGTTCAGAAAGCAGATGGAGAACAGAAGACAGTGGGCCTGCTTACATTTAAAAGTACATTTCAAGTATTAAGCTTTCATTTTTTTTTAAATTTCATAGTGTTAAATTCCCACACAGAAGTCATCCAGGGGGTCAGACTGGGGGATATGAGACTGTATTCTGAAGTGTTTGTCCCACTTGTAGTTAATTATTACATATATGTTGACATCATACGAGGGACGTATTTCTCAGCTTTGCTGTGATCACAAGGAAGCCCAGTATCACCGCGGCTTAAAATAATGAAAGTTTATTCCCCATCTCATGATATGCAGGCTGCAGGGTGTGTGTGGCTCTGACCCAGCTGAGCTTTGCTCCGTGTGTCTTCATTTTGGGAACCTGGCTGAGGAAACAGTCCCTATGTGAGAGGTGCCCCTTCTAACACAGAGGAAGAACAAGTGGAAGGGAAGATTATCATGATGCCCCCTACAGCTTCTTCTTCAGCACTGAGCATCTCATATCTGCCCACATTCTACCAACCAAAGCATGTTCCTTGTCAAAATCCAAAGCAAAAGGCAGGGATATTACCCTCCTAGCACATGAGGCTATCAACTATCAATATGCAAACAACAGGTGGGGATGTACAGTCCTTCTACATAGAAAAGGAATGATAACTAATCATAAAATAGAAAACAAATTCTACCTGGGGCAGAAACAGATGGGCAAGCGTTTCAAACCTCCACTGACATCAACTGTTTATGAATTACAGGCTATGCATTTGCCACAAGGAAGATGAGAAGAGTTGGAGGGACAATTTGATGCACCAAGAAACACCAGCTTTACAGATATTCCCAAGAGTAGAACACAGTAAAACAGCTTGAAAGAGTCTAAAAATTCTTAATGGGCCTATTTGTAGCCTGTGTGAGGGGGGTCAGAGACAACCAAGTATAGAATGATGGACTCTGAAGCACTCTGCTCCCTGCCTGGGGCGCTGGGTGGGGGTCCTCCCTCACAATCACAGCTTGCTGTCTCCTAGGGGCAGGATGATGCTAGACTCACTTCCTATCCCAAGAAACTTTGTGGTATCACAATAAACTTAGTAAATGGGGAACTGGGACATAGTCACAATAGCTGCTATCCATCGAGCATCCTCTATGTGCTAGGCAATTTCCTATGAGCTTTAAAATATTACTTATGTCTCCCATAAACTCCATAAAGTAAGTGGAATTCCCCAAGTTTACAGATGAGGAACATTATTACTATAAGTTTCACTTCCCATCATGAGGGAAGTATAAAATAGGCAAGTGTAAACTGGTTTAGTCAGAAGCTGAGCTAGAGTCCAACATTTGACCACCTAGCATTAGACGTGATGTGGGTGGCAGGATTCTTGGTGGAGAAGTTCTCAAAATACATCACACCTGACCCTAACACTGGACCACAGCCTTGGTGCCCAAAGAGTGGTCTGTAGACCAGGGCTGGCAACCTCAGTATCACTTGGGAGCTAACAACAAATGCAGAATCTCTAGATCCATCCTAGACCTGCCAAATTACAATCTGCTTTTGAACAAGATCCCAATATGATTCATATACACACTGAAGTCAGAGGAATTCTAAAGTAGTGTTTCTCAGCCTTCCCAGTGTTAACATTCATGTTGGATAATTCTTTGTGGTGGGTGCTGCCTGTGCATTGTATGATTTTGAGCAGCATTCCTGGCTTCGACCCGCTAGGTGACAGTACTACCTCCCCAGTGGTGACAACTGAAAATTTCCCCAGACATTTCCAAGTGTCTCCTGGACACGTAATCACCCCTTGTTGGGAACCACTGACCTAGAGTGTGGGACTAACAACATCTCAATGGGGTTTCCAATCAAATCTCATCCCTTAGCTCATACCCGTGCTCAGATCACTTAACCTTTCTGAACCCCATTTCAGCAAATGCAGAAAAATTCCTAACAATACTGACCTTATACAATAGACATGTCTAAAAATTAAATGAGACAATCCTTCTAAGATTCTTAACTTCAGTCCATGGTGCATACAAAGATCTGACTAAATCTCTTTTAATTACCAAATGTTTCATAATAAAGGAGAAAATGGCAGTTCTTAACTTGTGTTTCAAGCATGAAACTTGTAAGTACTTTATCCAAAGCATCATGAAACCAAATATTGTGTAGCTACCCACGGTTTTATAGCAAGTGAACAAATTTCCCTCCCTTGATAAAGAGGGAATAGCAGTTTTCTGAAGTTAACAGACTGTGTTCCCCACTAAAGGCAATGCTTTGGAGTTGCAAGGGACCTAAGAAAGTCAGATACCTCAGACATGGGAGGAAATTTTAACGAAAAATTGGGCAAAAGTGCTAAAAAGTTTAGACCTCTGGAAGGCAGGAGATTTCACAGAGAAGGAGCAATAAAGACTGGATACACCTTACTTCTAACCTGGTCTCTTGGGAATATAGAATGAGCAGAAAAATGTTTCTTTCTGCCCAGACCAGTGTCCCACAGGAAAACCAGGTGCTCAGCGGTTGGAGTTACAAGAGGGATATGTGCTTAATGAGCAGAAATAGCTGTAAATAGATCCTATGCTCTTGTCCCTTAGAGTGTTCAACCTTGGGCTGGACGGCATGTGGTTTTCCTTTTGGAGTCCTACGTCTGGCTCAAAGACCAATGCTTCACCCCTTCCTGCTGTCTTGTCTGAGGACAGAGCTTCAGTGTCAATCTTCAGCCATCCAGGGTAGAATTCAGACTTCCACACAGAGACCTTCTTCTCAGGACCCGATACAGGTGAGTCGAGAGCCCAGTAGTCCCTGCCAGGAAAGATTCAGAGAGAATGGAAGCCCAGAATGTTCACCCAGGGTCACCTGAGCGCCAAACCAGTCTAGGCTGGAGCTGAGGGACAGTTGGGTGTGTTTTCCTGGATGACTAATTAATGTAAATTTATTCAAGATGTTAAAAAGAGAAGTGTCTTTTAGACTGTAGTGTAGGAAACATTGCTGCCAATGAAGTGATGAGTGTGGAAGTCCAATTGGATGAGGCTGAAGGAGAAGGAGATACAAAGTATTTTCCATATAATTAGAACATATCCAAGGAGTTTTGCATCAGGAGGTAAGAAAATTGAGGATGTGCATGAAACAAAGGGTGTTTCTTCTCTAACTTTTAAGATGGGGTGTATAGGAGAGTGTTTCTTTATTTAACACAAAGAGCAGACCAATAGATTGCTTACAAATACATCCTTGCAACAGCAGTTCATGAGATGCATTTCACAGTATTTCCTCGCAGGCTGGGTAGCCACATGAAAAAATAAGTTTTATTTGGTAGGTCAAAGAGGGAAACTAGAGAACATTACATTGCAATTACTTCATTACTGCTAAGGTTGAATGTATTTTTGAGTCTGTTAGCATTTTTCATTATTGCACATTGTCTTTGCAAGTTTTCTGCTGTCTGACTGTTCTTGCTTTTGGTTTTGGTTTTCTTTTTGCATGAAATAGAGCTATCACGTATTGATCTCCATTCATTCATTCAACAAACATTTATTGAGTTTGTGCTTTGTGTCAACCATTATGGGAAAATAGAGTAAGCAAGATGTACATTATTCCTCCTGAAGACCACAGTCTTATCGGGGAGAGAGACATTTCACAATAATTGCACAAATAGCCATATGATTGTCATTGTGGCAGGTGGTATAAAGGAAAAGCACAAATAACTTATACAACAAGGAGATCAAACCTTGGCTAGGATTTTGCCAACACAGTGTTTTCCAATCCTTTCAAGAACACTGTGAGGCAGATAATGTCTCCATTTTATAGATAAAAAGACTGCAGCTTAGGGAGGTATGTTGACTTCATATCTTCTTGCCTTAACAATGCTTTTCTTACATCCCCTGCACAGTGCTGGACTTAGAATTAGGGGCTCTACAAATGCTTTTGTTGTTGTTGATCGAGTGAGTGGTTGTGGTGTTCCTACTTCTTAGGAAACAGGTAGGAGAAACAGCTGCTTTCTCTTGCAATCTCAAAAAGAGACCTGGAGAAACTGGAACAAACGGAAGAAATTGTCCCAATTTGGCCATTCAAAAAATCCCTAAACAAAGCATCCTCGTTAATTGCTACATCACAAGACTATACCCTAGATCATTTTTCCTTAAAGAAAACAGTTCAATTTTCTCAACATAGGTCAGAGTTGGGTGGACTGAGAAACATGATATAGAGCTCTGGGTAGACTCAGGGGAATGTACCTGTGTGTGCATGATCTGAAAGTGGGGTTCAGGTCTCTACCGAAGCACAAACTGTTCATTTAAAATCAGTGTCATTTACTGTAGGGGCATGTGGGGTCTGTATCAGGGAAGGTGTAGTGATTTTCAGCCTTTGTGGCCCAGATCTAGCTGATGAAAGGTGCTGCAGCCTCGAGAGGAAACGGCAGGGCAAAGTTCCAGTCTGTCCCTTCAGACCGGGACAAGTGGGAAAGTGCATGGTTCAGATAGGGTGATAACATGAAAGAGACGTGAACCTCCACACTCCCAGTCTGAGTGTTTTTATCTTTTTTATCTTTTTTTCTTTTTGTTTGGAGACAGAGTCTCACTCTGTGACCGTGGCTAGAGAGCAGTGGCGTCATCATAGCTCACTGCAACCTCCAACGCCTGGGCTCAAGTGATCCTCCTGCCTCAGCCTCCCGAGTAGCTGAGATTACAGGCCTGGCCGGCTATTTTCTATTTTTTATAAAACGGGGGTCTTGCTCCTGCTCAGGCTGGTCTCAAACTCCTGGTCTCAAGTGATCCTCCCACCTCGGCATCCCAGAGTGCTGGGATTACAGGTGTGAGTCACTGTGCCTGGCTGTTTTTATCTTTTGGTTTTATTCTTTCAAAGAAAGAACTGGAGTTTTTTTCACTAAATTTACTATTTGCTATTTAGGTATTTTATACATGTATAAGTTTCCCTTATATACATGTATATATATACATGTATATACATGTATATATATATATATATATATACATGTATAAGGGAAATATGTAAAAGTTTATAGATTTTTATAAAATCATAAAGGTTTTTAAATTGTGTGGTTAAATCTATTAGTCATATTGCATACCCTCCTGCCATGTCATTTTAAGCTTAGAAAGTTTTTCTGCATCGTTAGTTGTAGTAAAATTGCATTTTATACTTTTTTCCATCTTATTAAACACCTGTTTTTCCTTATTATTAATTGTTTGCCTTTTGTGACTGGATCTACTTTATAAATAACAATCATCTTCTGCCACCTTGTGGAACATATTGTTTTGCATTCCACTAAAGATCACCTATATGTTTTTCATAACCATATTTAAATCCATTTATTTATATGAATAAAATTATAACTTTAGATACTGCTTTTCCACTACTTCTAAAAAAGTATATTTCTTCTTATTTCACATTCAGGTCTTTTCAGTTTAATTTTAAATTAGAGTGTCATGTTGATGTGATTAAATGTTATTATTTTATATTTTATTTTAAGAATGTTTTTAGATTTTTGTTCAATTTAATTTCGTATGGTTGTTTTGAATCCATTTTATTTATCTTGTTATATATTCCTTGTAATTCTTTTCATTTTGTAAACTCATAATTTCTTAAAATTCTTTTCCATGTAAATGCACACCTTTGTGAAACATAAAAGTGAACACAGCAGGTGGCCTCCCTGCTCATTTGCATCTTCCATCACAAGGGAAATGACAGAGTGCAACCAAATAAGTGTGTGTCTGAAACAAGGATAGGGTGTTGTGGCATGAGCAGGATTTTATACAGTGTGGTGTGGGGAGGCCTTTGCCTGTTCCAGGAGAAACAGAACCAGGACTAGAGCGTGCTCACTGGATTTGTCAAAAAAGAGATCAAAACCCAAAGCCCAAGAATAATGAAGAACAGATGCCACAAAGAAAAGTGGGAAGAGGGTGTGCATCATCTGCTGTTGCGGCACAGAAAACACATATGGTCCATAAGTATGGAAAATGTACAGGAATACAATCAGATCAGGGGCCCCATTTGGACTCCATGCTGAGGCAAGTAGGTCAGTAAAAATCTGCTCAGCGTGTGGGCCCTGCAGTCTGGAGGTAACTGCAGCTCCAGGCTGTCTCTCTACAGCCTGGTCTTCTCTTGGGCTCCTCATTGAGGTTGCATTTCCCTCCTGGGCAGGGACTGGCCTCCTTTTTAAATCATTCTTGCCTTTAGAAGTGCAGTGGATTCTAAACACTTTTCTCTGTTTCCAAGAGTAAGAAAAAATACCTTTTACATTGTGATCCAGCATGTGTGCACACACAAATACACACGTGCACACCCACAGAGACACAGAATATCATTAAATGAGTTTTTATGGAGACTTACTATGCATGACACACCCTGACATTTTCTTCTGGGTTTTATTTATTCTATTCTATTAATTCTTACAAACCATAGTCTGACCCCCTGATGGGTTCTGAGCTCAGAATATGGAAAACATTCCTTTAGCGTGTCCTCCACACCTATTTTATCATCTCCTGATATCTATTGTTTCATCATCAGAAATTTCTGGGAGACCACCTTCTCCCATTCTGATCACCAATATGTATTTAATTCAGCTACTGTTGCCAACTGCGTTAAGTCCAGGGTGATGGGGAAGAGAGTACAACATTATTACATCACTCAAGGTGCCCACAGTCTAGTTGGGAGAACTTAGTGGAATTAAATCAAAATGACAATATAATCATCCCTATATCTGAAGTAAGTGCATAAAGGAAGTGTCATTTAACTTTGACAATTTTTATTTAAAATGGGTTCACAAAAGAGGTGACTCCAAGGATCCCCGAAAGAATAGATGGAGTTTTCCGGATGGAGATGGGGTGAAAAATTCCAGACAGACCCGTGGGTGAGACGCAGACAGAGGGACGTCAGTGTGTGAAGACATTGGCGCCTGATGAAACCGAAAGTCAAGTTCAATTTTGGGGAGATCTATGTGGGCGGGGGGCAGGGGCGGGAAGGTCTTCACAGAGAGTGGAACCTTGTATTTGAAGTTGCAGGATTTCAGCTTCATTCTCCAGTGAGGAGTCACAGAGGGGGGCGGGTGTTAATTTGGAGCATTCAATGATCAGCTTAAAACATGGATTTCTCTGGATCAGTGACAATAATGGAATAGAGGGGCGCCAGCCTGGGAAGGCTGGGAGAGACAACAAGGAACTGAAATGAGGCTGCAGAATTGGGAACTGAGAGGTGAAAAAGGAATGGAAACTTTTGCGAGAGGGAGAAGGAAAAAGATGAACCTCGTCTCATCACCAAGGATGACCATTTACTTACTAACAGGAACTATTGCAAATTATTTTATTTTATCTGTTATTTCAGAATATTACGGGCCTCAAACACTTTGGTTACATATACTGCCTTTGCACCACCCGTGTCAGAGCTACAAGCGTTGCCCACCCCCAGATAGCGCACACCACACCCATTAGGTGTGAATTTACCCATCCCCTCCCCCACCTGTCCAACCCCCGATGAATGTTATTTCCATGTGTGCATAGAAGTGGAGATCAATTAGTACCAATTCAATGGTGAGTATATGTGGTGCTTGTTTTCCATTCTCGTGATACTTCACTTTGAAGAATGGGCTCCAGTTCCGTGCAGGATAATACAAGAGGTGTTAGTTTGCCAATGTTTTTAGGGCTGAGTAGTACTCCATGGTATACATATACCACGTTTTATTAATCCACTCTGGTTTTGATGGGCACTTGGGTTGTTTCCACATCTTTTCAATTTTAATTATGTCTGTTGACCACCTCAGGAAGGTGGGTACTGCAATTCCACTATAGAGGAAAAGATATTAACATTTAGAAATTCTGTCATTTGTAGCAACAGGGATGGAACTGCAGGTCACTATGTTAAGTGAAATCAGGCAGACCCAGAAAGAAAAAGGTTGCATGTTCTCACTCATACGTGAAAGATACTAAAACTGATATCATGGGGGTGGTGCATAGAATGGTGGTTACCAGAGGCTGGGAAGTGTAGTGGGGAGAGAAGGATGAAGACAGGTTGGTTAATAACTACAAAAATACCATTAGAAGGAATAAGATTATTTCATAGCACAATAGGGTGACTATAGTTAACAATAATTTATTGTGTATTTCAACACAGCTAGTACAGAAGATGAGGATGTTTCCAATGTAAACTAATGATACATGTTTGAGGTGAGAGATATCTGATTATCTACACATGATCATTACATGTATGCTTTTATCAAATTATCACATGTACCCCATAAACATTTACAAATATTATGTATCTATAAAATAAAAGGAAACATTTGGAATGGTTTTGTTGGCTTTCCAAGTTCAAACAGCTGGTACATGGTAGATCTGAGATTCCAAGCCTGTTTCTTTGATTCCAAATGTTTTGCATTTACTATTATTTAGAAAAATCTTTTACCGTTGCTTCTTTTAATTTGTATAATTTGTTGTAATTTGTATACTTCATTGGTGAATTAGGGTTTATTCCCTTTGCTCATTTTTCTCTTGGAATGTTTAAACTGTGAAGTGTCTTCACACTATAAAGGTATCACTCCTTATCTTTATTAATTATCTGACCTCAGGGTATTTAACCAGGATGAATCCTGCAGAGCGGAGAATTTTACATCACAATCTCCCTGGACCTCCTGTGTATATCAGACCTTCCTCCCATCATGCACATTTCATTCTTTCCTCTCTGTTTATCGGAGTTTTTTATGTTTGTTAAATTTAGGCAAAAAGGGGTCATATCAAAATGAAATCCAGGGGACATGTCCATTAAAAGTAACACCGCAATTTGTTGCCTGCTTCTCCCTAAGGGCTATGAATAAGGGCTTGAGCAACGGAATAGGGACTCTCAGTGTCTTGAAATTTCAGCCATAGGGACCACCTCCTTCTCCAACATCCCCTACCCACTCTCATCCTGTCACCCTTGCTATTTGCCTCTGACATGGCTTCTTTTGGCCTATTTTTCTGAAACAGCACCTCCCCTTTGGGCCCTTTTGCACTAAGGATTTCTTGCCAGGCCAACTTCCCCAAATCCTGGGGGGGCCCCCCTCTTTCCTGGGGAGGTTCTTTCAAAGTATTTGTTCTGTTTGCCAGACTGCTATAAGAATAGCACCCCCATCCATCTCTTTTATATTTGCTTTCATTTTTCTAGAACTTAAAACCCTTAACATGTTTTTTAAGAGTATTTCTTTATCAGTTTAAAAAAAGAATTATTTCTTATTCTTCCCTCAAAACTGAATTGAAGGAATTCATTTTCTCAGCAACCCCGCTCATTACCAAACCGGCCCTTTAAATTGGTCGACAATCTATCTATACAATTCAATGCATGAAACAATTTCGGAAATTTTACAATAAATAACCTCTTGGCAAAAGGTTGTAAAGGAGAGAATTTAAAATCAGAAATAGTTCGGGGGGCACATGGCGGAAAACAATTTCCATACACAAAATATAGAAATTTTAAATTTTTGGCGCAAATATAAATTGAACTTTCAATGATGTGCTTGATACACCTTGGTGAAAATATCATTTTAATTTTTTTCTTTCCTGGTAGTCACCTCCCCACATGGGGGCAAGGCAAGATCCCAAAGTTACAGATACAGAAGAAAGTTTTTTTCTTCTGGGCTTTCGAAAAACCCCGAATTTCAGCCTTCAATTTTGTACTTTTTTTTTCTCCATGTATTTTATTTAAACCGGGTTGGAAAAACCCGCTCATCACCTGTCCACAATCTAGGCCCCCACCTCCACACCCCCATGTACTTTTTTCCTCTCCAACCTTCCTTTGTAGCACTTTTGGGCCTTATACGGGCCCAAAGACTGGTGAATACCAACCCACGCAAAGTCTATCCTATGCGGTTTCATCACCCAAGTACTTTTTCATACTCTTTGCAGTGTTAGACATGTTCCTTCTGACTGTGATGGCTTATGGGCCCGTTTGGGCCATTTCACCCCCTGCACTACACGGTCATCAGCCCCAGGCTTGTGGACCCTGGTTTGGTGCCTGGATCCTTAGTGCCCTGAATTCCTTGCTACAAAGGGAAAAGGTGTTCCAACTGTCTTTTTGTACAGACTTGGAATCCCCCCTTTTTTGTGAAATTAATTGGCCCCTTGGGCCCGTTAAACCCCTTCATGACATGGTGAGGTTTTTTGCGGATGGCCCTGGTGGTTTTTCCTTTTGGGGCCTTTTCTCTCCCTAAGATATTTCCCCCTTTCCCTACGTGCAATCTCAAAGTCGGGAAGTATAAAGCATTTTCCCCTTGCATTCCCCTTCCGTTGTTCCTATTTTATTCACAGCCTAGGGGGACCTCATCGGTGCTCCCACAACTCACCACTCCAGTGCAAAGCCTGGTGAGTACACGGTGGTCCCCCTCTAAAACCCTTCCATCACAGCCGGGAATAAACATTAAATGGGTTGAAAGTTCCTCCGGGGGAAATTTTAACAAATTTCCGGGGCGGGAAGAACCGTGGCCCAAAAGGCTCAATCTTCCGACAAATGAAAAAACTGATCAAAATGTGGTTTGAACTTTTTTCCTTTTGTCCCCCCGGAATTTTCCGGGCTTTGATTGGATTCTTACCCATTTATGTAACTAATTCCAATTCAGATTTGTGACCGTTTATATCGGACCTTTCTTTTCTCCTTTTTGGAATTTTTATAATGGTCCAAACATGGACAGAATTCTATAAAAACTCATTTTTTGCCAAAAATGTTCCCTTAAGAGAATTTTTCTAATGTAACACTGAGTGGGTTTTTTTTTTCTTTGAAAAAATTGTATTTTTAAATTCCCCCGCGGGGGAAAAAAACACACTTTATTGGAAGTAAGGTCAATTTAAATTTATAGTCAAAAAGCCCGACCCACATTTTTTAATTTGGTGTCCCTTCCTGGGTACAAATCCAAACCTTATTCCTGATATTTAATTTAACCAACCTGTTTTGGCAAAAATTGATTTCATTCCCTTTTGGGGCCAAAAGGGAATCTCATTACGGACAATTTGAATAGGGTTTTTCATAGGGCCTTAGAGTCAGAAAAATTGAAATAAAATGAAGTAATTTTAAAAATTTCTTTGGGGCTTGATACAAAATATTTTTTTCCATTCTTTTTATCTGCTCACGAAGTAGGAAAAACCCCCTTTTTCTGTTGTTTTTCCCCCGGGTAGGGGGGTTACTTTTTTTTAAAGTTTCATTACTACTAAAGGGGTTTTTTAGTTCTGGGGGAAAAATTTCCCGCTCTGCATCCCCCTTGGGGGCCCCTTTATTTTTTTTAAAAAAACTTCCCCCCTTTTTTAAATTTGCTAAAAATTTACTAAATGGGTGGTAAATTTAACCACTTCAATTTCCCTTCCCCTAAATCCCCCTTTTGTAAAAAAATTTTTTAAACTTTAGGGAAAAAAGGGTTCCCCCCAAAAAAATTCGTTTTTTGCCCCCCAATTTTTATTCAAGGTCAAAGGTTTCCTGTAAAAAAGTCCCTTTTTTCCAAAACCCCCCGTTACCTGGAAAAACCTAATTTTGTAGTAACTTTTTAATACGGATTCTAAAAAAAGTTAAAAACCAGAAATAAAAGTGTTAAAAAAACAGAAAAAAGGCCCCAAAAACAAAGCAGTAATTTTTAATTGTTCTGAGTTTTTTTCCATTTGGTTTTTGGTCATTTTGCTGTTTTTTTACATAGAAAACCTTTTAAAACCGGGGCTAAATAATCCCCCTATTTTTTTTTATTTTTTATTTTTTTTTTCGGGGGGAAATCTCACTCTGTCAGCCGGGGGAGAGTGCAGAGGGTCATCAAAAACCCAAAAACCCCAAAGCCGGGGGCCCAAAAGCCCCCCCTCAGCCCCCTGAAAAGCTGGGTGCAGGCATCCCCCCATCCCCCGCTAATTTTTCTTTTTTTAGTGGAAAAAAGTCTCACTCTTACTGAGGCTGGTTTTAAAAACCCCCGGCTCAACCCCCCCCCCCCCGGGCCCCGCCCCCCCGATTTTCGGGAAAATTTTAAGTTTTGGCCATTCGCCGGCCCCCCTAACCCCTTTTTTAATAAACATGATTGAGGGGGGGAGCCTTTTAGGAAAACCCCCGGGTCCTCATAAAACGGGGAGCAGCTGGGTTTTAGAAAAGGGGCTCTGCGATCTTGGGGGTTTTTATATAATGGGCCCCCAGCTAGGGTTTTTGTTCTTTTGTGGTCTTTTTGGAAAAAAAAACCCCTTTATTTTTCCCCCCTATTACAGCATCGACCGGGTTTTTTAAGGGGGGGGGCGGGTTTTCCCAAAATTTCAGAAAAAAATGTAGAAAAACACCTTCAGGCCCCTGTAAAAACCTTTTAATTTTGGCCAAAAAAAAGTTAAAACTTCTAAAAAAGGGGGAAAGCTTTGAAGAGTTGCTCTTTTCCCAAATCTTTTTCCATAGGGATGACTTAAGGGGAAAAAACCCCAGAGTTAAAAGGGTATTTTTTATTTGGGTTTTTGGGAAATTTTTTATTTAGGGGGTCAAAAACCCCCCCTTTTTTAAATTTTAACCCTTTTTTTCCCCTTTTCTCTAGCTAAAAATTCCAAAAAAAGAAAAAATAAACATTTTTCCCCCAGTTCCACTTAAAACCGGGGGTCTTATTCTAAACCCTTGATTTAAAAGGGGGCTAAGAAATTTTTTTCCTGATGTTTTTTTCTTTTGATAAAAGCTATTTCCCCCTTTTTGGGTTTCCCTCCGGCACGGGGTTTTGGGGTTGGGGGTTTTTTTAGGGGAGGGGTGGCTTTAAAAAATTTAAAAAAAAAAAACAGATATAGGGGAAATTTAAAAAGGAGAAAAATTGGGGAGTCATTTTTAGTTTTGGGGGTTTTGAATTTAGGCTTGAGAAGGAAAGGCATAGGGGCCCCCAAGGGGGCCCCAAAAAGGCCCCCTTTTGAAGTGATGTAAAAGGGAAACAATCCCCGTTTTTTTTATTTTTAAAATAGGTTTTAGGGGCATTTTAAAATTTTTTTTTCCCGGGGAAAAAAAAAAATGCTGTTTTTTCCTGTGGTCACGCTCCCGACTTTTTTTTCTTTTTTTTTGGAAAGGTTGGGTTTTTCCCATGGAAGTTTTCAAAATTTTTAAAAACCCCCTTTTTGGGTGCGTCCCATAAAAGGGAGGGATACTCTAAATTCTTCCCTTTTCCCCAAAAAAACAGGAAAAAAAACCCCAAAAAACCCCCGGTTTTTAATTTTTAAAAAGTATCACAGTTAAAAAATTTTAAAAATTTTTTATGAAAAGGGAAAACAATTTAAAAAATTCAACGGGAGGGGAGAAAAAGCAAAAACCCAAAAAAGGGGCTTTTTAATTTTGTAAGGTGAAAAAATTAAAATTTTGGAATCTTCACAAAAAGCCATAAAGGGGTTTTGGGAAAGGGGGGGGATTTTAAAATTGGGGGTTTTATATGTAGTCGGGGTTTCTAGTTTTTAAAGTTTTGATCATATAAGGTTTTAGTGTTTTTTAGCCCCCCAAAAAAATGTATAGTGGGAACAAAAAAAAAAAAAGAAAAAACAAAGCACCCCAAAAGGAAATCATTAAACCCCAAGGAAAACAAAAGAGAGGAAAAGGGGAAAAAAGGATCTGAAAACCCCCCAAAAAAAGTTAAAAAAAGACAATATTGGGCTTTATGGGGCAAAAATTACCTACTTTCACAAAAAAATTAAAGGGGCTCCAACAAAAAAAGGGTTGGGGGAAAAGGGGAAGAAGGACCTCCCCCCCCCGCCCTCCCCAAAGGGCAAATTGGAAAAAACCCCAACCCCCTCCCCGCGAAAATTTTTCTCTTTTGAGAAAAACTGTGAAAAAGGGGAAAAAAAGAAGGCCTCTGGGGGTTTCCCCAAAAATGAGGAAAAAACCCAAGGGGCCCTCAATACTGACAGGATCATAAAACGTGTATAGGGTTCCCCGGTCTACTCACCCAAAAAAAGGTTTAACTAAAACCCTTTTTTGTTTACCCCGGGGGCCCCCCCGGACCCCCCTTTTTTCCCCGTAAAAAATTTAAAGGGGAAGGAAAAAAAAACCAAATGAAAAAACCCCCTTAAAATTTGGGACAAAATTTATAAACTATGCACCCGAAGAAAATTAAACCCGGGGGGGGAGGGGGATGGGGGGGGGGAAAGGGGGGGTTTTTGGGCACACCTGACGGGGGTTTTTATGCCCTTTGGGGGGGGGCCACTTGTAGTTTTACTCGGTGGGGGAAAAAGGAAAATTTTTAACCCCAAACCCCCTTTTTTTCCCCAAAAATTCTGAAAATTTAGAAAAGAAAAAAAATGCAATCAAAAGTCCCATGGATACTCCCGCACCCCCATCGAATGATACAAAAAAAATAGTTTTTAAAAAAAAAACTTTTAAAGAGGACAGAGAGAGAAATTTTTACTTTTTTGGGGGGAAAGTAAATCAATAAAAGGCCATTAGGGGAAAAAGTATGGGGTTTTCCCCAAAAAAAAATAGAACTAGGGGGGGTGCAAAAACCCCTTTGGGTTTTTTAGCCCAAAAAAGAAACATTGGGAAAAAAAATTTTCTCCCCGGTTTTTGGGGTTCCCGCAGCCATTTACAATACCAAGACAAAAAAGGGTTTTGCCCCCCCAAAAAAATTTAAGGGGAATGGTTTAAAAAAAATGTATGTAAAACCCCCAGAAATTTTTTAATGTAAAAATGAGGGAAACCCCCTTTTTTCAACAACAGGGGTTTAAAACCCGGGGAATTTGTTTTGAAAATAAGTGGGCCAAAAAAAAGATTTCCCCCCCTAAAACTAAATATTTGTTCATGGGTTTTTTGAGTAAAATAGGGGCATCGAGCCCGGCAGGACGGCAGGGGGGATGGGGGGGTTTTTTTAGAAAGGGTACAAATTTCAGTTAGGGGGAAAAATTTTTAAGACTATAGCTTTGGGCAAAAATTAAAAAAAAAAAAAAGGGGATTTGAAAGAGAGGGTTTGGGAATTTTTTCTCACCACAAAAATGAAACAAAAAGGGGAATGTTATTTAATTTTAAAAAGATCTAAAATTTTCCCCAGGGGATTATTAAAAAACCCCCCTAAAAGGGAAAAAACATAAATTTTTTTCTGTAAATTAAAAAATTTTAAATTTTTAAATTAAAGGGTCCCTTTTTTAAAAAGCTAATCTTAGGGAAAATTGTAAATATAAAAAAATGAATATCTTGATCTTACAAAGGGGTTTTAAAAAAAGGTTTCCCCGGGGAGCTTTTAACCTGATTTTAAAAAAAAAAATTTTTAAAATTTTTTTGGAAAAAACTTAGTGAACCCCAAAGGGTTTTTGGGACCCCCGTTGCCCCCCCAGGGAACACAATTCCCCCAAGGGGGGAAAAGGGGAAAAAGCAATTTTCGGGAAAACGGGGGCGGGGGTTTTTCCCCCCCCCTGTCAATGCTTTTGGGGACCAAGGGGCCCTTTTCCGGACGGTTTTTCATTTAGATTTGGAAAAACCCCTTTAAATCGGGGGGGTTCCGGGGGGGAAAAAGGTGGGCCGGAAGGGGAAGAGCCCCTTGGAAGGAGTAAAAAGGGGCGGGTTTTTACCTATTTTTAAAGGGGGTTTTTGGGGGCCAGAGAAGCAAAAAATACCCCTGGTGCAGAGAAAAACCCAAAGGGAAAATGATGTGCACGGGGGTTTGGAAAAAATGGGAAAAGGTGTCTAATGAGAAAAAAAAAGCGGGGAAATTTTTCCCCTGCTTTTTCCCCCCCAGTTTACACACCTTGGGGTGGATGGGGGGTTTTTTTTTTTTTGGGGGCCTTTTACCCGGGGTCGCTATGATCTCCCTTTCCTTCCCCCCTTTTTCCCCTTGGGGGCGAGATCGGGCCCCCAAAAACCACCATCCTGGGAGGAATTTTTCCCTTTCCCGGGGAGACCTTCCCTCAAAAAACCCATAAGGTAAAACCCCAAAATCCAGGGGGGTTGTGGGGAAAGGCCCCGGGAAAAATTTGGGTTCGGGGGAATAGGGATCTGAGGTCCCTGAGAAAAACCCCAACCTTTTGCCCCCCACAGAGAGATTGCTTGGGGGTTTTTTTTTCCTTGATTCTTTATTGATTCATATATTTATTTTGATCAAAAAAAAAAGTGGACTTGCCCCCGCAGTGGAGCTGAATGACAAAATTTAAGGGGGTTTTGGGGGGGGAAGCACAATTAAAGGGGGGAAAGGTTGGGTTTTTCCGTAAAAAAAAAAAAGGACCAGGCCCCCTTTCAAAGTGGAGGGGAAAATAGGCACCCCCTGTGGGGGGAAACCCTGAAAAAAGGCAACTTCTTTTTTTTTTTACAAAGGGGTTTTTGATTGTTCCTTGATGAAAAGATCCAGACAAATTAATTCCTTCCAAAAAACTACCCGACAACCGCGTTCTGGCAAATTTGAAAAATTTTCTTAATGGGTATTCAAATGAAATAGGAAAAATATTTAGTGTGAAAAAGGTATTCTAAGCCCCTTACTATGCCCCTTAAAATCCTTAGTTGGAGGCCAAAAAAAAATTTTTTCTCGACATGCAACCCTCACTGCAAAAGTTGTGTGTGTTTTGCTTTTTTTCCCGGTGGGGAGGGGGGTTTTTTTTGGTTTTTTTTGGGGTTTTTTTAAAACCCCAAAAAAATTGGGGGAAAAAAAACTATTTAGCATTGTCTTTTTTTTGATTTTTGGAAAATTTAAAAATATGAAGGGTGTGTGAAATCTATGATCTTTTTTAGCTAAATCCTTCCTCAGTTCCCCCTTTGTACTGTCATTGTTTTTAAAAAGGGAAAGTTCTTCCAATGATTTGCCTGAATAAATTGGGGATTTTATAATATGTATTTCCCCTTTGGGGTTTTTATCTTTTTATTCCAATTTTTCCTTTTAGTTTTTTTTTTGACTATTTTTTAAAAAAAACTCACCTTTGCCCCCCGTGGGAAATCACTGTTTATCATTTTTACTAAGGTTTTTTGTGTTTTTTTCTTGGGGGGGATTTTTTTCCCCCAAGGGGGGGATCGCAATGCCCGTTTTGGGGTTTAACCCCGGGGGGGGTTGGGGGAGAAAAAGGAAATTTTGAACAAACACAATGCACAGGCAGGGCCCCCAAAAATAAAGGGGCCGAACCCCTTTTTTCGGTTTTTGCGGGAATTCGAAAACCCCCTTATTTTAAAAATTTCGGTTTTTTGGGAATATTTTCTTTTTCCCCCCCCTTTTCCCAAGATTTTCTAACACCCCCACATTTCCGCCCCCCCAAATTAGAGGGTAAATTTTTGTTTCCCCCTTTTAAAAAAATTGAACCCCCACAAAAAATGACAGCTCTTCAAGATTTTTCTTTTGCAAGGGTTTTTAAAAAAATTTTGGTTTTGGTTTTAAAATGACATTTCAGTAAAAAAGCATGTAGCGATTCCCCCCTTTCGATTTTTTCCTTTTTAAAAATTTACCCCCCGGGTTTTTATTCCCACCCCTTTTAAATGTTTTTTTAGATATTGTATTTTTCCGGCCCCTTTTAAAAAGGGGGAATTTTTGGGCTAAAAATTTTAAATTTTTAATTTTTCTGTAACTTTACTATCTAAAATGCTATCTTAAAATTTGTCTATATTTTTCGGGGTTTTTTTCCCCTTGTTAGCATTTTGGGTTTCCTAAAAAAAAATTTTATATGTTTTTCCCCCCCCCAATCTAACAATTAGTGTTTTCTTTTCACTAACTGTTAAAATGATAATTTTTTAAGGGTTGGGGGCATAGGGGGGAAACATATTGGCTTCCAGGTAGATCGGGAAAATTTTTTCCCCGGGTTTTTTTCGTAATCCGATGTTTCCCCAAAAAAAATTGGGGAAAAAGCCCGTCAATATTTTAAAGTCCCCAAATACTGAGATTATTTCCCCATTCATTCCCCAAAATTTCTACAGCAAAACCAATTTTCTAAGAACATTATATAGTATAAATTTTTATGTTTTGGGTTTTTCAACTATATAATTTTCCATTTTTTTTTATTAATTTTTGTTTTTTAATTTACTTTGTTTTGTTTTCCCCACTTTTTTTAAACCAAAATTTTGAAATTTTAAAATTTAATGTGGCTTCTACCCTGACATTTTTTTTTCCCTTTCCCCTTTCATTGCTTTATTTTTTTATTGCCGTAATGCCCCTTTTCACTAACCCCCGTGTGGAACAACCGTGGCACCCGTGCCCGAAAAGGGGTAAAAATTTGCGGACTTCCCCGGGGTGGGGGGGGAGGGGGGGGAAAAAACCCCTAATGGGTACCCCCAAAAAAATTTTTGGGGGATGGGGGGCCCCTGTGCGGACCCCCAAATTACCAAAAACATCCTGTCTGGGGAATATTTGTCCTCCTTTTTTTGAAAAATTTAAAATAAAAAAAGTAAAATTTAAAAGGGGGGTTGGGGAAACCTGCCCCTTTTTTCTTCCCCAACTAAAATTTAACCAGTACCTAATAAATGTGTGTTTTGATTTTGCCCCAGGGTAAAAAATCCTGGCTTTTGCTGGGGGGGATGTTTTATGGGGGGGGCAGGCTTTTAAGGCCCCGGTTAGGGGGTTTGGGGCCTTTGCATGTTTTTATGCCCGGAAAACCGACCCGGTTGGGGGCCCTTTTGGGTTTAAAAAAAAAAAAAATCCCCCGTAAAACCAAAAAAAGGTTATAACCCCCCCCCCCCTGGACCCAAAGGGGGGGGGAAATGGAAAAGGGCGGCCTTCACTTTAAAAAAAGGGCCCTAAAAAATAAAAACCGTTGCCCCCCCAGGCAACTAGCAAGACCCCAACCCCCAGAAAAAATTTGATTTAGTGGGGGGGGTAGTGTGCACCGGGGCTCCCAGCTGTCACGAAGGGGTTAAGCAGGGGTTCCCAGCCCGGAGTTGGGGTGCAGTGAGGCCCCTTATTACAAAACCCTGCACCTTTTCCGCCCGGGGGGGAGGGTTTTGACCCCTTCAACAAAGAACCCCTTTTCCCCAAAAATGTTACCCCGGGGCCCCCAAAAACCCCAAAAAAAACCCCCAAAAACAACAAAAAACCGTCCCTTCCTGTTTTCCCCCAAAAAAAACTCAAAATTAGTGGCCCTTTTTAATTTTTTTTCGAATTTTGATTTTTTTCATTTTTCATTTTTTTTCCCGGGGGGGGCTATTTGGAAAAGGGGGTTCCCCAAACCCAAAAAAAAGACCCTTAAAAAATTTTTTACTTTTGCAGGCTGGGCTTTGTTTTTTTATTTTTTCTGGAAAAAAAGGGGGAAAAGGGGAAAATGGGAAAAATTTCCCAAACGAGGGACTGAGGGCTTTTTTTTCCCCACTGTTCTCAAAAAAAAAACCCCCTTTTTTAAAAATCTTCCCCCCCCAACTCCGGGGAAATTTAAATTTTCCCCCTTTTTTTTTTTAGAAGATTTTTTATATTCCCTTTTCCCCCCCCAAGGGGGGGAAAAACCCCACCCAAAAAAAAGGGGGTTTTAAAAAACTGTGGGGGGAGGTTTTTCCCAAATGAAATTTTGGGTCCCTTTTCCTGTTTTTTTCGGTGTTTTGCTTTGAAAATGCCTGGGGTTTTCCTTTTTCCCTTTGGATTTGTGGGCCAAAAGGGGGCCGGGATTTGGACCCCCGGGCCAAAACCCCCCTCAGGGGGGCCCCCTGGTCTCCTTTTCAGGGGTGCGTGGGGGGTTTTCCCCCCCTTTTTGGGGCCCTTTCGGAAAAGGGCCCCTTTTGGGGGCCCTTTTCCCAAAAAACTCCTCATATAAAGGCCGAATCCCCCCCCCCAAAAGGTTCCCCCCTTCGTTGAATTTCCCCCCCAACCGTTTGCCCAAAAAAAATTTTAAAAGGGGGAGTGCCCCCAAAATCCCCGGGGGGGGGGCTCCCGAAACGTGTTTTTTCCCCCGGGGGGCAAGCCCCCCCCCCTAAATCCCCCCGAACCTTTCCCATCCCCCGCTTTGTCATCCCCCGCCGAATTTGGGGGTTTTTTTTTGGGGCCCGGGAAAAACTGAAAAAAATTCCTCAGGGCTTTTTATGGGTTGTTTCTTCTTTTCAACACGGGGTCTTTTTTCCGCCCGGGGGAAAAACCAAAAGGGGGCCCCCCCCTGTCTTCTTTGGTCTGGGGTTTCCCCTTTTTTCCGGGTTGCTGGGGTTTTTCCCGAACTCCCAAAAAAAAACAAAACCCCCCCCACATTTCCCCCTTTTTCCTTCTATCTTGTTCTTTGTAGGATTCCTCACCCTGACATAGTAGGGGGTTTTTTTTTAAAATTGGGTTTTTTTTTCCTTTAATGGGAGGCTTTGTTTTTTTAAGCCCGTCCCCCTCTAGGGGGAACCCCCCGGCCCTGTCCCCCAAATTTTCCCCCTGTTCTTTAAAAATTTTTTTAAGTTTTTTTAATTTTAAAAATTTGAGTCATTCCCCCCAGGGAAAAAGGGGGGAATGGCACAGGGGGGGTTTCCCCCTCAAGACGGGGGCCCCGGGGGGCCCCCCCGGGACCAGATTCCCCCCCCCAAAAATAGAAATTTTTTAAATGTGGGGTGGAGGTTGCCAGGGCTGGGGGAGCTGTGGGGGAGTGGGAAGATGTTTTGGGGGGGAAAAACTAACTTACAGTTTTAAAAAGGGGGAAAAAAGGGCAAAAGACATATTGCACCCCATGGTGCTACAGTTGGATATTTTATTCTAAAAATTGCTAAAAAGTGGATATTTTTCCCCCCCACAAAAAAAAATGGTGAGTGGGGTTGGGGGTATTTTAAAATTTGGTAGATTTTTCTATTCCAAAAATATATTACTTCAAAAACCTAGGGGTTTAACAATAAAAATATACAACTTTGTTTGTCAAATTTTAAAAAAAAATCTTAAAAATTTGAAATAAAAAAATTTTTTAAATATAAAAAAAGGGGGCCCCTTTTGACAGGTTGTAATGCATGCCTGTCAATGGGGTTTTTTTTTCCCTCTTTTTTAAAAAAAAAATTTTTAAATTTTTTAAATTTTTGAAATTTTTTGGGTTTTCAATGTTTTTGGGTTTCCCTATTTGCCATGCACTGCCCAAAACCCGCTACAAACCCCAAATCCTCCAGAGGTGCCCCCCCCTCAAATGTGAGTTTACCCCCCCCCTCCCCCCCCCCCCCCCCGCCGGCCCCCCCATGATTTTTTTCCTGTGTGCACATAAAAATTGACAGTTAGTACCCAATTTTTTGGCATTGCCAAATGGTACTTTTTTTTTTTCCTTTGTGATACTTTTACTTCGAAAAAAAGGGGGGTTAAAAACCTCCAGGGGAAACCCCAGGAATTAATTCGCCATTTTCTTTTAAAGGTGAGTACTCTCCTGGTTTCATTACCCATTTTACTAACCCCCCGTGGTATTGGGGAATTGGGGGTTATTCCAAAATTTGCAATTTTTAATTTTCTGTAAAAACATTCGAGTGCAGGGTCTTTTTTTTACAATGCTTTTTTTTCCCCTTTGGGAAAAAACCCTTTTTGGATTCCTGGGGCAAATGGTGTTCTACTTTTGTTCTTTAAAGGGGGTCTCCATTCTATTTTTCCGTAAAGGGGGGATAATTTTTGTTCCAATGAAAAGTGTATGGTGTTTTCCCTTTTTCTGCATTCCCCCAAACCAAAATGTTGTTTTTTGGGGGAAATTTTTTTAGACCAAAAATCCCTTTTGTTTTTAAGAATACATCATGGTTTTGATTTTTATTTCCCCCGGGTTACAGAAAAATTTACAATTTTTTATATATTTTAGGCCATTTTTTTGTCTTTTTTTTAAAGTTTCGTCATTCCTTTTTTTCCCCTTTTTAAAAGGGGGGGGGTATTTTTTCCTTCCTTTTTTTTCTATGGTCTATGGGGGCCAAAAACCCCCGAAACACCCCGTCTCACCTTTATCTCTTTTTTTTCATCACACCACCCCCTGGACGAAAAGGAAAATTTACACGAATTTTGAATTTTTTCTGGGTTTTTTGAGGAACCCAAATTCCCCCCCCCCATTTGGGGGGGTTCCGGCCCTGTATCTGATCCCATGCTCGGGGGCCCGCTCATCTCCTGGCCCCTTTTTAGAAACCCCCCCCCCACCCCCCATGGACTTCTTCTCCCAAAACCTTCCTTTTGACACCGGGGTTTTTTTTTTAAAACCCGGCCCCCAAAAAGCTGGTGAATAACGAACCCCAAAAAAAATCATCGTATGCAGGCTGCTCACCCGATGTACTTTTTTACTCTTTTTAGGGGGTTTGGCATTTTCCTCCCCACTTGATGGCCTTTTCCGGTTTTTTGGGCCCCTGTCACCCCCGCAACAAAGTCATATGAACCCCCGGGGTGTGGGGGTCCTGGTTTTTTGGTTTTCCCCGGGTATGAGTGTCCCCCAATTTTCCTTTTTTCAAAAAGTTTTAAGGTGTGGTTTTCCCCTTTACCCCACTTGGAAACACACATTTTTTTCTGTGAAATTAAAAAGTTTTGGCCATTTGCTTGGGGTTTAATCCTTTTCAAAAAATAGGGGGGGATTTTTTAGCTTTTTGGGGCTGGCTGGTTTTTTTTTTGGGGGGGGTCCTTTTTTCTTTTTTCCCCGGATTTTCCCCCATACGTGCAATCCTCAATCAGGGGGGAATAAAAGCATTTTTTTGTGCATCTCACCTCTTTTGTTGTTCCCCCTTTTTTTTTTTGTACCAAAATAGGGGGTACCCCCGGTTTTGGGGGAACCCCAGCTCACCCCCTGAGGGAAAAACCTCGGGGGTGTACACAGTGGTCACTCCCTCTGCCCCTTTTTTACAGCCTGAGGAAAAGACATAAAAAGGGTCTGGGGAAATTGCCTTTTTAGGGAATTTAAAACCCCAAAATGTCCGAGGGCTGGGGAGTGCCCAGTAACAGGGGCCAAAAAGGGTTTCGCCCCAAAAAAAGAAGAAAAAATGATTAAAATTTTTGGGTTTAGGGGAAATTTTTTTTTCTATTTGTCTTGGGGGAATTTTTCCCACTTTTTTTTTCAAATTCTTTTTTAAAATTTTTAAAAACTTTTTTCAAAATTAAAATTTTCTGGGGCAATTTGTTTTCTAGATTGGTTTTTTCCGTTTGTCCCCTTTTGTATTTTTTTAAGTTTATCCCAAAAAAGGTTTTAAAACTTAAAAACCCCTTAATTTTTGGAAAACATATTTCTTAAGAATAATTTTTTTCCCTCAAATGATATACTGATAAATTTTTTTTTTTTTTACTGTTAAAAAAATTTCAGGGGTTGTTTCCCTTGGGGGAAAAAAAAGGGGACCTTAGCCCCTTTAAAAGGCAGTTTTTTAATTTAAAAAAAAAAAAGCCTGACACACAGTTTTTAATTTGGGGGCCCCCCATTCCTAGTATATCATTTTTCCTTTCATGTATTTCCTGAATTCTGTTAATTTAAAACCCCCTTTGGAAAAAAATTTTTATCTACATGTTCGAGGGAAAAATACATAAAGGGGGGAAAATTTTTAAAAAATGGCTTTTTTTTAGTATGGCCCCTTGGTCGGGCCCCAAAATTTTAAAAAATGAAGTGAATTTTAAATTACATTTGTGTTGATGCAAAAAAATTTTTTTTTTTTATTCTTTTTTTTACTCACCGAAGTAGGGAAGGGGTGGTGTTCATGTTATTCAGCAGTGAAAGGGGGTTGGCTGTTTTTTTTTTTTATTATTGAATTCTTTCCGTTTTTTTGGAAAAATTTTCCGTTTTGCAACATATAAGATCCTTGAAAATTTTTTATCAATAACATCACCCTTTTAAATTTTGCCATAACATAGAGGGGGGAATGAACTAAAATTATTTTTACCCACCCCTCTCCCTTTGGTAAGGAATGTTTTTTTAAATTCCCCCTCAAAGGATTCCCACAAGAGGGGGTTTTAATTTCTCCAGCATTTTTTTGGGTCCCAAAATTTTCCCCTACCGGGGGGTTATCCCCAAAAAAATTAAAAAAAGGGGGGAAAGGGGTTGGGAAAAAATTTCCTTGGCAAGGGGTTAATTCCGAATATACAAGGAATCAACTCAAAAACCAAGAACCCCAAAAATCTGATTTTAGACATTTTAAAGGGGCCCACTGTAAAAAATTTTTTTCCTTGGGGCCAAGGTTTTTTTAAATTTAAAAAAGAAAAAACTTTGAAAAAAAAGGGTTTTTAATTTAAAAGGGGAAAAATTTTTGGGGTTTTTTTTTGATTTTAAAAACCCCCTGGGCTTGCTTTTCCTTAAAAAAAGTCATGTCCGGAAATTTTAACCTTAAAATTTTTTCCTTAAATTTAAAAATTTGGCAAAAATTTTTTTTTTTCCCCCCCGGACCCCGGGAAAAAACAAACTGGACCCCTAAATTGCCCCTTTTTCGTTAATTTTCCTCCTATTGTCCCCATGTCCCAAATTCCCCTTGCCATGTGGGGATATGGGGAAATTTTGAATATATACAGTGCTTTCCCCCACTCTGCCCCAAAAAACCAAAAAAAATCCCAACCCCAAAAAAACCTTGGGGGTTTATGGGAATCGTCCACAAAAATTAGTGGGTGGCTTCGGTCAAACCAAAATTTTCGCCCCAAAAAAAAAAAAATGTTAAAAAACTTTTTAAAACCCGTATTAGAACTCTAGAAATCCTTTCAAAAAGGGTATTTGACAATAATTAACACTCTCTTGGCTTGTCCCCCCGTGGAAAAAAAAAAAAAATTTTATAAGGGCCCTTTTAAAAAAGGGGGTTTCCCCCCCCCGAAAGTATTCTTTCTTTTTCTAATAAAATGCTCCCCTTTACCAAAGCAAAAATAAGCCTTTTTATCCTGTATGATGAACCATTATTTGGGTACGAAAAAAATGGGGCCAAAATTTTAAAAAAAAATTTAAAAAGGGGTTTAATTTTAAATTTTAACTACAAACTCCCCTAAAACCCTTTTGGGGAAAATTAAAAACTTATTTCCTTTTAATAGGGGTTTCCCCTTTCCTTTTTCCCCAATTTTATGGGGGTTTGCACTTAAAATACTCTTAAAAAGGAAAAATTAAAAAAATCTGAAAACAAAATTGGTAAAAGGGAGTTAAAAACAAAAAAAAAAAAAAAAAACATAGCAGAAATTTTAAACCCACCCCTAACAGGGTCAGTTAAGGGTAACAACCCTTTTTCACTTTTTTTTTCATAAGGCATACAACCTTTTGGGTCCTAAAAACCCCTTTTATACAAAAAAATTCCTTCCGTGTTTTTTAACCGGGGGATGAGGGTTTGCCCTCAAATTGCTTTCCCCTGACTCCAACCCACCTGGGGGAAAAATTTGGGAAAAGGGCCACCAGCAGGGGCAAGCGGGGGGGGCAAACCTTTTAAAAGCAAAATTTTTTACACATTCTCGGGGGAAATCCCTTTTTTTCATCTCCCCCCTTTCCCCTTGCCTGGGGCCCGAGGGGCCTGATTCAATTTATCCTTGGCCAAAAAATTTGGGCCAGGTTTCAAAACCTTTTTTTCTGGCCTGCCACCAAATGGAGCAGCGAAGGGAGGGGGGGGAGCCGGCACTGGTTTTTTTGGGGGGGGGACAGAAAGGGGGGGGGCTTTTAGGGGGCACAGCCTTCCCCCTTTTTTCCAAGGCCCTCTGTTTCCCCACCCCCACGCAGAAAGGCGCCATCCCGCCCGGAGTCTTCAATTCCCCCGTTCCCACTTTTACAAGCGCGCCCCCGGGGGGGCCCCCCGGGCCCCGGGCCCCAAAAACCCCCCTGAAAAACCCCCCAGACAGAGGGGGGGCCGAAACCGGAAAACGGGGGAAAACCCCGCTTGCCCCTGGGCAGGGGGGCAAAAGAACGGGGCCTTTTGCGCTGGCAGCGCGAACCCCTTGCGGGCTCGGACAAAAGGGGCCCCCTTCCCCCTTCTTTTACGAAACCCCCAAAAAACTCCGCGCCCCGTGCCGCCCCCCCCCCCGCCCGGCCCCGGGGGCAGCGCGGAGAAAAAGGGCCCGGAGGAAACCCCCCGGCCCCGGGGGCCACGTCCCCGGGGAAAAGGGGGGGGGGTCTCGGCGCCGCCCCGGGCCCCCCGGGGGGGCCCCCGCCCCGGGAAAAAGCGGGGCCCTGGCGGTTTTGGAGGCGACCCGGGGGGGACCGCCCCCCGCCGGCCCACGGTTTTTCCCCGGGGGGTTGCCTTTTGGGAACCAAACCATTTGGGAAAATTCCCCCCCCGACTTCCTCCCGCTGTCGCCCCGGCCCCAATCTGTTTGTCCGACACGCCCCCCCGTGGGGGGGGGCCCCCCTGGAGCGGGCCGGGGTTCCCCCGGCCCCGAGGGGGCCCGCCCCCGGGCAGGGGAAAACCCAGCGGGGCCCTGGGGGCACCCGCCGGCATGAAAAGGGTTTTTCCCCGGCCCCCTCGTCCCCCGGCTGTCTTAAAAACTGTTGTTTTTTTTCTGTGCGGAGGTTTTTTGCAATTAAATTTTCAATAATTTTAATTGGGGCAATAAAAACACACAAGAGTTTTACGAACCCCGGGGGGGGGGGCCCGGGGGGGCCCCACGGAAGTGGGGCAAAGGAAAAGGGAGGTGCGTTGCCCCCGGGGCCACGCGGTCCCCAAGGGGGAAAAAGACGTGTGAGTTACACGTGCGGGGCCACCCCGGCCCCCGACCGGGGGGGTTTTAAAACAAAAACACGCGGGGATTGTTTTTAAAATTTTGGGAAAGGGGCAAAATGTGAGGGGAGTTAAATTTTTGCGCAACGTTAAAATAAAAAAAACGGGGGAAACTCGAAACAAAAAAAGGGTTTAAAAACCGAAGGAAATTTTTAAAATAAATCCCAAAACATCAACCCCGGCCCCGAAAAAAAAACTCAAATCAGTTATCACCAGAGAAAAACAAAAAAAGGCACACAAGGACAAAAACCCATTTTGTTGGAAAGATTATTAAACCAAAAAAAGAAAAAAAAATTTAATGAGGGGGGCAAGAGAGAAAAATCCTTTTGGGGGAAAGTAAATTATCCCCATTATGGAAAAGGTTGGGGTTTTTTTAAAAAATTAAAAAAAAACCAAAGGGGAAAGCACCAAAATTGCTTTGGGGGTTTTTTTAAAAAGGGAAATAAAAAAGTCTTCACAGAAAACGCCCCCGTTGTTTATTGCAGCTCTATTCACAAAGCCAACATATGCCTCAAAATAATTTTTCCTAGAGGAGAATGAATTTTAAAAAAGATATCACAAACAACAAAATTATTTTTCCCATAAAAAACCCGGGGGGGGGCCCCTCATTTTTAGCAACCCGGTAAATCTGGAGGGGTTGGGGTTTAATTTTAAAAAAAGCAGGCAAAAAAGAGCAGACTGCATGATCCATTTTATGGGGAACTAAAACGTAGGGGGTTGTGGAAATTTTAAAGGGGGTATGGTTACCCGGGGGCAGGGGGGGGGGGGGGAGAAGGGTGGGAGATGTTTGTAAAAGGGGGCAGGGGAAATTTTGTTAAGGGGTAAAATTTAAAAAATCTAGTACCGCTGGCGAAAATATTTTAGTTATAATTGTATTTGTAAAACCCTAACAAAAAGGATTTTATCCTCACCCAAAATGAAACCAAAATGAAAGTAATGCATACATTTTAATTTCTAGATTAAGCATTCCACATTTTATATAATTTAAAAAAATGTACATGAGAATACCCCAAATTTTTTTTGGCAATTTTTTAAAATATAAAAAAGTCCTTGTTAATAACTTTTCCCCTTTTGGGGCCAAAAAAAAGGGCAAAATTTTATAAAATAAAAAAAAGAAAAAATCCCTGACAATTTTAAAAATTTTTTAAAAAGGATTTTAAAAATAATTCTTAAAACCGAATTTTTAAGTATGAAAAATTTTTTTGTTTTGGAAAAGCTTTTTTGAAGCCAAAAGGATTTGTTCCCCGGTTTTATGAGGAGAAAAAAATTTTCTCCCTTTGGGGGAAAAGGGAAAAAACAAATTTGGAGATATTAAGGGGGGTGGTTTTCCCTCACCTGTTTTTGCTTTGGAGACCCAAAAGGGTGTAGTTTTGGGGGAAGTTCCCCGTTTAGACTTTGGAGAAACCTTCACTGAGGGGAGTTCCAGTGTTAAAGGTTAGGTCTCTGGGAAAAAAAGGAAGTCCCCCCGGAGAAAAAGGGCATAAAAAATGGATTCACCTTTTTTAAACCGGGTTTTTTGGGGCGAGAAAACAGAGAAAAATTCCTTTTTGGTGCAGACAACCCCCCCCCCGGGAATGGGTGCACAGGGTTGGAAAACAAGAGGGAAAAATGTCCCCAAAGAGCCCCAAAAAAAAAAGCTGGAAACTCCCCCCCTGGGTTTCCCCCTGAAACCCCCCCTTTTTCTGGTTTTGGGCATGGTTTTTCCTTTTTTTGGAAAGGCCTCAACTGGTCAGGAATGATGCCCCATTTCCTTCTGCCTTTTTTTGGGGGAATTTTCTTTTCCCCCCCACCCATCCCCCGGGAGGAATTTTTCACGTCACATGGAGACCTTCTTTTTTGAAAAAACCCTCAAGGTGGGCCCCAAACCCCGGGGGTCCTTAGGAAAAAGGGGCCCGGGGGGAAAGGAAGCCCCTGAACAGTAAAATGAGGCACCGGGGGCAAAAACCAACCCCGTTAGGGGAAAAAGAGTTTGCGTGGTTGTCGGTTTTTCCCTTATTTTTTCATTGAAAATTAGTATTTTTTTATGATGCTAAAAAAACGTGGACATTGAACCCCCCGTGCCCCCCCTTAATTTTGCCAAAATTGTAAAATTTTTGGGGAACCCAATTGAAGAGGAAAAAAAAAGGATTTTAATGGTAAAATAAAATTTTAATTGTGGGGGCCAAGGGTTTTTTGGAATTGTGGAGAAGGGAAAAAAGGGTATTGCCGGGGGAGAATTGCACTGAAAAAAGGCCTTCTTTTTTCATTTTTTCAAAGGGGGGTTTTTCGAGCCTTTCCGTATTGATGGGGAAAATCCGACCCCGAATTCCTTTTAATGTACCCCACCCCAAAAAAAAGTTCATGAGGGGCCCATTTTCTTCTCTCATGGGGTATTAATAAAATTTTTAAAATTTAGTAGGGGGAAAAAAAAGGTATATAAAACTTTTGTCGGGGGTTTTCCCCTTCTATTTTGGCTGAATTTTCGTGTTTTTTAAATGGCCAGTCACCACAAAGGTTTTTCGTTTCTTTTTTTTCGCAGGGTGGGTTTGGGTGTTTTTTAAAATTTCCGGTTTTTTGTATTTTCTAAACCAAAATTTTTGGGAATTTTTAAAATATTTGGAAATTTCATTTAGTTTGGGGTTTTAAAACAATTTTTCCTGTATTGAGGGGATGTTTTAAAATTTGAAAATTTTTGCCAACTGCTTTTTTGCATTCTGGTTTTTCATTTCCTTTTTAAAAATTACAGGGGTTTTCTGCGAGATAGGCCTTTTAAATTCTTCCCCCCCCCTCTTTTCCCCCCCCCTTTTTGTTAATATAAACACACACACATTTTCCTTTTTTTTTTAAATCTTTTTTTTCCCTTTTTGAGCCTTTGGGGTTTTGGGATTTCCCCCCTTTTTTTGGGGAATTGCATCAAATTGGTTAATTTTTTTGGAAACCCCCCTTTATAATCTGCTAAAGGGGGTGGGGATTTTTTCAGGGGGGCTTTTTTATCAGGGGACATTGAAAATGCCATTTTTGGGTTTTTAACCCGGGGGGAATGGTTTGGGAGAAGGGAACCCCCGAAAAAAAATTAAAAACACCCGGAAAAGGCCCCCCCCAGAAAAGTAATTCCCCGTTTTTTGGTTTTTGTGGGGTTTAGAAACCTTTTTAATGAATATCTGTATTTTAAAAATTTAGCATTTTTAAGATTGGGGTTTTTTTTCCCAAATTTTGTAAAAACAGAAAAAATTTCTTCCTTTGTGAATAAGTAGGTATTTTCCCCAAAAGGTTTTTTAAAGCATGTTTTGGGGGTTTTTTTTTTTTTTTTTTTTTTCTTAGGAACACAAAAACATGGAAAAAGGGGAATTTTTACATGGATTTCAGGATTTTTCTTTTGGGCCCCTTTTAGAGGAACCAAAAATTCAGCCCTTTTTATTTTTTCTTTTTTTCCATGATCGATTACCATGCTCGGGAACCTGCTTTAAACCCCGGGCCCAAACTCAACTCCCCCTCCCCCCCCCCATGTACTTTTTTCCCCTCCAAAACCGTCCTTTGTAGAAATCGGGGTTTTTTTTTTTACCCTGTCCCCCAGATGTTGGGGAATCCCACACACGCCCCCGTCTTCCTATGCGGCTGCATCACCCGATGTTTTTTTAATCTTTGCTTTTGGGGCAAAAAATTTCCCGCTGTCATGGCCTTTGACCGGGGTTTTGGCCTCTGCCTCCCCCTGCACTACACATTTTTCTGCCCCCGGCCTGTGGACTGTTTTTTTCCCCGGGTTTTCCGGGGGAAAAGTTCCCCTTTCCCCTTTTACAAAGCCTAATGGTGGGGTTCCTGGCCTTTTTGACAGTGGAAATCCCCCTTCTTTTTTGAAAATTTATAAGTTGCCCCTTGCCTGTTCTAACATTCTTTTTAAGGGGTTGGTTTTTTTGTATTTTTGGATTTTTGGGGTGGGTGGGGGATGGCCCCAAAAAGGGGTTTTCCCTTTTCTTACTCTAAAATGTTTCCTCCCCACCCTGCCAAAATCATTTTGCTGGGGAATATAACGAATTTTTCCCCTGTGCCTCCACCTCTCAGTTTGTCCCCTTTTTTATTGTACAAGCAGGGGGTTACCCCAAAATTTTGGGTACCACAAATCACATCCTGCAGCCCCCCCCATGATGTCAAAAGGGGGGGCCCCAAATTGAAACCCCCTTTTTCCCCCCCCCCCTGAGGAATGAAGACTTAAAAAAGGGGTCTACCGATTCCCGGGGGGCAAAAAAAGGGCCCTTTTTTAAAAGTGCCCCTGATTCAGAGTCTAAGCCCCGAGAAGAAAAATTTGGGTTCAATACCGATCGGTTTAAAATTGACTTTTCTACTTCGGGGTTTTTTTCTGATGTTCCCTTTTTAGATTCCTTTCTATATTTTGTTCTTCCATTTTCCCATAAACTTTTGCTTGAATCCAACTCCCCTTTTCCCCCGGGCATTTTCCCTTTTCCCTTTTAGGTTTTTCCCAAATACAAAACAAAAACAAGTTGCAGATCCCCTTTGTCCCCCCCCCCGGGAGTTGAAAATTGTCCACAGAAAAAACCACCCTTGGGGAACTGAAGGGCATTAATTTCCCCTTTTTGTGAGAAAGAGACCAACCCTTTTCCCCCTTTGAAAAATGCCTTTTCCTTTTTTGACCCTTCCTTGCTGCTCTTCCTGGCATGTAAATTTTTTATAAATGTGGGGTTATGGCCCCCGGATTTTATTTCCTCGTAGATCCTGTGCTCATTCATCTCATTTTTCCCATTTTAATACTATGTTCCCCGTAAAAAATGGAAGGGGAAAATTTTTTGTCAAAGACCCGGGGTTAAGTGTGGTGGACCCCCGAAAACAAATTTGCAGAATCAATTTTCTTTAAAATGCCTTAGAGTCAGGGGGAACCCCTTTGTGGGGGGAACTAAAAATTTTAATCCTTCATTGTAACCTGGAAGATTTGTTTTGGATATGTTTTCCTCACTGAAAAGTGGAAAATTTTGGGGGCCAAAATTTAAAAAAATTTTTTTTTTTACCAGTGGAGGATTTTTTCATGGTCATATTTTTCATTGGGGCCCCCTTTCCCCTTTCTGCTTAAAAAAATTTTTCCAAATTACTACCATACAAAACCTAACAACTTTTAACAAAAACTTTTCCCCCTTCAAGAATTTTCAAAAAACATTAAACAAGGTAAAATTTATGTGTATTTACTTTATCTTCACTTGCCTTATTCCTTTTACTCTAAACTCTGTTCAGTCTTCGTGATCAAAAATAACTCAGGCAAGAGCTTGAATTTCTACTTTGAACATCAGCTTTACAGATTTTCTTGAGTATAAAAATAGTTTGAACAGCTTAAAAGAGTCTAAAAATCCCTTATGTGACTATTTGGAGCCGGCATGAGGGCAACAGATATAATAATCCTGAGTACAGCAAAGCTTAGACTTGTAGACTCTCAAGCACTTTGCTCCCTGCTCAGAGCCCTAGGAGGAGGTTTCCCTTCAAAATCACAACTTCCTGTCACCCAGGAGGACAGCAATGCTAGACTCATATCCTATCCCAACATATTTTCTTCTCTTTTTTTTCTTCTATATTGTCTTTATTTTATTTTATTTTATTTTTTATTTCAGAATATTGTGAGACTACACAAGTTTGGTTATATAATCTGTTTTTGTAGTTTTAGTCAAAGTGATAAGTGTGCCCGTCACTCAGTTATTCTGCACTGCACCCATTAGGTGTGAATTTACCCGTCCCCTCCCCCCTTCCCACCTACTGTTTCCCCTTTAGTTTCTTCTTATGAAGTATCACAAGAACAGAAAAAAAAAACATCACATGTACTCAATACCAAATTGGAACTAATCAATCAACACTTACGTGCACATATAGAACCAAGATACTTTCTAATGTCACTATGAGTTCAGTTAATGGGGACTGGGACACAGTCACAAGAGCTGCTCTCCTTTAAACATCTGTGTGTGCCAGATAATTTCCAATGAGCTTTAAAATATTACTTACTTTTCACATAAAGTCCATAAAGAAGGTGGGATTTCTAAAGTTTTATTTCCTTTCATGAGGGAAGCACTCAAAAGGCACATGCAAAAAATTTTATGCCAAAGCTGAGCTACCACATCCAAGGTTTCCTCCTCCTAAAGTCAGACGTGAGATATTTGGTAGGATTCTGGGTGGAAAAGGCTTCAAAATACTTATCCCTGTCATTCATGTCTCTCACACTGGACCGCAGTCTTGATCCTTAAACAGTGATCCATGGAACAGGTCAAGCAGTATTACCATCCACAGGGAAATAGTTAAAATGCAGAGTGTCTGGACCTATGTTGGATGCACCAAATAAGAACCTACATTTGAACAATATCCTCAAGTGAATCATATACACAGTGGAGTTGAAGAAGTCACAGACAAAAATACTCCCTCAAGCTCCCCAGTGGTAACATTTTTTTCATAATTTTTTTGTGGTGTGTACTTGCCTGTGCATTGTAGGATGTTAAACAGCATGCCTACAATTCATTAGTTGCAGTAGCACCTCCACAGTTGTGAAAATCAAAAATATAGCCAGACCCTGCCAAGTGTCTCCTGCAGGCACAATCACTCCTGGTGGAGAACACCCGAACCAGAGAGCTGGAAACATCTTGATGGAGTTCTAACCAGAGCTTATACTTGACTGAACTCGTAACTTTGGGCAGATCTCATCACTAATTGGAGCCCCCATCCTGCAAATATACAATGAGTTTCCTTGTAGAATGACCTCATAGAATGGAAATGTATTTAAAAATAGACACGTTAAATGCAGCATTAAATGACACAAAACATATAAGTTTCCAATTTCAGTCCATAATTCAAGAAAAAGTCTAAATATATCTAACGTAATTGCCAAATGTTTCAAAAGGGAAGGACTGAAAGAAAACTCTTTATTTGTTTTAGAAGCATAAAATACCTACTTGCTTTGTCAAAAGCATCATGAAGCTAAGGACTGTAGTAACTACCCATGGTTTTACAGCAAGTGAACACACTTCTCTTCCACGTTGGAGAGGAAATAGAAATTTTCTGTACATGTCAACAGCTGTGTCCCCATGCCAAATCAATACTATGAAGATCCAAAAGGAAATTTTAAATAAAATTTGAGCCAATGATTTTAGACCTGAAGGCACAGAGTTGAAAGAGAAGGAGTAATACTGGATTCACCTGACTTCTAACCTGGTGTCTTGGGAAAAGAATCAGCAAGAAAATTTTTTTTTCTCTTTAGAACAGTGACACACAAAAAAACCAGGTATTCACGTGTTGGATTAAGAAGAGGAAAATTTGCCTATTTAGCAAATATAGGGAGCTGTAAATTCTGTAGTTTGTCTGATGTTGTCCTTAAGAATGTACAGCCTTGGGACGGACGGGATGAGGTTGAATCTTTCCCAGCAGTCCTAACTCTGGTTAGGGGACTAATGCTTCACTCCCCCTTCTGTCTTGTCTGGAGATGGAGCGTTGGTCTCCATCATCAACCATCCAGGAGAGAATTCAGACTTCACCATGGAGACCTTCCTCTCAGAACCCCACACAGGTGAGTCTGAGAGCCCAGTCAGTCCTGCAGGAGAAGTTCAGAGAGGATGAAAGCAGACAATGTTCACCAGGAGATCACCTCAGAGCCACACCAGCCCAGCCCAAGAGGAGAGACTGACATGTTTGTGTTCAGGATTTAATAATTAAGTTATAATTAATTTATTTGATATGTTAAAAGGATAAATGTCTACCAGACTCAGCAATGCAGGGATGATTGTTGAGAATTAAACCATAGTTATGGAAGTCCAGTTGGATGAAACTGAGGAAGGGATGGGAGACATCAAGTGGTTCCAATAATATTAGAATATGTCCATGGAGTTTTGCATTTAAAGAAAGTTTGACTGAAATGGCAGAAAAGCAATTTATGTAACCAAAATATTTGTACCCCCATAATATTCTGAAATAAAATAAAAATATAAATAAAATCAGAACTAAAAAAGAAGGCGTAAGAAGTTAGAATATTAGGTGTTTGGGGTTGTGTGATGAATTGAGGGCTTTTTAAAAAAATTTTTTTTTGGAGCTGAAAATTGGCGGTCCGATAGAATCTTCCCACCGCACCGCTCGCAGGAAGGAGGCGAAAAATGCCAGTGGCTGCCTGAGAGCACGGACCGCTCGCTCTGAAAACAGCATTGTGAATTACAGAGAAACAACGTGGAACACCCAGCCCAAGAAAACAGGTACAAAATTTTCACAAAGATCGGACAGCACAGGGAGCACAATAGAGCCCAGAGCGCAGGAAGGACGCGCTCACCAGGTTGGCGCGGAGCGACCTGCCCCCCAAGCGGTTACGCACCTCCCCATCCACTCGGTCAGGGACAAGCACAGAATAGGGGCAAAGCGGTGGCGCGAGGCAGCAGACCCTGTGGAGAGGAGGCAATTGCGAGAGCCAAACACAACTCTCACCTGCAATATACAGAGACTGCTGAGGGCTGGGGAGGAACTGGGCAGGGACCGAGTGGAGATACAGCTTCCCGGGACAGTGCACGGGAACCCGCAGGCCGGCACTGCGCCACTAGAAGTCAGCGGGACTGGGCCCAGGAGTTTAACGGGGAGCGGGACACGCCCTTAGAGGCTGCTAGCAACTGCCGCTGCGGCCGGCGGAGAAAAACTGCGCCCCTGGCGCGATCAGAGCCCAGCTGTGCGCCAGGCTGGCGGCGGCCGCCATCTTTAAAGCCGCCCGCGCGGAGCCGTGAGCCGCGTCTCTAGCTCTGCCCCGCCCCGGCCCGGGGCTCTTCTGCTGGGGCGAGACAGGCTTTGCCCTTGGTGGCCACGGACAGCTGCATCCGTGGGTTCCAGGTGGGACGAGATCCCGGAACTGTAGCGGCGGGACATTTGAGTATTGGAAACAGTTTGCAGCTCGTCCATCTGGTTCTGCTATCCCGGCTCTGGCCTCCGACAAGTCCGCTCCGTGCTGGTCCTAGTGCCCGCCCCTCAGGTCCCAGCCCTCCTGTACCCCAGAGATCGCTCATTTTGAAGGTTGCTGGCTATAGTGACTCATTTGGTATAACTGCTGGTTCCCATGACAACCAAATACCTCAAGAGCCACAGGCTGAACCAGAGTAGCTCCCCATAATCCTGCCCACTTCAATAGGGAATTTCGCGCCACCCAAGAGTGCTTCCAGCTGCCACTACTCCCCCCTCCCCGTGGGAACATCCCCCCGGTGGAGACTGCTGGGGATAGAGACGGCCACCTGCCTCGCCTTGAAGTCTAGTGGTGGAAAAGGGGTACACAATTGGAGATCCCCCTATCAACCAGTATCACGTGGAGACGCACATCAGAAGGGCAGACACACATGGCTAGACAAGCAAGCTCTGAGATGTGTAGAATTTTCCCAACTCAGCTCTCACACTGCAGCCAAAAGAAAGTGTGTTTCTACGTGCACTTCAGGGCAAGCAGGGTCAAAGTAACCCCTAGGAGCTACAGGGCCCCTCCCAAAGCACGGGGCTTTCACATACCCCAACTGGGGAATCAGAGTCTGCCATGGACATAACAGAATACCTAGCTAATAGGGAGCGGAGGACTCATATCCTCAAGTACAATTCATTAGCTTAGAGCCCAAGCTGGGAGGTCATTCTCACCACACTCCACTGGGAAGAGGAGAAGACAACAGGTCAGAGATAACTCAAGATCCACCAAACTTGCTAAAATACACCTAAGGCAATACAAGCCATTTCTTCTCTCCCTGGCTTTGCCAAGGAACAATAATTGTGGGCCTGGTGACAGGGCCATAAACTAGCTCTAACACCCCCAGCTCTCGACCAAGAGGCCAGATGAGAAAAAACCAGCGAAAGAACGCAGGGAACATGAAAAATCAAAGTGAAAAGTCACCCCGAAAAGAAACCATCAGTTCCACAATAGATACCAACGCAAATGAAATGGGTAGAATGACAGAAGAGAAATTTTGTTTATGGATTATAAGAAAGCTCAATGAAATTCAAGAGAAAATTGAATCCCAGCACAAAGAAACCACAAGAAAAATGCAAGAAATGAATGAAAAATTCTCCAAAGAAATAGAAATATTATGGAAAAATCAAATAGAAATCCTAGAAATGAAAGAAGCATTCAAGGATCTCCAAAACACAGTGGAAAGCCTTAATAATAGGCTGGACCATGCAGAGGAAAGAATTTCAGAGCTAGAAGACAACTCCTATGTGCTAAATAAATCAGTCGAAGAGAAAGAACACAAAAACAAGAGGCAGGAAAAAAGCATACAAGAAATGTGGGATTATGTAAAGAGGCCAAACATAAGAATCACAGGCATCCCTGAGGGAGAGGAAGAAAATTCGTGTGGGCTGGAAAATCTATTTGAACGAATAATAGAGGAAAACTTCCATGGCCTAGCCAGAAATCTCGATATCCAAGTACAAGAAGCACACAGGACTCCTGGGAGAGTCAATGTGAAAAGGCATTCACCACGCCACATAATTATTAGACTGACCAAAGTAAACACAAAAGAGGCACTCCTCAGAGCTGTAAGACGAAAAGAACACGTAACCTATAAAGGGAAACCCATCAGATTAACTGGAGATTTCTCAGCTGAAACCTTACAAGCCAGAAGGGAATGGGGAGACATCATCAGTCTCCTAAAACAAAACAAAGGCCAACCCAGAATTCTGTATCCTGCCAAACTATGCTTCTTATATGAGAGGGAAATAAAGACCTTTCCAGATAAGCAATCACTGATAGAATTTGAGAAATCCAGACCGGCCTTGCAAGAAATGCTTAGACCTGCATTATACACTAACCAGAGCAACAGACACCCACCTATGTAAAACTACGCAAAAGCTAAGACCCAAGAAACCAGATTCCACAATGATGCAAGAGGTGAAAAAAAAGACACCACCCAATACAATAATCAGAAATTTACCCCAAATATCAATTGTGTCAATAAATGTAAATGGCTTGAACTGCCCATTGAAGAGACATAGGCTGGCTGAATGGATTAAAAAATACAAGCCAAGTATCTGTTGTCTTCAGGAAACACACCTTATACACAAAGATGCATTCAGACTCAAGGTGAAAGGATGGAATATAATTTTTCAGGCTAATGGAAACCAAAAGAAATCCGGAGTAGCCATCCTCATTTCAGATGACATAAACTTTAAAGCAACAAAAGTAAAGGACAAAAATGGACACTATACAGTGGTGAAGGGAAAAATCTTACAAGAGGATTTAACAATCCTAAACATTTATGTACCCAACACAGGAGCACCCAGGTACATAAAGCAAATACTGCTAGATCTAGACAACATAATAAGCAGGAATGCCATAATTGCAGGGGACTTCAACACCCCACTGACGGAACTGGACAGATCCTCCAAACAAAAAATGAATAGAGAAACAAAAGACCTAAACAGGACTCTAGAACATTTAAGCTTAACAGATATCCACAGAAAACTCCACCCAAATAACACTGAATATACATTCTTCTCATCAGCTCATGGAACTTTCTCGAAAATTGACCACATCCTAGGCCACAAAACAGATCTAAACAAATTCAAAAAAATAGAAATCATACCATGTATCTTTTCAGACCACAGCGGAATAAAATTAGAAACCAATTCCAATAGAAACTCACATCTTCCTCCAAAAACTTGGAAACTAAACAATCTGTTGCCGAAAGATTATTGGGTCAATTGGATTGGATTCAAATTGAAATCAAAAGATTCTTCGAACTAAACGATAATGGGGACACAAGTTATCAAAATCTGTGGGATTCCACAAAAGCAGTCCTGAGAGGAAAACTTATTGCCTTAAATGCCCACATCCAAAAGACAGAAAGGTCACAAATCAGTAAACTAATGAATCATCTTAAGGGAATGGAAAAGGAAGAGCAAAGCAATCCTAAAGCCAGCAGAAGAAAAGAAATAACCAAGATCAGAGCAGAATTAAATGAAATCGAGAACAAAAGAACAATGCAGAAGATTAATAAAACGAAAAATTGGTTCTTTGAAAAGGTAAACAAAATAGACAGGCCACTTGCCAGGTTGATCAGAAGCAGAAAGGAAAGGACTCTAATAAGCTCAATTAGAAATGAGAAAGGAGAAGTCACAACTGATACCAGGGAAATACAAAACATCACCTTCAAATACTACAAAAACCTCTATGCCCACAAACATGAAAATGTGGAGGAAATAGACAAATTCTTAGAAACATACTACCTCCCTAGGCTCAACCAGCAAGAAACAGAATTTCTAAACAGACCAATATCAAGCACCAAAATCGAAGAAGTAATAAAAAGTCTTCCCTCAAAAAAAATCCTGGATGGCATGGGTTCACAACTGAATTCTACTAAGCCTACAAAGAAGAACTGGTGCCTATACTGCAGAAATTATTTGAAAATATCCTGAAGGATGGAATCCTCCCAAACTCATTCTACGAAGCCAATATCACCTTGATGCCAAAGCCAGGAAAGGACACAACAAAAAAAGAAAACTACAGACCAATATCCCTTATGAATATACATGCAAAAATTCTCAAGATCCTTGCAAACCGAATTCAAATGTACATCAAAAAAATAATTCATCACGATCAGGTGGGCTTCATTCCCGAGATACAGGGATGGTTCAACATATGCAAATCTATAAATGTAACTCACCATATAAATAAAAGCAAGAACAAAGATTATAGGATCCTTTCAATAGATGCAGAAAAGGCTTTTGACAAAATCCAGCATCTTTTTATGATAAGAACTCTTTAGAATATAGGCATAGATGGCTCATACCTCAAAACTATTAAAGCCATATATGATAAACCCACAGCCAATATCATACTGAATGGGTAAAAATTGAAAGCATTCCCCCTTAAAACTGGCACCAGACAAGGGTGCCCACTATCTCCACTTCTTTCCAACATAGTGCTGGAAGTCCTGGCCACAGCAATTAGACAAGACAGAGGAATTAGGGGCGTCCAGATGGGGGCAGAAGAGGTCAAACTTTCACTATTCACAGACGATATGATATTATACATAGAAAACCCCAAAGATTCAACCAAGAGATTACTGGAATTGATAAATGAATTCAGCAAAGTCTCAGGATACAAAATTAACATACACAAATCCATAGCCTTCATATATGCTAATAACAATAAAGCCGAGAAACAAATTAAAGATGCAATGCCTTTCACAATAGCAACAAAGAAAATTAAATATTTAGGAACATATCTAAATAAGGAGGTCAAAGACCTATATAGAGAGAATTATGAAACACTGAGAAAAGAAATTGCAGAGGATGTAAATAGATGGAAAACCCTACCATGCTCTTGGATAGGCAGAGTCAACATAGTAAAAATGGCTTTGCTACCTAAATTGATTTACAGAATCAATGCACTCCCAATCAAAATACCAACATCATTTTTTGCCGATCTAGAAAAAATAATTCTATGCTTCATGTGGAACCAGAGAAGACTCCGTCTAGCCAAAGCAATCTTAAACAAAAAGAACAAATTGGGAGGCATCTGTCTACCAGACTTCAAACTATACTACAAGGCTATAGTAACCAAAACTGCATGGTATTGGCACAAGAACAGAGACATAGATCAATGGAACAGGACTGAGAACCCAAATATAAAACCAACCTCATACAGTCACCTGATCTTTGACAAATTCCAGAAAAATGTACACTGGGGAAAAGATTCCCTATTCAACAAACGGTGCTGGGAAAACTGGATGGCCATATGTAGAAGACTGAAACTGGACCCACACTTCTCACCTCTCACAAAAATCAACTCACAATGGAGAACGGATCTAAACCTAAGACATGAAACCATAAGAATTCTTGAAGAAAACGTTGGAAAAACTCTTATGACATTGGCCTAGGCAAAGAATTTATGAAGAAGACCCCCAAAGCAATCACAGCAGCAACAAAAATAAATACATGGGACCTGATCCAATTGAAAAGCTTCTGCACAGCCAAGGAAACTATCACTAGAGTGAACAGACAACCTACAGAATGGGAGAAAATATTTTCACGCTACACCTCTGATAAAGGGCTGATAACCAGAATCTATACAGAACTTAGGAAAATGAACAAGAAAAAATCAAAGAATCCTATTAAAAAATGGGCAAAGGACATGAACAAAAACTTTGTGTGGTGAATCCCTAATTCAGTCATGTTGTGTAACCACCCCCTCCCCCACATTTTTTTAATTTAGAAAATTCTTCCACTTCATTGTCAGAAATAAATCACCTTTTACACTATTTGCATCTTATTTCAAATCCGTCATTCCTTCCTGTAATCTTTTTGCCTTTGTGATTAGATCTACTTTTATTTTTTAATTTAATGTTACCATTTTATTATTGATTGACAAATAACAGTTTAATTCTTTAAAAGTTACATGAGATTTTGTAAACTAACAGATGTTACAAAATGGAATGTTACAGACTATACTATTGCCTAATGAAATGGAATGCTATGGATTTAAATGTATCAGAATGAAATGTTATGGAATGGTATGTCAGGGGAGGGAATGCCCCATCATGGAATAGAATGGATGGAATTTTAGAGAATAGATTGTCATGGAATGGAATGTTAGAAAATAAAATGTTACCCAATGGAATGTTATCCAATGTAATGTTACAGAATGTACTGGAATTGAATGGATTGCTATGGGGGGTTATGGAACAAAAGTTATGCAATGAAACGTCACCAAATGGAATGTTACAGACAGGAAAACATGACACGTAACATTACGAAATAAAATGTTACAAAATATCCAAGAAAGTAAATGAGATCATCCTTATGAGTTCCTAATCTCAGGGTAACTTGGTAAAAATATCTAAATACATCTCTTAAGATGACCGAATCCTTTTTATAAATGAAGGATATGCTGACAGCTCTTAACCTGTTTCACAAATATGAAATTTCTAATTCTTTTAACAAAAGCTTCACGAATGCAAGTGATGCAGTATCCATGGTTCCCCATCAAGAGAATACAGTTTACCCCTTGGTGAAGAGGGCAATAGCAATTTTCTGGAGATACAAAGACTGTGTTCCCATCACCTGTCAATGCTTTGGAGACCCAAGGGACCTAGTCAGGACAGGTTCTTCAGTTCGGACTTTGTAGAAAACCTTCACTCAGGGTTGGGTTCCAGTGTTCACAGGTTAGGTCTCTGGAAGGCAAGTAAGTCCATGGAGAAGGAGCAATAAAGACTGGATTCACCTCCTGTTTAAACTGGTGTCTTGGGAACAGAGAATGCAGAGAAAATATTCCTTTTGGTGCAGAGCAACATCCCAGAGGGAAATGATGTGAATAAGGTTGAAATAGCGAGAGGGAAATGTGTCTAATGAGCAGAAATACAAAGCTGGAAATATCTCCCCTACCGCTGACCCTCTGTGCACACAGCCTTGGGATGCATGGGGTGTGGTTGTTCCTTTTGGAGTCCTCAATCTGGCTCAGGTACTGATGCCTCCACCTTTCACTTCTGCCTAGTCTTGGGATTGAGCTTCTGTCCCCACCGTCCACCATCCAGGGAGGAATTCTCACGTCCAAATGGAGACCTTCCTTTCAGAAAACCCTTCAAGGTGAGCCCAAGATCCAGGAGGTCCCATAGGAAATGGTCAGGGAGAATGGATGCTGTGAACATGAATCTGAGGTCACCTGAGAGCAAATCTTACCTAGTATGGAGCAGAGACATTGCAGTGGTTGTTTGTTTCCTTCATTCATTAATTGATTCACTTATTTATTTATGACGCTAAAAACAGACATGGACATTAAACCCAGCAGTGGAGCATGAATGTTGACAATTAAGTAATGGTGATAGAAGCACAATTAAAAGGGGAAATGGTGCTTCCAGTAAAAGGAGAACATGTGACCAAGGCTCTTTGCAATTAAGTGGAGAAGAGAAATAGGCTATTAGCTGTGGAGGAATATGCACTGAAATGAAAGCAAGTCCTTTTCCATTTTTACAAAGGGGCCTTTTCTGAGCCTTTCCATATTTATTAGAATGATCCACACCCATGAATTCCTCCCAAATGCTACCTGACAACAGGAGTTCATGAGGCACACATTTCCTCCTCTCATGCTGGGTATTCAAATAAAGTAGGAAATACATTTACAAGGTGAAAAGTGATATACTAATGACTTTTACTCTGCAATTATTTCCTTACTAGTGAGGCTGAATATATTTGTGTTCCTCAAACATGGACCACTCTACCACAAGTAGTCTGCGTGTGTTCTTTGCTTTTGCACGGTGGGTTTGGGTGTTTTTATTCCTGGTTTGATTGCATTTTCTAAAACATAAGAATTAGAATTTCTCAACACATTTGGCATATGTCATTAAGTTCTTTTATGTAAGTTCCAGTGTATGTGAGGGGACTGTGTGAAAGCTTTTGAATCTTGTGTAGCCAAATGAATCCTTCAGTTGCATTCTGCTCTCCTCACTGCTTTGTAAATGTAGAAAGTTCCTCTGCATGATTTGGCTAAATTAATTGCTCTCTCTCTGTCTCTCTCTCTCTCTCTCTCTCTCTCTCTCTCTCTCTCTCTATGTAAATATATATATACACACACACACACACACACATACACACACAAAGGACATTAAACATGGTGATTCTTTATAAGATGTGAAATAAGGGATGAACTTCAGTGTCTTCCAGGTAGATAGACATTTACGCCAGCTTTTATTCATAATCCAGCCTTTCCCAACTAAACTGAACCACAGCTTTGTCAGATATTAAATGTCCATATATACTGAGTCTTATTGCCTGATTCATTCAATAAATAACGAAAATCTTCCATGTGCGAGATCATTCCAAGAACATTATATAGTATATAATTTTATGTCTAGGTCTTTGCCAATTATATAATTAACCCATTTTGATATTATTAAATTATTGTTATTTTATATCTTATGTCAGTTAATTATTGTTCCATCCAATTTTGTTTAATACAGTAGTTTTACAAAAGAAAATTTAATGTACCTTTATTCTGTGACATTCTTTTTATTTCATAACATCCCATTGCTTTAATTTTTTCTATATAATGCACATATATTCACATGCCTCTGTGATGGAACTAAGCGATGACCACACATGTGCACAGAGGGAACTAAAACACAGTGGAAATCTATCAGGAGGTAGGGGGCTAAGGGGAGGGGAAAAATCCTACCTAATGGGTACAATGAACATTATTTGGGTGACAGGCACACCTATAGCCGGGACTCAAGCATTACAAAATCGATCCATGTAACCTAAAACATTTGTACCTCCTTAATATTTTGAAATTGAAAAAATGAAAAAAAACTAGTCAAAGCACATGAAATTCCTGCTCATTTGTATCTTTCAATATAATCATAAACACAGTACAATGCAATAAATGTGCGTGTGATTTAATGCCCTCAGGGATAAATCACACACAGGAATTTATTCTGGGCAGAGGGATACAATGCTCATGGTGTGCAGGACTTTATAGAGCATGGTCTAGGGATGCCTTTGCATGGTAGATGAAGACGAGAACCAGGACTAGAGTGTGACCATTGGATTTGTTAAAAAAAAGAGATCAACACGTAAAGACCAAGAATAACACAACAACAGCTAAATGCCACACAAGAAAGGGGCTGCCTCATCTGCTTTCAGACCATATAAAATACAAAAACCAATTGACCAGCCCAAGCAATAAAGCGAGACCCTATCTTCACTAAAAATTTTAACAATTTATTCGGGCGTGGTAGTGTGCACCTGCTTTTATGTTTCTCCATCATTACATTCTAGGCATTTTTTGTTTTCTAGCACCGTCTACTCTAGACAATGCCTGGAACATGTCAAAATTCACTCTATATTCCTCAAATGCATGAAAGATTTTCTAATTAAAACTTTAGAATACTTGCCCTCCAGGAAAGGCTGAGAGAGGCACAGGAGTTCCTAATCAGAGACGGTCAAGGGATTCCCTAACAGAGACAAGATTCACACACGAAATATAGAAATTGGCTTCCTGTGAATGGAGGTTGCGGGATGATGGGGCGGTTGGGGTGGGGGGTTTGGAGATGTTTGTCAAAGGACATATGATAACATTACAGTTATGCAGGAGGAATAAGTTCAAAATATGTATTGCACAGCATGGTGACTATAGTTGATGACATATTTTATTCTAGAAAACTGCTAAGAAAGTGGATAATGTTCTCACCACAAAAATGATGACTGAGTGGGGTAAGGCATATGTTAATTGGCTAGATTTAGCTATTCCATAAGGTATATATACTTCAAAACGTCATGTTGTACACAATAAATACATACAATTTTATTTGTCAACTAAAAATAAGCTTTTTAAAATATAAATTAACTCCTTTACTGTAGAATATAAATGAGAACATTTCTGATAAGTTTGTAATGCATGCCTCTGTTATGTTCTCTATTTTTTTTTTTAATCAGTCACATCATCCACATGGATCCAAAGAATAATACGCGAATTTCAGAATTTCTTCTTCTGGGACTTTCAGAGGACCCAGACTTGCATCCCATCATCTTTGGGCTGTTCCTGTCCATGTACCTCATCACTATGCTTGGGAACCTCCTCATCATCCTGGCCACAATCTCAGATCCCCACCTCCACACCCCCATGTACTTCTTCCTCTCCAACCTGTCCTTTGCAGACATCTGTTTTGTGTCTTCCACTGTCCCAGACATGTTGGTGAATATCCAGACACACAGCAAAGTCATATCCTATGCAGGCTGCATCACCCAGATGTACTTTTTCATACTCTTTGCAGTGTTGGACATGTTCCTTCTGACTGTGATGGCCTATGACCGGTTTGTGGCCATCTGTCACCCCCTGCACTACACGGTCATCATGAACCCCAGGCTCTGTGGATACCTGGTTCTGGTGTCCTGGATCATGAGTGTCCTGAATTCCTTGTTACAAAGCTTAATGGTGTTGCCACTCTCCTTTTGCAGACACGTGGAAATCCCCCACTTTTTCTGTGAACTTAATCAGGTGGTCCATCTTGCCTGTTCCAACACCTTCTCCAATGACTTGGCGATGTATGTGGCATCTCTGTTGCTGGGCGGTGGGACCCTCACTGGTATCCTTTACTCCTACTCTAAGATAGTTTCCTCCATACGTGCAATCTCATCAGCTCAGGGGAAGTATAAAGCATTTTCCACCTGTGCATCTCACCTCTCAGTTGTCTCCTTATTTTATTGTACAAGCCTAGGGGTGTACCTCAGTTCTGGTGCTACCCACACCTCACTCTCCAGTGCAACAGCCTCGGTGATGTACACAGTGGTCACGCCCATGCTGAACCCCTTCATCTACAGTCTGAGGAATAAAGACATAAAGTGGGCTCTGAGAAGATTCCTTGGGAGGGGAATTATGAAACCATAAGTTGTCCTGGAGCTGAGTAAGTGCCCGTGACAACAGGGCTCAAATCTTCACAGCCGGACACAAAGAAATTCTGATCAAAATGTGGATTTAGAACTCGTTTCTTGTATTTGTGTCCTGGAATTTCCATGACTTTGATTTCATATACTTTGTGTAATTTAAGTAACTCACTCCTTTAAGACTTCTGCTCCGTTTGATATCTAGACAGTTATCCTCTTTGTGCATTTTTGTATTTTTATAAGTTGATCCCAAACGTGGATCAGAAATACATAAATATCCCCATTCATTTTTTGGAGCAACATGGATTTCTTAGGAAAAATTTCTTCTCAAATTCATATACTAAGTAATTTTTCTCTTCTTCTACTGAAAACTTGTCATGTGTTTTAGTTCTCCTATGGGGGTAAAAGAGACTACACTTGGCAACTAAGTTCAATAATATAATTTTATAGTAAAGAAAAGCCTGACACCACATATTTTCAATTTTGTGTCCATCATTCCTGTGTATATCAATTACCCAAACTGCACTTCGGGTGATCATTTATAATTTAACTCACCTGTTAGGCAAAAATTATCATCTACATGTCTCAAGGGGATCTCATTACAAGACAAATTTGAATAAATGGTTTTTTCGTATGGCCGTAGAGTCAGAGAAATATTTAAATAACATGATTAGATTTTAAATTATACATTTTGTGTTCATGCAAAGTGTTTTTTTCATTCTTTATACCTACTTATTGAAGTACGGAAGACTGATGTTCATGTTCTTTCTTTGCTGTGAAAGGTAGTTGGCTGTTTCTATGTTTTATTATTGAACCATCTCCTGGTTGTGCTGGAAAACTTCCACTTCTGCATACATATACGAATCCTTGAATTGCTATCAACGAACTATCACCCCCTTTTCTAAACTTTGCCATAATCACTAAATGAGTGGTAAATGAACCAATTCAATATCACCTATCATAAATCTCCCTTATGCTAAAAACTCTCTAAACTTCATGTCAAAGGATTCCTCACACGAGAGTTTGAATTTCTGTCCAGTCATTTGATTCAGGTTCACAAGGTTTCCTGTACAAACATGCATGTCTTTTCAACCTGCCCTGATTACCTAGAAAGAAACCTGCATGAGGTAGTAATTTTTTAATATGATATTCTAAAATAAAGCTGAATAACAGAATAATCATGATTGTAGTCTTTGCATAACAGAATAAAGGCAAAAATAAAAGCAGCAAATATTTTAATTGTCTAGTCTGTTTCAGTTGGTTATGTATCAGTTAGCTGATGCTACATAACAGACTATCGAAGAACAAAGGATTTAACATAATACCTTTATGTTTTATTTACTTTTTATATTTTATTTTTTTGGGAAAGAGTCTCACTCTGTCATCCAGGGTAGAGTGCAGTAGCATCATCATAGCTCACTGCAACCTTAAGCTCCTGGGCTCAAGCGATCCTCCTGCCTCAGCCTTCTGAGTAGCTGGGACTACAGGTATGCACCACCAAGCCCAGCTAATTTTTCTATTTTTAGCAGAGACAGCGTCTCCCTCTTGATCAGGCTGGTTTCAAACTCCTGAGCTCAAGCAATCCTCCCACCTCGGCGTCCCAGAGTGCTAGGATTACAGGCATGAGCCACCTCTCCAGGCCCATAATGCTATTATTAAGGAACATGATTGTAGTGTGTGGAGCCTTTCTATGCACTCCTGGTGTCCTCATGAATCTGTAGTCAGCTGTGGGTCAGCTGGGGAGGCTCTGCTGATCTTGGCTGGATTTCATATATATTAGGGACTCAGCTAGTGGTTGACTGATCTAGGGTGGTCTTGTCTGGAAAAACAAGCTTTTTTTCCATGTATCGTATAGCATTCATGCCTGGATGTGTTTATGTGGCTGAGACTGGGTTCCAAGAAATAGCAGTACAAATGCAGCAAGGCACCTTCAGTCACTCTGTCAATATCAGCATATTCTATTAGCCAAACAAGTTGAAACTTCTCAATCGGCCTCAAGCTTTGGAGGGTTGCTCCTTCCAACTCCTCCTTCCATAGTTGGATGATCTTAGATGAGAAACTGATAGTTAATGTGTATGTTGAATAAGCAGCTGTGGAAATCCTGTTTCAGGAGGTCTACCCCCACCCATGTAAATATTACTGTCTGTTCCTTATCTGTAGCTCAACATTCCTAAGCAAAGAAGAAATAAACATTTTTCCTTCCAGATATCACATCGATCCAAAGACCTTATGTCTAACTCATTGATTAACAGAGATAGAGAAATGTTGCTTCACTGATGTTGTTGATGACATCTTCATGGACACATTGATTTTTCTTTGATTGAACTGCTATTTACCATATTCATAAGGTTTTCTATCCTGGCACTGGTATCTGTTGAGGGAGTCTTTAGTGGAGTAGGTGGCATTTGAAATGTAAAAAAACAACAGAGACACAGGAATTTGAAAGAGGAGAGAAAATTGAGGTGTAAATTTCAGTGTAGCATTATGAATGTCAGGCTTGAGAAGAGACTGGAGTCACTAGATACCCCAAGGTACCCAGAAGGGACAGCACGAAGCGATGTATAAGAAGCAATGCCAGCATACTTTTTAGTTGAATATAGGTTTTATGACCACTAAATCTTTACTTATGCATAATATGAAACAATGCTATTTTCTTCCTCTAGTCACGCTATTACATTTTCTGCATTTTTTCTGAATGTAAGTGGTTGTCCTATGGAAGTCTTCTAATTTGTCCAAGACATTTCTTTGTGTGCATACCCATAAAGGAATGGAAATAATCTATAAATATTCCACTGTTACAAAGTAACATGGAATATAACCAATATTAATCCACATGTAGATATTTTATATGTATCACATGTACAAAAATTCTAAAATTTATTATGAACAGTGTAGCAGGTTATGCATTGCATTTAACTGCATGTAAGAGAAAGCCAAACCAAAATAGTGGCTGTTAATTTTCTAAAGCATACACAATATAAAAACATGTAAATCTTGACAACAAAACCGTAAAACGGGGTTAGATATGAGGGGTGGCATTAAAATGTAGAGTTCTGATATGTAGTCAATGTTACCAGACTAAAATAACATCTGGTAACTATAAGATGTTTTATGTAAATCTTATAGTAATCACAAAGCAAAAGCATATAGTAGATACAGAAAAGCTAAAAGGAAAATTTCAAAGCATACCACTAGACAAAGTCACTTAATCACAAAGGAAGGCACAAGAGAGGAAGAAAGGAACATAGGATCTATGAAACAACCAGAAAACAATCATAAAAGCGGCAATAGTAAGTCCTTATGTATCAATAATTACCTAGATCGCACATAAACTAAAGTCTCCAATCAAAAGACAAAGACTAACTGAATGAATTTAAAAAAAAAAGACCCACCTATAGGCTGCCTACAAAAGACTCACTTCACCTGTAAGGACACAAATGGACTAACAGTGAAGTGATGGAAAAAGATATTCCATGCAAATGGTAACAGAGAGCAGAAGTAGCTATATTTATATCACATAAAATAGATCTCAGCTCAAAAATTGTAAAAAGAAACAAAGGGTTGTTTGATCAATATTAAGGGGTCAATTCATCAAGAAGACATAACAGTTGTAAGTATGTATGCACTCAACATTAGAGCACCTAAATAAATAAAAAATACAATAGATCTGAAGGCAGAAAGAGACTGCGATACAATAATTATAAAGAACTTCTACATTCCATTTTCTGCAATGGACAGATCATTCAGGCAGAAACCCAATAAAGAAATATTGGAGGTAAACGAAACAAGAGGGACCTAATAGACATACAGAGATATTTCTTTTAATAACAACAGAATATACATTTCTCCCAAGCACACACCAAACATTCTCCATATAGCTTGTATGTTAGGCCATAAAACAGGTCTTAACAAACTTGAGAAGATTGAAGTCATTCAAGTATATTTTACAACCATATGGTGTGAAACTAAGAATGAATAACAAGACATTTCTGAAAATTCACAAATACATGGAAATTAAAAATCAATTTCCTAATAACCAGTGGTTCAATGAAAAAGTTAAGGGGGAAATTTAAAAATATCTTTAGAGAAATAAAAACACAACATACTGAAACCAATGGTATGCAGCAAAAGAGTTGTAAGAGGAAACTTTACAGCAATAAATAACTGAAATAAAAAAGAAGAAAAATCCCAAAATCTAAGGTTGTACTGCAAGGAATTAGAAAAATAAGAAGAAACTAAGTCCAAAGTTAGCAAAAGAAAGGAAATAATAAAGATCAGGGCAAAAATAAATGAAATAGAGAATAGGAAAAAAATAAAAAATATCAATAATACTGAACTTTTTTGAAAAAATAAACAAAATCAAAAAGCTTTAGCTAGATAAGAAAAAAAGAGAAGACTCAAGAAAATAAAATTAGAAATGAAAGATTAGAGTTGAAAAGTGCAAAATACACATGCAAAAATTCATGGTGTTCTATATGCTAATATGAAACTGTATCAAAAAGAAATCAAGAAAACAATTCCATTTAGTGTGGCTACATATTTTAGCCCATGGATGGAACTGGAGGTCATTATATTAAGTGAAATAAGCCAGGCACAGAAAAACAAATATTGCATGTTCTCATGCATATGTGGGAGCTTAAAAAATGGATCTCATGGAAATAGAGAAGACAAGAGCACAAACAAAATAAATAATAAATAAATAGATAAATAAAATACCTAGGAATGAATTTAACCAAGGAGCTGATAGATCTCTACAAAGAAAACTATTAAAAATAGATGAAAGCAATTAAAGAACACACAAATAAATGGAAAGCTATCCCATGGTCATGGATGGAAAAATTAATATTGCTAAAATGCCCCTAATTCTCAAAGTGATCTAAGACTCAATGCAATCTCTGTTGAAATATCAATGATATTCTTCACAGAAATAGAAAAGCAATCTTAGAATTTGTATGGCACCACAAACAACCTTGAATAGCTAAAGCAATCTTAAGCAAAAGAACCAAGCTGGAGGCATCACAATATCTTACTTCAAAATATACTACAAAGCTAGAGTTCCTAAACAGCATGGTACTGGCATAAAAACATACACATAGACCAATGGAATGGAGTAGAAAACTCAGAATAAATTCATGCATTTACAAACAACTGATTTTCGGCAAAGGTACCAGGAACACACATTGAGGAAAGGAAAGTCTCTTCAATAAATGGTGCTTGGAAAACTGCATATCAACATGCAGAGGAATGAAACTAGACCCCTTTCACTCAGCATATACACAAATCTACTGAAAACGGAATAATGACTTAAATGGAAGGCTTGAAACTATGAAACTACTAGAAGAAAACATTGGGGAAATGCTTCATGACATTGGTCCAGGCAAGAATTTTTTGATAAGACTTTGAAAGCATAGATAACAAAAACAGAAATAAATAAATAGGATTGCATAAAACTAAATATTTTCTCCACAGCAAAGGATATAACTGACAGATCAAAGAGATAATCAACAGAAGGGGAGAACATATTTGCAAACTATACATTTAGCAAGGGGTTAATATCCAGAATATATAAGGAAGTCAACTTGATAGGAAAAAAACAAATAATCTGATTTTAAAATGGGTAAGTATACAACATATACATGTAACAGAATTCATCTTATACCCCCCAAACCTATTAAAATAAATGTAAAGGGGAAAATGGGGAAACAATAAAAATGAGTTAAAGACCTGAAGAGACATTTCTCAAAACAAGATACACAAATGGGTAAGAGGTACATGAAAAAAATGTTAAAGATCACTAATCATCACAAAAACACAGCAATCAAAGTGCACCATGAGATAACACCTCATTTTGGTCAGAATGACTATCATCAAAAGATGAAAAATATCAAATATGCAGTGAGGATGTGGAGAGAGGGAAACTGTTACGTTGTTGGTGGGAAAGTAAATTAGTGGAGCCATTATGGAAGACAGTACGGAGGTTTCTCAAAAAATTAAAAATAGAACCATGACAGGATACAGCAATTCCACTACTGGGTGTTTATCCAAAGGAAATGAGAACAGTCTGTCGAAGACATATCTGCACCGTCATGTTTATTGCAGCTCTATTCACAATAGCCAACATATGAAATCAATCTAACTTTCCATCAGTGGATGAATGGATTTTAAAATATGATATGCATAAACAACAGAATATTATTCACCCATGAAAATGAGGGAAATCCTGTCATTTGCAGCAACATGGACAAATCTGGAGGACATTATGTTAAGTGAAATAAAGTAGGCACAGAGAGAGAAATGCTGCGTGATCTCACTCATATGGCATCTAAAACAGTTGAAGTCATAGAATTATAGAGTAGAATAGTGGTCAGAGGCTCAGGCAGGAGAGTGAGGAGGGATGGCAGATGTTTGTAAAGAGATGCAAAATTTCAGTTAGGAAGAATAAGTTCAAGAGATCTATTGTACAGCATGGCGACCATATGTCATGAAGATAAATTATATTCTTGAAAAACGCTAACAAAGTGGATGCTAAGTGTCCCCACCACAAAAATGATAACAATGTGATATCATGCATATATTAACTAGCTAGATATAACCATTCTACATCTATATATACTTCAAAATGTCATGTACATGATGAATACATATAATTGTATCTAGCAATTTAAAAAATAAATAAGTCCTTAATTAAATGAGATTATCCTTACTAGGGGCTAATCTTAGGGCAACTTGTATTAATATAAGAAAGCCAAATATATCCCTGATAACTACAAAATGTTTCACAAATAAAGGATTCAATGACAGCTCTTAACCTGAGTTACAAGTATGAAATGTTTAATTGTTTTGGCAAAAAGCTTCATGAAGCCAAGGCATTGGGTATGCATCGTTTTCCTCCAAAAGAACACAATTCACTGCCTTGGTGAAGAGAAAAATAGCAATGTTGTGGAGATACAAGGGCTGTGTTCCCAACACCTGTCAATGCTTTGGAGACCCAAGGGACCTAGTCAGGACAGGTTCCTCAGTTCAGACTTTGGAGAAAACTTTCACTCAGGGTCGGGTTCCAGTGTTAACAGGTTAGGTCTCTGGAAAGCAAGTAAGTCCATGGAGAAGGAGTAACAAAGACTGGATTCACCTCATGTTTAAACTATTGTGTTGGGAACAGAAAATGCAGAGAAAATATTCCTTTTGGTGCAGAGCAACGTCCCAGAGGGAAATGATGTGCACAGGGTTGGAATAACAAGATGGAAATGTCCCTAATGAGCAGATTACGAGATGGAAATTTCTCCACTGCTGCTGTCCCTCAGTGTACACAGCCTTGGGCTGCATGGGGTGTGGTTGTTCCTTTTGGAGTCCTCAATCTGGCTCAGGTACTTATGTCTTCATGTTTCACTTCTGCCTTGTCTTGGGACTGAGCTTCTGTCCCCACCATCAACCATCCAGGGAGGAATTCTCACGTCCACATGGAGACCTTCCTTTCAGAAAACCCATCAAGGTGAGCCCAAGATCCAGGAGGTCCTGTAGGAAAGGGTCAGGGAGAATGGACGCTGTGAACATGTATCTGAGGTCATCTGAGGTTGGACAAATCCAACCTAGTCTAGAGCAGAGAGGTTACTGTGGTTGTTTGTTTCCTTGATTCATTCATTGATTCATGTATTTATTTATGGTGCTAAAAATAGACGTGGACATTGAATCCAGCAGAGGAGCATAAAAGTTGACAATTACATAATGGTAATGGAAGCTGAATTAGGAGAGGAAATGGGGGATTTAAGGTGGTTCCAGTAAAAGGAGAACATGTGACCAAGTGCCTTTGCAATTAAGTGGAGAACAATAGGCTATCAGCTGTGGAGGAATATGCACTGAAATGAAGGCAATTCATTCTTCATTTGTACAAAGGGGCATTATATGAGTCTTTCCATATCGATGAGAAAGATCCAGACCCATGAATTCCTTGCAAATACTACCTGACAACAGCAGTTCATGAGGCACACATTTTGCAGTATCTTCTCTCATGCTGGGTATTCAAGTGAAGTTGGAAATGTGTTTAGTACGTGAAAAGTGGTATAGTAATGACCTTTACTCTGCAGTTATCTCCTTAGTACTGAGGCAGAATATATTTGTGTTTCTCAGACATAGACCACTCTACCCCAAATAGTCTGTGCGTGTACTTTGCTTTTGCAGAGTGGGTTTGGGTGCTTTTGTTCCTGGTCTTAATTGCATTTTCTAAAACACAAGAATCGGAATTTTTCAACACGTCTGGCATATGTCATTTAGTTGTTTCATGCAAGTTTCAATGTATGTGAAGGGAGTGTGTGAAAGCTTATGAATCTTTTGTGGCCAAATGCATCCTTCAGTTGCATTCTGTTGTCCTCATTGCTTTATAAATGTAGAAAGTTCTTCTGCATGATATGGCTAAATTAATTGCTCTCACTCTCTCTCTCTCTCTCTCTCTCCCTCCCTCTCTCTCATATATATATATGTGTGTGTGTATATACATACATATATATACACACACACATATATATATACACACACATATATATATACACACACACATGTGTATATATACTTCCCATTTATTTTCATACCTCTGTTATCCCTAATTTTGCCTTTGGCTCTTTGTATTACATCTATTTCTTGAAGTTGCATCACATTTGGCCATCATATGGAAATCACTGTTTATAACCTGACTAAATTGATGTGTGATTTTCTCTTCGGGGAGACTTTGCCACCCAGGGGACATTGAGCAAGGCCATGTTTGGCTTTCAACCTGGAGAAGTATTAGTGGTTCCTAGTAACAGGGAACCTGAGAAACATAATACAATGCATAGGACAGACCCCATCACAATAAATGACCTCACCAAGAATTTCAGTGGTGCTGGGATAGAAACCTTGAGTTAATGAATATTGTATTTTTGACATTTATACCTTTATCCAGATTGTTTTCCCAAGATTTTGAAAAATAGAAATTAACTTCTTTACAGTAGAATATAAATGAGAGTATTTCTGAGAGGTTTCTAATGCATGCCTGTGTCATGGTCTCTTTTTTGTTTTTCTTATAAGACACATCAACCACATGGATCCAGGGAATGATACACAGATGACAGAATTTCTTCTTTTGGGATTTTCAGAGGAACCAGAAATGCAGCCCTTCATATTTGTACTTTTCTTCTCCATGTATCTGGTCACCATGCTCGGGAACCTGCTCATCATCCTGGCCACAATCTCAGACCCCCACCTCCACACCCCCATGTACTTCTTCCTCTGCAACCTGTCCTTTGTAGACATCTGTTTTGTTTCTACCACTGTCCCAGAAATGTTGGTGAATATCCAGACACTCAGCAAAGTCATATCCTATGCAGGCTGCATCACCCAGATGTACTTTTTCTTACTCTTTGTAGGATTGGACGACTTCTTCCTGACTGTGATGGCCTATGACTGGTTTGTGGCCATCTGTCACCCCCTGCACTACACAGTCATCATGAACCCCAGGCTCTGTGGACTGCTGGTTCTGGCATCCTGGATCATGAGTGTCCTGAATTCCTTGTTACAAAGCTTAATGGTGTTGCCACTGTCCTTTTGTAGACACTTGGAAATCCCCACTTTTTCTGTGAAATTAATCAGGTGGTCCACCTTGCCTGTTCCAACACCTTCTTCAATGACTTGGTGATGTATGTGGCATCTCTGTTGCTGGGCGGTGGGACCCTCACAGGTGTCCTTTACTCTTACTCTAAGATAGTTTCCTCCATACGTGCAATCTCATCAGCTCAGGGGAAGTATAAAGCATTTTCCACCTGTGTGTCTCACCTCTCAGTTGTCTCCTTATTTTATTGCACAATCCTAGGGGTGTACCTCAGTTCTGGTGCTACCCACAACTCACACTCCAGTGCAGCAGCCTCGGTGATGTACACGGTGGTCATGCCCATGCTGAACCCCTTCATCTACAGTCTGAGGAATAAAGACATAAAGAGGGCTCTGACACGTTTCTTCTGAGGGATGCAATGAAAGGACCATTTTTCAAGTAGTGCCTGTGATTTCAGAGCTCTAAGCCTCAGAGCAAGAAATTGTGATTCAATAATCAGATCATTGAAGTAGACTTTGCTCCTTCTATTTATTTCCTGGAGTTTCAATTTCTTTGATCTCAACTTCTATATTGAATTCATGCTATTCCTTCATAAACCTTTCTGCTCTGATATCCAACTCTTTTGTCCTTGGTCATTTTCCTACTTTCCTGATGTTATTCACAAACTACACTCAGAAACCAGTTGCAGATTCCTATTTGTCTCATGTACTCGTGAGTTGTATTTGTCCTACAAGATCAACCACCCTTGGCAACTGGAAGGGCATTAATATAACTTTATTGTAGATGAATACGAGACCACCGTTTTCCACTTTTGACTCTGTCATTCCTTTCTCTACCTCTACCTTAGCTGCTCTTCCTGGTCATGTAAACTGTAACAGAGAATGTGTTTCATAGCTGACCGTGGCATTTTATTTTCCTTAGTAGGATCCTGTGCTCTATTCATCTCAGTCTCCACAGTGTCTACCATGTTCCCTTTAAAATGTAGGAAATCAAATATTGCTTGTCAAAGACATGGCCCAAGTGTGGTCCACACAGAAAGACAAATTTGCATGAATCAACTGACTTCATAACACCTTAGAGTCAGAAATGACATTAAATATAACAGAGTAAATCTTTCAGCCGTACATTGAACTACTATGGAAGATTTGTTTTGATGATGTACGTCTACTCATTGAAGGGTGGAAACTTGGTGTCCATTTCTAACAAAGCTTTTTTCATGCCTGTGGAGGATTTGGTGTCATGGTCTATATTATTTCATGCCATCATCTTGCTGTTTCTGCTTAAAATTTTCCAGTGCTACATGCAAGTACAACTCCCTTCTGTCTTGTCTGGGGATGGAGCTTTGTCTCCATCAAGCCATCAGGACAAATTCAGACTTCCCATGGAGACCTTCCTCTCAGAACCCCACACAGGTGAGTCTGAGAGCCCAGTCAGTCCTGCAGGAAAAGTTCAGAGAGGTGAAAGCAGACAATGTTCACCAGGAGATCACCTGAGAGCCAAACTAGCCCGGCCCAAGTGGAGAAATTGACGTGTTTATTTTCTTGGATGACTAATGAATTAATAATTTATTTATTTGATACGCTAAAAAGATAAATGTCTACCAGATTCAGCAATGCAGGGATTATTATTGACAATTAAGTAATAGCGATGGAAGTCCAGTTTTATGAAACTGAAGAAGGAACGGAAGACGTAAAGCGGTTCCAGCAAAATTAGAATATGTCCACGGAGATTTGCAGTTAAAGGAACTTTGAATCAGATGGTACAAAAGCAACTTGTATAAATTGTTGCAATATACTTAATATATTACCAAGGAAATATTCTGAAATAAAATTTTTTAAAAAATCAAAATTAAAGAAAAAAAGAAGTAGGAAAGTAGAAAATTAGGTGTAAGGGGTCATGTGATGAATTGAGGGCTTTTTAAAAAATTTTTTAAGGTGGGTGTATTTTAGCATGTTTCTGTATTCATTACAAAGATCAATACCAGTGGATTGGTTGCAAATACTACATTGCTACATTTGTTCACGTGACACACATTTCACAGCATCTTCCCTCATGCTGGATATTCAAATGAAAAATAAAATTATTTTGATAGCTCAAAATAGGAACATGAAAGAGGTTTTACTTGTAATTATTTCATGAATAAACAGTATCTCTTGTTCTGTTAGCCTTTTACTTTATTTATTGCAAATTGTGCATGTTTGTTGCTTTTATACTCTTGGGTCTGAGTGTTTTTATTCCTTTAATCGAATTCTTTCGATCAAAGAATTGGAGTTTTCTCGCCAACTTTGCAGAATAGCATTTAATTTTTTACGTATGTGTAGGCGTATTTCAGTGGAATATGTGAAAGTTTATAAATTTTGTGTGGTAAATCCCTCAGTCGGTCATGTTTTCTACCCACCCCCTCATCCACAGTTTTTTAACTTAGAAAATTCTTCCACATCATTTCTAACATAAATCACCATTTATACATATTTCCATCTTATTTCAAATCTGTTGTTCCTTCTAGCTACCATTTTGCCATTTGTGATGAGATCTATTTTTATTTTTTAATTTAATGTTTCATTTTATTATTTATTGACAAATAATAAGTTTTTTAAAAAATTTTAAGAGATCATATTTGTAAGGTGCTAATCTCAGGGTAACTTGCATAAAAAGATCTAAATGTATTTCTTACGAAGACCAAATCCTTTTTATAAATGAAGGATAAGCTGACAGCTCTTCACTTGTTTTGTTAGAATGAAATTTCTAATTGTTTTGGCAAAAGCTTCACGAAGGCAAAGGACACGGTATCCATGGTTTTCCATCAACAGAACACAGGTCAGCCACATAGGAACAGGAGAATATCAACTTTCTGGAGCTATCCAAGGGCTGTGTTCCCATCACTTGTCAATGCTTTGGAGACCCAAGGGACCTAGTCAGGACAGGTTCCTCAGTTTAGACTTTGGAGAAAACTTTCAGTCAGGGTTGGGTTCCAGGTTAACAGGTTAGGTCTCTGGAAGGCAAGTCAGTCCATGGAGAAGGAGCAATAAAGACTGGATTCACCTCATGTTTGAATTGGTGTCTTGGGAACAGAGAATGCAGAGAAAATATTCCTTTTGGTGCAGAGCAACATCCCAGAGGGAAATGATGTGCACAGGGTTGGAATAACAAGAGGGAAATGTGTCTAATGAGCAGAAATACATAGCTGGAAATATCTCCCCTGTGTTGTCCCTCAGCATACGCAGACTTGGGTTGGATGGGACATGGTTGTCCCTTTTGGAGTCCTCAATCTGGCTCAGGTACTGATGCCTCCACCTTTCATTTCTGCCTTGTCTTTGGACTGAGCTTCTGTCCCCATCCTCAACCATCCAGGGAGGAATTCTCTCTTCCACATGGAGACCTTCCTTTCAGAAAGGTCTCAAGGTAAGCCCAAGATCCAAGAGGTCCTGTAGGAAAGGGTCAGGGAGAATGGACTCTGTGAACATGTATCTCAGGTCACGTGAGAGCACATCCAACCTAGTCTAGAGCAGAGTGGTTGCTGTGGTTGTTTGTTTCCTTCATTCATTAATTGATTCACATATTTATTTGTGATGCTTAAAACAGACGTGGACATTGAACCCAGCAGTGGAGCATGATTGTTGACAATTAAGTAGTGGTGATAGAAGCCCAATCAGAAGAGGAAATGATGGATTTAAGGTAGTTCCAGAAAAAGCAGAACATGTGGCCAAGGGTCTTTGGAATTAAGTGGAGAAGGGAAATAGGCTATTAGCTGTGGAGGAATATGCACTGAAATGAAGCCAATTCTTTTTTTCATTTTTACAAAGGAGATTTATCTGAGTCTTTCCATATTGATGAGAAAGATCCAGACCCATGAATTCCTCCCAAATGCTACCTGACAACAGCACTTCACGAAGCACACATTTTGCAGTAACCTCTCTCATGCTGGGTATTAAAATGAAGTGGGAAATATATTTATTAGGTGACAAGTGGTACACTAATGACTTTTACTCTGCAGTTATTTCCTTACTAGTGAGGCTGAATATATTTGTGTTTCTCAGACATGGACCACTCTACTGCAGATAGTCTGTGCATGTTCTTTGCTTTTGCATGGTGGGTTTGGGTGTTTTTATTCCTGGTTTTGATTGCATTTTTTAAAACATAAGAATTGGAATTTTTTAACACATTTGTCACATATCATGTTGTTCTTTTGTGCAAGCTTCAGTGTATGTGAGAGGAATGTGTGAAAGTTTATGAATGTTGTGTAGACAACTGCATCCATCTGTCGTATTCTATTCTCCTCACTGCTTTATAAATGTAGAAAGTTCGTCTGCATGATTTGGCTCAATAGATTGCCAAATATATATTCCCATTTCTTTTCATACTTCTGTTACTCCTAATTGTGTCTTTTGGCTTTTTGTATTACATCTATTTCTAGAAATGGCATCACCTTTGACTATCATTTGGAAATCACTCTGTCATTAAATGGTAGGGACTGTTGTTTTCTAGCCCCGTCTACTCTAGACAATGCCTGGAACATGTCAAAATTCACTCTGTATTCTTCAAATGCATGAAATATTTTCTAATTAAAACTTTAGAATACTTGCCCTCAAAGAAAGGCTGAGAGTGGCACAGGAGTTCCTAATCAGAGACGGTCAAGGGATTCCCTAACAGGGACAAGATTCACACACAAAATAGAGAAATTGACTTCCCGTGAATGGAGGTTGCCAGAGGTGGGGGCAGTTGGGGTGGGGGTTTGGAGATGTTAGTCAAAGGACATATAATAACATTACAGTTATATAGGAGGAATAAGTTCAAAAGATGTATTGCACAGCATGGTGACTATAGTTGATGATATATTTTAGTCTTGATAAATGCTAAGAAAGTGGATAATGTTCTCACCACAAAAATGATGACTGAGTTGGGTACTGCGGATGGTAATTGGCTAGATTTAGCTGTTCCATAATGTATATATAGTTCAAAATATCATGTTGTACACAGTAAATACATAGAACTTTATTTGTCAACTTAAAAGTAAACTTTTAAAAATATAAATTAACTTCTTTACTGTGGAATATAAATGAGAGCATTTCTGACAGGTTTGTAATGAATGCCTGAGGCATGTTCTCTTTGTCTTTTTTTTTTATCCGTCACATCAACCACATGGATCCAGGGAATGATACATGAATTTCATAATTTCTTCTTCTGGGAATTTTAGGGGACCCAGAATTGCAACCCATCATCTTTGGGCTGTTCCTGTCCATGTACCTGATCATTGTGCTTGGGAACCTGCTCATCATCCTGGCCACGATCTCAGACCTCCACCTCCACACCCCCATGTACTTCTTCCTCTTCAACCTGTCCTTTGTAGACATCTGTTTTGTGTCCACCACTGTCCCAGAGATACTGATGAATATCCAAACACAGAGCAAAGTCATATCCCATGCAGGCTGCATCACACAGATGTACTTTTTCTTACTCTTTTCAGGGTTGGACAACTTCCTCCTGGCTGTGATGGCCTATGACCGGTTTGTGGCCATCTGTCACCCCCTGCACTACAAGGTCATCATGAACCCCAGGCTCTGTGGACTGCTGGTTCTGGAGTCCTGGCTCACCAATGTTCTGCATTCCTTGTTTGAAAGCTTAAAGGCATTATCACTGTCCTTTTGTAAACACTTGGAAATCCCCCACTTTTTCTGTGAACTTGATCAGATAATCCACCTCGCCTGTTCTAAGACCTTTATCAATCACATGGTGATGTAGTGTGCAGCTGTACTGCTAGGTGGTGGATGATTTGCTGTTATCCTTTATTCTTACTGTAAGATAGTTTCCTCCATATGTGCAATCTCATCAGCTCAGGGGAAGTATAAAGCATTTTCCACCTGTGCCTCTCACCTCTAAGTTGTCTCCTTATTTTATTGTACATGCCTAGGGGTGTACCTCAGTTCTGGTGCTACCCACAACTCACACTCTAGTGCAACAGCCTCAGTGATGTACACGGTGGTCACGCCCATGCTGAACCCCTTCATCTACAGTCTGAGGACTAAAGACATAAAGAGGCCTCTGAGAAGATTCTTCTGAGGGAAGCAATAAAGGGTCATTTTTCAAGAAGTGCCTGTGATTTTAGAGCTCCAAACCTGAGAGCCTTACAGTTTATTAAATTGTGGAAGGAGAAGTTGCTCCTTCTGTTTATTTCCTGGAGTTTCAATTCCTTTGATCTCAACTGCTTTATCAAATTTTCTCAACTGCTTTATCAAATGTGTTGATCAAAGTGATGGAAGCATCGCTATGTGCCCTCCCATTATGTGCAATTATTTGTCAGTTAAAAATGAAATGAAATACTTAGTCAAGAAGGTGAAAGTCTCTACACTGAAAACTGTAAAACTTTGGTGAAAATAATTGAAAAAAACATGAATAAATGGAAAGATATCCCATGTTAATGGATTGGATGTATTTATGTTCTTAAAATGCACATCCTGCCCAAAGCAATCAACATATTCAACGCATTCACTATCAAAATGCCAGTGCCGTTTTTCACAGGAAAACAAAAATTTTAATTCGTATATAACCACAAGACCTCAAATAGCCAAAGCAATCTGCAGGGGGGATAAAAGCTGGAGGCATTACACTACCTGATTTCAAAATATATTACAAAGATATAGTAATCAAAAGTAGGAAAGACATTCACACGCAGAAGAATGAAACCAGACCCTTTCTCACACCATACACAAAAATCAGTTCATAATGGATTAAAGACTTAAATGTAAGACCTAAAATGGTAAAATTACTAGAAGAAAACATAGAGGAAAATATCCATGACATTGGTCCGGGTGTCAATTTTTAAAAAATATGAGCCTAAAAGCACGGTTAAAAAAGCAAAAATAGGCCAGGCATGGTAGCTCAAGCCTGTAATCCTAGCACTCTGGGAGGTCCAGGAGGGAGGACCACTTGAAGTCACAAGTTCGAAACCAGCCTGAGCAAGGGTGAGACCCTGTCTCTACTAAAAAAAAAAAGAAAGAAAAAAAAAATTAGCCAGGCAACTAAAAATAGAAAATTTAGCTGGGCGTGGTGGCATGCACCTGTAGTCCCAGCTACTCGGGAGGTTGAGGCAGGAGGATCACTTGAGCCCAGGAGTTTGAGGTTGCAGCGAGCTAGGTTGATGGAATGGCACTCTAGCCCGGGTGACAGAGCGAGACTCTGTCTCAAAATAAATAAATAAATAAATAAATAAATAAATAAATAAATAAATAAATAAATAAAGCAAAAATAAGCGAGTTGGATTGCATCAATCTAAAAAGTTTCTGCACACCAAAGGAAACATCCGACATAATGAAGAGACAAACTACAGAATGGGGGAAATGTTTGCAAATCATACATCTGATAAGAGGTTAACACCCAAAATATAGAAGGAAATCAAACAGCTCACTAGCAAAAAAGAAAAAAAAACAATTTAAAAATGGGCAAAGGACTTGAATAGACATTTCTCAAAAGACAAGATACAAAGAGCCAACAGGTTTATGAAAAAAGATGCTCAATATTACTAATCATCAGAAAAATTCAAATTAAAACAGGGGATATCACTTCACACCTGTTAGATAGCTATTATCAAAAGGACAAAAGACAGCAAGAGCTGGCAAGGATGTGGAGAAGAGGCAGCCCCGGAACACTGCTGGTGAGGTTGTAGGTTATGGAGAACAGTAGGAAGGTTCTTCACAAAACTAAAAATAGAATTACCATATGATCCAGCAATCACACTTCTGGGGGTATATGCAAAAGAATTCAAACCCATGTATCAAAGAGATATCTGCACTCTTGTGCCCATTGCAGCATGATTTACAACAGCCAAGATATGGAACCAACATAACTGTCCATCAAGGGATAAACTGATAAAGAAAATGTGGCAGATCTACACAATGGGATACTATTCAGCCTTAAAAAATAATAAGATTATGTCATTTGTGACAACAGGAATGAACCTGGAGGACATTATGTTAAGCGAAATAAGCCAAACCTAGAAAGACAAATACCACCTGATCTCACTTATATGTAGAACCTAAAGAAGTTGAAGTTACAGAAGTAGATAGTAGAATGGTGTTCACCAGAGGCTGGGAGGGGTGTGGGGATAGGAGATGTTGACCAAAGGGTACCAAGTTCCGGTTAGACAGAAGGAAAAACTTTTCAAGATCTCTTGCATAGCAAGGTGAACTTAGTTAATAATAATGCATTGCATATTTCAAAATTGCTGAAAGAATAGATGTTAAACATTCTTGTGACCAAAAAATAAGTATTCAAGGTGATGAACATGTTCAACAATTTGATGTCATTATTCCACAATGTACTCATATATCAAAACATCACATTTGACCATATAAACATATGAATTTTTTTTGATCATTTGGAAATAAGCATTTAAACTTTTTAAAAAGGTTTACACTTGCCTTTTGAACACTTCCCTCATGACAGGAAGTGAAACTTTTAGACCTTAGTTCCTTATCTATAAACTTGGGAAATCCCATCTACTTTATGGAGTTTAGGTGAGAAGTATGGAATATTTCTAAGCTCATAGGAAATTATCTTGCACAGAGCAGTTGTCCACTGGATAGCAGCTATTGTGATTATGTCCCAGTACCCCATTTACTGAGTTTATTGTGATACCACAAAGCTTCCTTGGGACAGGAAGTGAGTCTAGCATTGCTCTGCTCCTGGGAGACAGCAAGTTGTAATCTTGAGGGAAGACCTCCACATAGGGTGCCAAGCAGGGAGCCGAGCGCTTGAGAGTCCATCGTTCTATGCTTTGTTGACTCTTGGGCGTGGTTTCTGACCCCCTTGAGCAGACTAGAAATAGACCCCATAAAGAATTGTTAGACTATTTCAAGCTATTTTACTCTTATGCAGCCCCACCTCCCAATGCTGTTGCATTGCTTAACCCTTTTGAGCCCCAATTCTGCAAATGTAGAATGAAGTTCATCCTAGCATTGACCATCAGAGAATGGGATTTTATTTTAAAATTAAATAAGACAATTTTTTTGAGACAGAGTCTCACTTTGTCACCTGAGCTGGAGTGCAGTGGCATCATCATACCTCACTACAACTCAAACTCCTTGGCTCAGGTGATCCTCCTGCCTCAGCCTCCCGGATAGCTGGGACTACAGGCGTGCACCACCACACCTGGCTAATTTTTTCTATTTTTAGTACAGAAGGGTCTCACTCTTGCTCAGGCTGTTCTCAAACTCTTGACCTCAAGCAATCCCCCCTCCTTGGCCTCCCAGAGTGCTGGGATTACAGCGTGACCCACTGCACCTGGCCTAGACAATCCTTATAAGGTAATGATCACAGGGCAATGTAAATACAAAGATCTAAATATACTTCTTATAATAAACAAATGTGTTGTAAATAAAAGTTGAAATGACATCTCTTGACTTGTATTACAAGCATGAAACTCCTAATTTCTTCATCAAAAATGTCATGGGGTGTAGTACCCATGGTTTTATATCAAGAGAATAAAAATACAAATGTAAATTTCCCCCTTGTTGAAGAGGGCAATAATTTTCTGGAGAGATCAAGGGGCTATGTCCCCACCACAAGTCAATACTTAGAAATCTAAGAAACCTAGTGTTAGACCTTAGTGAAAACTTTACCTCGGGGATGGGATAAGATGGTGGGAGGTTCAATCTCTGAAAGGCAGGAGACTTCAAGGAGAAGAAATAGTAAAGACTGGATTCACTTAACTTTTAACCTGGTCTCTTGGGGACAAAGAATCTGTGCAAGAAAAAAAATTCCATTTTGTGCAAAGCAATGTCCCATAGGGAAATGATGCACTCGGGGTTGGATTAATGAGGGGGAAATGTGCCTAATGAGAAGACACAGGGAGCTGTAAATATCTCCTCTGTGGTTGTCATGTATAACCTTGGGCTGGAAGGGACATGGTTGTTTCTTTTGCAGTCCCAAGTCTGGCTTGGAAACCAGTGCTTGACTCCTTCCTTCTGTCTTGTCTGATGACAGACTTTCAATCTGCACCATCGACATCCAAGAAGGCATTAGAATTTCCACACAAAGACCTTCCTCTGAGAGATCCCACCTAGGTGAGTATGGCAGACCAGTAGGTATTGCAGGAAAGCTTCAGACAGAATGGAAGCGGAGAACGTTTACTTGAGGTCGCCTGAGAGCCAAACCTGCCTAGCCCAGAGCCTAGAGATTGCAGTGGTTGTTTGATTGATCAGCTGATTGATTGATTAAGGTTTTTATGGGCAGTGCTAAAAAGAGACGTGCCCGTTGAACTCAGCACTGGTCATTGCTGACGATTAAGGGATGGAAGCTTAATTAGAAGGGAGTATTGTAGGCGTAAAGTGGTTCCAGTAGAAGTAGAACAAACGTTCAAGAATCTTTCCATTTATGGGAAATAGACAAATAAATTATCAGTTGAGGGGCGATGTGCACTGAAGTGGGGCATTTCTTTTTTATTTTTAAGATGGGGCATACCTGAGTGTGCTGCCACATTGATGAGAAAGAGCTAGACCAATATATTGCTCCCTAATGCTACCTTGCCACAACAGTCTGTGAGGCATACATTTTGCCATTATCTTCCCTCATGCTAGGTATTCAGATGAAAAAAAATTATTTACTAGGTGGAAATGGGTGTACTATTGAGATTTGCTTGCAATTATTTCCTTATTGCTGAGTCTGAATATATTTGTGGGTTTGTTAGACGTTTGCTTTTGCCGTTGCAAATTTTCTGTGTGAGTTCTTTGCTTTTGTGCAGTGAGTTCACGGGGTTTTTATTCCTGTTCCTGATTGCATTCTGTCAAACAAAAGAATTGGAGGGTTTTTTTTAACCATCTTTGATGTTTACCATTTAGTTCTTTTATGTATGTGTAAAGGTATTGGGGGAGTGTATGAAAGTTATAAATTTTGTATGGTCAAATCTGTCAGTCGTATCCTGTTCCCCTCATTGCTTTATAGATGTACAAAGTTCTTCTGCATCATTTAAGTAAATAAAATGCCTTTTATGTGTTTCCAACTTGTTTTCACATTGCTGTTATTCTTTATGGTGCCTTTTACCCTTTTGTGAGTCAGTCTGTTTCTATAAGAAGCATTCCCTTTGGCCATGATTGGGAAGACATTCTTCATCATTTGACTAGAGATTGCCATTATCTTTCACAAATGTATTTGATCCATATTCCTTTATATCAAATAAAACTACAAGTTTAGATACCTCTAACTCAATTATATGTTATGATCTCTTATGTCTAGGTCTTTGCAACTTGTATTACTTATCCATGTTGAAATCATTAAGTTATTCCTACTTGATATCTTGTTTCAGTTAATTATCAATACTCCTTTCAACTTTGTTTAATAATCATTATTTCAAAACCACTCTGTGTAACCTGGTTTTATTCCCCTGCTGTTCATTTTATCTCATAACTTCTCATTTTCTCAAAATTTGTTTCTATATCATACACAGGTATTCAGGTACCTTTGTGAAATCGTAAATGTTTTACAAAGCAGGTGAATTCCCTGTTCCTTTGTACCTTGCATCATAATGGAAGCAAGAGAATACAATGAAATAAATGTGCATATGGCATAATGTCCTCGGTGATTAATTATATGAAGAATGTTTTTCAATGTAAGAGGGTAGACTTGTCATAGTGTGTGTAGAATTTTATGGAAGCCTTTGCATGTTGGAAAAAGACCAGATCCAGGACTGGACTGTGCCCATGGGATTTGTCAAAAAAAAAAGAGAGAGAGCAAAACCCAAAAATATAAAAATAGCAAAGAATAGATCACCACACAGGTAAAGTGAGAAAGTTGCCTGCCTCATCTTCTATAGGACCACATAAAAATCAATTGTTCAGGCCAGGCATGGTAGCTCACATCTATAATCCCAGCACTTTGGGAGGCCAAGGCAAGAGGATCGCTTGAAGCCAGGAGCTCAAGACCAGCCTGGGCAACATAGCAAGACCCCATGTCTACAAAAAATATTTTTTAAAAGTTAGCCACGCATGGTGGCGCACTTCTGTAGTCCCAGCTACTCAGTAGGATGAGGCAGGAGGATCACTTGAGCCCAGGAGTTGGAAGTTGCAGTGAGCTATGCTGACACCACTGCACTATAGCCCAAGTGACAGAGTGAGACCCTATCTCAAAAAAAAAAATCAATCGTTCAAATCAACATGGAATAGGCACGGGAGAAAACAAGTCTCCTACTGTTTCATATTTTTAAATGCCTAAATTTTGTCATTCTTTGTAGATCTTTTTTGAATTGTTTGTCTATTTCTTTTGCTCATTCTTTCTATTTATGTGTTCAATCCGTAAGTGTCTTAATGTCAAAAAGTTATCATTACTTTTATCTTTTGGGCAAGCTTATTTTTGATCTTTTATTATTTTTCCTTGGTATCAAGGAGCTATAAGAGGAGCTGAAGCGTTGCCATAACCAAGGAAGCTTTTTCTCCCTCCTAAAACTGACGTTATTAGATATTAACACCCCCCACCCGTCCAGTGAATTCCCCTGTCTGTGTTTATCAAGCAGATATTTTGTTTTTATGGTTTTTTAAACATTTCCTTTAAATAGAGAGCAGAACATGGCCATACCAACATGGAAAGATAATCTGATATTGACAGCTTGCCTTGTATCCATTCCTGTCTAATACTATAACTGGAGGTGAGAAGGACATGCTGTTACCACAGCCCGGGAGTCCTCGTCGTGCATGTGTATCTGTGCTGTGTGTGTGTGAGACAGAGTGGGGGGGGATGTGTGTGCCTTTAAGGGTGCGAGCAGGTTTCAGAGCAAAAGAATCTGGGCTCAATTATTCCAAAAGTTTACATAATATAGAGGTCAGAATTCAAGGCAATATATGGAAATAAAGAGGGGATGCATTTTAATGCAAGGGACACCTTTGGAGACAATTTATTAAAGTGCAAATACAAAAACATATGGACAGTGGGACTCCTTGTGTCTTGGAGTTTCAGCAGCAACGAGGCCAACTTATTCTGCAACATTCCCTGACACCATGTATCATCACTCTCCCTCTTGCTAATTCTTCCTGCCACCCTGAGCTTCTGGTTGGCCTTGAGCCTCTGTAACAAATGTCTTCCTCAGGGCCTTGGCACTGGCCATTGCTCCTTCTAGGCACGCAGATGACCAGCCATCCTCATGGTTCCCAGCCTGTCTTCCCTGAGGTCTCTGTTCAAATGTCACCTTGTCCCCTAGACTTTCCTGAACACCCAGTAAAAATTAACACCTCTATCCACTCTCTCTTTTTACCTTCTTTCTTTTCCTTTATAGCACTGGTCATCATCAGACATAGTAAATGACTTTCTTTTCTTTGGTTGTATTCTTTCTCCATGTTTACTGGAGGGACTTCTGTATTTTTAGCACTTTTCACTCATTGTCTAGACAGTGCCTGGAACATGATGTTCATTAGATTGACATTCCCCAAGTGCATGAGAGAATCTCTCACCAAAATTTTTGAGTACATGACCATGTGGGGAAAAGCTGAGCATCATGGGAAAAGAAATTCCTAATCAGATATGGGATAGGGATCCAATCTCCGTACACAAATTACAGAAATTTCTCTCTTGACTGCAGAATATAAATGATAGCATTTCTGACAGGTTTGTGATGCATGCTTGTGTCACGTTCTGTCTCTCTCTTTTTTTTTTTTTTTTTTTTTGTAGTCTCCTTGACCACATGGAACCAGAGAATGATACACAAATTTCAGAATTTCTTCTTCTGGGATTTTCAGAAGAACACAGATTGCAGCTCTTCCTGTTTGGGGTGTTCCTGTCCATGTATCTGGTCACTGTGTTCGGGAACTTGCTCATCATCCTAGTCATCATTGTATACTCCCACCTTCACACCCCCATGTACTTCTTCCTCTCCAACCTGTCCTTTGTAGACATCTGTTTCACCTCCACCACCGTCCCAAAGATGCTGGTGAATATCCAGACACAGAGCAAAGTCATATCCTATGCAGGCTGCATCACCCAGATGTACTTTTTCCTACTCTTTGCAGGGTTGGACAGCTTCCTCCTGACTGTGATGGCCTATGACCGGTTTGTGGCCATCTGTCACCCCCTGCACTACATGGTCATCATGAACCCCAGGCTCTGTGGACTCCTGGTTCTGGTGTCCTGGATCATGGGTGTCCTGCATTCTTTATTACATAGCTTAATGGTGTTGCGGCTAACCTTCTGTACAGACTTGGAAATCCCCCACTTTTTCTGTGAACTTAATCAGATAATCTACCTCGCCTGTTCTCAGACCTTTATTAATCACATGGTGATGTATTGTGCAGCTGTACTGCTAGGTGGTGGATGTTTTGGTGGTATCCTTTACTCTTACTCTAAGATAGTTTTCTCCATACGTGCAATCTCATCAGCTCAGGGGAAGTATAAAGCATTTTCCACCTGTGTGTCTCACCTCTCAGTTGTGTCCTTATTTTATTGCACAATCATAGGGGTGTACCTCAGTTCTGGTGCAACCCACAACTCACACTCCAGTGCAGTAGCCTCCGTGATGTATATGGTGGTCACGCCCATGCTGAACCCCTTCATCTACAGTCTGAGGAATAAAGACATAAAGTGGGCTCTGAAGGATTATTTGGGAGGGAAACCAGAAAAGGGCCAATTGTCCTGGGGCTGAAGGTGTACCCATGACAGCAGGGCTCAAAGCCCCAGAGCCAGAGATTGCTGTTGTTTAATCACATCATGAATGTAGAAATTACTCCTTCTCTTTATTTCCTGAAGTTTCCATTTCTTTGAACTCAACTGCTTTTTCAAATTTAAGCAGCTCCCTTTATGAAGCTTTCTGCTCTGACATTCAATACATTTTTCTCTCTTTTATTTTCCTGCTTTCCCAAAGTTACTCCCAACCTTGGATCAGAAACAATTTGGAGATTCCCATCTGTTCCATAGAGTGGTTAGTTGTACTAGTCCTGTGGAATAAACTACACTTGGCAACCGAGGCCATTTGTATAATTTTATTGAAGAAGAATTTCTGAGACCGCAGTTTTTCACCTTTGTGTCTGTCATTTGTTTCTTTTTGTTAATATTTTAAATTTTGTGGATATATAATTGTTGTACATATTTATGGGGTATATGTGATATTTGGATACAGGTGTATTGTGCATAATGATCAAATATGGGTAATTTGCGTATCCATCACCTCAAACATTTATCATTACTCTTCTGGTGATTTTGAAATATACAATAAATTATTGTTAAATGTAGTGTGCTACTGAACAGTAGATCTTATTCCTTCTATCTAACTGTATTTTTTTATTTTATTTTTTAATTTCAGAGTATTACAGGGGTACAAACGCTTTGGTTGCATAAATTGCCTTTGCACCACCCAGATCAAAGCTACAAATGTGCTCATCCCCCAGACAGTGCACACTACACCCGTCAGGTGTGAGTTTACCCATCCCCTCCTCTGCCTTCCCACCTGCCCGACACCCGATGAATGTTACTTCCATATGTGTGTATAGGTTTTGATTGATTAGCACCATACCATGGAGTACTACTCAGCCATTAAAAAGATTATGAACTAATACCTCTTGTATTATCCTGGATGGAGGGGGAGCCCATTCTTCTAAGTGACGTATCACAAGATGGAAAAACTAACTGTGTATTTGTACCCATTAACCAGCCCCTCTTTAACCCCCTTCCCCACTACCCTTCCTAACCCCTGGTAACCACCCTTCTATTCTCTACCTCCAAGAGCTCAAACTTTTTAGCTTCCCCCAATTGAGTGTGAATATGTGACATCTGTCTTTCTGTGCCTGGCTTATTGCACTTAACATAATGACCTCTAGTTCCATCCATGTTGTTGCAAAGGACAGGATTTCATACTATTTAAAGGCTGAATAGCATTCCATTGTATTTATATGCCACATTGTCTGTATCCATTCACCCACTGGTAGACACTTAGATTGATTCCCTATCTTGGCTACTGTGGATAGTGCTGCAATGAACATGGGAGTGCAGACATCTCTTCAATATACTGATTTTCTTTCTTTTGGATGTATACCCAGCAGTGGGTTTGCTGGATCATATGGTAGTTCTATTTTTAGTTTCTTGAGGACCCTCCATACTGTCTCCCATAGTGGCTGCACTAATTTACATTCCCACCAATAGTGTAAGCATGTTCCCTCTTCCCCACATCCTCACCAACATCACTAATCATAGAGAAACACAAATCAAAACCGCAAGAAGCTATCGTCTTCCCCCAGTTAAAATGGCTATTATCAAAATGACAGAAAATAACAAATCTGGGATTCATTTCTCTATCACTACCTTGACTGCTCTTCCTGACAATGTAGACTTTAACGCACTAATGTGTTTCATAGCTGGTCATGGCATTTTATTCTCCTCATTGGAATCCTGTCCCCTTTCAGCTCGACGTCCACAGTGCCTACTATATTCCCTGGTAAAGAGTAAGGAAGGCAAAAATTGCTTATCAAATACATATTCCAAGTGTAGTCTACACAGAAAGAAACATTGGCATGAATCAATTGACTTCTTATGGCCTTATAGTCAGAGATGACCGTAAATATGATGGAATAAAATTTTCTATCATCCATCGAAGTACCATGGAAGATTTGTTTTTGATGACATACATCTATTCCTTGAAGTGGGGCGGCTTGATGTCCATGTGTGACGAGGTTTGTTCATCCAAGTGAAGGATTTGTTGTCATGATCTATATTATTTTATTGTGTCCTCTTGCTGTTTCTACTTGAAAATTCCAGTGCTGTCTACAAATAGAACTCCTTACGTTGTCTAAAAAATATTTTTCCCTTTAACAAATTGTGTCATAAGCATTAAAGTGCAGGTGAGTGAAATATGTGTATTTACTGCTAATTTCTTCACTTTTTTTATGATTCAACTCTTTTCAGCCATCATGATCAAAGACAACTCACACAAAACCTTGAATTCCAGTAGTCCCTCTGGGAGTGGAGACTTGTGATTGACAGTCACGAGTTATTCCTGCAAAAATACCCTTGTCGGGCACCTGGGTATTACTCAGCAATAAGGAACAATAGTGAATTAACACATCTGGTGTTATCCTGGTTGGAGCTAGAACCCATTCTTCGAAGTGAAGTGTCACAGGAATGGAAGAACAAGCACCACTGGTACTCACCATCAAATTGGTACTAACTGATCAACACTTACATCACACAAGGCAATAATATTCATCAGGGGGTGGGCAGGAGGGAAGGGGGTGGAGGGGATGGAAAAACTCTCACTGAATGGATGCGGGGAGCACAGTTTGGGAGATGACCACGACTGTAGCTCTGACACGGGCAGTGCATGGGCAATATATATAACCAAAGTGTTGTACCCCCATAATATTCTCAAATAAAAAAATAAATTTAAAAAAAATAATAAATAAATAAATAAATAAAAATTTTTTTTAAAATTTCACTCATTTAAAAAAAAAAAAAAAAACCTTGTCCTTCCAACCTCCTGGTTTCCTGAAAGGGAATCCCAATTTCAGTTTCTTTTTCATACAGTTATCTGAAAAACAAACAAACCAACCATGAATAACCAGGTAATCATGAATGCTGCCTTCAAATATCAGAACAAATGTAAAAAAAAAAAAAAAGAAGCAGCAGATTATTCTAAATGTCCTCAGTTCTGCTGGCATTGGTTATTGTATCAGTAAGCTATTGCTGCATAACAAGTTAGCCTGATAGTAAATGGTTTAAGATAATGCTTTTTTTATTGCATGGGAGTCCATGTTGGGGAAGTCTTCTGGTTTCTGCTGGTCTCCTGATGCATCTTTGGTCAGCTGTGGGTTAGTTGGAGTTGCTCTATTAATGTTGTATTTGTTCTCTCAAATTTGGGGGTTTTCTGTCTGTAGGATGGTCTAGGATGACCATGGTAGGGACAGCTGGACACAGCTCCACATAATCTCTCCTGCTATATCAGGCTAGCCTGGACTTATTCACATGGCAGAGGCAGGGTGACAATGGAGACTTCAGCAGAAACACATCTAGAACCCCTGAGGCACACTATCACTTCCACCATATTCTATTAGCCAGAACAAATTTTTAAAAATCCTAAATCCAGACCAGATTCAGAGGTAAAGAAACAGACTCTACTTCTCGATGTGAGGAACTTCATGGTCACACTGCAAAAGTCATGGATACAGAGAAAAGCAGCGAATGGAGGACATCTCTGCAAATGATCTACCACTGTGTAATTTTCAAGTCAATGAATGAATGTTTTATTGAGATCCTTCATGATACCAACTTTGAAAAATGACTCCTTTCACCTCTATCCTCAGCAGTTGAATATATTTCTTGGAGAATAGAGTGAGGAACAAATGATATGTTTAATGAGAAGCCATGGAAATTCCTCTTCCAAGATATAAAGACTCTCCAGATATAAATGTTCCCTCACTGACCCTCCCCTCCAGCTCACCATTCTTAGGCTAAGAAGAAATAAACTTTTTTCCTTCTAGATACCTCATTGTGTCCATGAATTTTATTCTGACACATTGGTTAACGAGCTGGGGAACTGTTGTTTCACTGACAACATTTTAATGATGCAGGAGAGCCCCGTAAGTCATGTAGGGAAGTAGAGAGAAGGATGGATTTGTTTCGAGCCTATAAAGATGCAGATACCTGCAAAGTCCTGCCTGTGCAGCCAATCAATCCACCTACCACTGTACTTCTATTTGCATGCCTGAAACTTTCTCTACATTGCATCTTCAATAGTAATAACAGAACTTGTGGCAAAGTCGTTGGAATGGTTTTGTTTGGAGCTAGGTGTGGTCCCTGTCCACAGCTCCAAGTTGAGGTGCTCGAGACTCACATGGTCTTGAAAAGGATGCTTGTGCCTTTGACAGACAAAGGAACTCCATCTTAAACATCGAGGAAACATTCATGGGGGAGTCCAATGAGCAATGTAGGTAGACTCAGGGAGAGAAGAACATCACAAGCAAAGAGCCCCAGGAGGAGGAATACACATATCTGGTATCCAAGATGCTCCTAAGGATACAAAGCTAGCGGAAAAGAAGTTCCTTTCTATTTTGGTCCCCTCACTCATGGGAAACAAATTGCTCAGAGACTAGAGTAACAGTGGAACAACTAATTTAATGAGCATTCATGAGCATTCAACCGCTGAGGCCTCAGAAATTGTAAATATACCGTTTCTTCTCTTACCTACAGCTCCACTGTTCCAGGACCCTTGCAGAGGACTTAGGCCTGACCCACCACCTCCCTGCCCTTGCTCAAAGCTGAGTTGAACCTTCATTACCCAGGGAAGAAAGGACCCCTGGAACTAGAACCTCAGCAATGCCGTTGGAGCACCTGATGTGGAAAACAGGTATGGAGGCAGGCAGAGTTCTCAAAGGAAGAACTTTGGTGGTACAAGTGGGGATAATGTGATGATAAAAGTCCGTTCACTCAAATCATTCCAATCAATTCCTGTGTCTCTCCCGATTTCTTTTCCTCTGAGCTTCCTCTCAGCTTTCTTACTCTCGCTCTGTCTTCTGGGACCCAATTCTGACATTCTCTCACCTTCCTAACAGGAGTCGACCTTCTCTTAGCTCCTCAGTATCTCTCAAAATTTCCAACCCAGCCATCTGAGCCGTCTTTCTGGAGCCATCGTACAAGTACTTCCATTCTCCTCTATCAAAGATGCTCTTGTTTTCTTTTATCTGTAATATCTTATTCATTCACCCGTCCATTCACTCAAGAAACATTCCCTGAGGTTGCATGCAGTTAGCGCTCACCAGCCCTTTGCATACAACTTCTGACATTAGTTTACTGAATGTTCCTGTGTCTCTGTTTCCACATTTGTCAAGTGGGGATAATAGTGATATCCTTCCTAGGGTTATTATGAGGATTAAATTAGTAAAAGGCAAAAGATTTCTTCAGGAAACACAAATCAAAGCCACAGTGAGATATCACTTAAGTCCAGTGAGATTGGCTTTTATCAAAAAGTTCCAAAACAACAAATGTTGGCGTGTATGCAGAGAGATAGAAACACTCAGGCTGCTGGTGGGACTGCAACCTAGTACCACCTCTGTGGAAGGTAGTATGGACATGCCTCAAAGAACTAAAAGTAGAACTACCATTTGATCCAGCAATCCCACTACTGGTTATCTACCCAAAGGAAAAATAGTCATTCTGTAACAAAGACATCTGCACTTGAATGTTTACAGCAGCACAATTGCAAAGATGTGGAAAAAACCCAGGTGTCCATCTATACATGAGTGGATTAATAAAATGTGGTATATGTATACCATGGAGTATTACTCAGCAATAAAAAGCAACAGTGAATTAACACATCTGGTATTATCCTGGATGGAGCTGGAGCCCATTCTTCTAAGTAAAGTATCACAAGAGTGGAAAACAAGCACCACATGTACTCACTATCAAATTGGTACTAATTGATTAACACATATGTGCACATATGGAAGTAACATTCATTGGGTGTCGGGCAGGTAAGAGGGTAGTGGAGGGGATGTAAAAATATGGTCAGATAGAAGGAATAAGTTCTAGTGGAGGGAATGGCCAATCCACACCTAAGGGATGTGGTACGCACTGCCTGGGGTATGGGTGCATTTGTAGCTCCAACTCGGGTGGTGCAAAGGCAATAATGTAACCTAAATGTGTGTAACCCCACAATATTGTGAAATTTAAAAAAAGAAAAAAAGGAATATAATAAATACACCATATGTTATTAATACTACAAAGCAAGAACAAAAAAATAAACTATAGGTTCTGGAAAATAAAATAAAATAAATTAGATCTAACTTATGATCCAGCAGTCACACTGCTGGGTATATATATCCAAAAGAAAGGAAATCAATGTATTAAAGAGATATCTGCACTTCCACGTTTACTGCAGCACTATTCACAATAGCCAAGATATATAATCAACCTAAGTGCCCATCAACAGACAAGGAAAATGTGGTATATATGAACAATGGAATACTCTTCAGAATGAAATCCTGTCATTCTCTGCAACATGGAGCCAGGAGGTCATGATGCAAAGTGAAACAAGCCAGGCACACAAAGACACACACCACATGTTCTCACTCATATGTGAAGATAAACAAGTGGATCTCATGGAAGTAGAGTGTAGAATGATGGTTATCAGAGGCTGGGGAGGGTAGGGAGAGGGGGAGGGATGAAGAGAGATTGGTTAATAGGTATAAAAATACAGTCAGATAGAAGGAATAAGTTCTAGTGTTTGATGGCCCAGTAGGGTGACTACAGTTAACAATAATTTATTAAAATCTGAGATGTTCTCAACACAAATAAATGATAAACATTTGAGGTGATGGATCTTCCAATTACCTTGATGTGATCGTTGCACATTGTATGCTTATATCAAAATATCACGTGTCCCCCACAAATATGTGCAATTATGTATCAATTTTTTTAAAAATTACAAGAAATATTTCTGAATAAAACATGAGGATTAAATGAAAAGAGGTCATGCATTGGAAGTTTTTTAATAGTCTCTAACATCTAGTGATCACCTGTTCATGTTGATTATTATCACTGCATTGTTATAAATATTTTCATTGGTTAAGTCAAAAAAAAAATAGTGATGATGATGATAAAATGAACCAAGGCATATAAAACAGCACAAGTGCTTGACACATGGAAGTCCTTCATAGATTTTAGCTGTTATTACTCTCATTTGTTGAGTATTTACAAGTTTCCAGTTCCTGTTCCACGAGTTTTATTTTATATTTTTTTAAGCTATGAAGGGCTTTATTGCACAAATGATTCTAAGCACATTCCCAGTAATAACTCCTACAGGTTTGACATGATACATTAAAAAAAAAGTCATGAAATCATTTAAAAAAAAAAGGGTTCCATCAAATTTTAAAAGATTTCTTTTTTTTTTTACTTTCTAAAAATTTTATTTCAGAATATTATAGGGGGTACACATGTTTTGGTTACATAATTTGCTTTTGTATGGTTTGAGGGGGGAGGAGGGGATGGGTAAATTCGCACCTAACCAGGAGTTTTATATTTTCGTTAATATTTGAAATGATTGAGATGTTTTCCAAGAGATCGCAAGTGTACACAAGAATGCCACTTTTATCCTCTCTTGTACCAATGTCTTCTGTTACTTTTTATTTTTTAGATAATTTAGAGTTACAGAAAAGTTACAAAGAGAGTACAGAGAGTTGCCACAGTGATGAAAATGTTAGGCACCAGGTAGAAGCAATCGGTTGTTGCAAAACATCCTCAGTGTGCAACACGCCACTGAACACCACCTTAGAATGGCTACTGCTTTTTACATATTTGTTTTGCATCAGCTGCCTTACTAATATCATGCTCAGTTAAAATACATTTTCAGCTACCAACCCATTACCTGCAGCCAAGCCATCATCGGAAAACAATGATACACTGCCTTTTCAATACTTAGGTCTTGTATTTCTTTTTCTCCTTGTACTGTGTTGGTTGGTTTCAGGGCACTGATAAATAATCAGTAATGATATACTTACTCTTCTATTTTAATATTTAAAGGATAATTCTGCTATTGTTTCTGCCAGAGGGCCTCGCCAGGGCATTTTGGGGGGTAAGTTTTGTTGTTTTTTTTTAATTCCTTACTTGGTTTTTGATCTGTTATGCTCCATCCTGAATCAACTTTGGATACATACTTTCCCAGAAATTAAGTTCATTTCTTGGAGATTTTCATATTTTTAATATGGAGTTGTAAGTAACATTTTGGCAAAGAATTAACTCTGGAATTTGTTTTTAAGTTCTAGAATCTTTCTTCTTTTTAGTGCATTACCTGTTTTTATCTTTTTTTTTAAGAGATGGGGTCTTGCTTTGTTGCCCAGGCTGGAGTGCAGCGTCATCATAGCTCACTGTAACCTCAAACATGTTGGCTCAAGTGATCCTCCCACCTCAGCCTCCAGAGTAGCTGGGACTATAGGCGCTCACCACCAGCCTGGCTAATTTTTTAAATTTTTGTAGAGATGGGGTCTCTCCCACCTCGACCTCCCAAAATGCTGGGATTATAGGCATGAACCACTGTGCCTGGCCTTTTATTTTTATTATATATCTGCTCCTTTCTGTTTTAACTAGGTTCGTTTTGTGAAATTTTATTACCAGTATCTTCAAATTTTAAAGTTTTTATTTCTTGAGGATAGACTACATATGTATTTATTCGCAACTTTTGAACAGTATACTAGAAAGTGAATCTAAAAATCAAGATTGATGTTACCACTCAAAGATAATCCTTGTTCGTATTTTGGTGTATGTTGTAGATAATTATTTCTGTGCAATTATACAAGATCTATATGCTGATTTAATTTTTCCAGTCCAGAAAAGGAGACCAAGTATCTTTTCATAGCAGTATCTGAAATGTCACTTCTCTTTCCATATGATGGAATTTTGTACTCATATTCTTTTTTAAAAAGGACTTTTTAATTCTCTCAGTTTAAAAGTTATTTTTAATTTCATCTTTATAGATTCACAGTAAGAATGAAAATTTTCTCAAACGTTTATTACCCTTTTACATTTTGTTTTATGAATCTTTAATACTCTATTCCTTTTCCCCAGAAATGCATTGATCTATTATTCATAATTAAGACTTAATAGATTAGATATATTAACTTATATCAATCAAACAGATTATTTTTGTATTCCATTTTCTGCAGGGCACATTTTCTCATTCAGAATTTTGCAATTTGTGGTTCAAATTACTGATCTTTTCTTCTCTTATTTCTACTAAAGACTTTTTATTCACAAAGAACTTCTACTTTTAAAGATTATACCTATCCATTTATAAATTTGTATTATCTATATATTTATCTATGTTTTCTTTAGATAGCTTATGTAGTCTCTTGTTCCATATTTAAAGTTTGAAATTTACTTGGGCATATAGAGATAGAATTTAGCATGCTTTTTCCTAAATAGTTAATTAATTGTTAAAAACTTACTTATATCTTTTTTTTAAAAAAAAAACCCTCTAAAGCATCCAGGAACTAAAAAATCCAAGTTAATATGATAAAAAGTTATATATTTTAAGTTATGGTGAGCATCATATTAAATTACAAGACTCTAGGGTTATTCTCTTGAAAAAAGGGAAGAAAAATAAAAATTTCAATTTTTATCATAAATGTTAACAGTGTCTTGGAATTTCAAACCAATGCAATAAGTCCTAAAAGGGAAATAGGTGTTATTAATTAATATTATTTGGAAAAAGTAAATGAATTTTAGAGAAAATCATAAGATTAACCAAAAAAGAGTAAAGTAACATGACATCTCATCAGTACAGAAAAATCAAAAGCTTTCCTAATGTAATAGCAATAGCAGAGATATAATATGTGGGGATATAATTATTAATGACATTAAACCTAAAATATATTATGGTACTGTTAACAAGAAAAGAACTTAATCTACATTTTTAAAAAACCACATGAAATTTTTCCCAAAAAGGGATTGAAATATGTAGAGGTAAATTTTTGTTACTAGAATGGGAATCTGAACATAATAAAGATGTCAACTGTTTCCAAATTAATTTATAACTTTAATGAAATCTCCAATAAAATTCCAAAGGTACTTTTCTTGCAACATGGTTAGATGATTCTAAAGTTCACCTGGGAGAATAAACTGGCACCAGGAATAAAATTATGATAGACACAAATAATACTCGGTGACTTTCTCTACACAACTTTTAAGTATATTATAAAGACAGACAGTTAAAAATATGGAACAAAAAACTTGACAGCCTGCTTGGTATCATGACACAGACGATCATTTACAACCATCTATTCATAAGACTGTCGTCTTTTGTTCCATATTTAAAGTTTGAAATTTACTTGGGAATATAGAAATAGGATTCAACATTCCTTTTTCTGAATAATTCATTAATCATTAAACACAGACTCATACCTTTTCTCAAAATTAAGGAAATACCTAAATGTTTAAACACTGAGAAAGGCCAATTACAGATTATCCTCAGAGAAGAAAATATAAAATTAAAATTAAAATTAATCCAAGCTGTATTTGTCTTTAAGAAAACTTAGAAAGTAAGTAAATGTCCAAAATGGGCACATTTTAAAGAGCCATTTCCATAGGGTGGAATATTTTGATGGGATAAGAATCAGATGATAGAAAACGTGCACAAGATTCACTTCTATATTTAGAAACTCTAGGAATTCTGTATTTAGAAATCCATTTTTGTTGAGTTTATGTAGGGAAATTGATAATATAAATGAAATGTAAACAATGATCAATAAGGCCAGGCCTGGTGGCTCACACCTGTAATCCTAGCACTTTGGGAGGCCAAGATGGGAGGCTCACTTGAAGCCAGGAGTTTGAGACCAGACTGACCAATACAGTGAGACCCTGTCTCTACAAAAAATGAAAAAGAAATTAGCCAGGCATGGTGGTGTGCACTGTAGTCCTAGCTACTCAGAAGGCTGAGGCAGGAGGATCCCTTGAACCCAGGTGTTCAAGGCTGCAGGGAACTATGATTGCACCACTACACTCCAGCCTGGGCAATAGAGCAAGACCCCATCTGAAAAAAAATGATTAGTACTAACAGTGGCTATTTATTTTTTAACAAAAGGAGCATCCAAGGTCCAGAGGATTTAACATATAGAAATTACAGAAATGCAGCACAATAGAAGAAAGAGTCTTTCAATGATTGAAAAATCTGCCTAGGATTAGGGAATTCTTATTCCCACATGAATTGGGCAGAAAGAACAGGAGTGGCCACCAGGGATGTTGGGGAAGGGATGATTGTTTATGGATGCAGACAAACACTGGAGCAGCAGTCCTCAAATTTGGGTGTGCATCAGAATTCCCAAGAGGGCTTGTTAAAACCCAGAATGCTGGCACCATGCCCGGAGTATAGGATTCTGTTGATCAAGTGGGCCTGATAATGCACATTTCTAATGAGGTCCCAGGTGATGCTGCTGTTCCAGGGACCACAGTTTGAGAACCACTGACCTAGAGACAATTTTTCCAGGTAGAAATGGTAGCTGCAACTTGTAAGCCAAGAGATCCAATGATTAGCCAAAATGCATAACTTCTTGAGTTCCCCAGGTTTGAATAAAGGATATTGCAGTCATTCTGGCAAATGCCTATTTGGAGTGAATTTTGTGTTGCTTTTTTTTTTTTTTTTTTCCCCTCTCCTTCTATACAAACCCAGCAGCCCCATGGAAAGAAGAAACGAAACAGGAGTTGGAAACTTTCTCCTCCTGGGATTCATAGAGGACTCTGACTTGCAGCCCCTCCTCTTTGGGTTATTCCTGTCCATGTATCTGGTCACCATGGTCGGGAACCTGCTCATCATCCTGGCCACAATCTCAGACCCCCACCTCCACACCCCCATGTACTTCTTCCTCTCCAACCTGTCCCTGGCTGATATCTGTTTCACCTCCACAACTGTCCCAAAGATGCTGGTGAATATGCAGACACGGAGCAAAGTCATAACATACGAAGGCTGCCTCAGCCAGATATTTTTTTTCATTGTGTTTGGATGCCTGGACAATTTGCTCTTGACCGTGATGGCCTATGACCGCTTTGTGGCCATCTGTCACCCCCTGCACTACACGGTCATCATGAACCCCCGGCTCTGTGGGCTGCTGGCTCAGGGGTCCTGGTTCATCAGTGTCATGGGCTCCCTGCTCGAGACCTTGACCGTTTTGAAGCTGTCCTTCTGCACGAACGTGGAAATCCCACACTTTTTTTGTGATCTTCCCGAAGTCCTGAAGCTCGCCTGTTCTGACACCCTCGTTAATAACATAGTGGTGTATTTTGTGACCATCGTCCTAGCTGTTTTTCCTCTCTCTGGGATCCTCTTCTCTTACTCTCAGATTTTCTCCTCTGTCCTGAGAATTTCATCGGCCAGGGGCAAGGACAAAGCCTTTTCCACCTGTGGGTCTCACCTCTCTGTGGTTTCCTTGTTCTATGGCACAGGGCTTGGGGTCTACCTCAGCTCTGCAGCCACACCATCATCTAGGACAAGTTTGATGGCCTCGGTGATGTACACCATGGTCACCCCCATGCTGAACCCCTTCATCTACAGCCTGAAGAACAGGGACATGAAGGGGGCCCTGGGCAGACTCCTTGGCAAGGCAACTCCTCTCAATGAAGGGACCATCACTTGCCTCTCGTGAGTAGCAATGTGCACAATACTAAGAACCAGAAAACTTGGCCTCCTTTGGCTAATATTTTGACTACTTCCCTTTTTATGGGGGGTGGGGGTTGTATCTCCATGTTTTTTTTAATTTATTTCAGAATATTATGGGGGTACAAATGTTTTAGCTACATAAATTGCTTTTGTACTGTTTGAGTCAAAGTGTGCCTGTCCCCCAGATAATGTTCATTGTACCAGTTAGGTGTGAATTTACCCATCCCTTCCTCCCCCCTCCACCTGCTTGATTTCTGATGAATGTTATTTCCATATGTGCACATAAGTGTTGATAGATTAGTTCCAATTTAATGGTGAGCACATGTGGTGTTTGTTCTTCCATTCTTGTGATACTTCACTTAGAAGAATAACTGCACTGTTTAAGCATTTCATACACATTATTTCATTTAGTTTTTCCAATAACCCTTTTATGTGAACAGCATAATTTTCCTGTATTTACAGATAAGGTGGTAAGAGCTTATGGTAATTAGGTGAGTAGCTCGAGGTAGTGAATGTGGTGGCCAGGCTCAAACCTAGAGCTGTATAAATCAGGCCACTCTCTTGGGCATGATCAAACCTTATAAGAATAATTATTAAATCTCAGAGGAAACAGGAGTTCTCTGACATAAATTCCTACTTTTGGAATTCTTCTGCCCAACCAAGAAATGCTCTGTGTCTGGAAGACTGCAGACTTAGAAATAAATCAAATCTTAGAGTAAGATGTATTAAGTTTCCCTTAATATTTTAATTTGACTTCCTTTGATTGTTCATGAAAATGAGCACATTTTCATGTTTTTGTATTAATTCCTTTTTTCAACTTTACTGAGGTATAATTGACAAATAAAAAATTGGACATAATCGAGGTGTCCAACGTGATGATTTAATATACATATACGTTGTATAATGGTTTACTTGTATTTTTTTTTCTAAATTTTCGATTCAACTCTTTTGATCATTTATCATCTTAGATTTTTTTTATTCCAATTGGACTAAAAGAATTTTTGTATGTCTACATTGCTATGCTTTGAAATTTCCAATATGTTCTAAAAATAAAACCATTTGCCTTTCATTGTCTTTACTGTTTGACCTACAGGTGTTTAACGTGCTCAAATCCATCGATTATATTCTCAGTTCTGTTCCTTTCTTTTTTTTCTATCTGAGTTTACACTCAGGGGGTTAATCTATAATTTCTTCTCGAAGTTTACTGCTATTTAAGATTTTTCCTTCATTTCATTATGGTGATTAGCATTCAGATAGGAATTTAACTAGATTTTGCTTCCAATTAATAACTAATTATCCAAGCACCATTTCTTTCAAAATCCTCATGGAATTTGAAGCCACTTTTATAATATTGTAGCTTCTTATTTTACTGAATTTTTTTTATTATTTTGTTGCACCAAGAAGGTAGAATGGTCACAACACAGAAATTATCCCATCAGGCCTTAACATTTTAGTGCACGCTTGCTGGTTCAAACTGATGTATCTGCATCTCTTTGCCCGAGGGATTTCTCTAGTGGCCAGAGTCTGCTTTGCCATTTGCACAGAGAATTGGTGCCCCAGGAATCAGTCCTTAACCAAAAACTGACAGAAGTGGTTGTATAAATCCCTTGCTAGTTGGGTGACTCTGAGGCATACATTACACTGGTTCTCAGTGTTCCCCAGCAGAAGGCCCAGCTGACCGTCTGGGCACCGTCTTGATAAACATACCCTTTACGACCTTCCCTTCACTCTCTCACATGTCTACTTCCTGGGACCATTAAAATCTTTGTCTTAGCTAAGCTAGGCTACACTTCCCGGGCCATGCAGTGGGTTTGTTAGTGACCTTGCAAAAGATAATATCTACCCGGAACCTGTAAATGCAACCTTATTTGGAAAAGGAGCCTTTGCAGATTTAACTAAGTGAAGAATCTTGGGATAGGATCATTATGCATTGCCTGGGTGAGCCCTAAATCCAAGGACAAGTGAAGATGCAGAAGAAAAGAACCAAGAAGGGAAGAAGTCCGTGTGAACATGGAGGCAGAGATTGCAGTGACACTGCCACAAGCCAAGGAACTCCTGGAGCCACCAGAAGCTAGAAGAGGCAAGGAAGGCTCCTCCCCTAGAGGCTTTGGAAGGAAGATAGTCCTGCTTGTACCTTAATTTTGGACTTCTGGCCTCTAGAACTATTAGAAAATAAATGTCTGTTGTTTTATGTCACCGAGTTTGCAATAATTTGTTACAGCAGCCAGAGGAAATGACTACAGTCCATATGGAAGATATCTGGGGGGTTAAGGGAAGCAGCAGGTGTTTTGTGGCACACATATGTGCTATTGCTGATCTGCCGATTTGCATCATCGGCGTGAAGTAGCGGCTGTTCCTGCAACTAGTCTGCATTCCCCCTGGTCCTTCTTCAGCTTCTCTGCCTCCTGGGCCTCATGTGTGTGTTTAGCTCCATAACAAATGGCTCTGAACTTTGCAGAATATCCTCATGTCCAAAGTCAGAGGCAACACTAGTGGACACAGGCTTTATTCTGTCCTCGTGAGTTTCCATCTTCTGCTTGTGGCTTCCGGCCAGCTCTTGGTCTTGCCTATTTTATATCCATCTTCCCTTTTCAAAATGAACCCAGAAAAAAGGTCACATATTTTACAACAGATTACCTCCATGGTCAAAGATAGATTAATTTGTCTTGTCTTGGCTGTCACAAGGGACTTAAGAAAATGAAAAGATCATCTAATCCAATCCACAATCCCCCCCCAAAATGAGCTATGTTTCCCTTACCCCAGGGGATTCTTTAAAACCCAGACTTATAGTGTAAAAGCTCACACCATAAGAAACTCTACTTACATACGGAAACTTTCACTTCTGAGGGGAAATTAAGTGCTTGATTTATTTTTTTAAATCTTTTTAAAATTTTTTTTATTTCAGAATATTACAGGGGTACAAATGCTCTGATCACATAAATTGCTTTTGCACCGCCTGCATCAAAGCTACAAGCACACCCATCCCCCCGACAGTGCACACCACGCTAGTACAACCTCTATGAAACGTAGTAAGGAGATACTTCAAAGAACTAAAAGTAGAACTACCATTTGATCCAGCAATCCCTCTACTGGGTATTTACCCAAAAGAAAAAAAGACATTCTATAAAAAAAGACATCTGCACTCGAATGTTTATAGAAGCACAATTCACAATTGCAAAGATGTGGAAACAACCCAGGTGTCCATCAATACACGAGTGGATTAATAAAATGTGGTATATGTATACCATGGAGGACTACTCAGCCATAAGTGCTTGATTTAAATGATCTTTTATGAGCCTCCCGTCTGTAACACTCATCTTTCTGAAAAGGGGTGCCCTATATTGCAACACCTATAATATGAAAGCCAAATCCTCCAGTCTAAAAAATTTCTATACTGCTTTAATTATGATTTAATAAAGGAATATATGTATGACTCAACATTTAAGTATAATATGGTTTCATCTTTAAGCAAAGGGTTTTCATGCCCTTTTTTTATTTTTTTTTTCACTCTATGGAATGATATTTGAGATTTCACAGGTTTTTTTAAAATGTTTTAATTCTGCTGTAAAATACTATAAAATACATTACCTTTATTTAATATCCACATACCTGAGTAATGTTTATCCTACTCTCTGGTAGTGAAATCATTTTTAAAATTAAGAGTGAGTACTTATGGGCCAGGCATAGCAGCTCACGCCTGTAATCCTAGCACTCTGGGAGGCCAAGGCAGGAGGATCACTTGAGGCCGGGAGTTCAAGGACCAACCTAAGCAAGAGCGAGACCCCTGTCTCTACTAAAAATAGAAAAAATTAGCTGGGCATGGTGGCACGCGCCTGTAGTCCCAGCTACTCGGGAAGCTGAGGCGGGAGGATGGCTTGAGCCCAGGAGTTTGAGGCTGCAGTGAGCTAATGATGACACCACTGCACTCTAGCCCTGGAGACAGAGGGAGACCCTGTCTCAGTAAAACAAACAAACAAAAACAAAAGTGTAAGGGTGGGGTATGCTTCAAATCCTACCTGCACTTGGATTTTCCTCCCCTTTTGGGGACAGGTGCTCAAATGAAGCTTAATTTGATGTAGAACAAATTAATGTTGTATTTTTCAGACAAAGGGGTCATAGAGTCTAGCTAGAGTATGTTTACTTATCTTGTGTTTTCTCCAAGTATTTAATGTCCCACTTGGCTAACTAGGCAGCAGGAAAATAACACAAAGTGGCCAGGGTCCACCCTTGCGTAGTAAAGAGACACCACACACCCTGAGACCAGCATGGAGGCACAGCGCCAACCAGTCTCAAGACTCAAGAGTTCAGGCTACAAGATGTAGCTACCCCTTGCATGGGAATTTGCTTCCTCCATTTCCAACCTTGAAGTATGTACAATAACGGGTTAACTCAGTGGGACTTGGATGTTCAAAGCCTGCGCATCCCAAAGAAAGAACTGGCCCTTGAGTGGTTCCTGGGAGATGACGTCTGAGCCCCTGGAATAACATGACCAATAAGAGTGTCTGTATACCAGGGGCCATGCCAGATAGTCTATACTAACAGCATGGTGTATGGTGAATGCCTGGGGCCCTGGGCCGTACTGCATCAGATTGATCTCCAAGGGGACTGAAGACTGAATAGTTAAGGTCAGCAAGTGCACCATGCCTGTGATGGAGCCCTGTAAAAACCCCGGACACCAGGGCTCAGGTGAGCCTCCCTAGTGGCAACACTTCATTGTGCTATTACATATCACTGCTGGGAGAACTAAGTGCTGTCCACAACTCTACTGGGAGGGAACTAGAAACTCACATCTGGTGTCTCCTGGACTCTGCCCCATGTGCCTTTTGCTTTTGCTGATTTTAATCCATACCTTTCAAGTGTAGTAAACCATAACTGTGAGTACGATAGCTTTTCCGAGGTCACAGTCTTTCTAGTGAATCACTGACCCTGAAAACGGTCTTGGGGGACCCCTGATACAGAAAGTATTGATATTGTTTTATTATGAGAAATCGTGGTTTTTCTTTTTTGTTTTTGTTTTTTTTTAGACCGTCTTGCTCTGTCGCCCAGGCTAGAGTGCAGTGGTGTCATCATAGCATCACAGCTCACTGCAACCTCCAACTCCTGGGCTCAAGCGATCCTCCTGCCTCAGCCTCCCAAGTAGCTGGGACCACAGGCGTGCGCCACCAGCTAATTTTTCTATATTTTTAGTAGACGTGGGGTCTTGCTCTTGCTCGGCTGGTCTCCAACTCCTGAGCTCAAGAGATCCTCCTGCCTCAGCCTCCCAGAGTGCTAGGGTTACAGGCACAAGCCACCACATCTGGCGTAATAGTGGGTTTTCTTTACCCTCTTCGGTTCCACTACTCATTGAGGAAACAAGGAGCATGAGTTGACCTCTCTTCTTGTCGAACCTGAAGCTTCCCCTCCCCCTAAACCTAGGGGCAACTTTTCCACGTCTGCCTTGTTCACTGCCCTCCCTCAACGTCTCAGCATACGCTCAGAGATGAACGGAAACCTTGGAGACCTTTCATTCCTACCCCTTTATTTCTGTTTCCTCCCCCCTAAACAAGCTAAGCAGAACACGTGCATTCAGGCCACGGTCAGTTGGGCACCAGACTGCCCCCAGGACTCCCCTCCCCAGCCCCCGTCCCTCCTCTCTGGGCGGCTGGGCTGGGAGCCCCTCACATGGTGCTCTCATTGCCTCCCCGTCCCCTGGACGCCCCCTTCTCTTGTGCCATGAGTGACTTGTAGGGCTTCCCCAGGCTGGGGAGGGTGAGCTCGGCTTCCTGCAGCTCCAGCTCCCGCTGAGACAAATGCTCAATGACGGCTGCCCCAATCGAGTCCCCCAGCACGTTGGTCATCGTGCGAAGCCGGTCGCTGGTGGAGGGGAGAGAGGAGCAACCGTTAATGGGGGCTTGAAAAGCTCCATAAGGGAGAGGGTGCAGCGGAGCTGGGGGGATGGGGAGCTTCCTGTGCCAGGGAGTCAGGGCTCACATTCCAGTACAATTTATGACCTCATGACCTCAAGCAGCTTCCTCCCCCTCTCTTTCCTCAGTTTCCCCTCCTAACAAACTCAGGTTGGACCAGCTCTGAGATGTTCACATTTGATCCTAGCAATGTGACTTTAAAAAATATATATATATGAACATCTGATATAGACGACTAGGAGTCACAAGCTGAAAATCATACAGAACCAGGAATGTAACCACTGTGAGTAAACCAGGTCAGGCCTAAGTCCATAGAGGTGTTGATGAGGGCAGGCTAGAGACTGTCAAATGGGACTCAGGCCCATAACAGCTCCCACGTGGGGATGAAAGTCCAGGGTTTTTTTAACGTAAACTTCCTGCTTTTAAAAGCAGAGTTTTTTTTTTTTTTTTTTGGAGACAGGGTCTCGCTCTGTCTCCCAGAGAATTTTTTTAAAAAATATATGCAGGCCCATCTACTCAGGAAACTGAGGTAGGAGGATCCCAGGAGTTCCAGGCCAGCCTGGGCAACATAGCAAGACCCCATCTGTAAAAAATTAAAAATAAAAAAACATATATTTGCAAGTCAGATCTGCCCCATGGATCACCATTTTGTGACTTCCACATAAAACAGGTAAAGGAGAAGTTTTTCTGGCTGATGGGTAAAGCCCTTGTTGCATGTCTCCTCCCCACCCTACATCCCAAGGATAACTCTATGGCATTTGGGATCCACAGGCCAGGGTTTGGAGTGTTCTCCAAGTTCCCCCTTTCACTATAAAATTCTGGAACTCTGTGTCTTTGCTGGAATAAAATCCCATGGGTTAGGGATCATGCATTGGAAATACGTGAGGGGAAGACAGAACCAGGGTCCAGCCTGAAAAACACTCACAGGAACCAGTCCACAGCTATGATGAGTGTGATGTCTTCAGTGGGCAAGCCGACCGACGTGAGCACAATGACCATGGTGACCAGACCCGCCTGGGGGATGCCAGCTGCCCCAACGCTGGCTGCTGTGGCCGTGATGCTACATGTAGAGAGAGAACATGGGGAGGCAGGAGGAGGGAAGGGGGAGATGAGAAACAGAGAGGGAGAGAACACACAGACGGGAAGGGATCAGCTCCCCGAGGCATCTTAAATTAAATACCTGAGCGAGACACAGAAGAAAAATACTGCATGATCGCTCTTATATGTGAAATCTAAAAAAAAAACAAAAAACAAACAACAACAACAACAAAAAAAAAGTCCAATATACAGAAACAGAGAATAAAATGGTGATTACCAGAGGCAACGGGGAATTAGGAGATGTATTCAAAGAACGCCAAGTTGCAGTTATGTAGGATGAATAAATCTAGAGATCTAAAGTCCTGCATGAGGACCACCACTAATAACATTGTGGTGTACACTAGAAATTTTCTTAGTAGATTTTAGGTGCTCTTACTAGAAAACAAAAGGAAGATACCTATGTGGTGTTTCAGCTGTGTTAAACTGCCTACCTGTGTTCATCCTTTCCCTAGGTGCATCAAAACATCATGTTGTACACCTTCAATGTATACAATAATAAAAAGTAAATTTTTAAAAAGCAAACACTTTGCTACATGCAAGAAATGAATGAATGAATTAACTAAATCCCCCCAAAATGAAAAGCAAATCCCCACGTGACTTCCACTGAGGGCCCACGCAGGCGGGTTCCCCTCATCCTTTGCTGGCTTCTGGCTGGAAGTAAGTTCAATGATATGTTTACTCAATGCAAGAATAGGTATGGAACCAGCTGCCTCTGAAGCCTGGAGAAATGCAGAGGCATCAAAATGCACAGCAGCCATAAGCCAGGCAAGCGGCCTCCCTGTACGTGCATGTGCTAGAAGCACGCAATCCGTACAGCCAGGTCCAGGTGCTGGGAATGGGGCTCTGGAACGTGGGCCAAGTTTACAGCCAAGAGAAGAAATCGTCTACCGGGTGGGCGTAGTGGCTCACACCTGTAATCCTGGCACTCTGGGAGGCAGGGGCGGGAGGATTCCTTGAGCTCAGGAGTTCGAGACCAGCCTGAGCAAGAGTGAGACCCCCTCTCTGCCAAAAATAGCAAAAATTAGCTAGACATAGTGGCATGTGCCTGTAGTCCCAGCTACTCAGGAGGCTGAGGCAGGAGGATCACTTGAGCCCAGGAGCTGGAGGTTGCAACGAGCTATGATGATGCCACTGCACTCTAGCCAGGGCAACAGGGTGAGACTGTGTCTCAAAAAAAAGAAAAAAAGAAAAGAAATCATCCATGGTGCTGAGCAAATGAAAAAAAATATATATATATATATATGTATATATATATATATGGGGTAGAGGGAAAACTAAAAGGCAGAACACGTGGTGGAAAATGAAAGAGACAGTGGTCCACCATCAGATAGAGGGTCACACACCTGTTGGGATGGCTATTATCAAAAAGTCAACAGACAACAAGTGTTGGCAAGGGTGTGCAGAAAAGGGAACGCTTGTAGACTGTTGATGGGAGTGTAAATTGGTGCAGCCATTACGAAAAACTGCATGGAGGTTCCTCAAAAATTAAAAATAGAACTACCATAGGATCCAACAATCCCACTTCTGGGTATTTGCCTAAAGGAAACAAAATCAGTATCTCAAAGAGATACCTGCACTCCTATGTCCATGGCAGCATATTCACAACAGCCGAGATATGGAAGCAACCTAAGTGTCCATCGACAGATGAATGGATAGAGGAAATGTGGTGCATATACACAAAGAAATACTATTAACCCTTTAAAAAGAAGGAAATCCTGCCATTTGTGGACAACACGGATACACCTGGAAAACATTATGTTTAGTGAAATAAGCCAGACACAAGAAGACAGATACTGTATGATCTCACTTATATATGGAATCTAAAAAAGTTGAACTCATAGGAGCAGAGAGTAGAATGGTGGTTGCCAAGTGCTGGAGGGGGGGTGGAATGGGAAGACACAGGTCACAGGGTACAAAGTTTCAGTTATAAGATGAATAAGTTCTGGGGAATCTAGTGTACAGCATGGTGACTGTAGTGAATAATACTATACTGTATACTTGAAATTTGCAGAGAGAGCAGATCTTAAGTATTCTCACCACACACACAAAAAAAGGTAACTATATAAGGTGATGTCCATATTAATTAGCTTGACTGTGGTGATCATTTCCCAATGTATACCTATTAAATCATCATGTTGTACACCTTAAATATATACAATTTTTATTTATCAATTACACCTCATTAAAGCTGCAGGGGAAAAGACAGAAGTTTTAGGGGAAAAAAAGTACACAGTTAGACTGAATCAGGGATGAGCCAGGTTCTACCTCCTGTATCAACTCTGACTGCCCAGTGTGGTGTGCCAAGAAGGATTCTAAAGCCACTGAGCTCACTAAGAAAGGTGTTAGTGCCTCTTTCTGGTGGCCTCTGAAGCCCCTCCCCAGATTCTATTATTGTAAACATGGAGCCACTGGACATGCTTAGCCCAGATGATGGCTCTATCAGAACAGCAACTGAGCAAATGCTTGGGCTGTTGGACACGGAATGGCCTTTGGAGTCCAACAGACTCCATTCATGAGCCGTATGGCCCGGGACATAAACTCAGAGCTCCATTTCCTCATCTGTAGAATGGGAGACGTATACTCACCTTGTAGGGTTGTGTGAGCCATAAAAGAAAACAGTGCTACCATGTAATAAATGCTTCACAGCAATCAGTTATTGCTACTAATAAAATTTTCAAGAAATAAAATTTCATTTTCTAAAAGGTCACCTAATTTCTCCTTAGTTTATCCTATTTGGACTTGGTTTCCTTAAAAATAAAAGAAGAGAGCACAGTGCTTCATGAACTCAAGGAGGGACACTATTACCATTATCCTAAGTGAGGGAGCCTGTCTCCTCCTAATTCTGGCCCTGGCATGAACGGTGGTCTGTGGGTGCCCTCAGGAGGCATGCAGCATGCTCTGAATGGGATGAGTTAATTCCACCTGGATCCAAGAAGTCAACTCAAACTTCTTTGGGTTAAGTTTAGATTACCTAATCTAAATTTAGGTAATACTTCCAAACTAGGAAGCCCCAGGCATCCAATCACTACCTGCTACTAACTTTTGAAGTACTACCTGGTGGGTCGCAAGCTAGCCACCCACCAGGCTGTCTCCGCAGATTCCCAGGAAGAGGCTGGAAGTGACACTCAGTCCCCTGGTCTGTCTGTTCTTAGAGACACTCCCTCAAAATTCTCCCATCCTTACCCCTTTTGATAACTTCCCTGCTCCCAATGGTGTCAAAGTTTCCCACGAGAAGTGGTCATTGCAATGATTGGGACCCTGACCACCCCCAAAAGAGAAAAAAAGTGTTCCTTTGAAATTATCTTTATGTCATTGTTTCCTGCATCCTTGGATTCCTCTAGAAAAGAAGAGCTGTCCCATCCAGAGTGTGCACAAGGCACTTTGCCCAAGACTGGTTACAGAGCATTCAATAAATTCATTCATTGAACACATATTTATTCAGCATCTACTACGTGCTAGACACCTAGCAGAAATTCCCACAGAAGAAAATCCCTGCCCAAACAGAGCTTGCATTCTAGTGGGGGAAGCAGGCAATAAGCAAGATGAAAAGTAAAATACATACTAAGGCAGTTGGTGCTATATGGGGAGACAGTGCAACCTTAGAAAGTCCAGATGTACAATTTTAAACAGGGCTTCCCTGAAAAGGTAACATTGGAGCAAAGACCTGAAGGAGATAATAATGTTTGCTGTTATTTTTATAATGACTAAATGACAACCTCTGGATGATGGGACCCAGGAATCTATATTTATAAGAAGCACCCTGGGTTATTAGGATGCGCCAGCCACACTTTGGAAAACACTGGACAAAGGGATCTCCCACAATAGCATGTGACAGGAGAACTGACGGGAACATCTTTCCAGCTCCTGACAGCCTCAGGTGGGAAAGTCTCACCTTTCACCTCATCTGGCATTGGGGTCTTCCTACATCCCGCTTCCAACATCCGAGGGCTCCCTTGAACTCCAGTTGTGGTTCCGTCCTCCCCTACAGCCAAGCTGATGACTGACCTCTTAGGTCTCACCTGCGGGCAGGTCCCACCCGAGCCGTCTCACCTGATCGTTGTGATCTGGCCCAGGTTGAGCTCGTAGTTGTTGACTTGAGCAATGAAGATGGCAGCCAGGGCCTCGTAGAGGGCAGTGCCGTCCATGTTGACCGTGGCCCCCACGGGCAGCACGAACCTGGTGATGCGGCGGTCCACACCTAGGCCCTCCTCCAGGCAGCGGAAGGTGATGGGCAGCGTTGCGGAGCTGGGGTGGAGGGAGAGCCCCAGAGGCTGAGAACAGGGCGTGGCTGGGTGGGCGTGGCTGGGAGTGGGGCGTGGCTGCGGGGTGTGGCTAAGAGTAAGGCATGGCTGGGTGGGGCGGGGATGGCAGTGGGGCGTGGTTGTGCGGGGCGTGGCTAAATGGGGCGTGGTCGAGAGTGGGCGTGCCCAGGAGTGGAGCTGAGAGCAGGGCGTGGCCAGGTGGGGCGGGGCCTGAGAGCAAGGCAGGGCCAGGGGTGGGGCTGAGAATGGGGCGTGGCCAGGTGGGGCCAGGGCGGCAATGGGCCAAAGTAGATTTCCCCTCCAGAACACCGCGAAGGCCAGGCAAGAGGGTTGAGCAAGAGGCAGAGGGCAGGGGTATGACATTTCAGAGGCTAACCGTGCATGGGGAAGGGGGAACTCCTCATGACATGGAACAAAGCAATGGGGGTCCCCCAGGCTGAAGATCTCTTGACCCACTTAGAGCCAATAGCTTAATGCCAATGACTAGACACCAGTTTATGCCACTGGTTCACTCTAACTGTTCACTCCCAGAAAGGGGAGGACTAAAGGTCTTCTGACCTCCACAGCTCAGGGTTAAAAGAGGGGTATCACGGAGGACCCTAGTTCCCAGCATGGGGAGTGACCTCAGCTATGTTAATCCTTTCTCTCTCTGTCTCTCTTCCTGCCACTTCCCAGGAGAGGAAGAGTGACTTAGTTGGTTGGCAAGTTTAGTAGGAGTTTGGGATCAGCCTGCCCACGGGACTTGTGCTCTTTCTGGTCAGCTTTACATATTCGGTGAGAAGCCTGGACTCACAGAGCGGGTCTTTGGGTGTCCACCTTGGCGGTGACCAGGTGAGTTTAATCTGGGATACAGCAACATCAGTCTGGCTTAGCCACAGACCAAAAGGCACGTTCACCAATCAGCGTTATGGGCGATTTAAAAATGATATTTTTCCTGCATCTGTTTGGCACTTGTGATGCTTCTCAAATTGTTTTGAATTTGGATGATGCAGGAAGAGGGGGTTAATTTAAAAAAAAGAAAAGAAGAGAAGGAAGACAAGAGAGCTCCCAGACACCATCTCAAGGGGAGGTGAGATCTTCTGAGCTAGGAAATGACTGAGCTCATCGGGCATCCTGGAACCTTCCTCCTAACCTCAAAATTGGCATCTGGTTCTCTCCTCCGTATAAAATGCAAAAACAGAAAAGGAGAAAAGGGGACCAGGAGAAAGGACAAAGACCAGCCCACCTAGAGACCCTCAAGGGCCCCTGACATTACTGTACAATTCAGAAGAAGTGTCTGTGGCAGGGAGAAGGCAGGACTCCGGGGAGAGCTCATGAAAGACAAGGCACAAGCCCAGGGAGGGTGCCAGTGGCAGGAAGCAAGGCCATACCTGGAAGATGTGCCCATGGCGGTGATAAGGGCCTGTAGCATGCCCCCGATGAAGGGGAAGGGGTTCCGGTGAGTGACGAGGAAGTAGATGAGGGGAAGGACACCACCAGCATGGAGGAACAGGCCCACGATGACAGTCAGGGTGTACATGCCCAGCTGACCTCCCAGGACGGCCATGTCTTCCATCTCCAGAATCTTCCCAGCAATCAGGAATAGGATGCCCACAGGTGCGTACCTGGGCAAGCCACACACCTGTCAGGTCTCCCTCCTGACCTCCCCTGCAGGTCTGAAGCCGGCATCTCCAAAGCTTTGCCCACAGAGGGCCCTGGAGCCAGATAGTGCCCACCATACAGCACCCTGCTCCATCCCAGTCTTCCCCACACATTAACAAACAGCAGTGGGCCAAACAAACACAGCCCCTGCTCCTCCTGCTCACCCACAGCTCACCCCGACAGCAAGAAAGTTCCTACAACTCCAGGACATAGAACCTTTTCGGGTTCCTCCTTCCTCCATACCCCCATTCAAACCCTCCCCTCCCTGCCCCCAAATAATCACCATCTTGAGGATCCCTTCCCTAGACATTGCCAAGATATTCCCTATCTCTGGCCTCCTAAACTTCCCTTATTTGTTGCTCCCAATTCTTGTTACATACTTGAAACCTTTATGCCCCATTCTCTTTCCTAGTAGTGCATATTTTCACTCATTCACCAACCGAGTTATTTCACCAGCATTTCCCAACCACATCTCAAACTATCTGTCCTATCAAAATCACCTATGTATTCATTCATTCAACAAGTATCTGTTGAGCACCTACTATGTCCCAGGCACCTGGTTCCTGTCCTCATGGTGTTTACATTCTGTACGGACTGAATGTTTGTGTCTGTCCCAAAATTAATACGTTGAGATCCTAATCCCTGATGTGATGGTATTAGGAGGTGGACCCCTTCGGAGGAGATTAGGTCATGAGGATGGAGCCCTCATGAATGGAATTGGTGCCCTTATAAAAGAGACCTCAGAGAGCTCCCTTGCTCCTGCCGCCATGTGAAGACACAGCAAGAAGACACCTTCCATGAACCAGAAGACAGCCCTCACCAGACAATGAATCTGTGGGTGCCTTGATCTTGGACTTCCCACCCTCCAGAACTGTGAGAAATAAATGTTTGGTGTTCAAGCCACCTGGTCTATGGTATTTTTATTATAGCAGCCCATATGGACTAAGACACATTCTAATGGGGAAGACAGAAAGTACACATAGAAACGTGCTAGTTATAAACTTCAAGTGGTGGTAACTGCAAAAGAGAGTCACTGGATGGGGCTGCTTCAGAGGGGGCAGTCAGGGAGGGCTTCTCTGAAGAAGTGACATTTAATCTGAGGCCTGAATGATGACAAGGTGCCATGTGTATCTGGAGGAAATCATTGCAGGTGTAGTGCAAAGACCCTGAGGTGGGCATGCACTAAGGAGTGCTGGAGGACCACAAAGAAGACTACTGTGGCTAGAGCAGGGAGTGAAAGGAACTAGAGAAGACAAAAGAAGTAAATTCATCAGGGGCTCACCTGTTTTCCCCACAAACAAGCCTACTGCTCAGTCCAGTGAGTTTCTGCCAGTGGCACTGTCACCCACCAATCCCCAGGCTTTAATTGTTACTCCCCTCTCTTTAGAAACTGAAGTCTATACTCTTGGTCATGCTCATGTTGGATGTACTGGTGGAGGTGGGGACCTCTTGAGAAGTTGGTGCAATAGCTTGGGTCAGAAACGAGGATGCAGGAAACTTCTCCAGCCACATCTGTGTTTCCCAAGTTGGGCTCAGGGTTAGCCCTGGTGAGTGGTTGCTGAGTCTTCTCCAACTCAACATGTCTAGACCTATCTCTATGCTTACTCTGGGTAAACCCTCTTTCAGCTCCCTTGCCTCCATCCTTCTGCCTCATTCCCTGCATACTTCCTCATCCCTGGATCAGTTGTACATGACTTCTCAACCCCTACACTCAGCCACCTGGCACATCCAGACATTTTACCCAACTATGCCAATGATACTTCTATAAATTCATGGTTCCCAATTCAGCAGAGCCTTCAAGGCTCCTTGTTAATCCTCTGCTAATCCTTAATAGTCTTCCCCTCTTTCCAGTCCCCTCAGATGATTTTCCAAGCTCTTGACTGGGCCTCAAATCCCCCACACAACTTTCAAGTTATTTAGGATGACGTACAAAGTCTTCCTCCATTTGGGATCAGATAGCCTTGTTAACATCTTCCATCACCACTTCCAACTTACCCTATGGTCTCGCCTTCCTGAACTCCCCACCATCCTCCAAACAACTCAGGTACTTTCAAGCTTTGCATGTTCTCTTCCCTCTACTTGAAGTACCTCTCCCCGCTCACTGTCCAGGTGGATTCTTACTCACCTGTCAAGGCCCAGCTAAGAAGTGACCTTATCCATGCTTCCTCCTCACCTTCCCAGGCAGCATTCACTGCATATCCCTCCACTCACTGCTCACTTCTCCATGTTCCCAACACTTTCTAAGTGTCCCTTTACTATGGAATCTACCACCCTGTCCACCTTCTCCAAGACTTTGTGAGCTCCTTGTGGTATGGATGCAATATAACTCTGTATTCCAGAGCTCCAGACAAAGTCAGCCTGAGCAAACGTCTGCTGCATGAGTGAAGGAAGGGAAGATTTAAGGCAATAACAGAACAACAAATGCACACATGAGTGAGTGGGTCAAAGAATGAATCTGAGTGAATAAATGACCTAAGTGGGCAAATAAATAAATGAGTCAATCAATGGCTTAACTAACACGTGGATGAGTTTGTGAATAAATTTACGAGAAGATGAAGGTATAAGGGAAGGAACTAAACTGATGCATAAAAGAATGGATAAATAAGAAAGTGCGTGAGTCAATGCACAGAAGAATGAGAACAAGTGAACAAACGGGTAAATAGAGAGATAGGTGAGGGAGTGAATGAGTGAAGGAAGCATTGCAGAAAGGTATGAATGAATGCATGAGTTAGTGACTTGGTGAGGGAATTAACCAATGCATAGAAAAACGAATAAATGTCTGTCATTTGCAACAACACAGACGATCCTGGAGGACGTTGTGCTTAGTGAAATAAGCCCGGCACAGAAACACAAATACCGCACAATCTCACTTACATGTGGAATCTGAAAAACGCTGAACTCACAGAAGCGGAGAGTAGAATGGTGATTACCAGGGGCTGGCGGGGAGGGGGTTGGGGCAGGGGGCAAAGAGTTTGGAAAGGTTTTGATCAAAGATACACAATTTCAGTGTGTTTCGGAGATTGATCCCAGACTTGGTTCAGAGGGTACATCCGAATCACCTAGAGAAATTCCTTAAATAGGAGGAATAAGTTCAAGAGACCAATTGTACAACATGGTGACTATGGTTAAATGCAATGTATTGCACACATGAAAATCACTGAGGATAGATTTTAAGTGTTCTCACCACAAAAAATAAGTATGTTAGGCAATGCATGTGTCAATTGGCTCCATTTAGCCATTCCCCAATGTAGACATATTTCAAAACATCCTGTCGTACGCAATAAATACAAATAATTTTATTTGTCAACTAAAAAATAAATTAATCTTTTTAAAAGAACGAACAAATGAATAATGAGCAAATGAGTGAACCAATGCATGGAAGAACAAGTGGATGAACAGATGAACAAGGGAGTGAACAAGTGAATAAATCATTGCACAAAGGTATGAAGGAATGAATGAGTTAGTAAGTGAATTAACCAATACATAAATGAATGACTTTGGCCAAAAGTCTCCAACAAGCCCTTCAGCAGCTTCCCACAGCCTGACTTCCCAGCCCTGGCTCCACATTCCCGTTGGCACAGCCCAGCACTCACCAGATAATGATGCCCACCAGCCTCATGATAGCCTCATTGAGGCTGTCGAAGAAGTCCCTCAGGACTCGGCCCTTGTGTTTCATGCCACTGATGACCAGCCCAAAGGCCACAGAGAAGACCACGAGGCCCAGAGCGTTGATGCCGTTGGCTGAGCCAGGCACAGGCACAGTCTCCTCAAAGCTCAGCACTTCTTGCAAGGTACCCAAGGCTCGAGTGACATTTTCCAGGAAGCTGGTTCCGTTCTCCATCGAGAATGGAGGAGGCATGGAGGCACCCAGCTCAGACCCATTCTCTGTTCTCACGATGGTCCTGGTTACCACCCTCGTGCTGTACTGCGTCTTGAACTGAAATAGGGAGAGATTGATCCCAGACTTGGTTCAGAGGGTACGTCCGAATCACCTAAAGAAATTCCTTAAGAACATCAATTCCTGGTTCCCACACCCTGGAAAGTCTTATTCAGCAGATCCGAATGAGTGAATGGATGATTTGACCAACGCATAGAAGAAATGAGTGAATGAATTAGTAAAGCCACTATGGCAAATGGTATGGAAGTTCCTCAAAAAAGTAAAAATAGAATTTCCACAGGACCCAGCAATCCCATGACTGGGTATATATCCAAAGGAAATAAAACCAGTATCTCAAAGAGATATCTGCACTCTCGTGTTCTTTGTAGCACTACTCACAACAGCCAAGATATGGGAGAAAGCTAAGTGTCCATCAATAGCTGAATAGATAAAGAAAATGTCGGCCAGGGGCAGTGGCTCACGCCTGTAATCCCAGCACTTTGGGAGGCCAAGGTGTGAGGATCACTTGAGGCCAGGAGTTGGAGACCAGCCTGAGCAAGAGAGAGAGCCCGTCTCTACTAAAAATAGAAAAATTAGCTGGGCATGGTGGCGCATGCCTGTAGTCCCAGCTACTCAGGAAGCTGAGGCAGGAGGATCGCTTGAGCCCAGGAGTTCGAGGTTGCAGTGAGCTATGATGACACCACTTCACTCTAGCCCAGGTGACAGAGCAAGACCCCATCTCAAAAAAAAAAAAAAGAAAAGAAAAGAAAATGTGATAATATACACAATGGAATACTATTCAGCCTTCAAAAAGAAGATCAATCCTGTCATTTGTGACAACATGAATGAACACAGAGGACACTGTGCTAAGTGAAATCAGCCAGGCACAGAAAGACAAATACCACATATCTCACTTATACGTGGGATCTTAAAAAGTCAAACTCACAGAAACAGAGAATAAAATGGTGGTTACTAGGGGCTGGGGGTGGAGAGGAAGATGTTGGTCAAAGGACACAAAATTTCAGCTCGACAAGAGGGATAAATTCAGGAGATCTATTGTACAACATGGTGACTGCAGTTAATAACAATGTATTGTGTACTTGAAAATCGCCAAGAGGATAGATTGTGTTCTCACCACAAAAAAATCATCCGTATGTGATGGAATAGGTGAATGAGCTCCACGGAGCCATTTCACAATACAGACATATTTCAAAACATCATGTCATACCCCATACACATATATAATTTTTACTGGTCTATTAAAAAATAAACTTTTAAAAATTAAAAAAGTTGTTTAAAGAGAATAATTGAGCGAGTAAACAACCAACACACGGAAGAATGAGTCCAGAGTCTGCATTTTTCACAAGCTCCCTGGGCAATGTTCAGCTATATTTGAGGGTCTCCCTCCTCAACCATCTATGGCCAGAAGACCTGGAATCTCTACCCCAGCCTCAAGGCCTCATCTAATCCCGTGTCCAGGCAGCCCATGACCTAAGTCCTCTCTAATCTTGCCTTGATCATCACACCAATAGGAAACACATTCCAGACTCCTCCAAGAGCCCCTGCCCATTGCTCTGTCAGGCCCTTCCCACCCCTTACCCTTGGGCCATCCCCTCAACAGCAAGCTCCCCCCAACCCTCCAAACATCCTTCATCAAACTGTGTACTTCCCCCTGACCTGTTTGAAGCAGGCCTCCACAAGGTTGGGTGGAAACATATTTCTGCAGAAAAACATCAGAGGAAGGAAAGTGGTTAGACCTTGGAAGGGCGTGGTCTCAGGTGAGAACAGTAACAAGGACAAAAATCACAATAGCAATGGCAGCCAACGCATCACATACTGAACACATATCTTATCTACATCATCTGAGGTAAACACTACAATAACCCTAGAAATGAGCCCCATTCAAGTCCCCATTTTATACAGAAAGAAACCAAAGCACAGAGAATTTATGTAAGTTACCCAGAGCCACACAGCTCCTAAGAGGTGCATGGACCTCAAAAACCAGGTTCATCTGAGCACCCTGCCAGAAGTCCTCTATCACCTCAAGGACTTCGATTCAAACACATGTGCCAGTGACACTTCACAAAACCACAGAGAGTTCCTAAACTCTTTCAACTCGAGGTTCCCCCCAAGTCAGTTGACTAAGGTGGAACAATGACTAGACTTGATTCTGCCTGGCAAAATCTTGCTGCTCTAAGATAATCATTGGCCCTCCAGTGGAGCTTGGGAACACCAGGAAAATACCAGCTCTTGTGACCCCATCCCAAGATGCTGCAGCTATAGCTATAGCCTCTCCAGCGTAAGGGTCAAAAGATCATATCCTAGCAGTAGATGCTGTTGAGGAATATGTGCAAGGCTCCAGGGCAGGAACTGGGTACCAAAAATGGGTACCAATGGGTGTTGCCATTTCCAGGCAGGGTCAGCCTGTTCTTTTTGTCCTTTTGTCCCTTTTGCATACAGAGCTGGAAATCCCACCAAAATGAGAAAGAATGTCACCTGATGAGGTCCATGAAGGCATCAGCTGTGGGGATGGTCTCAATCCGGCCCTCTCGGTGCAGCCCCTCCTTGGACCCCTTCCCAGGATGGATGATGGTGACCATAAGGATGCCAATGAAGACCGCGATGACCGTGGTCACCATGTAGTACACAGCTGCCCGCATCCCCATCCGCCCCGTGGCCTTGTTGTCCAGGGATGCCATACCTGGAGGACAGATGGTGCAGCCCCATCTATGCCCCGCCACCCACTCTCCCATCTATCTGTCCCACCCTCCCCATATCACCAGCTAAACAACCATGACACCAAGCATCCCCTTCTCCTGCAGCCAGAACCCACCCATCATCCATTCATCCACACCACCATCTATTTTTCAAAGACACCTTCACAACCCACCCCATCCTTTACCCCAAGCAGCACTCTGCTAACCGTATTACCTTCCCTCTACTTCAAGCCACCCTTTTCAACGCTCACCCCATCCTCTCCTGACCCCTATTCTGTACCACAACCTAATTTCATTCCACTCGTCATCCTGCTATTCACCCCAAAAATCACACCTCCCTCCAATCCACCTCACTGTGTACTCACTATGGTACATACTATTGGTGCTCCACACGGACGCCCCTCACCAGGCCAACACGCTTATCCTTCAGCCGCCATGAGTGTTGGGTGCTAACAGCCCAGGCTGCCTCCTTCTCCTGAGAATTGCTCTCAGCAAAACAGAAGCTGCCTCGCCCAGAAAGTCCCCAGGCAAGGCACACCGCCCTTACTGACTGGTACAGGGATTCAAAATGCCAGCTCCTTCAACCCAGGAAGGGAAAGAGCTGGGGGGACAACTCTGTGGTGCTGTTCACACTCCAGACTCTCCGTGGGATCAAGCTGAGATGCCAGCCTTCTTCTGAACCCACATCTTTGCTTCACTGATTTCCCTATTCCATTCTGCTTCCCTCACTTCCTCGTGGGTTTCCCTTGAGAGATATCCCTTAATAAACCACCTGTGCACATAGCCCCACCTCAGGCTCTGCTTTTAGGAAACCCAACCTAAGAAACTGTTCTTTCATGCCTTTTTCTTCATCCCCATCCCCAAATCCAGGGATTGGCAAACCACCATCCACATGCCAAATCCGGCCCACTGCCTATTTTTTGTAAATAAAGTTTTATTGGCACACAACCATGCCCATTTGTTCACATATTGTCTGCAGCTGCTTTCGTGCTACAACAGCAGACTGCATGCAGTTGACCCTTGAACAACACAGGTTTGAACTGCTCAGATCCACTTACACGTGGATATTCTTCCACCTCTGCCACCTAAGACAACAAGACCAACCCCTCCTCTTCCTCCTCCTCCTCAGCCTACTCAAAGTGAAGATGACAAGGATGAAGAACGTCATGATGATCCACTTCCACTTAATGAATTAGAAATATATTTTCTCTTCCTTATGATTTTCTTAATAACATTCTTTTCTCTAGCTTACTTTGTTGCAAGAATACAATGTATAATACCTATAGCATACAAAATATCAGTTAATCAACTATTTATTTTATCAGTAAGGCTTCCAGTCAACAGTGCGCTATTAGCAGTGAAGTTTTGGGGGAGTCAAAACTTATACGTGGATTTTCAACTGTGTGGAGGGGGGATCTGAAACCCTAACCCCCATCTTTCTTGTTCAAGAGTCAACTATAGTTGCAACATAGACCATATGGCCCTCAAAGCTGAAAATGTTCACTATCTAGTGCTCCAGAGCAAAAGCTTTCAGACCCCTGCATAAACCAACCACACTCCCACCTCTGCTCACCATCCTGACACCTCCAACTCACTCACCTTGCACACTTTCATCCACATCCCACACCCTGCCCATCCATACCGTATCCCAGCAACCTGCCCTGGCTGCCCCTCCACCCCTTTCTTTCACCCCTGGATGGTACCTAGCCCCTTGCAGGCTGACATTTTACCTCCAAGGAAGAGAACAGGAAGGTTACTGAAATACGTGGTGTAGGTCATGTGGGGTCTGGAACCTGGGTCTGATCGGGACCTGGGCTTTGACCAAAGACCCTGGGCAAGAATCAGGCTATGTGTTTGAGGTGCTGAGTTAGGGAAGGGGTCCCATGCTTGGGACCGCCTCAGCTCTGGGTTCAAGCTGGAGCTCTGGGCGGCTCTCTCACCTGTGACCAGGCTGGAGACAATGAGAGGCAGTACCAGCATCTGCAACATCCTCATGAGAAGCTCTCCAGGAAAGGAGAAGTACTTGATCTGGCGGTAGGTGAGCTGGTACGGGCGCAGGGCAAAGGCCAGGCTGACTCCTAAGGCCAAAAGGAGGGGTCCATGGAGTGAAGTCTGGGTCACTGAGCCCCAGGCAGGGTCCATCCATCCCAAGGCGGGGGTGTGTGAGCGTAGGAGTGAAAGAAAGAGAAACACATTCTACCAGTGTGTGTATTGGTACGTGTGTGCACTGTAAAAATGTATGAATTTATGGGAGAACATACTGATATGTGTATAAATGTATAAATGTCTGCACCCATTAGTGTGTACATATGCACACATATGTGACAGTGTGTGTTCACTTGAGAGCATATACATGTGCCTGTATACGTCGGCCCATACACGTGAATATGCACATGTACCTTCCTGGGTGTGTCTATAGGTGTGATTTGTGTGTACGTTACTGTTTTCAAACATAGGGGTGTATGTGTATTTAAGCTTATAGGTGTGTGGGTGTGTGCTGAGGAGAATGTGTGTGCAGGTGTGAATGTGTTCACAAGTTCTAATATATGTGCACAACTGTGCACGTGAGTTTATGTGTTTGCACCTGTACATTCTGTGCATGCATGAAAATATGTTCATGCTTATGTGCTTATATGTTCATGCTTATGCTTATGTTCATGCTTATGTGTTGCATATGCAAAGTGTGTTTGTATAGTGTATGTGTGTGTGTGTGTGTACACATGGATATACATGTGACATTGTGTGCATATAACACAGCTATGTTTGCACACGTGTTTGTACCCATCTGTGTGTGTCCTTAAGTGGGGTTGGAGAGAGGGGACTGGTGGACATGTGTGTGCAGGTGAGAGTGGAGGGCGCCGTACAAAAGCGAATAGATATGGGGGGCGCTGGGAATTTTCCCGAAGTCCCCGCCCTCCAGGGGCCAGAGCTCACCGATGACCACAGCGCTGATGGTTAACAGGATGAAGGCGTTGCGGCGCAGGAAGCGCAGCACGTGCTCGCGGGTCATGGTCTGCAGGCGCAGGCGCGTGCGCAGCGCTCTCTGCTGCAAGCTCTCCTGCAGCCGCTGCAGCCAGCCCACCCGGCCCAGGCGCTGGCCGCTCTCCCGCAGGAACAGGCTGTTGCCATGGCTGCTCATCGTCTATCTGCGGGGGACAGAGAAGGCTGCATCTGATGAGGGACAGGACAGAAGGCTGGCGCGGGCGGAGGGGGAAGGGAAAAAGCGGTGGGCACTTGGAGGAAACTCAGAAGGCAGAGGAGGGAGGAAGCCAGTCTGTTGGGATGTGCAGGGCTGGGACACCTGAGACGCTGCCCGGAGTTCTGTGGTCACGTCCTGGCCAGAAAGGGTCAGAGTCTCCCGAATCACTCCCCGGCAGGGCTGGGGAGAGGCGGGGCAGAAAACCACAAAATAGTGGGCGCTTTTGCCATTTTTCTTATTCCACTGAGATCATCACAGGCAATTGGGGGTCACCCCAGCTCTCTAACCAAACTAACAAGCCTTTGCTAAGTGCCAACTGCATGCAGAGCCCTAGACAAGGCACCTTGGAGGTAGACCCCAAAATCAATACAGTGTGGTGTCCACCCCAGAGGTTTTCCACGAGGACAAGATCAGCAGGTGCCCAGCAACCAGCAGATGCCCAATAAATGCAGTTACTCTGGTGAACAACAGGGCGAGCGGGGAGTGATTTGGGAAAGAAATGGTGACAATTCTTGGCCCCAGTGTGATGTTCATGAGTCCCTCTGGGGTAGCAGGCACTGTACTTGGATGTTTTTCAAACCTCAGACTTTTGTGTCACTTCTTTACATTTGGCCATATCTATGTATCATCATTTACATTTCTAAAAAAAAAGTATCTAAAACGAAAACTTTAGATCACTACTTGAAATGTTAGTTATATTTTTCATCCACATTAAATAAAACGCATATAGAAATAAAAACCTACCCATCCATTTACCAACTAAACACCTTACATGTACAGGGCAGCTTAGAAACTATGACTTCACGGGCCTGAGGACATTTCCTCCATTAAAAAAAATGTAGATAGTAAAATTATATTTCACAACTGCATTGGTACAAAGATAAACATATTATTTTGGAACTAGAGAGGTGATGGTTGCACCTCTCTAAATACTAAAATGTACTAAAAGTACTAAATGCCACTAAATTATATGCTTTCAAATGGTTGATTTTGTTATGTGAATTTCACCTCAGTTTTAAAAATGAATATATTAATATTACACATTAAAACATTGTCTTTGACCTAAAAGTTTATTTCTTTTCTCTGATTTTAAAAGAAGTGGAAAATCATGGAAATAGAGAGTAAAATGGTGAGTATTAGAGGATGGTAAGGGGGTCGGGGGAAGGATGGGGACAGGTTGGTTAATTACAGCTGGAGGCCTGGCAAATCCTAGCACTTTGGGAGGCCGAGGCGCAGCACACTTGAGCCCAGGAGCTCGAGATTACAGTGAGCTGTGATCGCGCCACAGCACTCCAGCCTGGGTGACAGAGCAAGACCCAGTCTCAAAAAAAAATAATAAAATAATAATGATAATAATAATAAATTAAAAATAAAAATTATAGCTAGATAGGAGAAATAAGTTTTGGTGTTCTGCAGCATTGTAGGATGAATATGGTTAATGATAACTTACTGTATATAGCCAGACGAGAGGATTTTGAACCTCACAACACAAAGAAATGATAAGTGTTTGAAGTGCTGGATGTGCTAATTGCCCTGCTTTGATCATTACTCGTTGTATACATGTATGGAAATATCACTGTGTACCCTCTAAATATGGACAATTATTACATGTCAACTCAAAAGGAAAAAAAAGCAACGTAAACATTTCTATGGGTCCCTAAAAGTATTGTGGGCTCTGGGTACTGGGCCTCCTTTCCTAAGGGGTAAGCCAGACTGACCTACACGGATCTCGTAGCCAAAAGGTAGCGGCGACCCTAATGCAGGCATCTTGGGGATCTGTTCATCTTTGTAAATCCACTCGCAGGCTCTCTCCCCCACAGCTCTCCCTCGTCCCGCCCCTGTTCCCTCCCTGCTCATATCTTTGTAAATCGTCTTTATCTTAAACTCTCTTCAGTTCCCCCTTTTGAATGTGCTATTTCCCTACCAACATACCAAATTCATCCGACTCTTAGAAAAAACTCTCTATGAACCAAGGGAAGACATTAAGTATTATATCCTGTACTGGAGTCTGTACCTATTTGGTTTGCCTGAGATTTTCACACTTATAAAGAGAAGTCATTCTCTTCCCAGGGCTACTTTCTGAGGGACCACGACACTCAATAGCTCTCCTCACTCTGCCTCCCCCAGCCCCAGGCTCATCCCCAGCACCTGAATTCATCCAGGTCAGGGCTGGAAGTCTCTTGGAGGTCTCAGTTGCACCAGTATGTACTGTGCCTGGATTTTTTTTTTTTTTTTTTTTTTTTTGCTGCCACTGGCTGAGCGGCTGCTTTTCTGGGATCACTGTCTTCCTTGCCCTCCTCTAGTCCTCCCATGTCCGAGGGATGGGACTTTTGCCTTGGCTTTTCAGGCTATACTTCCTCCAGGTCTAAGCCCTGGTTCCCAATGTGATGCCCCAGCTGGGATCCTGTTCCAAGTAGACCAGTCTCCTGAAATCATGATGCTGTTCTGACTTTACTGTGAAAAAAATCCCAGACAGGAAACCACAGACTACACAGGAAACACAATCCCTCCCTCTTCTCTGGAATATTCTGTTCCCAGTCACCAAACAGTAGAAGGGAGTTGCCTGTGGAACCCAAGAGTGATCATTCAGGTGGGATCTAAACCAGTCAGGAAAACGTGCCACAGTCTGGAGTTTTCCTTACAAAGACATAGTACAGTATTGACAAACCATGGTCTTCAGGCCAAATCCAGCCTCGTTGCCTGTTTTTGTAAATAAAGTTTTATTGGCACACAGCCACACTTATTCATTATGTGTTATCTATAGCTGCTTTCAAGCTACAATGGCTGAAAATACCACTGGGTTGTTGGAACAGAGATTTATGGGCTACAAAGCTGAAAATACCTACCCTCTGACCCTTTACTGAAAATATTTGCCAACCCCCACCTAGAGAAGAGCCTGTGACACTTGGGACAGCCCCTAGTGACCATGAATAGATGTTGACTGTGGTTGGTAAGAAGCAGAAACCCAACACACACCAAATCAAGAACAGAGAAATATGCTACCATGGGAGAATGTCTTCCCATGGACTTTTCTCAGTACTGTCTGTGTTACTTGTAAATATATACCATTGTGATCCATCCCTTAAAAATAATATTAATTTTTTAAAAATACATGACTTCAAGTGGGACCTCCACTTGGGCCTTTGTGGGTCTCTCTCAGATTGAGGGGGGAATCTCCCCTCACCCTGGGCTCTTCCTGTTCTAGTCTCTCCTGGTTCTAGGCCCTGCCTCTCAGGCATCCTGTCCTGGAAACGGCCCTTCTAGCATCCCCAGTCCCGGCAGGGCGAGGTATTCAAGGATGGGTCTCCCACCTGGTTGGCCCAACCACCAGACTCTTAGATGTGGTGAGATTTGCTGGCTGCCCCTCGGTGCAGTTGGAAGAAAGGAAGGTACAGTGAGCAAAATGACAAAGCTCTGTATACATTTTAGCTCCACGCCAGAGGAGTGAGTGAGGGGAGGGAAAGACAGGACGGAACTTGCGTATGTCAGACACACCCCGGGGGAACACACAGCCTCTCACACCTCTTGTGTGCAATCGACATATCCACGACCCCCCACGGACACACAGTCACACAACCTCTTCAGACATGTAACCACACACCCCCCTTCAGAAATGCAACTCCAGGCATGTGGTCATACAACCCCTGCACACACGGCACACACGCCACATTCATGTGCACCCTCAGGCGAACAACCACACACACACATTCAAGGCCCTGCGTAACTACCCCTCATAAATGAAAGTCCACACAGGCAGCGACAGTCATACAATTCCTATACACACACACACACCCCAGGACACACGATACAAAACTTCAGACGTTCAAATTCACTCCCACGTTGAAACATTCAGCTCCACACAACTCTTCAGGAAGGCAACCCCACTTACAAATTCAGTCTCAAATACACACGCATACATACCAACACACACACACACACACACACCCCTTCATACTCAGACCCCCTGCAGACTCAGCCACACCAGGTACGTCTGGAGTTGAATAACCCTCAGGTAGGGAGGGAGCCGAGCCCTGCAAACGGACGAGGCGCAGTGCTGGAAACGCGCCCGGGGGCCGAGGCACGGCATGGGCAGGTGGGGAGAAGGGCAGGGGACCCGGGGCTAACTAAGGCGACAGGAAACTCACCAGGCGAGCAGGAGACAAGCAGCAGCGGCGACTCTAAGGGGCAAGGAGGACCCGAGACAAAGGGCGGCCGAGAGGCGGGGACGTGGGCGCAGGGGGCGCCCCACGCGCCTGACCCCAGGGCGAGCCAAGCGCGCCTCGGATCGCCGCCTGCCCGGACCTCAGGGCCCCAGCCCGCGCCGGGTCCCCGCGCAGGGCCGCGGTGTCCCCACTCACCGGCGTCCGGAGCGGCGGGGGCGGCCTGCCCGCGCCTCGGCCTGCGCGCTGCGCCCGGATGCAGGAACCGGAGCCCGGCGAAGCGCCCGGCCGGGGCCGCGGGGACCCGCCAGGGACCGTGCAGCGCTGGCGCGGGGACCGGACGGCGGAGGCACCGGCGCGGAGCCGGGACGCGCTGTGTGGCCGGCGGGATCCTGGCCGGCCCTGCGCTCACGTGGGTGTGGGGGCGCCGGGCGGCCGGGGGAGGGGGCGGGATCCCCTCCGGGATGCCCCCCGCCTCCCCCGCGCCCAGGCCAGGCCCCGCCGCCGCGCCGGAGAAGGGGGACCGCGCGTTCGGGCGGGGAGGGGCATCGGCGACGGGCGGGGTGAGTGGCCTCTCCTGCACCCAGCCCCCGCCCCCTGCTCGGAGCCGCGCCTCCGAGCCCCCGCCCCGCGCCGCCTCCCGAGCCCTCGGAGGCCCAAGCATCCCTCGGGAGCGCGGGGACCGGGCCTCGCCTCCTCCGCGGAGGTCTGGGGACCGCGCGCGCGAGCATCCCGGTGACAAAGCCACTGCGTGGGCTCCGCTGCCCCCATCTCCCTTCGGGTGCACCCCCCGGCCTTGGCCGCTTGGCCGCTGTGCGTTCTTGGGCGGGCCCTTCTCCCTCTCTGAGCCTGGCCTCTTCCTCTAAACAAGGGAGATGACTTGGCCGACCCTACAGAAAATTAAAGCTGAGAAAATTAAAGCGCGTGAGCGTAGAAATGCTCCGTGCAGCGTGCAGCATCGGGCAAATGGGAGATGAATAATTGCTGTTCGTATTGTAATTAATATTATTCTCCGCTGTCTTCAGAGTACACCGGGTAGTGTCGATCTGCTTTTCTTCTCCAGTGGCACTGACTTGGTTGCTTCCAACATCTTCCGCCTCTCCCGAGAGCCAACGCCATTTGAAGAGTTGAGCACAGAGCCTGGCACGTGAATAAAAACTCAGTGCACATTCGCCGTTGTTACTGTTGTTGCTGTTGAGCGATTATTGATGGCAACCTCCTGAACTAGGCAGGCTCTTTTACTTATATTTAATCCACACACCCGTATGAAGTAGTTCGCGCTTCCTCTATTTGCAGATGAGGGGACAAGCAATCAGAGAGGTTCAGTAACTTGCTCAAGCTCACACAGCCAGGAGGCAGCTGCCCCAATTCCGACTCTTTTATACACACAGTCCTGTCTCTGCTTCTTGACAACAACTCCTAGATGGCTGATTCTCAAACTTAGCTGTATCTTAGACTCACCAGGAGGGCTTTTAAAAATCCTGGTGCCTAAGCCACACTCTAGACCAAGCACATCAGTGTCCCTAGGAGCAGGACCCAGGCATCAGTATATTTTAATGCTCCCCAGGTATTAATAACTCCAATGTATGGCTAAGGTTGAACCCCTGCCCTAGATGTCGGGGTTCCCTGGGCCACACTGGCAAACCCTCCTTGCAACCTCCTTACTCCCTCTGCTTCAGTCGCTGGCTGTGCTTGGATGGTTCTGCATCCTTCTCTGAGCCTACAGCTGCCCCTGAGCTCCTAGCACTCAGCATCCACAACACAAATATTTACTGTGCATCCACTGTGCAGCAAGGCTGGGCTAGCAGCTGTAGATTCAGCAGGGAAGATGACAGTCTACTTGCTTTATTACACAAAATATTAAGTAAATAAAATAGCAGCAGTTCTCAAACTATTGGGCCTTGGAAACCCTTTACACTCTTTATTTTGTGGGTGTTTTGTTTTGTTTTGTTTTGTTTTTGAGACAGGGTCTGGCTCTGTCACCCAGGCTGGAGTGCAGAGGCCTCATCATAGCTCACTGCAGCCTCAAACTCCTGGGCTCAAGCGATCCTCCTGCCTCAATATCCCAAGTAGCTGGAACTACAGGCGCGCACCACCACACCCGGCTAATTTCTATTTTTTTTGTAGAGATGGGGTCTCGCTATTGCCCAGGCTGGTCTCAAAGTCCTGACCTCAAGTGATCCTCTCACCTCGGCCTCCCAAAGTGCTAGGATTACAGGCGTGAGCCACCATGCGGAGCTCCCCTTTGCACTCTTAAAAAATCAGGGAGAATCCCAACAAACCATAACTCAAGTCTAACCATGAGAAAAACAGCAGACAAATTCCAGTAGAGCTGTACCCTGCAATCCACCTGACCAGTCCTCCTCAAAACTGTCAAATCATCAAAACAAAGAAAATCTCAGAAACCGTCACAGCCAGGAGCCTAAGGAGACATGATGACTAAATGTAATGTGGGATCCTGGATGGGATTCTCTTATAGAAAAAGGATATAAGGAAAAAATTGAGGAAATCTAAATAGAGTAAAGGCTTTAGTTAATAACAATGTATCTATATCAATAATATAGTTAATGTGTCAATATAATACTGTATCACTACAGGGTGTTCCAAAAGTCTCTGTACAAAGGAAAAATTTTGTAAAATTTTGTAATGAGTATTTGGTAAATAAAGGTACATTTAGCTACGATTTCCCATTTTCCCTATGTATGGTGACTTTTGGGACACCCTGCATTAAAATATGGTAATTGTACAAAGGTATCATACTAATGAAAGATAGTAACAATAGGTAAAACTAAGTCAAGGGGGTATATAGGATCTCTCTGTACTATTATCTTCTCAGTTTTCCTGTAAATCTAAAACTGTTCTCAGAAACTCTGCCTTAATGAAAAAGATTTATGGAGCTTTTGATTATGTCAGTTATATCTATGAATCCTTACTGTATCAGAAATTGAAACTTAAAAAGATTTTAAATATTTACTCATTTTAACATAACAAGAAGAAACCCACTACCTGTTAACATTAAATAACTTATTTTTATGAAAAATAACTATATTTTCCAAAATAAGAAGAAAATTTAGAGAGAAGAGGGACTTTGTTTTATACTTTTTCAAATTGTTTTAATATCCAGCTTAATTTTAAAAAAGGAAGCAGAATTTTCATACAGTTGATCTTCATTATTCATGGATTCTGTAATTTACCCACTCACTAAAACGTATTTGTAACCCCAAAACCAATACTCTTGGAGCTTTCACAGTCATTCTGGAGCATGCACAGAGCAATGAAAAATTTGAACTGCCCCACACGTGCTTCTAACAAGGCGGCCCCCTCTGCCTTCATTTTTTCAGCTCATATGGTGAACAAGTATCCTTTCTGTGGTCTATTTAGTGATGAGTTTTTCTTACTTTTCTGCTTTTTGTTGATTTAGCTGCTTAAAATGGGCCACAGACATAGTGCTGAAGTGCTGTCTAGTGTTTCTAAGTACTAGAAGGCTGTGATGTGCCTTACAGAGACAATATGTGTTAGATAAGCTTCACTCAGGCATAACTTACAGTACTGTTGGCCATGAGCTCAATGTTAATGAATGAACAATGCATATTAAATAAGGCATCTTTAAACAGGAAAAACACACATTAAAACAAGGTTATGTATTCATCAGTGGATAAAAATGATATGGCCAGGGGCTCACAGAAACCTAACTCTGTACTTCCCCCTAAAAGCAATGGTTCAGTACTCACTGATTCAGTGTTTGCAGCAACTTTATAGAACATAACTACCGCGAATAATGAGAATTGAGTGTATCTGCTTCCTCATTGAATCTGTCATCATGTGTTGTTTTGGTTGAAATACATGAAGAAAATTCAGCCTCTCACAGACAGGTAGCTGGAAAGGGAAGAGTACTTTACTCAGCTTTTCAGGTAACTGTGGCTATTCTTGGAGACCACACTAAAATGCTACACATTTTCGTTTCTTAAAGGACAGTTGCAATGTGGAATCTGAAACTCTGACAGTGAACTTTTTGTACTCTATTAACATTAAAATCCATTAAGCTCATTTTTTACACATCATGATTTTGAAACATCATGCGTTAGTCATTTGAAAAGTATTAGTTTGCTGAATTACGCAGATCTTCCAAATATTAACATATTTCATTATTCAATAGCAAAAAGCCATATTTGTTAATATCACCACCAATCTCACCAAAAGTCTGTAAGTGTTGGGAAGCTGTCCAAATTACAATAGTGAATGCAAGTTTTTCAAAATTCTAATTTTTACTTAAAAGCTCAAATTTTCTCATTGACAATAAAAACTGTCCATTATTTTCCTTTAAATGACAGGTGCATTTCTTTCAGTTTTGCAAAACTCTGCCAAAAGTCCATGTCAGAATAACCAAGGTTTTCCTGTCTAAAAATAGAATTGCATGGAAAATGTGGCCAGTTAAGCTTGCAATTCAACCAATCACAGTAGTGGGTTTCTTTTTTCCTGGAGACAGCTACCACAGTACTTCATTGTATAGCAAAATGCTTCATGCATGTTTCCCATTTCATCACACAGAGTACATGTACTCAAGAGTTGAGATTTAAGAAAATGAATAATTTTTATTGCTTTATCAAGTACATGCTAAAGTGAAACTGGCTTTGTTTTAAACTGTGAATATGTGGCAACAAGGAATATAATGATTCCTGGTACAGCTTGATTCATACTTAGATGTTAGACATTGTTACTCACCACTGCTTTTGCACCATCAGTGCATAGATTAACATAGTGGGAAAAGGCAAATAAAATCACAGTATTATTAAAATAGTTTTGACCTTGCAGACTTCCTAAAGGGTCTCAGGGTCACCACGTCCCAGGGATTTGCAGACCACATTTTGCAAACTGTTGTCAGATGGTAATAAGTCCTATGGAAAAAAATAATCAGGAAAAGAATACATGGAGGGTGGGGGAAAGTCACAGTCTTTATTGTGTTGTGAGTGAAGGTCTGAGTGTGAAGGTGATACTTGAGCAAAGACCCAAAGTAGATGAGGGAGTGAGCAATGGGGACAACTAGAGAAAGAACAATCCAGGCACAGGGAACAGCAAATGCAAAGGCTGTGAGCATGACCTGCCTGTGGCGTTTCAAGAACAACCAAAGGGCAGCATGGGTCTCCCCACATGTTCCACAGGTGGCTCAAACTCAAACTGTCCCCAACCAGAAGGCCTTTGGGAAGCAACTCAGGGAGCCCAGACTGTCCCCAGGCAGAGCCTGCCATTTTGATTTTGTTTTTGTGTTTGTTTTTTAATTGTAGTAAGGACACTTAATATGAAATCCACCTTCTTCTTAACCAACATTGAAGTGTATCATACAGTATTAACTATAAGCACAATGTTGTATAGCAGTTCTGTAGAACTTATTCATCTTGCATAACTGAAACTCTGCGAGTTAAATAAAACCTCCCTCCCCAGCCCAGTCCCTGGCGACCACCATTCTACTCTGTATCTATGAGTCTGGCAACTTTATATACCTCATATCAGTGGGATCATGCAGTGTTTGTCCCTCTGTGACTGGCTTCTTTCACTTAGCATGATGTTCCCCAGGTCCATCCATGCAGTAACATACGGCAGGGTTTCCTTCTCTTTTAAGACTAAACAATATTCCATTATATGTAAAAAAATCCTCAAGACTCCACCAAAAATCAACACACAAAAATCAGTTGCATTTCCATAGACTAACAACGAACTATCCAAAAAGGAAATTAAGAAACAATCCCATCTACAATAGCATTAAAAAGAATAAAATACTTGGGAATAAACTTAACCAAGAACATGAAAGACTTGTACACTGAAAACTACAAACCATCAATGAAAGAAATTAAAGAAAGCACAAATAAGTGGAAAGACTTCCCATATTCACAGATTTGAAGAGCTAATATTATTAAAATGTCCACACTACCCAAAGCAATCCTCAGATTCAATATAATCCCTATCAAAATCCCAATGGCATTTTTTTACAAAAATAGAAAAAAATCCTAAAATTGATTTATAACTGCAAAAGACCCCAAATAGCTAAAGCAATCTTGAGAAAGAAGAACAAAGCTGGAGGCATCCTACTTCCTGATTTCAAAATATATTAACAAAGGTATAATAATTAAAACAGTATGGCAGGGTCAGGCGCAGTGGCTCATGCCTGTAATCCCAGCACTTTGGGAGGCCGAGGGGGAAGGATCGCTTGAGGCCAGGAGTTTGAGACCAGCCTGGGCAGCAGTGAGACCCTGTCTACACCTAAAAAAAAAAAATAGAAAAATAAGCCAGGTGTGGTGGGGCACAGCTGTAGTCCCAGGTACTCGGGAGGCTGAGGCAGGAGGATAACTTGAGTCCAGGAGCTTGAGGCTGCAGTGAGCTATGATGATGCCACTGCACTCTACCCAGGGCAACAGAGTGAGACTCTGTTTCAAAAAAAAAAGAAGAATACATGGAAGTGTCCATCATGGGATGAGTGGATAGAGAAAATATGGTGTATATACACAATGGAATATTATGCAGCCATGAAAAAGAAGAGAACGCTGTCATTTGTGACATGGATGAACCTAGAGGACATTATGTGAAGTGAAATAAGCCAGGCACAGAAAGACAAGTACCACGTGATCTCACTTATGTGTAGAACCTAAAAAAATTGGGCTCATAGAAGTAGAGAGTAGAACGGTGGTTACCAGGGGCTGAGGTGGGGGGTGAGGATATTGGGGAGACGTTGGTCAAACAATGCAAAATTTCAGTTAGATAGGAAGAATAAGTTCAAGAGATCTATTGTACAACATGGTGATTATAGTTAATAATAACATTATATTCTTGACAAACACTAAGAGAGTAGATTTTAAGTGTTCTCACTACAAAAATGATAACTTCTCGAGGCAATGCAGAAGTTAATTAGCTGTATTTAGTCATTCCACAGTGTATATATACTTCAAGACATCATGTTGTACACGATAAATATATACAATTGAAATACAATTTAAAAATAAAAATAATTTTTAAAACACACCTAAAAAAAACCCATTATGCTCAGTGAAAGAAGTCAGACACAAGAGGCCACATAGTATATGATTCCATTTATATGAAATATCCAAAATAGGCAAATCCATAGAGACAGAAAGCAGACTGGTGGTTGCCAGGGGCTAAGGGACAGGGAATGGGGAGTGACTGCTAATGCAGAAGGGGTTTCCTTTAGGGTGATGGAAACTAGTTCCTGAACTAGGTAGAGGTGGTGGTTGCACAACATTGTGAATTGTACTCTTTAAAAGGGTTAATTTTATGTGACGTGCATTTCACCTCAATAAAAACAAAAGGTAGTACCAAAGTCAGTGTTCAAGAGAAATAATATTTCAATGCAATATTTTTTTAAATCAAAGTGAATGTCAAAAAAATCCACAACGAACAAATATCAACATATTCAAGACAGGATCAAAATTCCTAATTTTTTTCCTCCTGCTTCCGGCTTCCACAGGGCTCAGTTCAACCTTTGTACTGATTCTGTGTTGAACATACTGACATTGTGTTCACCGTGGATTTTTTGCATTAATTTTGTGGGATTTTTTAAATCCCATTATTTGGAATATTGACATTGGAATATTATTTAGCTTAATTACCGAGTTTTTTTTGGTGCCCCTGTACATTTTGCATGCTGGCCAAGTTCCTCACCCTCACCCTGGCCCTGTGAGTCTCTGGTTCTCTTGACAGTAAAGGCTCCTGGCTCCTTTGTACAGATGTACAAGAGGCTCAAAGAGGTTAAGTAGCAGCCCACAGGGTTAATAAATAGTGAGGCCAGGACCAGAGCCCACATCTGTCTGGCTCAAACCTCCGTCCTCCCCAGGTCCACTCTGACCAGTGGCTCCAGCTCTGGCCCCAGTGTTAGGAGGGCAGGCCAGCTCAGACGGAGCATCCCCAGGCTGTCCCGGATGACTGCCCCGGCTGCAAGGTGGAGCCTGAGGCAGAGGAATTGAGGCTAATTCCTCTGTGGGAAATGCTCCCTAGTAATTAATTAGGGCAGAGCTGGCCTGCGGCATCCCCGCAGCCCCCAGAGTCATTAAGAGAGAGAGGGGTCTCATTATCGGCTGGCAGTTTCCCCTGTGGTCCCAGAGCCCCAGAGGGAGCAGAGGACAGGGGAGGAGGGCCAGGTCTCCCTCTCCTGATCCGCCCCCTCCTTCATTACCAGAGTGGCCTGGTATTCGAGTGAAGTGTCCAAAAGCGCACGCAGAATTTCAGGGGAGAAAAGAAGAGAAAAGTCAGAGACGAGGGGTTAAGTACCCTCCCCCTCAAATTCAGTCTGCATTTATATTTATATAAAATATCCAGAACAGGTAAATCCAGAAATCAGAAATCAGATCAGTGTTTGCCAGGGGCTGGAGGGAGGAGGGATGGGGACTGACTGCTAATGGCTACGGGGTTTCCTTGAAAATGTTCTTGAACTACATAATGGTTGTAATAATGATGCACAACATTGTGAATGTACTAAATGCTGCTGAATCGTAGGCTTCCAAATGGCCGGTTTTATGTTATCTGTATTTTACAATTTTAAAAAATCAGTCTCTTTCCAATTCATGATTATTTACTCAACATTTTATTAACATCTGCTTTTTGCCTGGCATTGTACTGAGAAGGGAAGCCTAACCCTGGCCTCAGAGCTCTGTCTTAGCGACAAATGGTGCTGGAGACCTTCCACATGGCTTTCAGGGACACTCTCCATCTGGCCTCCCTTTGTTCTGTGTCCAGGCACACTGACCCTCGTGGATCACACCAACAGGCTCCCTTGCTCTCTGGCTTCTGGCTGGGTGCAAACAATGAGAGGCCCTTGCAGAAAGCCAGAGGGATGGATGAGAGTGAGACCAGAGTATTTATTCCTTCGGGTCCCTGCCTGCGTGCTCCCTGCAGATTGGCCCTAAACTGCAGACCACAGGTCCTGGCGGGCAGCCCTCTCCAGGTTTCGATAGTGACAGTTCCGTCCCCTCTCTGCTTCTGCCCAGGGGTGATAACAACTCCCATGTGCTGCTAGCTACAGGTTGCTGCCCTACTCATCCTGCAAACCCACATGGGTTCCTTACCCCCTACCACACCTTTACCAAACTCCCCTCAAATTACCCAGTTTGAGTATGTCCTGAGTTCCTGCTGAGACTTCCCTCTGGACAGGTATTTAGAAGAGGAAGCAGAAAAATAAGCAGGCAATTAGAAGTAGAATATAGTCACCACGGAATACTATTCAGACATAAGAAAAGAAGGAAGTCCTGCCATTTACAACAACATGGATGTACCTGGAGGACACGATGTTATGGGAAATAAGCCAGGTACAGAAAGACAAATACTGCATGGTCTCATTCATATGGGGAATCTAAAAAAGTTGCCTCATAGAAGGAGGGAATAGAATGGTGATTACCAGAGGCTGGGGTGGTTGGGGTGGGGGGTTGGGGAGATGGTCAAAGGATACCAAATTAATTTCAGTTAGATAGGAGGAGTAAGTTCAGGAGATCTATTGTATGACATGGTGACTATAGTTAATAATATATTGTATCCTTGAAAAATGCTAAGAGTGGATGCAAAGGGTTCTCACCACAAAAATGACAACTATGTGAGGCAATGCATATGTTAATTAGCTGGATTTAGTTACTGCACAATTGATTTATACTTTAAAACATTATGCTGTACACAGTAAATACATAAAATTTTCTCTGTCAATTTTTAAGATTTTTTTAAACTAAAAAATGTTTTAAATTCCAGATCCCCAGTGTTGATGTAAGTAATTGTATTATGTTGCTTATGTATAAACAAAAATAAAACTTGACATTTAAAAAAAATAGAGTACAGTAATAGAAGTGTCCTCAGTGGTAGATCCAGGAGCTGGGGTACTCCAGAAAGGAACACTGAATAGCAGCACCATTATGGCAAGGCGAGAAGAGAAGGAAAAGAAGGCAGATATTTTTTTAAATTACTTTACTATCAAGGTAATACATATTCATTGTACAAAATGTGACAAATGCAGAAAGTATAGAAGAAAACACTGTAGAAAAAAATCACCCAATCCTATTCATAATCACCATTAAAATGTTGCTGGATTGGCTGGGCACAGTGGCTCATACCTGTAATCCTAATGCTTGGTGAGGCCGAGGCCGGAGGATCCCTTGAGGCCAGGAGTTTGAGACCCAGCCTGAGCAAGGGCAAGACCCTGTCTCTACAAAAAATAGAAAAATTAGCCAAACATGGTCACTTGTGCCTGTAGTCCCAGCTACTTGGGAGGCTGAAGCAGGAGGATCACTTGAGCCCAGGAGTTTGAGGTTGCAATGAGCTATGATGACACCACTGCACTCTAGCCCAGGTGACACAGTGAGACCCTGTCTCAAAAAAAAAAAAAAATGTTGGTGGATTGCTTTCCAGGTCGGGATATCTTTCCTGGTTCAGAGTTAGAATCATGCTTACATGCTACGACATGGATGAACCTTGAAGACATTATGTTAAGTGAAAGAAAAATCAGACACAAAAGGACAAATATTGTATGATTCTATAACCACAGGACCAGCTCAAACCAATTCACCATCACTTAAGTTGCTACAGAAAACTGATGTATGAGTTGGCATTGCTGTGTAACAAATTATCCTGAACATTAGCAGCTCAAAATAACACATAATTATATGAGTTCCTGTGTGTCAGGAATCTGGGCATGACTTAGCTGGGTCCTCTGCCTTGGTCTGGGCCTCTTAGCAGGCTGCAGACAAGACGTCAGGGGGGGCTACCGTTTCCTCTCAAGGGTAGGCTGGGGGAGGGATCTGCCTCCAAGCTCACTCATGTGGTTGTTGGCAGGATTCAGTTCCTCATGGGATACTGGACTGGAGGGTTTCTGGTGTTTTCTGTCTGTTGGCCAGAGGCTGCCCTCAGTTTTTTGCCACATGGGCGTCTTCACTGGGCTGCTTAAAACACGGCAGGTGGCTTCCTTCAGAGTGAACAAGCGAAAGAGCGAGGAAGAGAGAGCAAAACAGAGCGAAACATCTCTCTGAAACCTAATCTCAGAAGGGACATCCCATCACTTTTGCCGTATTGTGTCTTGGTTAGGAATGAATCACTAGGTCCAGCCCACACTCAAAGGGAGGGGATTACGCAGGGTGTGAAGACCAGGAGGTTGGGACCCTTCAGGGCCATCTTCAAGACTGCCTGATTCACCCAAAAAAAAAAAAAAAACCAAAACTATATTTTAGGGGTGGATGGCAGACAACCAGCTGGCGAAAGACACAGAGTAGAAGTGAAAAGAAAGAGTGTGCCAGAGTGCAGGGAGGGAATTCAAGTTTCAGAGGGTTGACCATTTTGAATGCTACCTAGAGGTCAAGTTGAATGGGATGGAAAAAAAAAAACTATGGAATTTGCCAATTATAGAAGGACATTGACGATGGTTGCCTGAGCCATTTCAGGGGACTAATGGGGGACAGGGGAGGTATGGCCATACACACTGGTCCTTGTCACTCACTGACCAGCACAGTCACCACCTGTGCAGGAGGTGACCAGGAAGAACCAGGAAGCACCTCCTCTGCCAGCCTGGGGCTTCCCACTGTCCCCTGACACCTCCACCAGAAAAGTGACCTCATTTCTCAAAGACAAAACAGATTCTAGGTCATATCCCCCTGGAATGAGAGACCAATTGATGTGATTATCTCCAAGAGAAAGGGGGGCACCTACTAAAAGTAGAACCTGGTGCCCCAGAAGAGAAGACATCGGGGAACCTAAAAAGGGGTCTCTGATAATTACCTGCCAAGATTTCAGAGCGAAGGGCATCTCCATGTAATACCAAAGAAAAAAGAAAAAAAGAAGCAGCAGCAGAAAGAAAAGCTAGAAGTTTTAGAAGCTTCTCCTTCTTAATCCCTCCTTCAGGTTCACTCTATTGCACCCAAGGGCAGAATTCGGCTCCCTACTTTGCATTACTCAGTATATAGAACAGGTGGCCCCAGCAAAGGTGGCTGCAAAAAGGAATTTCTGCAAAGCATCCTTTATTATAAAAATCAGAGAGCTAATTTCACAAAGAAATATAATTCCCCATTGGCCTGAGTTAGAAACATTTTGTAGGAGGAAGCTGTGTATAACTATAAGCACATAACAGAGAGAGAGAGAAGGAGGGAGAGAGAAGGATACAGGAAAATGGTTAAACAAGAGCAAGTTCAGAATAGGTACCTCTAATAGTAAGATCAAATATGATTCCCATTGTTTCTTCATTATGTTTTCCTGTATTTTGCATGTTTTACACAATGTGTATACATTACTTTCATAGCATAAAAACAGGCTCATTAGCTTAAAAGAGGTATTTGGGCTCAAAGAGTAATGAAATATTTCCCCACCCCTCAGGCTTATGTATATGTTTCCGTAGCATATTTCAAATATCATCCTTTCTGTTCAGTCACACATAGTTTAATCTCCTGGAGACTGAGAAATAATCCCAGCCCTGCGATCAGCGGTTCCTTCCAGACACCTGCCACCCCAGGCTGCGGCCAGCAGGCTTTGAAAGCAGAGAAGATGCTTCACCTATTGCTCAAATGCAGGCATGCATGTCAGACTACAGAAGTGCCCAAAATGGGCCACTGAAGTCAGGAGCTGGAGGTGAGTTTTTAGAATTTGATATGGAGAGCCAAAACTGGGGTCGGGAGACGGAAATGAAGGGAAATTGGCCGGATTAAGCAATGGTCTGCACCAATTTCAATGCTTGGATAATGGTATTATACACTAGCAGTGTGTTGGTGTGCATGTGTTGAACCAATAAAAAACTGGAATGGGACAGACTGCACCTCCACTCGTGGCCCTGATGAATTTCACCAGAGAGCCATGTGGGAGTCAAAATTCTCATATGTAGGGCTGGCACAAGAAAGCTTCCTCAGGTGTCTCTCAGGTAGCTGGGCACAAATTCTGTCCAGTAGAAATGCTCCATATACCAGGCAGTAAACTAACCCAGCAAAGCAAAAGTAGATGACTACAGAATGTTGTCCCACGTGAGCTGTCTCCCTGGTTCTTTGTGAAACCCTCTCCGTACCTCCTGGTTTTGAAATAGCTCATTCATGTGTTCATTCGTTAATAAAAATGAAAAGTAAATTCTTGCATCCAGTGCTAAGCACTTCACTCATATTAACTCATTTCATCCATGCCACAATCTTATCATCCTAGTTGACAGATGATGAAATGCAGCACAGAGAAGTTAAGTGATTCGCCCAAGATCACACAGACAGTAAGTGTCAGAATCATAACTTGAACCCCCAGATCATCTGGTTCCAGAATATTGAGCATGACACTATCTTGACTCTCATGAAGATTTGTTGAGCCAGATACCACACTGGTCCCAGTGGCTAATGACTGTGCTAAACCCACATTCTCACAAATCTTTGAAACAAGCCTGCCTCCATCTCTTCCTTGTAACCCTAAAGAACATAATGGTGAGTCTCCAGCATGGCTGGCCTGGGAGTTTTTGGGTGTCCATCTTATTCCTCCCCATGACTGAATGATCCTTTGGTTGCAAAGCCAGGGTTATTCATTCCTTCTTCATTTTTGCACCTTGCATTCATTCAACAAGAAAACATTTATTCATTCCTCCACTCATATACTCATTTAATAACTATTTATTGAGTGCTTGATATAAGCCACTATCTGTGCTGGGTGCTAGATGGGAGGATACAGTGTTATGTAAAAGAGGCAAAGTCAATGCCCTCATGAAGCTCACGGTCTGATGGGGAAGACAGGCAAAGGGGACAAGAGAAAAACAAATAAATGTCCACCATTGGTTGGATGAATAAACAAAATTATGGTATATAAACACAATGGAATATTATTGAGCCATTAAAAGGCATGTAGCACGGACCATGCTACAACATAGAAGAACCTTGAAAACGTGATGCTGAGTGAAAGAAGCCAGACATGAGAGGTCACATATTGTGTGACTCTATTTATGTGACATGTCCAGAGTATGCAGATCCACACACACAGAAAAGCAGATGAGTGGTTACCAGCAGCTGAGGGAACAGGGCAACGGGAGTCACTGCTAATAGGGATGAGGTTTTATTTGGGGGTGATGACAATGTTTTAGACCTAGATACAAACGGTGGTTGCACAAATGCCTCTGAGTTGTGCACCTTAGAATCATTTGTGAGAATTTCATCTAAAAAAAAAAAAAAAAGAAGCAAATAAAAGGGTCACAGCATGTGATTGGTGTCATCTGTTTCTTCATCCCACATGTATTGAGGACCCACTATGTGGCATGAACTGTACCAGGCACTGAGAATACAAGACCAGCGCAGTTCCCACCCTCAAGGCTCTTAGGTTCTTCTGGGGCAGGTAAGGAGCGACCCAAAAATTTAAAAATAAGCAAATAAATGGGTGAGATACTTTCAGATAGTGGTGAGTGCTGTGAATATAGTAAAGAAAACGTAAGACTAAGGAGAGTATAACCACGGGACCAACTCTAACCAATTAGCCATTGCTTAAGTTGTTACAGATGACGCAGAGCTAAAATTGCAAGTCGCGCAGCCCCCGCATGTGCCATGGGAGAAAGCCTCAACCTCCTGTTACCACCAGCAGCCTGGCACACCCACTGCACTGGCATCGTCTGGGACTAGTTAGGAACGCCATAAAAGTTTGACCCACCCACCCCTCCAGATCGGGGAGACATTTGAGTGTTGCCTTCTGTTTCTTTCCAGTCGACTTGCAATAAAGCGCTTTCTCTCCTCAAAAGCCGGTGGCCAAAGTATTGGCTTCTACGCGTGTCGTGCAGCAAGCTGGTGGTACCGTGGCTCGGTGACAAGAGCTCCTTTTGAGTGGTCAAGGAAGACCTGTCTAAGAGGTGGGACCTCCCTGAAGAACACTAAGAACCCGGCCAGGGAAAAATCTGAAGATTGAAAAGGAACCAGCCACGGGAAGAACGTGGAAAGGAGTATTCCGTGCACAGAGGGAACAGCAAGTTTAAAACTTTGAAATGGGAAAGCGCTTAGGATGTCCCAAGAGCTAGAAGGGCCATGTCGCTGGAGGGTTGCTGGATGGGGACTTTCACAAGGAGTCAGAATTCCAAGGCACCTAGGCCAGGCTCCAAAGCAAAGACGCCATCCTACCCCTCCCCCAGCCTCTCCCCTCCCCCACCTCTGGAATTCTGTCTTCCTTGTTGCCCCCGTCGCCATGGTGACCGGCACTCTTGGTTCACGCACTCTGCAGAACAGGGAAGAGTTGTGTGTCGTTGGAGGGGTCCCTGCCCCTCCGCGTGGGGATCCCGGGCCAGTCCGGGGCACCAAGCAGCGGCCATGCCCGTGGTGGCACCCCAAGCTGAGCGCAGCCAGGACGCGCGCGTTGGGGCCCCAGCCTGGCGCGAGGCGGCATGGGCCGAGACGAGGAAGGCGCACCATGTGACCGAGCGCTGTGGGCAGGAGGCGGTGGCCATGTGGCAGCCCAAGGACAGCGTGCGGGACCCAAACGTGGCGCACCACCTCTGCCGCGCCGCCTACATCGAGCCTTGGCGCTTCCGCGTGGAGATGCTCAAAGGTGGAGGCCACGTGGAGAAGCCGCCGCCGGGCGAGGGCGTCACGCTGTGGAAGGGCAAGATGAAGCCCCCCGCCTGGTACGCCCGACTGCCGCTGCCCTTGCACCGCGACGCGCGCGCCCTGCAGACTGCCGAGGTGGTGCAGGCGCACGCGCGGGGGGCGCGCCTCACCGCCGCCCGCCTCGGCCGCGCGCAGCACCAGATCAATGGGCAGGTGCGGCAGCTGCAGCGCCAGCGCGAGGCCACCGACCACAGGCTCAGCGAAGTGCGCAAGGGCCTGCTTATCAACCAGCAGAGCGTCAAGCTGCGGGGCTACAGGCCCAAATCTGAGAAGGTGGGGCTCCCCACCTCCAAGCCTAGTCGCAAAGACTGAGGCCTCCGCTACCGGGTGTTCAGCCTGGGAGAAACCTTCCCCATAGAGAGAACACCTCTCAGGCCCCAACTCCAGTGAATAAAGGCGCAAGAAATGAGGGCACCCCCAGGATGAGGTGCCTAATCCCCCAAGTCCCAGAGGGTGAGACCCGCCAAAGAGGATAAGATCTTCCTTTCCCTTGCTGCAGAGGGAGAAGCCATCCAAATCTTCCAGCCAGGGAGAGAGGGTGGGACTTCTGGGCCAGGCTCTGTAAAAGTCTTCCCAAAGAGGAAAACCCACAGCCCTGAGCCCAGGCATAAAATCACCCACCCAGCTCCCAGGCTCAGAGGGTGAGACCCTCAATGCCCCGATCCTAGTGAAAACACACTGCCAACTCCCAGTTGAGGAGAGTAGTTGACAACCCAGTCCCAACCAAGGTGAAACCCCCAGAAGAAACTCTCCAAAATGTGAAATAAAACCCAACCCCCTAGCCTCAGGAAGCGAGAACCCTCCCCAGGCCTCATCTGAGAAAAACAAGTCCTGCCTACAGAGTGAGACGTCAGACTCCCAGCCCTCGAACCCAAGAGTTAAGCCCCCAGCCAAGGAGAAAGGGTGAGACCCCCTACTCCCAGTCCTGACAAAATCCTCCTCCTAAAGTGAACCCCAAAAGGTGGGAACATTCCATCCTCCCTGGGTGGGTTTCCTACTCCCAGCCCTCAAATCCAAATAGTAAGACACCCTAAAAGGCAAACCCTCATCATCCCTATGATGAGATCCCTCCATCTCTAGCTAGGGGGAGGAGATAAGACCATCCCTGAGGAAGGGGTGCCCAGACCCCAGCCTCAGGGAGTGAGAACAACTCCCCCCACCCAAGTTGAGTCACCTCTATCCCAGCCCACTGGGTTCTTATTGGTAAAAGGGAGATGCCCCCAGCCCCAAACTCTGGAGGGTAAGACACCCCCCCAGGTGAGAGCCCCCTGAATGGATCACGCCTTCTCAGAGAGTGAGAGCCCCAAAGGATGACAGTATCCCCAACCCAGAGTTTATGAGGTTGGCAAACCCTCTGCTACCCTGAAAAGAGAAATCTCTCTCCAGCCCGCTCCGAGGGTGTGAGAAATTCTCTCCTTATTTCCTAGATCCCTGACAGAGCCGACAGTATGCTTACGTGGGAGAAAGAGGAGCTAAAGAACATGAAAAGGAAAATGGAGAAAGATATGGAAAAATCAGAGGCCCTGCTCAAGGTTAGGAGTACCTGGGGCCAAGTTATGAGGGCTGGAGGGGATCCCTGGCTGCCTAATGGACAAACTGCTCTGACCTGGGGACTGTCACAACAGCAAATCCCTCAACCCACACTGAGCTGACATTCATTTCACATCTCCACCTTGCAAAATGGAAAAACTGAGGCCATGAGCGATGAAGCTGGGCTGCAAAATAACAATGAACACCCATTCTGTGCCAAACCCTGTGCTGTCATTGAATCAACTCTTTAAAACTTTCCTGTGGGATAGAAATTCTGATCCCCTCATTAGGCATGGGGAAATTGAGACTCAGAGGTGACCTCACCCAAATCACAGAGCCACCACTGCCAGGGCTGTGGTTTCAGCCCGGGTGTCTGGAGTCTAGTTCTTTCCACTCTAAAGACTCCACCTTTGTCAGCTTCAGCCATGGCAGTTCACGGCCTCTCACTGAACTTCTTCACGAGGGCACAAATGGAGCTAGGAAAGCAGCCAGACTTCAGGGAGCCTTTGGGACCTGCTAGGATTAGCTGGCAACCTGTGCGTGCTTTCAACTTACCCGCTTGTTAAATATTAATCCAGTACCCTGTTGTCCCAGGCACTGTGCTTGGCACTGGGGACAAAGTATTGAACAGGACAGAACTGACCTTGCCCTTGCAGAGTTCACATTGTAGGGGCAGTCAAAGGAAAGGGGCAGGCTGGGGAATGAGGCAGGATTTAGGGGGCCGGTGTGACGCTGTCTGTGGTGCTGAACCTCCATAGGGAGCACCTCCTGACCACTGTCATATTCTTTTAAATCTGGTGATTCCTGAGAAATCCTTCCAGGAAGTCTGAAACAAACAGGGAGAAGACCCTGATAGTGGATGTGGGAGGTAAGAACTTGAAAGAGAGAAAGGGAAGTAGGAAGGTGGGAAGAGACAGATGTAGATAGAAACAGGCTGCTGGAGAGGACCTGCGGTGGATATTGCTGGAGAAAAATGCCCACCACTAAGCAGACTTGTTTCAACTTAACATCACGAACTCAAACTTCAAAGAGGCCATGAGAACTATCCTGGGGATCTCACCCTGTCTCTAGAAGGCTTGCTGTACCATTGGGCAATTTATTTCATACCTTCTCTTCCTTCAGACCTCTACAACTCCCTGTTCCCTCCTCACTCTGCGATGACCTCAGTGCATGGAAGCCACCAAAGGGAACCTCTCTCATTTTTACTCGGTCAGTCCTATAGGACCATCTACCTCCGCACCCACCTCCTCTTGCATCATTAATATTTCCTTCTCTATTGGCACCTTCTCCCTAGTGAACAAAGGGAGAGTTATTTTTTCATAGGTACAGATCTGTTTGGGATGATGAAAAAGTTCTGGAAATGGTTGGTGGTGATGGTTTTACAACAATGTGAATGTAGTAAATTCCATTGAACTGTACACTTAAATGGTTAAAATGGAAAATTTTTATGCTACATCTATTTTACCATGCCTTTCTTGATCCTACGTGCCCCTCCAGACAATCCCTTATTTCTCAGGCTAGCCAATCTTGACTGCATATGCTGACTCATTCACTTCCTTTAGGCAGGAACTGGACCTGTTTTACTGACCACTGCATCCTGACCAGCTGGCATACTGCCCAGCATACAGTAGGGGCTTGATGAATATTTAAGTTAGTGAACAAAATCCTGTAATCCCAGCACTTTGGGAGGCCGAGGCAGGAGGATCACTTGAGGCCAGGAGTTCAAGACCTGCCTGAGCAACATAGCAAGACCCCATCTCTAAAAAAAAATGAATTTTAATAGCTGGGCAGAGTGGCACATGCCTGTAGTCCCAGCTACTCAGGAGGCTCAGGTGGGAGGATCACTTGAGCCCAGGAGTTCAAGACTGCAGTGAGCTATGATGATACCACTGCACTCCAGCCTGGGTGACAGAACAAGACCCTGTCTCTAAAAAAAAAAAAAAGAACTTTTAAAGTCTATTTTTAACCAAATGAATATATCTCAAAGATATATTCAGAGAAAGAAGTTGGATATATAGAGTACACATTGTATGATTCCATTTAGATGAAGTTATAGATTCAGCAAACTTTTTCTTAAAGGACCAAACAGTAAATACTTTCAGCCTTGTGTGCTGCATAGTCTCTGTAACAACTACCCAATTTGGCCAGTGTGATATGAAAACAGCCAAAAACCATGCACATGCACATGAATGGCTACGGTTGTGTTCGAGTAAAATTTTACTTACCCAAAAACAGGACACCAGTCCATAGTCTGTAGTTTATCCTTAACACATTGACTGCCACACTAGAAAAAAAATTTTTTTCCTTGGGACCACAGTGTTATATTATGAAAATAGAATAAAACCTTCAAAAACAAAATGATCCTTTCTAATTTAATGAAAAATTTAATGAAAAACAAAACTGACTGACTTCTATTCATTTAATTCATGTTTTTAGAATTAATTTGTCAATATTAATTGTAACAATAAGAACATCAACAAGTAAGATTTTCACAATCCAACTGCACGGTTTTGCCCAGGTTTTTGAGGCCCTGGGCTCAAAACTAGCATGAGTTAAATACAACTCACATGGCAGTTAATGTGTTAAAGAACAGGCAAAACTAATCTCCACATCAGCTTAGTGGAGGGAGAGAGAAAGAAGCACCAGGAAAGTTTATGGGGTAATGGAAATATTCTATATCTTGATGGGGGTTATATGGGTGTATGCATATGCAAAAATACATCTGCTATGATAAAACTTTCATATAATTGCAAATATCAAAGGAATATAACATGCTTCATTTTATAGTGGAGGAAGTAGGATTTGGATGGGGGGGCGGTGTCCAGATGAGATAGAGCCTGGGGGAAAGGACTCCGGGGACAACAGAGGACTCCTGATACTAATCAGAGCAGAGGAAGGGAGACCCCCAAGGCTAGAGGTGGGAGTAGGAAAAGTTCCATTTGAGGATCAAGGGTGTAACACAGGAAGACCGATGTGTGGGTACAGCCAGGTTTGCCTCTCCATTTCATGGATGGAGAAATGGATGAGACAGGGGACTTCCTCGGGGTGCCAGAGCAGAGCCAGGCACAGAACACAAGCACTTGACACTCATGATAGGGAAGCTGCTGCTGGCCCCAACTGCTCCCTTCACCCCACTCCAAAATGTCATTGAAAGCTTCTGGACAGAGGGTAAGGAGGTGGTGGGGGATGTCTGAGCTTCAACTTGGAAATTGCTTCTTTCCAAGAACTGCAAGAAGAACTGGAAAGTGAGGAAGGGAATCAAGTTCTTCATTACACCAAAACCATTTATGCAAAAGCTATTCACAATCATTTTTAAAATAATTAACCAGTACAGTTTCATCAATACCAACTACAAAAAAAAAATAAAGCATGATAAGCTGGGTGGTGACAAGGTATAGAAGGGTGGAAGTAAGAGTCAGTGAGCAGGGCATTTGGCTTGCATTTCTCTCATATGATGAGTGTTCACTTGGATGTCAGATAATCCAGGGAAATAATATCTTAGGATCACTTTTTTGCTTAAAACAGTGTCTTCTATTTATGGCTGTGTGCGTAATGACCAGGTAAAATTGAGTCTGGTTATTTACAAACCAGAATGGGTGGTTTTGCCCTTTTAAAAAATTATTTTTTAGAAAATGTAATTAGGTGAGTTACTGCCCAGAGCAATCTACAGAGTCAATGCAATTCCTATCAAAATACCAATGTTATTTCTCACAGAATTAGATAAAACAATCCTAAAATTCATATGGAACCAAAAAAAAAAAAAAAGCCCGAATAGCAAAAGCAATCCTAAGCAAAAAGAACAAAGCTGGAGGTGTCACATTACCTCCCTTCAAATTATACTACAAGGCTACAGTAATCAAAACAACATGGTACTGGCATAAAAATAGATACATAGATCAGTGGAACAGAGAACCCAGAAGTAAAGCCATATACCTACAACCAACTGATCTTTGACAAAGCAGACAAAAACATACACTGGGGAAAGGACACCCTAGTCAATAAATGGTGCTGGGAAAATTGGGTAGCCATACGCAGAACAATGAAACTGAATCCCTGTCTCACCACACACAAAAATTAACTCAAGATGGATTGAAGGCTTAAATGTCAGGCCTGAAACTATAAAAATTCTAGAAGAAAACCTAGGAAAATCTCTGTCAGACATTGGCCTAGGCAAAAAATTTATGACTAAGACCCTAAAAGCAAATGCAACAAAAACAAAAACAAATGAGACTTAAACTTAAAAGCTTCTGCACAGGAAAAGAAATAATCAACAAATAGATGACCCACAGAATGGGAGAAAATATTCACAAACTATGCATCTGACAAAGGACTAATATCCAGAATATACAAGGAATTCAAACAACTGAATAAGAAATAAAACAAACAACCCCATTAAAAAGTGGGCAAGGGACATGAACAGACATTTTTTCAAAAGATGGCATATACATGGCCAACAAACACATGAAAAAATGCTCAACATCACTAATCATCAGAGAAAAGCAAATTAAAACCACAATGAGATACCATTTTACTCCAGCCAGGATGGCCATTATTAAAGAAATCAAAAAACATTAGATGTTGGCAGGGATGTGGAGAAAAGGGAACACTTATACACTGCTGCTGGGAATGTAAATTAGTACAACCTCTACGGATGATAGTATGGAGAGTTCTCAAAGGATTAAAAATAGATCTACCATTCAATCCAGCAATTCCGATACCAGGTATCTACCCAATGGAAAAGAAATCATTATATCAAAAAGATATCTGCACTCATATGTTTATCTCAGCACTATTCACAAAAGCAAAGATATAGAATCAAGCTACGTGTCCATCAATCGATGACTGGATAAAGAAAATGTAGTGTGGGGTGTGTGTATTTTTGTGTGTGGTATTATACACACACATGCACACACATGCAAACCCCATGGAATACTACTCAGCCATTAAAAACAATGAAATCATGTCTTTTGCAGCAACGTGGATGGAACTGGAGGCCATTGTTTTAAGTGAAATAGCTCAGAAACAGAAAGTCAAATATTGCATGTTCTCACTTATAAGTGGGAGCTAAATATTGAGTACACATGGGCATAGAGAATGGATTAATAGGGTCTACAGCCATACCAACCTGAATGTGCCCGATCTCATCTAATCTCAGAAGCTAAGCAGGGTCAGGCCTGGTTAGTACTTGGATGGGAGAATGGTTTCATAGGAACTGGAGACTCAGAAAGGTGGCAGGGTGGGAGAGGACAATGGGGTGAGAATTTCCTAATGGACAACTAATCAGGTGAGGGTTACCCAAAAAGCCCAGACTTCACCACTACGCAATATATCCACGTAACAAATCTGCACATGTACTCCCACAAATCAGTAAAAAACAAATAAATAAATAAATTTAAAATTCTTTTTTAGGCTATAGTAACCAAAACTGCATGGTATTGGCACAAGAACAGACATGTAGACCAATGGAACAGGACTGAGAACCCAAATATAAAACCAACCTCATACAGTCACCTGATCTTTGACAAATTCCAGAAAAATGTACACTGGGGAAAAGATTCCCTATTCAACAAATGGTGCTGGGAAAACTGGATGGCCATATGTAGAAGACTGAAACTCGACCCACACCTCTCACCTCTCACAAAAATCAATTCACAATGGATAACAGATCTAAACCTAAGACATGAAACCATAAGAATTCTCGAAGAAAACGTTGGAAAAACTCTTATGGACATTGGCCTAGGCAAAGAATTTATGAAGAAGACCCCCAAAGCAATCACAGCAGCAACAAAAATAAATACATGGGACCTGATCAAATTGAAAAGCTTCTGCACAGCCAAGGAAACTATCACTAGAGTGAACAGACAACCTACAGAATGGGAGAAAATATTTGCATGCTACACCTCTGATAAAGGGCTGATAACCAGAATCTATACAGAACTTAGGAAAATCAACAAGAAAAAATCAAACAACCCTATTAAAAAATGGGCAAAAGACATGAACAGAAACTTTTCAAAAGAGGACAGAATAATGGCCAGCAAACATATAAAAAATTGCTCAACTTCTCTAATCATCAGGGAAATGCAAATCAAAACCACAATGAGATATCACTTAACTCCAGTGAGATTGGCTCATATCAAAAAATCCCCAAATAACAAATGTTGGCGGGGATGTGGACAGATAGGAACACTCATACACTGCTGGTGGGACTGCAAATTAGTACAACCTCTATGGAAAAGAATATGGAGATACCTCAAACAATTAAAAGTAGAATTACCATTTGACCCAGCAATCCCACTACTGGGTATTTATCCAAAAGAAAAAAAGACATTTTATAATAAAGACATCTGCTCACGAATGTTCATAGCAGCACAATTCACAATTGCAAAGATGTGGAAACAACCGAGGTGCCCATCTATACACGAGTGGATCAATAAAATGTGGTATATGTATACCATGGAGTATTACTCAGCAATAAGGAACAACAGTGAATTAACACATCTGGTATTATCCTGGTTGGAGCTACAACCCATTCTTCGAAGTGAAGTGTCACAGGATTGGAAAAACAAGCACCACTGGTACTCACCATCAAAGTGGTACTAACTGATGAACACTTACATCACACAGGGCAATAACATTCATCTGAGGGCGGGCGGGTGGGAGGGGGGTGGAGGGGATGGGAAAAACTCTCACTGAATGGATGTGGGGAGCACAGTTTGGGAGATGACCACGATTGTGGCTCTGACACGGGCAGAACAGGGGCAATGTGTATGGCCAAAGTGTTGTACCCCCATGATATTCTGAAATTTAAAAAATAAATTAAAAAAAAATACAGAAAAAAAAATTATTTTTTAGAAAATGGTAACTAGGTGAGGTGATGGATATGTTAGTTTGATTGTGGTTATTTCACATTGTATTCATATATGGAAACATCAAGTTGCACACCTTAAATATATACAATTTTAATTTGTCAACTATACCTCAATAAAGCTGGGGGGGAAACTAAACTGGAAAAGAATAGATTTTAAATGATTTCACTACTAAAATAATGATAAGCACGTGAAGGAATGGATATGTTAATTAGCTTGTCTCATCATTCCACAATGATACATATATCAAAACATCACATTGTATAACATAAATATACACAATTATTTGTCAGTTAGAAATAATTTAAATAGAAAATAAAATGGACCTTGAAGTGTGGCGTGATTGTGGGCCAAAGACAACAACCAAAAAAAACTTCCTTTTTTTTCTTGAGGCACAGACATGTCATTCCTAAAAGAGATTTCATGAAAGAAAATGTTTCCCTGGAACCTTAAAGAATAAATTAAATCAAAAATATTTCCTTAAATAAAAGGCTTTACCAGCGTTAAAAAGCAAAAAAGGCTCAGGTACATCCCCTCCTGCCCCCTTTCCGCGCCCCCTCGCCCTCTCTGACCCCTGGAGAGGGTCAGTTTGGAGGCAGAAATGCTTGGCAGCCTGTAAGTCTCAAGCCCCCCGCAGAGAAATCACTTTCAGCCACCTCCCTGCGCGTCCCGGTTCACGCCCTGCCTTCTCCTCCTCCCCTGCCGCCCAGGCCCTGGCCTCCTGCCGCGACGCCCTGGCCTTCTGCTGCAAGGAGCGGCTCCAAGCGGTGGACCTCATGAACCAGCCACTGGACAAGGTTCTGGAGCAGGCCGGCCGCCACTCGTGGGTGAACCTGTCCCGCGCCCCCACCCCACGCACTCAGGGTCAGAAAACGCCGCCTCCAGACCCTGTGGGCACCTATACCCCAGGTAGGCGCCACAGGAAGGAGTCCACTGTGGTGGGTGTCATTGGTGCCCACCCAGACAGCCTTGACATTTGGTGCACTCCCTCGCCCACTGAGCTGCCCCCTTTCCTGGGGACTGGCCCTAGACAGAGAGGGACACAGACAGCCAGGGTCCGGGAAAGGGGGGCTTGGCGCCCCCACGCGCGCCCTGTGCGTCCGCAGAGTGCGCGGCGGCGCTGAACGAAGCCAAGCGGTTGCTGGTTGAGTCCAAGGACACCTTGGTAGAAATGGCCAAGAACGAGGCGGAGATCCGGGAGCAGCAACTGCAGATAAGCGACCGCGTGTGCGCCTCGCTGGCGCAGAAGATGCGCGAGACCTGCGAGCTGAAGGTGGGCGCGGCGTGCGCGGCCGCGGCGGAGGCGGGAAAATGCCGGCCGCGAGCTGGACGGGGGAGGAGAGGGGCCGGGAAGCCTGCGCCATCCCCCTGCACTCCTCCACCTCCAGGAAAGACTCAACATGAGCGTAGGACTAATGAGGGGGACGATCCACCGGTGCACGAAATTCAAGCAAGAGATGTACATCACCCGCGGCCTCATCAAGGTACGGTTTGGGGGAAGAGCCTACGGGGTGGGGACAAGGGTGTCGTGTAGGCTGGGCCTCACTGCTCCGCCCACCGCACTCCGCCAGGGTCCTCTGTCGAAACGTCACCTAGAGACTCGAGAAAAGCTGGACAGACCCCTGGTTCGCGTGTACCAGAGACACGTGGGCACCCAACTCCCCGAGGCCACGCGCCTCGCTCAGGTACGTCTCCTCCCTGTCCCCCTTCTGCGCCTCCTCGCCCTCTCTGGGCGCAGCCGCCCTGGTAAGTCTCCTTCCTCAAGCACAACTGGACCAGGTAAGACCCCCTCACCCAGATCTACCTGTCCTCCAACCCTGGCCCACGAGGGGCCCTCTGGCTCAAATAAGTCCCCTCAACCCCTGTGCGCCCCGCCCCCCCAACACACACCCTCATAATACGGCCCCTTTCTCAGCCCTGCCTTAAGGAGGCTCCTTCTTCGTGCACATCTTGCCTGGATGCGTCCTCCCATCCCAGGTCCGTGCCCCCAGCCCGCCTGGTCGCGGGTTCTTTTTCAAACACACCTAGCCCACCCAGGTGTGCTCCCCCGCTCCCACCCCCTCGGAGGCCCGCCCCTCTTCCGCTGTGCTCCTTCCACACGCACACCTGGCGCAGGTGTGCCCGCCCACCCCAGATAGCTCCCCGCCCTCTGCTCTGGCTCCCCGGTCTCCCAGCACGGCCCCGCACCCCCCTCTCCAGGGCACTGACAAACTGCAGCGCCACATCTCGCACGTGGAAAAGAACCTGAACGAGCTGCTCACCATGCAGAAGAACCTCACCTGGAGCCTGAACTGCAAAAAGATCGGGTTCGATGTTGACCACAACGTGGTGCGCCTGCGCCTTCGCCAGCGGCACCCGCACGTGTGCTACGAGCAGGCGCAGCGCCTGGTCAACGACTGGGACCCGCGCACGCCGCCGCGCGGCGACACCAGCGCCGCCCCCGCCCCCGAGTGACGGGCGCGCCCCCCGCCCCAGCCTGCTGCTCCGGGGATGCTGGCCAGGCTCTCGGAGAAAGCGGTCTCACAGCCCAATATCCCTCCCTCCCCACTGACTCATCCTCCCTCTAAGCGCCCTCTAACAGAATTTTAATTAAAAATAATAATTATCTTTTATTAGGCACTGACTGTATGTGAATCACTTACCCTACAAGTTATAGACAGTGTATCCTGGAAGTTAACAGGATGGATTTGGGCGCCAGATTGCTGGGATTCAAATCCTGCCTTCCCAATTTCAAGCTGTGTGGCCTTGGGCAAGTCACTGTCCCTCTCTGGCCTCAATCTCTCCACTTGTAGTAATAGGATAGATGATTCACACGTGTGAGGCCCATAGCATGGTGGCTGCATATAGTATAGCCTCAATGCACATGAGCTGTTATGATTAGCATTTCCATTTTACAGTTGAGGAAACCGAGGCACACAGAGGTTACAAGGCTTGCCCAAGGTCATACAGTTAGTAGACAGCAAAGCTGGGATTCTCATCCCTGACTCTAGAGCCTGCACTGTAAGCAGAACTCCCCAGAGTCCTTACCCCACAAAGTGCTAGGGTCCTGAGCCAGGTGCTAAGAATGCAGCCATGAGTGGGTCTGATGTGGTCCCTGTCCTCACAACTTGATCCAGTGCAACCAACACCATCCTTCTGGGAGCAGCTCTGGCATGGCCTCCTACAGGAAGCCTGTCCTGACTGCATCCACCCATCCAGTCGTAGCTCAGTTCCTCCTCTGTATTCCCGTAACCTCTTGGACACCTTGCCATCACAGAACTCCTCATACTGAACTGTTATTATTATCTGCTCTTCTCAGGAAGATCCCAGGGTGTGGCATACATACAGAAAGGGTCTTCACTACAGCCACAAATATCTCCTTAGCAACCGCTCTATGCCAGAGGCTCAGTTCAGTGCCAGGGATACAGTATGTGTCCCTCCCTCACGGAGCTGCCAGTGCATATGCCAAGAATAGTGGTAATTTTTGGCAAAGCCAGCCAGTCATATGGACGCAAGAGGCAACATTTTACAGAGAAGGAAATGAAGCTCAGAAAGGTAAACTCACTTTCCCAGGGTTACACAGCCAGCAAGGGTTAAAGCAGGACTTAAATCTCTCTTGCTCCACTCTGCAAGCAGGAACCAGGATCTTCACGGGTCCCCATAACAACCAGCTGGAGATGGGGTAAATTATGCCCATTGAACAGAGCAATGTGTGTGAAAAAGAGAACCACCTGCTCAGGATTGCAGAGCTGGGAAGAATTCATGCTGGGGCTCAAACCAGCTGTAACAGACTCAACTACTGGGCATCACAGCCAACTCCCTTATCTCAAGAGGGACCCTACAGCCTGAGGGTCACAGCTACAGAAGAACACAAACCACTCTTCAGACATTTCCTCCTTGTGCCAATCAGGACACCAACAGGAAGCTGACAGCACACTCAATTTGAAGGAAGTTTAATAAGGAGACCACAGTCGATCCTAATTATTCAAGGGTTCTGTATTTGTGAATTCGCTTACTAAAATTTATTGGTAACTTCCAAATCGATACCTGTGGTGCTTTCACAGTCATTTGCAGGCATGCACAGAGCAGTGAAAACTTTCAGCCACCTGACGTGCACATTCCCCCAGCTGAGGTCAAAAAAGGCAACATTCTGCCTTCTCTGTGTCAGCTCTCTCACAGTAAACAAGCGTCCTTGTTGCAGTCTATTGAGTGCCGCATTTTTTGCATTTTTGTGCTTTTTGTTGGTAATTTTGCCATTTAAAATAGTCCCCGGGCTTGGGCAATGCATAGGCAATATATGTAACCAAAGCATTTGTCTCCCCATAATATTCTGAAATAAAAATAAATAAATAAAAATAAAATAGCCCCCAGGGGTAGTGCCCTGAGCACAGGAAGGCTGTGATGTACCTTCAGGAGAAAATACATGTATTAGATAAGGTTCATTCAGGCATGAGTTATAGTGCTGCTGGCCGTGAGCTCAATGTGAATGAATCCGCCATATATATTAAATATTAATAAGGCATCTTTAAATAGAAACATGTAAGACAAGGTTATGTCTTGATCAGTTGACAAAAATGTTGTGACCAGAGGCTCACAGGAACCTAACCCTGTATTTCCCTGGGAGCTGTGGTTTCAGTATTCGCTAATCCAGTGTTTGTGGTGACTTTATAGAACATAACCACTGTAAATAACAGGAATCGACTGTATGTGCAAAGGTGTGGGCAGACAGTAGGGAAACCTCAAGAGATAGTGCAGTACCAAGGTGCTAATAACTGTGGGGAGCCTTTACCACCCATGGTTCTGAAGGGACAAAGGAAAAAAGCAGTTAGCAGATAGAAGCAGCAAACTCTGCAATGCCGCAGTGTGGATGCCAGGGAATAAGTTCTGCTACCTCCTCTCCCACCATGGACCAGTGTCTCCTATTAGTCGAAGCACCTTGCTGACTTTTGAGTCTCTTGTAAGTCCTTCCCAGGGCTGGGGATAGTTCCTTCGCCTACACCTTCACCCATCCTGATGCCCAGAAACCTTGCACAGAAATGCAAATACTCCCTTTGCAAGCAATGCCTTGCACTGGGGTTTGCACCCTGCCACCCTCATCCTTGCTGACACAGCCCTGGTTTGTTAGCTGAGGTCATACAATGTTCTTGAATAGCATTTGCACAATCCTCCTCATCCCACTGCCTCAGAGCTGAGATTTCAGCTGCTGCCCCAGATATGGATCCTGGGTATCCAGCAAGCCTCTCAATGACACCATAAGGTAAATGTCACCATCCCTACCTTAGAGATGAAGAAATAGACATGGAGCACTGGCAAGATTTGTAAATGCTACCCAGCAAGTAAGGGGCCAAGTCTGGACTTTAAAAAGTGTGGAGATGCCCCGTCCCCCCAAAAGTCTTCCCATGCCCCCAAAGAACAGTCCAGGTACTATCTGCATGAGAACACCCACACTGCACATCAATGATGCCGATTCCAGAGCCATGCTCCAGACCTACAGAATCTGAATCTCAGGGGTCAGGGTATAAAAATCTGCATTTCTGATGAGCTTCCTAGGGGATTCCAATGCACACCAGTGTTTGAAATGCATTGCCTGCCTGCTGCCAGCTTCCCAGGGCCAACTTCTGCATTGGGCACAGTAGACATTAAATGGAAGAGCCCACGAAAGTGTTTTCATTGTAATTTCTTTTAAAATCAGAAGAAAAATATGAATAGACTAACAATACATAATGTATAGCATTATGTATTATACTATCCACAACATTGTATATTATGTTATATAATTATATAATAAATGTAAAATTAAGATTATTAAAGTTAAAAATCCAGCCTGCAAAAGGAAATTAAGAAAACAGTTCCATTTATAAGAGCATCAAAAAAAAATACTTAGGAATAAACTTAACCAAGGAGGTGAAACAGTTATACACTTAAAAGTATAAAACATTAAAGAAAAATTTTAAAGATACAAATAAATGAAAGGATATTTCATGATGATGGATTTTAAAAAATAATATAGTTAAAGTGTTGATACTTCCTGAAGTGATCTATAGATTCGATGCAATCCCTGTGAAAATGCCAAGTGCATTTTTAACAGAAATAGAAAAAAAAGATCCTAAAATTCATTTGGAACCATGAAAGACCCCAAAGCAATCTTTAGCAAGAAGAAGAAAGCTAGAGGTATCACACTGATTTCAAAACATACTATAAAGCCAAAATATTCAAAACCATATGGTATTGGCATAAAAACAGATAAACCAGTGAAACAAAATAGAGAGGTTAGAAATAAATCCACACATGATCTTTGACAAGGTTGTCACACATACATGACAGGGAAAAGATAGTCTCTTCAATAAATGGTGTTAGGAAAATTGGATAGCCACATGCGAAAGAATGAAATTAGACACTTATCTCACACAGTATACAAAAATCACCTCAAAACCTATTAAAGGCTTAATGTAAAACATGAAAAAATGAAACTCTTAGAAGAAAACATAGGGGAAAAGATTCTAGACATTGGACTTGGCAGTGATTTCCTGGATATGACACCAAAAGTACAGACAACAAAAGCAAAAATAGACAAGTGGGATTATATCAAACTAAAAAGGTCCTGCACAGCAAAAGAAAAAATTAACAGATACTGGCGTGGATGCAGAGAGAAAGGAATGCTTCTACACTGTTTGTGGGACTGTGAATTATTACAGTACAACCTCTATGGAAAACAGTATGGAGATTCCTCAAAGAACCAAAAGTAGACCTACTATTTGATCCAGCAATCCCACTACTGGGTATCTACCCAAAGGAAAAGAAGTCATTTTATCAAAAAGACATCTACACTCAAATGTTTATTGCAGCACAATTCACAATTGCAAAGATGTGGAATCAACCCAAGTACCCATCAGTTCATGAGTGGATTAACAAAATGTGGTGTATGTATACCATGGAGTACCACTCAGCCATGAAGAAGGATGACTTAATGCCTTTTGCAACAATTTGGGTGGAACTGGAGACCATTATCCTAAGTGCAGTATCTAAAGAATTGGAAAAACAAACACCACACGCACTCACTATTAAATTGGAACTAACTGATGAGCACACATGTGCATAGAGGGAGTGAAGTAAAACTCAATGGAAATGATGCAGGAGGCAGGGGGGAGGAGGGGATGGATGAAAAACTACCTAACGGGTACAATGAACACTATCTGGGTGACGGGCACACTTATAACCCTGACTCAAGCATTTTAAAAGTGATCCATGTAACCAAAAATATTTGTACCCCTGTAATACTTTGAAATTTAAAAATATGAAAAGGGAACCTACAGATTGGGAGAAAATATTTGCAAACTCTGTATCTGATAAGAGGTTAAATCCAAAATAGATCAGTAACTTCCACAACTCAATAGCAAAAAAAAAACAAATAATCTTATTTTAAAATGGTCAAAGTACCTGAACAGATGTTTCTCCAAAGAAAATATACAAATGGACAAGGGTTTATATGAAAAGGTGCTCAACATCACTGTATCACGAGGGAAATGCACATCAAAACCACAATGAAATATCACCTCACAACCACTAGAATGGCTATCAAAGAGAAAAAAATAAGTGTTGGCAAAAAATGTGGAGAGAAGGGAAGCCTTGCGCACTGTTTGCGAAGGCGTAAATTGATGCGGCCACTATAGAAAACAATATGGAGGTTTTTCAGAAACTTAAAAACAGAATTGTCATTTGATCCCACAGTCCCACTTCTGGATATATTAATATATCCAAAGGAATTGAAATCTGTCAAACAGATTATCTGCACTCCCTTGTTTAATGCAGCATTATCATAATAGCCAAGAAATGGAAACAATCTAAATGTCCATCAATGGATGAACGGATAAAGAAAATATGGTATACCATACAATGGAATATTATTCAGCCTTTAAAAAGAAGGAAACCCTGTCATTTGCCACAACATGGATAAACCTGGAGGACATTATGCTAGGTGAGATAAGCCAGACACAGAAAAGTAAATACTGTACGATCTTACTTACACACAGAATCTAAAATAGTCAAACTCACAGAAGCAGAGAACAGAATGGCGGCTGCCAGGGGCCGAGGGTGGAGAGACTGGGGACGTGTTGGTCAAAGGGTACAAAGTTTCAATTAAGAGATGAATGAGTTCTGGAGACCTAAGGTGCAACATAAGATCTATGAATAACAATATTGTATTTATTGTATTGTATACCTAAAACTTTGCTAAGATGGTAGATCTTACGTTAAGTGCTCTTACCAGAAAAGTAAAAAAAAAAAACAATGACAAAACAAAACACAATGGGGTAGGAGGAAACTTTGGGAGGTGATAGATAAGTTCACGGCATTGATTGCTGTGATGGTTTTATGGGCTTGTAGTTATTTACAAACGTATCCAGACTTATGAGTTAAATATCTACAGCTTGTTGCATATCAATCACACCTCAGTAAAGTGGTTTAAAAATAGTAATAAATTCTCCCAAAAGATAAAGCTTCCGGTCTATTGACTTCTTGCCAGTTCCATGCGTGAGGAATAACTATAGCCAAAGAGTTCATCTGAATATACTTAAGTACTTAAGTAAAAACTGAAAACTCTGAATGGCCCCGGTTTCTCTCTCTCTCTCTCTCTCTCTCTCTCTCTCTCTCTCATATCTCGCTTCCTTCCTCCCTCGCTCCTCCAGCAGAGCTTTGTCTCCTTCTATTTTTTTCTTCAATTTAGGTGCAATTCACATAACATGGAACTAACCATTTTAAAGTGAACAATTTAGTGACATTTAGCATATTCACAATGTTGTGCAAGCATCACCTGTTTCTGGTTCCAAAACATTTTCGTCATCCCAAAATAAAACCTCGGACTCATTAAGCATACACGCCCCCTTTCCCCCTCCCCCAGCCCCTGGCAACCACTAGTCTACTTTCTGTCTCTATGGATTTGCCTATTCTGGACATTTCGTGTAAACGGAATACGATATGTGACCATTTCTGTCTGGCTTCTTTCACTTAGCATAATATTTTCTTCTTCTGTTTCTGCTTTGCAGACTAGCTGGCTCTACTCTGATTCTTTTGTGTTTAGAAGGCTTTGCTGAAAGCAGCAAGAAGCAGTCAACACACTCCAACAGTCTGAATTTTTTAACCATTTCCTCTATAGTTACATTTCCACAGAGCAATGTGCTCTGTCCACGTTGTAATCAACCTCCTCACCAAGTGTTTTATCACAGCATGACATGAGTGACCAGCTTTCCACCTCCTGCTACACCGGGGTTTCTAAATCATTGCACTGTTGATATTTTGAACCAGATATAGGGGTTATAGGGGTTCTGTCCTGTGTATTGTAGGATATTTAGCAGCATCCCTAGTCTATACCCACTAGAAGCCAGTAACACCTCTCCCTCAAGTCAAGACAACGAAGAATGTGTCCAGACATTGCCAAATGTCCTGGGGAGGGCAGAATTGCAGAACTGCCCTTGATTGAGGACTACTATACTAAGCCAGTGTCACATATTTGGGTTTCTGTTGAGGTAACACCCTTCTCTTGGTACCAAATTCTATAATAGTTAGAACATAGGTTTGTTTTTGGTTTTTTTGTTTTTTAAGACACAAAAAACCTAGCATCACAGACTAGAAAGGTAAAATTCCAGGCAGGCAGTCCAGACCTGGAGTAGCGATGGGGGCTCCATGATTAACTCGCTATGGCTTCCACTTTGTATTCCAAGATAAGTGTCCCAGTGTTCCTCCTCCTGCTTGTGGCCAGCAGGAAAGAGGAAGGAAGAAGTAAAGGACGTCCCCCTCCCCCTTAAGGGCATGACCTGAAAGTTGTACATACAAAGTCTGCTCACTTCCTATTGGCCAGTACTTAGTCACATGACTACCCCTAGCCGCAAAGGAATCTGGCAAACATAGTCTTTAGCTTGGGGAACATATACCCAGCTCAACTTTCTATTACTCTGCCATTCGATGGAGTATGGATCTGGGGAGAAAAATGAAGTTTTTGTGATACTCTCCACCCATCAACAAAGATTCACTTGAGCCTGCAGACTTTGAGGAAATGCTTGAAAGTTGGAACAGACCATTGGGTGATCTAGGGTTCAGAATAAACATGAATGAAGTATGGGTATGTGTTTCGGTCCTAATAAAGGCGTTACTCCATGGAATTCTGCAGAGGATGCTGAGGAACATTCTAGAACCTAGAAGTGGAAAAGGGTCCAATCACCTCATTTTATAATACAAATGTAGGTGCTGACAGAAAGACAAATCTTTTGTGTTCTCCCTCGTAAGTGGGAGCTAAATATTAAAAACAATTGATCTCATGGAGGCAGAGAGTAGAATGAGGGTCACAGAGGCTGAGAAGGGTGGTGGGGAGTGGGGACAAAGTGGGGATGGTTAGTGGGTGCAAAAAATATGGTTAGATAGTTAGATAGAATGAACAATGTTCGATAGCACAACAAAGTGACTATAATCAACAAAAGTTAGGGTATACTTTAAAATAACTAAAACAGTGGAATTGGAATGTTCCTAACACAAAGAAATGCTAAATGCCTGAGGTGACGGACACCCCAGTTCCCCTGATTTGATTAATTCATATGTGTGTCTGTATCAAAACATCACATGTGCCTTATAAACATATACAACTATTATGTACCCATAATAATTAAAAATTTAAAATTAAAAAAAAAAAACAAATGTAGGTGCTGAGACCCAGAAAGGAGGTGCAATTCAGTTTAGGTCTCGCACTGAGCTTGTAGCAGTTTGGGATTAGAAATGGGGTCCCTGACTCCCTCCTCAGACCTCTCTTCACAACCAAACTCATCCTGTAGAGCTGCAGCCTCAGCAAGAAAGCCGTGAAGCTTGCGGCCGCGACACGAGGGAAGCAGGACACCACTAGGTCCTTAAGGAGGCATATCTGAGCTGGTGGGTTGAAAGCTCACAGAGAACCCGTAGAGCCCAGGTGTGGCTATAGAACTGTCTTCTGGCCAATTGGATGTGAGTAGAAGTGACATGTGAAATACTCCAGTCATTCCCCTAAGGGAAAGGAGCATGCTCTCCCTTTCGCCTTTCCCCTTTCTTGCCAACTGGAATATAGGATGTGATGGTGGGAGCTGAAGCAGCCATTTTGGGTCACAAGATGAAAGCTACATATTGAGGGAAGGAGATAAACGAAACAGAGATATTTTGGGTCACTGGTGATTACTGAGCTCCCATTCTAGCTCTGAGCCATCTACCTGTATTTTTGCATGAAATTAAAAAATGAAATTCTATTTATTAAGCCAGTTACTTATATTCTATAAGACTTCCAAACTTATAAATAAAACCTAGGGAGGAAAAAGATGATTTCTCTTGGTTCCCAGGTTGTGTTAGCAGGAGACTTCCAGGGTCCCCTTTGCCTCTCTACCTTCAGAGGCATAATCATAGACCACTAAGCACTTACCTGCTTTTACTTTCCCCAGTTTGTCACCTGAGTCATCTCTGACTCAACCCTCTATCTCAGCAAATCATTGTCTTCCTGCTTGAGACCCAACAGGGAGCTTAGTGATCTCTGTTTTCAGATGTAAGCTCTGAGTGCCTAGAAAGAGATGAGACATCTTGCTGTGAGGAGCCCCTGCATAACTGGTTTAGCATCACCTCTCTTCTCTCTATGCTGCAGGAAGTCATAAAGAACACGGACACTGGAGTTAGCTATCGGTTCAAATTGTGGTACTGCCAAGTATTAGTTGAAAGACCTTGGCCAAGTTATTTAAACCTCTCTGTGCCTCAGTTTACCCAACATATAAAATGGTTGGGTCATAATAACAGTTCTTACCTCACAGGGCTGTGAGAACTGAGCAAGATAATACACTTACAGTGTTTAGGATAGTTCCTAGCACACAGTGAGCACTTCATAAATGGAGAGGACAAATATTGACCTGGTTAATTAAAAGTTTTATGAAGAAAGGAAAGCAAAATGTGATGGATGCAGAAAACTAGGGAGATCTTAACCAGTGGAGTGAAGGCAAGTCAGGTAAAGTCCTAAAGAAGCTGACACTAAAGCTGACATCAGAAGTATGAGCAGGTATCAGTCAGGTTAAAAAAAAAAGGACAGTGGGGAAGAGTGTCCAGGAAGGCATAACAGCCTGTGCAAAAGTCCTGGGGCAAGCAACAAAGTATATGGTACATTTGGGAAGTTGAAAAATTTTTAGGATGGTGGTGGATGAGGCTGGAGAGGTGGCCAGGGACCCAGATTTGCAGAACAGATTCTTGTTTGAATGTGATCTAAATGCCTCTTTCCCTTATATTCAGTTAATTTGGGACCCCTTTTTTTCCTGCACATCTCTCATTGTTTGAAAGTCACTTTCCTCCAACAGAAATCTGATTATTGTTGATGGAAAATTCTGCAATCCATCAGTCTACTTGAGGACTTGAGGACTATTGTACTGCCAGGCTCAGCAGTCCTGAGTACTCAGTCTTTATCAACAGATTCTTTTTTTTTTTTTTTTTTTTTTTTTTTCCTGAGACAGAGTCTCACTCTGTTGCCCTGGCTAGAGTGCAGGGGCATCACCATAGCTCACTGCAGCCTCCAACTCCTGGGCTCAAGAGATCCTCCTTCCTCAGCCTCCTGAGCAGCTGGGACTACAGGTGTGCACCACCATGCCTGGCTAATTTTTTTTCTATTTTCTGTAGAGAGGGGGTCTCACTCTTACTCAGACTGGTCTCAATCTCCTGAGCTCAAGTGATCCTCCCACCTCGGCCTCCCACAGTGCTGGGATTACAAGTGTGAGCCACCGCACCCAGCCCTATCAACAGATTCTTAAAGAGGCTCTCCCCTTCTGGGACATTCACAAAGTGCTTGGCCTGGTTCTTTATGAATTGACGAAAGGCTTCTCCAGGTTTGATTTGAGCGGTCTTGGAGCTACTTTTCCTTGAGTCCTGACATTGCCACCTGCAGCGATGGGGGGCCAAGGTGGGGAGATTCGGTTCCATTTCACTTGGAGGAAAGAGTCACTTTAGGACAGAAACCTGCAGGGCCGGAAGGAAGGAAGGAAGGAGAGAGGGTGGGAGGGAGAAGGGGAGGAGGAGGAAGAAAGGAACTCTTACCTAAAAACATTCCCCCAATATGGAAAAAACACCTTTTGTGTAACACCATGAAGCATCCCCCCAGCAGAGGCCGTCCTATGTCTTGCCCACAATCAGGAGACCTTTGTGAGGTCAGCACCTGGAAGGTCTGGTTCCATTCACATAGACATTTTCTACTTCTGGCCTCTCAGGTCCTAAAAAGCCTCGATATCTCATCAGTAGATCCCCTTGAGTTGCAAAATGTCCCGTCAGTTGATACGTAGCTGACGGCTGCAGACTCCCTCCGTTCCACCCCTCTGTGGAGGCACGACCTCGTGCAGGCAAGTCCGCTGAAATCCCTTCCCGGCAATCAGTTCCCACCCAAGCACCCCTTCCCGTACTTGCTGGGGTTCTCTCTCAGTCACGCTTGCCTCTCTTTCCTCACCCATTTCTGAACACAAAAACATGTTTGTGACTCTTCATCGCGACAGTAACCACATGTGCCATTTCTGCGTGTTCATGGCACTAATAGGTAATAATTGTTCTTTTATCTCCATCTCATGCCTCATTAATAGCACGATTACAGCCATCATTAGTTGCTATCAAGTCATCTCATCCCATGGTGGTGTGAGTCAGGTCCTCCCTGAAGACTTGGCTCAGATCGCAGATAGTATCAGAGCCACGTCCTTCCTACCTGCTCTCCTCCACCTGCATCGTGAAGAGGACGTGCAAAGCACATACCACGCAGCTTCCAAAACCGACTGACCGGAGCCAACCTCCTTGTGCACAGTGAAGAGGTGATTCTAGGAGGGGCTTGTCCAGGTCACACAACCAGCTAGTGGGGATCCCCTAGGAGTCTGCGGCTCTGCCCAGGTCACTGATGCTGGACATCTCTATGAGGTTGTAGGAGGTGATGTTGCAGAGAAAAGGATGAATTCAAGAGGTATTTAAGAAGTAAAATAGAGTGCTTCCTTGGTGGCAGAAATTATTCTAAGTGTTTGAGATATATTAACCCCTCACACAATAGTAAGGTGGGTATTACCCTCTCTTCTTTATGGACTAGGAAACTGAGCCACCAAGAGGTTACATACTTCAAGACACTAGGGTCAGAAATCCAAGCCAGAGAGTCTAATTTCAAAGAATACGTCCTTTACCATTATTCTTGCCTTCAATTGTCTGCTTGCTACAGAATGAAGAGTCCCCACCTGTATTTGCATCCTCTCCACCTGCGCTCCCACACCTCAACCCCAACACACACACAGTCTGTGGCAAGTCGGTAGGGATAGAAGCAACATGCAGGGTTGGGCGCGGTGGCTCACGCCTGTAATCCCAGCACTTTGTGAGGCTGAGGCGGGAGGATCACTTGAGGCCAGGAGTTCCAGACCAGCCTGGGCAATACAGCGAGACTCTGTCTCTGCAAAACAACTGAAAAATTAGCAGGACGTGGTGACGCACCCCTGTAGTCCCAGCTGCTCCGGAGGCTGAGGCGGGAGGATCGCTTGAGCCCAGGAGTCCAAGGCGGCAGTGAGCTGTGATCGCACCACTGCACTCCAGCCTGGGCAACAGAGAGGGATCCTGTCTCTACAAATCAATAAAATAAAATGTAGTATAATATAATAAGCAACATATAAGTGCCCGAGGGGTACACCACATCACAGAACACGGCCGTGCAAGGTGGGAGAACTCAGTCAAGGTTAGAGAGAAAACTGCTTTTGTTACCAGACCCGCTTCAGTTCCCCCACAGTAGTTTTGGATAACTTGTTTATTCTGCTGAGCTCACATGACGTTCTCAGAATGGCCCTGGAAAATAACCAAGCATTTCTTTCCTTGCTTTTTCATTGAGCCAATCTTTGGGCCATAAGAAGGGAAAAAAAGAGATCTCAGAAGTTCGAGAGCTGTCTTCAGAGCCCAGCTGCACCACTTTGGAGCCAACTTAACAAAACTTTTCTTAAACCTCTGTTTTCTCCGTGCAGTTGCACAGTTACTGTAAGGATTAGGGTTCCTCGTGCTCAAAATGCTCTGAAGGAATAAAGCACGTCCCTTAATCCCGTGACTCAGGTAAGTGAAGATCAAAGTAAAAGAACTACTGTACCTGAAACATAAGTATTCTGGGTTATTGATTGACAGCCTCCATGTATGCTTTATATACATTTTGTTTGAAAAGTAACATGTGTCATATGTATTCCTTGCCTTCATGGGAAATCAACTCCACTGGGCACAAAGCCGAGTTGCAAGAATACGTGTAAATAGGATCAAGATTTTTATCCTGCAACAATACCAACTACTACTGCTACCAGTATTACTGCTACTACTAAACATATTTGGATTTTTTTATGGTGAATGTACATGACGATACACACCAGAATGAACACAAAAATATGAAATAAATTAAAATAAAATAAAAGGTTTTGAGTGGATGCCTGAGAAATTACAGCTGCATGGCTGTCCTCTCCACTGCATTGCGAGCTCAGTGACTTGCAAAACTTTAATACTTTGATATATATGTTCAGGGAGGGAAGGACACTTAGGCGTCTTCCCAGATTGTGGCCAAGAAAATCCGACAAAATCCTGTCTGGCAAGGTGCTGCCTCATCTTGTCGAGCACCTATGAGTTGTTTACCCCCCAAGGGAGCCTGGGATGAGAAGGAGTTGCCAAAAGTCTTTGAGTAACACCGCCTCCTTTCATCACATGATAAGATCTCGCTGCTGTAACTCCCCACACAGGCAAAGGGAGCCCCAGAGGTCAGGACCTGAGGTTCAGATGGACCCATGGACTGGCGACTTAGATGTAAATACAGGCACCAGGCAGAGAAAGAGCTCTGTGGCTGCAAAGACAAATTCACAGATGTACCCAGGGGTGAGCACGAACAATTTCAGTACATGGCCATTCTCTGACTGTGTGAGAAGACAGGATATATCCACCATGCCTTGAACTCTCAGGAAACCAGTGTCTTGGAAGCACACGCATGTTCCATAAACCGTCTCTATTCACTCTTCTGCAAAACAGTCTAAGAGACTGGACTGCTTGGGGACCGGGAGCTCTTACTCACATTTACTTGAGAAATAAGTCAGTTTCAGGCGTAAGATGTCATTGTTGTTTTTGGTTTTGTTTTGTTTCATTGGTTTTTTTGTTTTGAGAAGGGGTCTTGCTTTGTCGCCCAGGCTAGAGTGCAGTGGTGTCATCATGGCTCACTGCAGCCTCCAGCTCCTGGGCTCAAGCGATCCTCCTGCCTCAGCCTCCTGAGTAGGTGGGACTACAGGCACAAGCCACTATACTAGGCTAATTTTTCTATTTTTTTGTAGAGACAAGGTCTCACTATGTTACTCAGGCTGGGCTCAAGTGATCCTCCCATCATGGCCTCCCAAATTGCTGGGATTACAGGCATGAGGCACTACACCCGGCCTGTTTATGTTCAAATAGCTAGAAAAAGCAGATTTTGAATGTTCCCAACACAAACAAATTATAAGTGTTTGAGGTGATGGATATGCTAATTACCCTGATTTGAGCATTACACGTTGTACACATGTATCAAAATATCACGCTGTCCCTCATAAATATGTACGGTTATTATGTGCCAATTAAAAATAATAACTAATTACCCTGATCTGATCACTATACATTGTATGTATCAAAACATTACTATGTACCCCATAAATATGTACAATTATTATGTGTCCATTTTTTAAAATCTAAAAGTAATAATAATAATGATTTTTACAAAATATATTCCTCCTGTCTTATTGAAACTTTGAGATGTTGGTCAAAGGGTGTAAAGTTTCAGGATGCCATTGTTGGCTGTGATTGTGAACAATGTCAACTGTCCCCTGATATCAATCCTTTATTGATTGAAAACCAAATACAGTGCAACGTGATAGCTGATACCACTATCGAGATGCAGAATATGGTCTTTTGTGTCTGGCCTCTTTCACTGAGTGTAATGCTTTCAAGGTTAATGGATCTACATAGCATTATTCCTTTTTGTGTCTGAATAATATCCCATTGTATGGACGGACCACATTCAGTTAATCCACTCATCCACTGATAGACATTTGGGTTGTTTCCACCTTTTGACAATTTTGAATAAGAATAGGCAAATCAAACAAACCCCGTTAAAAAATGGGCAAAGGACATGAACAGAAACTTTTCAAAAGAGGATAGACTAATGGCCAAGAAACATATGAAAAAACGCTCAACGTCTTTAATCATCAGGGAAATGCAAATCAAAACCACAATGAGATATCACGTGACTCCAGTGAGATTAGCTTTTGTCGAAAAGTCCCCAAATGACAAATGTTGGCGTGGATGCGGAGAGATAGGAACACTCATACACTGCTGGTGGGACTGCAAACTAGTACAACCTCTATGGAAATTAGTATGGAGATACCTCAAAGAACTAAAAGTAGAACCACCATTTGATCCAGCAATCCCTCTACTGGGTATTTACCCAAAGGAAAAAAAAAGACATTCTGTAATAAAGACATCTGCACTCAAATGTTTATAGCAGCACAATTCACAATTGCAAACATGTGGAATCAACCCAAGTGCCCATCAATACATGAGTGGATTAATAAAATGTGGTATGTGTATACCATGGAGGACTACTCAGCCATAAAAAACAATAGTGAACTAACACCTCTTGTATTACCCTGGATGGAGCTGGCGCCCATTCTCCTAAGTGAAGTTATCACAAGAACAGAAAAACAAGCACCACATATACTCACCATCAAATTGGTACTAACTGATCAACACTTACGTGCACACATGGAAGTAACATTCATCGGGTGTCGGACAGGTGGGAGGGGGAGGAGGGGATGGGTGTATTCACACCTAATGGGTGCGGGGCGCACTGTCTGGGGGATAGGCTCTGACTCGGGTGGTGCAAAGGCAATATATGTCACCTAAACATTTGTACCCCCATAATATTCTGAAATAAAACAAACAAACAAAAAAAAGGAATATGCAAATCCATAGATACAGAGAGCAGATTAATGGTTTCCAGGGGTGCTGGGAGAAGGGGGTGTAACTGCTTTAGTGGGTACAGGGTTTCCATTTGGGGTGATGTAAAAGTTCTGGGACTACATAGTGGTGATGGTGGCACAAAACATCGTGAATGTACTTAATGCTACTGAATTATACACTTTAAAATGGTTACAATGGTTAATTTTATGTTATATATGGCCTGAGTCCCACCAACTAAATTGGATCCAGGCTTTTTAATACTCCTTGAAACTCCCTCAGTGACCCCAATGAGCAGCCAAATTGGAAAACCAGTAGTATAAAGGAAGGGGAAAGTTGCCGCATGGATTGAGCATCAGCATGTCCTGGCATCTGGCTCAAGCATCCTCTCCTCTGAGACGCACCCTCGATCATCCTGTAGCCACCTCCAGTGATTCTCTGTCACTTCATCTGATCTGTTTCCATTGTAAACACATGACACCACTCGAATTATCTTGTTTACTAATTTGTTCACTTATTATCTATCCCCTCCCACAAAACCAGTAGTATGTGACCCTGTGATGCATTCTAATCACCCTGGGGCCCTTTTAAAAAAATATATCAAGCCTGGGCAACATAGCAAAACCCCATCTCTACAAAAAATTTTTAAAATTAGCCAGGCATGGTTGGTGGTGCACGCCTGTAGTCCCAGCTACTCGGGAGGCTGAGGCAGGAGGACCGCTTGAGCCCAGGAGTTTGAGGCTGCAGTGAGCTGTGATGATGCCACTGCACTCCAGCCTGGGTGACAGAGCGAGACCCTGTCTCAAAGAAAAAAAATTTCAGTATCTGAACTGCCACCTTGATCACTTAAATCAGGATCTCTGGGGGAGGTCCCAGGCTTCTGTATTTTTTAGAAGCTTCCAAGTCATTGCAACATGCAGCCATGAGAAGTGCTGCCCTGCTATGTAAGCTCCTGAAGGCTGTGTCTGTGTCCACAGCTCCAAGGACAGGGTCAGCCTCTGAACCTGCTGACTGGTCAGGTGGTGCCAAGTGACTTCGCAGAAATTATTTAATTTTGCCCTCAGAACAGTTAGTTCTCAGAAGTACGTTCTACAGGTGGGGCAATTCCACCTCAGAAAGGTTAGGCGATTTGCCTGCAGCCCAGCCAGAATGGGAATGCAGATTCAGGGATAGGCCAGCCCCGATCTCTGTGTTCAGCCAGGTCAGAGGCCTCCTCGGGGCTCCCACAGCCTCCTGTACCCGCATCTCAGCACCGGTCACCTTGACTTCTGTCTAAGGACTGTCTTGATCTCCCAGGAGAGCTCCATGAAGGAAGTTCACCCTCATAAAGTAAAACAATAAAATGATATCAAATCAAATAATAAGGTTAGACAACTATTATATTGGTGACAATAAATATATTTTGTCAATTTAATTAGTTGGTGAATTAGCTAACGGTTGCTCCAGCCCCAGGTGACACATCCGACTCTCACATTCTGATTCATACTCCACTAAGATTTCTTGGGCACCTATCATGTCCTCCACACTACAGAATGTGTATACTACTTTCTTTTTAAATTTTTTTATCAATGTTATTTTTAATTGACAGATAATTATACATATTTATGGGATATAACGTGATGTTTTGACACATGTATACAACATGAGATGATTGAATCAAGCTAATTAACATAACTATGACCTTACATACTTATCCTTTTCTATGATGTGACATTAGAAATTTACTCTCTTCGAATTTTGAAATATACAATACTCTATTATTACCTATAGTCACCCTGTCATGCAAAAGATCTCACAAACTTATTCCTCCTGTCTAACTGAAACTTTGAATGTCAATGAGCACAGCCATTATGGAAGATAGTACGGAGGTTCCCCAAAAAACTAAAATTAGAACTACCATAAGATCCAGCAATCCCACTGCTGGGTATACATCCAAAGGAAACAAACCCAATATGTTGAAGAGATATCTTCACTCCCAGGTTCATTGCACATATTATACGATTCCATTCCTGTGAAATGTCCAGAACAGGGACATCTGCAAAGACAGAAAGCAGATTAGTGTTTGCATGGGGCTAGGATTTATGGAGGGATTGGAGGTGATAGCTGGACAGTATTGTGTTTCTTTTTGGGGTGATGACAGTGTTCAAAAATGGGCTGTGGTAGTGGTTGCATCACTCTGTGAATATAGGGTTGGACACGTTAAGTGGCTGAATTGTGTGTTATGTGAATTGTATCTCATTTAAACTGTTAACATAAAATAATACAAAATAAAATGGTTGAAAAAGAATACAGGAGGAAGGTTATAAGGAAGAGAAGATGGGGGGGCTGAGGCAGCCAGGAAGCATTGGTTGAGGCAACTGGACTGGACCCTTTTAAGTTTCAATGCCAACTGTGCCAATTACTGATTGAGGGACATCATTTTTATAAGCCTCGGTTTCCCCATCTGCAAAATGGGAGCAACAATGCTGATCCCTCTGGGCTCTTGAGGACTGGACGAGATAATTAGCAAGTGAAGTTGGTGTTATCTGCACAGTGGAAGGTGAAACAGAGGAAATGGACGTAGTGATGGATGGTGATAACCAGATGAGCTGGACCTGGACGGTGGGGCAGAGGGGAGGCAGGCCTTGTGGTGGGGCTTGCACAAAAGCTCTGGCTAATTTTGGATGCTCTGTCTCAGCCAGCTTCGCCAGGGGGTGTCAGCTGGCTAAGCCTCACTATCATTCATTCCACTGGCATTTGGCTCCATTTCCACACCAAGGCTGTGCCAAGGGCGTGTCCCTCTTCTTGTGACATTTCTTGAGTGACAGAAAACTCACTGGCAATAAAGGGCCAGACGACTGTGCTGCCCCATTCATAGACAGGGCTCTCGGGAGAAACCTAGGAAGATTCCTCAGCATCAGCCCCTTCTCCAAGATCAGCACGTGGACCTGACTCCTCCTTGGCACCCAGCCCTGTGCTGGCAGCGAGGACAGTGGTGAAATTGGGCCTCACCTTAAGGGACGGCAGCTTCTAGAGTCGGTGAGTGATTTGGAAGATCTAGCTCTTCTTCCTCTCGCTGTCTCACACAAACACACGCACACACACTCCCCGCCTCCCTTCATGAATGGATGCTTTAGCTAGTTCGGGCAGAACTCGAGAAATTTCTATCCATTCATCCTTTCTTTTGTCTGCTCATTTGTTTATCATTTGTCTACTTAGCAAGTTCTCCCCAACATTGCCTCTGTGCCCATTCCCACGTGGCTCAGTCCTGAAAACCGACCTACCAGTGCACACACAAGAATAAGAGTCAAAAACACTGCTGTAACTCAAGTATAGACAGGCAGAGCTGAGGGAGTCTGGAGACGGGACAGGCAACTGCCAGGAGGTTAACAGGGATCATAAAACCTACCTTGCTTTGCCATTGCTGTCGAGCACCTGGCACTCTTTTCAGGTTCTTTTTGGACGGGAAAATCGAGTCTCAGAGAGGGGGTTAGATGCTCAAGGTCACACAGCTGGGAAGGGACCCAGGCAGGACTCGATTCTGGTTGATCTGGCTCCAGAGCTATCCTCCTTCTACTTCCTCTCTCATGACATTTGGTTCTTCTTTGCTCACAGCACTTGTTCTGTGTCTGTGTGTGTGTGTAAGAGAGAAAGGAAAAAAGGGAGGGAGAGAGAGAGTTAATATTCATTTCTGTCATAGACTAGAGCTACATAGGGGCAGGATGAATGAATGGTAGATAGGTAGGTGAATGGGTGGACAAGTGGACGGATGGATGGATGGATGGGTGAGTGTATAAATGGGTAGATGGAAAGGTGGATGGGTAGATAGGTTTATGAATGAATGGATGGGCAGATGGATGGATGGATGGATGGGTGAGTGTATAAATGGGTAGATGGAAAGGTGGATGGGTAGATAGGTTTATGAATGAATGGATGGGCAGATGGATGGATGGATGGATGGTTGAGTGTATAAATGGGTAGATGGAAAGGTGGATGGGTAGATAGGTTTATGAATGAATGGATGGGCAGATGGATGGATGGATGGATGGGTGAGTGTATAAATGGGTAGATGGAAAGGTGGATGGGTAAATAGGTTTATGAATGAATGGATGGGCAGGTGGATGGATGGATGGATGGATGATGGAATGGGTGGTGAGTGGATATATGGTGAGATGGAAGGATGGATGGGCAGATGGAGGGATGGTTGGGTATATGGACGGGTGGATGAATGGATGGGTGAGTGGGTGGGTGGATGGATAATAGGGGAAGGCATAGCAGACATTATGCCACCAAAATTGTCAGGGAAGCGTCTTGACCAGTACAGAACCATTCAAGGCTGAGGAGGAAGTGTAGGAAAAGACAAAGAGATGAGGAAATGCCAAGAGTATGGCAGAAGTCCTTCTGTTCAGCCAGAGAGTAGAACAGGACTCAGAGATGGGAATGGAGAACTTGGACAGATGTTCAGGCTCAAGGCAGAGGGAGGGAGGTGGATTGACTCCCACATGTTGGAGACCCACTGGGACAATTTCAAAGTGGTGCTCCCCACTTTGATGACATTCTCATTAAAACCCAACTCCAAGGCATGTTCTTGTTGATGTCTCCCCATCCAGTCGCCTCCTGGGTAGAAGAGGGAATACATGGGCCACTTGCCCTACTCATCAATCCAGGGCCTTCGGGGGGAAGTCCAGTCAATTACAGGAGGGTGAACATCCCAAAGGAGATATAGGGAGGTCCCAGAGGGATGGTAATTGTGGGGCTGGCCCAGCAGGTGTTCCAAGGACATCCAGCGATGGAAGACACTCCAGGATTGTCATTCTAGAGATGACATGTTTCATGGATTGTCATCTCTTGCCCATGTCTGACCATGTACCATGTCCCCCCCACTGGGGTCCTATTCAGTCTCAAAAGTCCATACAGATAAGCCATTCTGTCCTCTGAGCCCCTCTGCCTCCCCTGAGAGATCTTTAACCTATCTTCTCTTGACCCTCCAGGACCAGACCAGCGTGCTGAGAGCCAGACTCAGTCGGAGAAGAAATGAGCAATCCTCAGCCTTTGGAGGAGGTGGGCTGGGTGCAGGTTGAGGGGAGGGGAAGCATATTGGGAGAAAGGAGTTGAGGATCTTAACATTTTGGAAAGAATGGAGGTGTTATTGAAGTTGTTCATTTTGATCATTTGATTAAGATGTTGTCTACCAGGTTTCTCCACTATAAATTGACTCTTTCCTTTGAAATTAGTATTTCATAGGGAGGTACTTTGGACTACGGGGATATCAAGCTTCTCATTTATCTTTTTATTTATATCTATACGGAATCCTGATTTCCTATGTTGTCCTATATAATTTGTTACTATCATTCATTTTGACTCTCAAATTGCCCAGTGTGGCCAGCCAATGGAGCATCTTCAAGATGACTTCTATGTTCTTCTAGCAAGCGTCCATGACCCCTTGAGCAATTCCTTCCTTTAAGCACAAGATGTTTTAGGCTCGTCTTGTTCATTCCCTGCTTTAGACATGGAATCAGCCATTTGTCTGAGGAGCCTGGGTTCCTGCTAGTGGAGAATGGTATTTAGAAGTCAAGATCTGATGCTAGAGGTAGTCATTAATATTGTGGTATCACTGTTTCTATGTCCTCTTACTGAAGAGAGCTAGAGAATATTTGTACAAATATTCCTATATTTTAAAAAAAGAAGAAGAAAGGAAGGAAGGATAGAGGGAGTGAAAAAAATCATGACCTGGACTCACAGCTAGAAGGTGCTTTGTGATCATCCAGATGGCAAAAAAAAGACTCAGAGGTAGAAAGTAATTTTCCCAAGTTCACGCTGGGCTAAAACAGAGCCAGACCGGAGTCTGGGTTGCTAGATTTGGCAAATAAAAATAAAGGATGCCCAATTAAATGTGAATTTCACATCAACAACAAATAATTTTGTAGTATAAGTATATCCCATGCAATATTTGGGACACACTTATATTAAAAACGTATTTGTTTTTGATTCGAATTTTTTTTTTTCAGAGACAGGGTCTCGCTCTGTCCCCCAGGCTGGAGTGCAGTGGCATGATTATAGCTCACTGCAGCCTCAAACCTGGGAACTCAAGTGATCCTTGTGTCTCAGCCTCCCGAGTAGCTGGGACTACAAGCACACCACCACTCCTGGATAATTTTTTTATTCATTGTAGAGATGGGGTCTCTCTATGTTGCCCAGGCTGATCTTGAACTCCCGGCCTGAAGTGATCCTCCTGCCTCGGCCTCCCAAAGTGCTGAGATTACAGGCGTGAGCCACCCCACCCAGCCTTATTTTAATGTAACTGGACGTCCTGTAATTTACCTAACAACTCTAACCTGGGGCCTCTTTTGGCTACATCTGCTTCTCCTTAAACCTTCCCTTGTTGATTTTTGTCATCTCTTGGTCCAGGAGGCATATGACATGTCAGGCGCCCGCCTGGCCCTAACGCTTTGTGTCACCAAAGCCCGGGAAGGTTCAGAGGCAGACCTGGACGCCCTGGAACGCATGTTCCGACAGCTGGGATTTGAAAGTACCATGAAGAGAGACCCCACTGCCCAGGTACTGGGCTGCCAGCTCCAGGGAGGAAGGGTCTGGGTCGGACGGGTGGGCTCTGAGGACCCACCTCGGTCTGGTCATTCTTTTCACTCCAGCAATTCCAGGAAGAGTTAGAAAAATTCCAGCAGGCCATAGATACCCGGGCAGACCCTGTCAGCTGCGCCTTTGTGGTGCTCATGGCACACGGGGCAGAAGGCTTCCTCAAGGGGGAAGACGAGGAGATGGTCGAGCTGGAGAACCTCTTCGAGGTCCTGAACAACAAGAACTGCCAGGCCCTGAGAGCCAAGCCCAAGGTGTACATCATTCAGGCCTGTCGAGGAGGTGCGGACAGACCCAAAAACACAGAGTCTGTGTTTTTAATCCAACCCAATCCCAGATCCAAAGCCCCGACTAAGCCTGGCGTACCACCAGACCGTTTTCTTTTCTTTTCTTCTCTTTACTTTTCTTTTCTTTTCTTTTCTTTTCTTTTCTTTTCGTCACATGAGCTAGAGAGCAGTGGCCTCATCATAGCTCACTGCAGCCTCCAACTCCTGGCCTCAAGCGATCCTCCTGCCTTGGCCTCCCAAAGTGCTGGGATTACAGGCGTGAGCCCCCATGCCCGGCCCCTTCTGCTTTTCTTACCTTTCTTTCTGACTTTGCCTCTCCTCTTCTTGGTGTTTCAGAACAAAGGGACCCTGGAGAAGCAGTGGGTGGAGATGACATTGTGATGATCGCTGAAGACAGCCCCCACACCATCCCCACTTACACGGACGCCCTCCACGTCTACTCCACAGTGGAGGGTATGAGCTCCCAGCTGGCCCAGGGTGGCCTCTGCTCCTCTGTCCCGCCCACCACTGCTGACCCCTGAGCCTCTCCTCCAGGACCCACCCCCTTCCAGGGCTCCCTCTCCCCACCCTCCCCGGGAGCTCCCCCGAGCCCACCTCTCTGGAATCCCCCAGGGTACATTTCCTATAGACATGATCAGGACGGCTCCTGCTTCATCCAGACCTTGGTTGATGTGTTCACGGAGAGGAAAGGACCCATCTTGGAGCTTCTGACAGAGGTGAGCTGGAACAAGGTATCTGGAACCCCTGCCTAGGCAGAGCAGGGTACAGGCAGAGCAGGCTGAGCCTCCTCCAGACCTCTCTCCATCTCCCCCAGCCCCAAATCCAACCTGGGTCCCAACACAGAAACCAGGATGCCCATCATCCAACAACCTTCTCTAACGCAGGAAATCCCAAAGCCCGCAGGACGGGAGATAGTTTAATGAAGTACAGATAAGCATCTATAAACAAACCCCTTGGAATTAACCAATGTTTGGGCAAAATTTTTCTTCTGATGGTTGCGTGTTTTTATTGTGAGTTAGAAAAAATGTCCGGCCAATGAGTCCATAGAAACTATGGTGTAGGAGAAGACCATAAAGGTCTCTCCTCTCAGGACATGGATACCCACCTGCCCTGTCCTCCATCCTTCTCCCCATAAGCCCATTACACCAACTCCCCCAGGGGCCCAGCCCCCAAGCTGACCACGCTTTGTTGCTGCAGGTGACCCGGCGGATGGCAGAAGCAGAGCTGGTTCAGGAAGGGAAGGCGAGGAAAGTGAACCCCGAAATCCAAAGTACCCTCCGGAGGCGGCTCTATCTGCAGTAGAAGTAGAAAGGACAGGGAGGGTCTGTCCTTCAGGGAATCTCTCTGCCCCACAGCTATTTACAGGCAGTTCTCACCACTCCCCGAGATCTTCTCTTCCCAAGGCTAAATGGCACCCGGTTCCTCTTACATCACAGCCCTCATGCAGGTCCTCCTTTAATCTGTCCCTGTCCTTCTTAGAGCAAGCCAGCCAAAACTTAGCACAAGTCATGATGGTAACATTAATGTCACCTCCCTCAGGCTGGGTGCTCTGCCTCTATTAATGCAACCTAAGAGTGCATTCACTTATCCCGCTTTCCGCTCCTGCACTCTTATTTCTCCCATGAAGCAGAAACTAAATAAAGCTCAAGATTTTCCACCAAAAAAAAAAAAGACAATGCCCACTCACCACCTCTCACCCCAGTCAAACTTTTGCTGGGTCTACTGAACTTGTCTCCCGTCTCCCCCACCATGAGTTCACTCTCCAACAAGGGTAATGTCCTCTCACTCACCCCTGCCTCTAAGCCTTTGCCATCACCAGTTTCCCCAAGCTGGGGACTCCCCCTCCCTTCTCTTTCCCAATACCTCCCACTCCTGCGTTTTGCAGAAAGCCACTCCAAATAGCCCTTCCAATTGATACTGTCCTCTCACCCAGGATGAGACGCTGGAAATGGCCATTTCTGGAGGGCAGGGAACATGTCTTTGATCAGCATAACGAGTGTCCAGTAAACAATTGTTGAGCTTTGAAAGAATGTGTTGGAGTCTTCACTCTGTGCTTAAACCACGAGGCTGTTATGAAAGGACTTGGGGATTTGATCTCTTTTTCCCGATGGGCAGCTTCCTCCGGGGTGTGTCTCTCACGGGTGGAGAAACGGGAGCCTCGTCCTGTCTCTTTCATTAAAGCAGATGTGTTGGGAATTTGTAAAGTTACGGGCCACATTTCCATGCTGAATGGCTGTATTTTCCATGATTGCTCTATCTCCATAATGTTCCCAAGGAAGTATCCAGACGCAGCAACGTAGCTTTACAGAACTATAAGGGACCTTAGAGATCAGCTAGTTATAGTATCACAAGTATTTAGCAAGTGTACCCCATCTCTCTCTCTCTATCTGGTGCCACAGAGCTAAAAAAAAAAATGGTGGTTACCAGAGCCTGTAGTCCCAGGTACTTGGGAGGTTGAGGCAGGAGCCCTGCTTGAGGCCAAGAGTTCAAGACCAACCTGGGCAACATAGTGAGACCCTGTCTCCACAAAAAAATTTTAAAAATTAGCTGGGCGTGGTGGCATGCACCTGTAGTCCCAGACACTTAGGAGGCTGAGGTGGGAGGACTGCTTGAGCCGGGGAGTTTGAGGCTACAGTGAGCTGTGATCATGCCTCTGCACTCCAGCCTGGGTGACAGAGCAAGATCCCATCTCTAAAAATAAACAAATAAATAAATACAATAAAAATGTGGTTACCAGAGTCTGGGAAGGGAAGGAGGGAGCTGTGGATGAACAGAAGTTGGTTAGTGGGTGTGAAAATACAGCTAGATAGAATGAATAAGTTCTAGTATTCAATAGTACAGCAGGCAAATTATAGTTAATAATAATTTGTTGTCTATTTCAAAACAGCTAGAGGATAAGATCTGTCATGTTCCAACACAAAGAAAAGATAAATGTTTGAAGTGATGGGTATCCCAATTACCCTGATACATGTATCAAAAGATCACATGTACCCCAAAAATATGTACAACTATGATATAGCAATAAAAAACAGAATTACTATATGACCCAGCAATCCCTATTGTAAGTATTTGTCCAAAGGAAACGAAACCAGGATCTTGTAAAGATATCTGCACTCCCGTGTTCATTGAAGCGTTATTCACAATAACCTCGATGTGGAAAAATCAAAGTGTCTGTCAACAGACGGATGGATAAGGAAAATGTGGGGGGTGTGTATATATATATATATATGGAATTTTATTCAGCTTTTAAAAAGAAGGAAAGGCCGGGTGTGGTAGTTCACGCTTATAATCGTAGCACTCTGGGAGGCTGAGGCGGGAGGGTCACTTGAGGTCGGGAGTTCGAGGCCAGCCTGAGCAAGAGTGAGACCCCATCTCTACTAAAAACAGCAAAAATTAGCTGGGCATGGTGTCGTGCACCTGTAGTCCCAGCTACTCGGGAGGCTGAGGCAGGAGGACCACTTGAGCCCGGGAGTTGGAGGCTGCAGTGAGCTGTGATGATGCCACTGCACTCCAGCCTGGGCAACACAGTGAGACTCTATCTCAAAAAATAAAAATATAAAAAGAAGGAAACTATGCCATTTGCTATAACATGGATGGACTGGGAGGACATTACGCCAAGTGAAATAAACCAGACACACAAGTGAAAATACAGCATGATCTCACTTATATGTGGAATATAAAAAAAAAAAATCAAACACACAGGTAGACTAATAAGACAGTGGTTATAGGAAAGGAACGGTGGGAGCAGAGGTGGAGATTGTATCCTGTTGTAGGTCAAAGGATACAAAGTAGCAGATATGCAGGATGAACAAGTCCAGAGATCTAGTCTACAATATGAGAGCTATACTTAATTATTAATAATATTGTACTGACTCCAGATTTTTGCCAAAAGAGTAGATTTTAGGTGCTCTTGCCGCACACAAAACAATGGATGGCTATGTGAGATGGTGGGTGTGTTAATTTGCTTGACTATACCAACTTTTTCACTACCTATGTGTATATCTAAACATCCTGCTGTACCTTAAATATATACAATAAAATTTTTTAAATGCCAATTTTGCCTAAATCGACCAAAGTTGCTCACCACCAAGAATTGGTACTTCATACAACAGGCTACACAGCACTGAAATCCATGGTTTTGTTCTTCAACACGCCCGATTAAAGGTTTTCCCCAACTATTAAATATGGATTTGTAAGTTTAGCCTGGAAATTTATAATTAAGCATCAGAGGCCAATCCAGGTTTTGTAGGACCTGGGTGGTTGGTGCAGGAAGAGTCCCTCTTTAAGGGGACTCTTAAATAGAGAGTCCTTCTTTATTTTTTCATACAAAAATACTAACGCAGAATTAGTACAGTCACATGAGCACGTTGTCAGCATCTCTCCCCAGGCCTCAGAGGGGCCGGTGAAAGTGAGGGCCCTGCAGCTTATGCGGTGTCAGCTTCTAGGCAATTCCACCTCTGTCCAGCCTCTGTTCCCCAAGACATTATCCAACAGCAGCAGCAATAGTCATTTTAAAACGGAAGTCTGAGGCCAGGGGCAGTAGCTCATGCCTGTAATCCTAGCACTTTGGGAGGACCTGGTGGGAGGATTGCTTGAGGCCAGGATTTGGAGACAAAAAACAAACAAACAAAAAACAGCAAATCTGACCTGCTGTGCATCTTCTTAAAATCTTTCTGTGATCTCCCACTGCTCCCTGGATGAGGAATAAAGACTTGACTTCCAGATGCCTGCATCTTTTCATCTCTGTCAGTGTTTCTGCCCTAACGACTTTGGACTTATTTTTTCCCCAAATATGCTCTTTCCTGTTTCAGATCCCTCTGCCTAGATCATTCCTCTTAACCACTTTGTTATCCCTCGTATAGCAGATATTGCAGCTGGAATATCATTTTTTCAGGGATGTCTCCTGGTCCATCACCCCAGACAAGACCAAAGCGAACAGTTCTTTGTAGACTTTTTCTCCAGACTATATATATATACTATATATATTTACAGAAGCCATGAAATTTTTAAAAATTTTTCAACCCAAAATAATCAAAAGAGTCAGAATCTAGTGTAAAGAGAGCTTATTCAAGTGCAAAGTTTGAGGACAGGCAGCCCAGGAAGCAGAGATGCCGAAGAATGGTAGTCAGCGTTCCAAAATGTAGAAGTTTGGAATCTTTTATATAGACAAAGTTTAGGGAAGTTTGACAGAATTTCAACATCTTTCTGTGTAAGGCTTAAAGCAGAGTTACAACAATCAAATTAGTCGAGGTGGTCTTTTTCTTTCAGGAAAGGTACATTTAACATTTCATACTGAAGATGTAAGTGTTGTGGGGTCTTGCGTGCTGTCTGGTCTGAGTTAGGTATAGGACAATAAAGGAGGCAGTTAATCTGTAACAAAGATCAGTAATTGTAAGTGAGGGAAGGTCTGGTCTCTGGTCTCTCCTAGTCATTTATAGAACAAGAACAATGAAGAAGAGAGTTATAATCTAAGCAACAGAATTGCAGGCCAGGCATGGTGGCTCACGCACTCTGGGAGGCCAAGGTGGGAGGATGACTTGAGGTCAGGAGTTCAAGAACAGCCTGAGCAAGAGCAAGACCCCGTCTCTACTAAAAATAGAAAAATTAGCCAGGTGTTGTAGCGTGCACCTGTAGTCCCAGAAACTTGGGAGGCTGAGGCAAGAGGATCGCTTGAGCCCAGGAGTTGGAGGCTGCAGTGAGCCACAATGATGCCACTGCACTCTACCCAGGGCAACAGAGTGAGACTCGGTCTCCAAAAGGAAAAAAGAAAAAAAGAAACAGAATTGCAAACATGCTATGTGACTCAGTCTTCAGGGCTTAGCTTCCCCCTTGGCATAATATAATAAATTTAGAGGGTCTTGAAATTTTATTTTCTTTTACAAAATCCACTTCCTATATCTATGAGTAGTTTCCATTTAATCATGTTCAAATTTTATTTACTAACAAGGAAGCGCAAGCAATTTCCAAAAGCCCCAAGGTCAGCCCCCAGTTCAGCGTGAGATACAAGAGAAGTGTTAGGATTTTTAGCTTTGAGAACTTGGAACATGAACAGGTTCACCTTCATTCTGATTGGTTGGGTTGTTTGGGAATAAAATATTTCATCTCTTTATGAAGTTGTTCTCACAGATGATCAATTATAAGAAAGGAGGTCACCCTCGCCCCTGCCAGTTCATGAAGCCAATCACCCTACTGCTGCATGTCCACACCCACCGCCTCAAGGCTGTTCTCCTTACTCCCAGTTGGCTTCCTGCTAACTTCTGACAGATGAGGCACGAGAGAGAGAGACAGAGGAGGAAGATGGGACTGGATTCTTCCTGTTTGGGTTGCCAGTAGCATCAGATCATTCCAGTTTTGAACTTTTTTTTTTTTTGCCCCACATGCAAAATCAGCATGATTGTGCCCTCTCAAATATACTACCACCAGCTCGTCGGCAACTCTGTCTTGCACCGATGGGTAGAAATGCACATGGCACCATCTTCCTCCTCCTTTAAGCTTCTAGAGTATGATGACCTCTTCCTTTTGTGTCCCAGGTCTAGGCTACTGGTCAGCTGATTGTGAACCCTAGTGTTAACCTAGTCCTAGTTAACTAGTCTTGCCTACTTGCCTTTCCAGATCTTCACGACATGTTTAACCAATTCCCATGTTAAATTCTTTCTGTGAAAATACCTTGAGGGCCAGGCGTGGTGGCACAAGCCTGGAATCCCAGCACTTTGGGAGGTCAAGGGTAGGGGAGGATTGCTTGAGGCCAGGAGTTTGAGACCAGCCTAGGCAACCAGCCTAGGCAACATAGTAAGAACCCATCTCTACAAACATAAAAAAATGTAAAAAATTAGCCAATCATGGTAGTGCATACCTGTAGTCCTAGCTACTCGGGAGGCTGAGGCAGGAGGATTGCCAGAGCCCAGGAGTTCGAGGCTGCAGTGAGCTATGATCACTCCACTGCACTCCATTCTGAGTGACAGAGCAAGATCTTGTCTCTAAATAAATAAAACAAAAATAATAACTGTGGTAGTAACAGTTATTACAACAGGGTGTAATCATCATGGATTATAAAGTAAGAGAAATAGACCTAGAATATCTAATCCATGTAAATGAATTTGTCAGTTGTAATCTGTTGCTATTAGAATACAACGTACATTCTGATTGGCAAATCATAAGTTTTGATATTTTACTTGAGAAGAATTTAGATTTTGCTCCTGGTGCTTGGGATTATGAATGCTACTGTGTCATTCAACCATTCCACACTACCCTGGATAGGTTTGACCTTTAAAGGCAACATACCTATTCCTTTGGACAGATTGTTGTGAGAGGAGGGTTGGAAGAGATTAAGAAACAGATATTGAGTATTTCCTGATCACACCCAACATTTTCTCATTGATTATTCTGTAGAAACCAGTATTGGTGGGAAGACTGAATAAATGACCCTCCCATCTAAACCACAGAATTAAAGAATGTTTGCACACTCAGAAGGCACACCCCTGGTTGTTCACGTTGACTGTACATATATCCAAATGGGATTTCTGTATTACGGGCTCCCAAACTTTGGTCTTTTGCATCATCCCATATCTACAGACCCCTGTGTTATTATTCCATTGATATTTTCTTTAAAACAATTCTATTTTTTAATTTAAAAGAAAACTGTTATCTGCACAATGGAGTATTATTTGGCATTAAAAGGGAATGAAGGACTATTACACACCACAACGTGGACGAAGCTTGACAATGCTACGCTAAGTGGGAAAAGCCAGTTGCAGAAAGCCACATGTTGTATGATTCCATTTATATGAAATGTCCAGAACAGGCAAATTCATAGAGATAGGAAGCAGATTAGCAGTCGCCGGGGGTTGAGGGTTGGGGGGAAATGGGGAGTGACTACTTAATGGATATAGGGTTTCCTTTGGGGGTGATGAAAAAGTTTTGGAATTGGGTGGTAGTGATAGTGAACAACTCTTTGACTCTACCAAAAACCATTGAACTGTATACTTTCAAAGGGTGAATTTTATCTTGTGTGAATTATATATCAGTAAAACTGTTATTTTTAAAAGGAAACGGTAACTATTATAAGCAGAAAGTTAGTATCACTTGTCACAACAGGAGATAACCATACCAAAAATATAGATACATTTAAATTTTTTAATGTTCACATATGAACCACTAAAAGTCTCAATGTACCACCAGCAGTATGTGTTCCACATACTGCCTTTCCGTACCACAAAAAGAAGAATGGTATCCTACTCTGTACCTGTTTGTGCACATGTACAAATATTTCCCTAGGAGTAGAATTGCTAGTTCAAAGGGTATGAACATTTTTTTGATAGACTTGTTCACTCACTCATTGCATTAAAATAATTTAAGTCCCTATCAGATATCCAATACTGTACTAGGGGCTGGAAATACTGTGATCGACAAAGAGAGAAAGTCTTTGATCTCATGGAACTTACATTCTAGTGATGAGACGGCCCCTAAACAAATACATAACACTACAATATGCTTTTGGGCAGTTTTGAGTATAATGGAGAAAAATAAAACATCATAAGGGTAAGAGAATAATTGGAACAACATGCTTTTTTATTGTGGTAAAAATACATATAACTTAAAATGTATCACTTTTATCATTTTATAGTGTACAATTTAGTAGCATTTAGTTCATTCACAATGTTGTACAACCATCACCTCTATTTAATTGCAGAACATTTCCATCACCCCAAAAGGAAACCCCAATCCCAAGTGGGTGGTCAGGGAGATGACATTTGAGCAGGGATCTGAAAAAAGAGCAAGTAAGAACCACGTGAAGATCTGATGGTCTTTGCATACTACATTCACCCCACATCGATATACTCCTGTACTATTATTTTGTTCATATTTTCCTTTAAAGCAATTCTATCTCTTACTTAAAAGTACACTGTTATCCACACGAGGGACCATTATTTGGCAATAAAAAAGAATGAAGTACAGTTGTCTCTTGGTATCTGTGAGGTATTGGTTCCAAGACCCCTGCGGACACCAAAATCCAAGGATACTCAAGTCCTTTATATAAAATGGTGTAATATTTGCGTATAACCTAAGCACTTCCTCCTATATAGTTAAATCATGTCTAGATTATGCATATTACCTAATACAATGTAAATGCTACATATATATTTATTATACTGTATTTGTTTTTTTATTTGTATTATTTATTTTTGTATTATTTTTTATTGGGTTTTTTTAACATATTTTAAGTCCTCAATTGGTTGGGTTTGGGACAAGGGCCGAGGGGTGGGGAACCTGTGGCCTCAAGGCCCCATGTGGCCCTCCAGATCCCCAAGTACAGCCCCTTGAAGAATCCAAACTTCACAGAACAAATCCCTTTATTCAAAGGGGTGCAGCCAGAGACTTCTTGGTGGCTTTAGGATAAAAGCAAAGACCCACAGGTAGAAATATTGAGGAACCAGATTTTAGCTTAACCTCAGGAAGAAGCTTCTAGCACCATGAACTATTCCCCAATGAAACCATTCTGCTCTGAATTTCAAGATCTCTCTCCTCACCACTCCAAACCTACTTAAGCAGAACACACTCACAATAATCCCCAGAAAAGAATAAACAAGTCTCAGACAAGCACACAAGGAAGTGTTCTGCATTAGCAGTTAAAGAAATGGAAATTCCACCAGCCCTTCAGGGACCCGTTAAAACCTGACCCAATTAGCACAGAGATTTATGAGCTAGCGGGTGAAACTCCCTGTGGTACTAAAAATTGTTATAACCTTTGGGAAACAGGGTCTCTGTCAAAAGTTGTAAAAATATTCACTCCCTTTGATCCAATAATTCCATTTTGGGGAAGTTATCATAAAGAAATAATGCAACAAAAGAAGAAAAATTTTAAAGTGCTTATTTCAGCCTTGTCTACAATTTTTAAAAGCAGCAAAAGGCTTAACTCAGACATTATTTACACACTCTCTGGAATGATAAGCAGCACTGAGTGGTAATTATGAAGGGTATGTAGCAAAAGGGGGAGAGTAATCATATAATGTTAGGTGAAGAAAAACACAGAGGGAAATGATATGTTCCATGCACTCCCAACTAAGCCCAAATAAATGTGCATATGGGCCCAGAGGAGAAGGAAGCTAAACAGTGCAATATTCTCCAAATATAGCATGATTTTTTTTGCACATGCTGTTTCCTCTGCCTGGAACGTTCTCTCTCTTTCTCTCTGTCTCTCTCTCTCTCACACACACACACACACACATGCACACATTTATATATACACACATACACTCACATATACCCATACATATATGCCCACACAATATACATAGACACACATATGTACACATTCACATGCATGTCAATGGAAAAGAAGCCGAACTCTGTAAAATAATTTTAAAGAGGTTTATTCTGAGCCAAACTTGAGAACCATGACCCGGAGCCGCACCCAAGAAGCCTTGAGCAAGTGGACTTGCTGTGGTTGGGTTACAGTTTGGTTTTATACATTTTAGGGAGATAGGGGTTACAGGTAAAGTCATAAATCAATACATGGGAGGCATATATTGGCTTCCTCCAAAAAGGCGGGCTATCTTGAAGGGGGGGTGTTACGAATCATAGGTGGGTTTAGGGATTCTTTAGCTGACAATTGGCTGAAAAAGTTAGGCTTTATCTAAAAGACCAGAAAGGAAATGCTTAAGTTAAGATAAAAGGTCTGAGCACTCTGGGAGGTCCAGACAGGAAGATCTTTCTTAAGATAAGGACTTGCTAGGATGTTTGAGTTAAGACAAGGAGGGGGTCTTCTATCTTTTGGATGATGCTAATGCTATACCAGAATCAGGTTGGGAAGTAAACCTGCACTATATTTGGTTAACAAAACCTGTTTACTGAGATTCTATCATTTGTAGGTGTGACTCATTAGGCCCCCTTAGAAAGGAATTTGGGCAAAAGAGAAAGATCAGAGTTCAGTCCTCATGCACATTCATGTGCACATATAAACATGCCTATGCAATATATATACACACACATAGACACACATAAGTACACATTCACATACACATATATATGTTTATATATACACTCTTATGGGCTGAACTGTGTCCCCAAAAATTCATGTTGAAGTCTTAGTGCTGTAAACTTAAATAAAATCTTAAGCCTCCCTGCCAGCTGAACAGACCCCCCTTGGCCAAGGAAACCCCAGAAAAACCTTAAAACCGAGTTCCCAGCCATGAAGGAAAGGGAGGTCCAACATGCCTCATTATTACTCCTTCCCTTTGGAGTTTGGATACAATTGACCAACATTAATGTTAAAACAGAGATCATAAAACTGACAAAACTGACGCTTTCTAACAATAAGATACCAAATTATTAACAGAACCTAAGGCCATGCATGGCAAAGGTTAAATCACACCCACAGGCCATCAGTTTGCTTAACAGACCACTTGAGTCATTAAATTGTGGTTTGTCTCTGATTAACAGACTTCTTTGTCTTAACTTAAAACATTCCAAGCCTTTAGACAAAGCTTTATTTCTTTAACCAATTATAAGTCAAAGAATCTTTAAACCCACCTATAACCTGTAAGCTCCCTATATACACGCTTCAAGATGTCCCACCTTTTTGGGCCACGCCAATATATACCTTCCATTTATGATTTCTCCTGCAACTCCTGTCTCCCTAAAATGTGTAAAACCAAACTGTGACCCGACCACCTCAGGACCACTTACTCAAGCCCTCTTGGGCATGGCTCCCTGGGCCAAGATCACACATATTTGGCTCAGAATAAACCTCTTTAAATTATTTTACAGCGTTTGAGTTTTTTTCTGTTCACGGAAGTGACATTGACTGTGAGACTCCTGTAGGAGCTAAGGGAAAACTTCCCCTTTGCCTTCTGAAGGTTCACTGAAAATTCACCGAAAACTCACAAAGGCAGATTAATGGAAGAAATGATATGCAAATATTAGCATGCCCAGGGGAGAATCACAGAGTGACTGTCAGTATCCCAATGGGGTACAGGTAGTTGTATACTCTTCTTCTTAGAAAACAGGGAGATGGGGAAGTGTGGATAATTTTAGGCTGGGGTAGTACGTGACTTTTAGAGTAATTCAATGGGCTTGAAGAACATACAATGAATGGCCTGGGACAAAGTCTCTTGGGCCCACACAGCAGACAATGGTTCATGATAAAAGTCTGTCCAGGTATGTTGACAGACTTCAGTCTTTCTCCCTATAATATAAGTTCACTTAATGAAAATTCAGGGAAGGAACCAGAGATAATTGTTTTCTTCTTTGGCAGTCCTGGACTTCATAGCCAGATCAGAGAACTTCAGAGAACAACTTCATTTTGTGCCTTAGGAGACACAGAGGATGGAGAATTGGGGGCTTGGGGGAAAGTCAGAGAGAGCTTGAGAGAAGGACAGAGAGAGCTCGTCAAAGTACCATGTTTTGGGGTCTTAGTTTCTGAGCCCCAACATTACTATATCTCCCACATTGTGCTAGGTTCTTTACATGAACACTTCATTTAACTTCATGTTCACAGTGACCCTGCACAAAACATATCATTATCTGTCTTCAGAGAAGAGATGGAAGCTACAAGAGATGAGTGTCCCCACTCAAGGTCACAAGCCAGTGAGTGACACAAGCCAGTTCCATCTGTGCCTGGAGCTCTTCCCACATCTGATTTCCTAATGGAGGCACAAGGATTACTCAGGCTTCACACCCAGGACAGGGACAGTGACGCCAGAACAAACCTCTGAGCCACCATGAGGCAAGGGCAAAGGTGATGGAGCAGGAGGGACCTCAAGCCAGTGTCAGGGTGTGGCAGAGCCTTGTTCTAGCTGTTGGGAAAGAGTTTGACTGTCCTAATCTGGGAGGTGGCCTGCCACGAGACAACTCACAGAACTGCCAGTTACCAGGGCTTCACAGAGCTAAAGAACCTATGCTTCATCCCACCTTCCTTCTGCTCCTAAAGCCTAAAGGAAAGGAGTATGGAAACTGAGCCTCAGGGACTAGTAAAAAATATTGACAGTCATTCTCAGACCATGGTAGGCAGAGAACTCCTTAGCACTGTAGTTCTCGATCCTGCTTATACATCAGAGTCATCATACCTCTGAAGCTAAGCCCAGAAATTCTGATTCAATAAGTCTGAAGTAAATCCCAGGCAATAATATATTTAAAACTCCCCCCAAGATGATGCTATATGGGCAGCCTGGGTGGAGAACCACTGTCTGAGCATTTCCCCATCTGTTCATGTCATTGTACTAATGAACACCTACAAAATAGCGTTCATAGCTTGCAAAGTCTAAATGTCCAAACAGGGAACAGGTCCGGTGGCTCATGCCTATAATCCCAGCTCGTTGGAAGGAGGATTGCTTAAGGCCAGGAGTTTGAGATCAGACTGGGCAACATAGCAAGACCCTGTCTTTCAAAAAAATATTTTTTTTTAAATCAGCCAGGCTTGGTGGTGCACACCTGCAGTCCAGGCTACTTGAGAGGCTGAGGTGGGAGGATCTCTTGATCCTAGAAGTTCAAGGTCACAGGGAGCTGTGATCTCATCACTGCACAACAGAGGGAGACTCTGTCTCTCAACAAATAAATATCCAAACAGGAATGGAATCTGTTTAACACCTCTTTCCCTGGGAGATGGTATGTTATCACCTCCTAAATCACACCCAACTGGTTCCTTTACATGAGATTGTGAGAAGGCACCATAGGGAACGGATTGGGAACTCATTCCCACTACATAGAGCAAGTTTTATCCAATATGGAACCAACTATATGGGCTCAGAAGTCCTGTGGCATCACTCACTCTACAAGTGAGCCTGGGTAAATCTTGCATGACTGGCCTCAGTTTCCTCATCAATAAAGTGGAATGGCAATACCTGAATTGTAAAATGCCTGGTGTACAGAACGTACCCAATACATAGAATCCATTACTAATCCACCGAGGGTGGGAAGCACAAAATCTGGACTTAGACCTTGGTTCCAATTCCAGCTCTGCCACTTCCCAGCCATGAAATATTAAGCAAGCAAGTTCACTGCCCAGCAACTTGTTTCATCATCTCTAAAGCAGGGTTGCTCATGCCTAATTTGTAGGGTTGCGGTGAGGGTTAAATGAAATAATTTATACATGTAATATATCTAGGTCATTGCCTGGCACAATGCGTGCAATAAATAGTAACATTATTATTTATTATTCTGGAAGTAGAATTCTCTGAACCTCCATCCATGCTTGTTTGAAGTTCGGACTTCATTGGTGATATTTCTAAAACTCTAACTCACTCATCTTGCTTCTCCATACAAAAATCTAGAGATGCAGCTGGGCTCCCCTTTTGCAAGTGTGCCTGGGCACACCATCTCTCATCTTCTGAGACAGAAGAAGTATGGCAACCTCCCTGATTTTGGAGGAAAAGGGGCATTTCAAACACATACCTTCTGCAAGTTTCTCTTCCCATTCCTTAGAGGGACCCCGATTTTAGTTGTTTACATCTTTATTCTAAAACCTCAGGTTGTCTTCTCCTAAACACTTTCAGATCCTATTACATTTTGTACCAAAAACTGTCTGTATAGTAAATTTCTATTTACGTAAAATTCAATCAAGGAGAAAATACAATAATCCAAATTTTTCTTAAATATGGCATAATAGGTTATTACGATGATACTAAAGTTCTGTGGGTACATTTCATAACATCAAAAAAGGAATAGTGGGCCAGGTGCGGTGGCTCATGCCTGTAATCCCAGAACTTTGGGAGGTAAAGGTGGGAGGATCACTTGGGGCCAGGAGTTTGAGACCAGCCTGGATAACATAGTGAGACCCCGTCTCTACAAAAAAATTTAAAAATGAGCTGGGTGTGGTGGCACGCGCCTGTAGTCCCAGCTGCTCAGGAGACGGAGGCAGGAGGATCACTTGAGCTCAGGAATTTCAGATTGTAGTGGGCTGTGATCATGCCACTGCACTCCAGCTTGGACAACAGAGTGAGACCCTATCTCAAAAAAAAAAAATCCTACTGGCAGTGATTTTTAAATTAGGTGACAAAGGCAAAGGGTTAGAGTCTCCTGCAAGACTGAATGACAATGTAGCTGTATCCTCAAGCATGAGGCACCTAGCTACTACAATCTGTGTCACAAGGACAGTGCCTGCAGTGAGATTTGTCCTAGGTGTTGCCAAGTGACCACTGGTGGAAGTCCAAGTTCAAAGGCAGGTGAGACCAGGATATTCAGAAGTGAATGGTAATTGGGTGATAAGGTCCTTGGCAAATGATGAGGTGAACTTGAACCCCTTGGATCAGTCATTCTGGGTTTCAAAATTGAGTTCTTCTTGCTCTGGATTTGAAAAGAGATTGTAGAGGTGGAATCAAATTCCAATCCAGAAAATTCCTCTAGAACCAAAAATGAGGGGAAAATAAATCCAAGCATCCCTGAAACTCACCCTGAGATCAGGAAATGTGTATATTTCTTGGTGTGACTATTGATTAGATGCTAAGTAAATCCAGAGCTGCTGTACCTCCTTAGGACAGAAGATTTGCTGTGAAATCTTGATAAAATTCACCTGACCTGTAATATCTGTTCAGTGAACACAGACTCAGAAAATCTTCAAAAGTCACCTGAGTAACCCCTGGCTTAAAGAGGAAATTTAAAACTTTGTTTTAAAAAAATAAAAATTAAAAGATAAACATGTCATACCAAATAGATGGGCTGCTATTAAAGCTGTTCTTAGAAGAGAATCTGTAATTGTCAATGCCTTTGTTGTTCACAAAGAAAGATTGAAATGAAGAAACAAAATGCTCATATTTTTAAAATTAAAAAGAACATCAAAATAAACCAAAAGACAGTAGGAAGGGGAAGCTTAAGAGGATAAAAGATAAAAATAACTAGAACAACACATACAAAAAAGATAACAAAAGATATAAATGCCCCATAAATCTGGTAAGGAAAATAGAGAAAGAACAAAGTTACACGAGATTAGTAAGAAAAAAGAGATATAATCACAGATATGGAAGACAATAAAATAAACAAGAAATTATTATAAGCAATGATGGGGCAACATTTTGAAAATGAATAGAAAATTTGTGATTGCCTAACAAAATATAAATTAGCAAAGTCAACCCAAGAATGGGTCAATAGCTGACATGGTGCAGTTGCTGGGACAGAGATTGGAAATGTCATTAAAGATTTACTAAGACAGAAGTTCTTAACCTTGACTCTGTGTTAGAATAACCTGAGGAACTTTAAAAACTCCTGATGCCGTGGAAATGTAAAACAGTGCAGCCGCTGTGGAAAACTGCTCAGTAGTTCCTCAATGAGTCAAACACAGAATTACCATACAACCCAGCAAGTCCATTCCTAGGAATACACCAGAAGAATTAAAAATGGTTGTTCAAACAAAAACTTGTACACGAATGTTCGTAGCAGCTCTATTCATAATAGCCAAAAGGAAGAAACAACCCAGATGTCCACGAACTGATGAACGGATAAAGAAAATTTTGTATGTCCATACACTGGAATATTATTCAGCCATGAAAAGGAAGAAAGCACTGATTCATGATACAAAAATAGATGAACCTTGAAAACATCATGCTGAATGAAAGAAGCCAGACACAAAAGGCCATGTAGGATAGGATTTCATTTACATGAAATGCCCAGAAAAGATAAATCCACAGACATAAAAAGCAGATTAGTGGCAGCTGGCGAGGGGCACTGAGGACTGACTGCTAACAGGCTTCTTTTTGGGGTGAGGAAAATGTTCTGAAACTAGGTAGAGGTGGTGGTTGTACAAATTGTGAATGTACTGAATGCCACTGAATTGTACACTTTAAAATGGTTTAAGTGATGACATTTATATTATGTGAATTCTACCACAATAAAAAAAAATCCTGATTTATGGGCCCCACCCCAAACCATTGAAATCCAATCCTTCTGGAAGTGGGGCCCAGCGTCAGGATTCAACACGCTCAACCCTGCCTTCCCAAGTGATTCCGGTGGGCAGCAAGGGTTGAGATTTTCGGGGGGTCCAGAGTCAAGTTAAAGCAGGTAGATTTGTCAGGGTTCGTGATATTTTGTACAGTTCTGGGGCCAGATAACACTTGTAGCAACTAAAAGATCAACACTTATAACACATAAAGAGCTCCTGCAAATAAAACACAAATAATCCAAATGTGTCCAAATACATAAATAATGTTTAAAATGGGCAATCACTGGAAAGGAACTCTTAAAAAAATTAAATTAACATATGAAAAGAGGTTCAACTTCACTATCAGTCTGGGAAATGAAAATGAATAAGTAGCAATGACTTGCTGCTTTTCACTCATTAGATTGGCAATAATTAAAAAATAAACAAGTAAGACCCAGTGCTTGCAACAATATGCTAAGAAGGGCACGCCTATAAATTGTTAGTGGGAATATGACTTATGATTACGCTTTTGGAAAGTTAGCATGACAATACCTATTTGAAATCCCACACTGGGAATCCACCCTACAGAAATGTGTTTACGAAAGAATTGTTTGTAGTAGCAACAAAAGGAAAACTGGAAATAACCTGTGTGCCCTCCAAGGTGGAATGGTTGAATAATCAGAATACAGCCACATCGCGAGACATTATGCAGCTATTAAAAATCATGAGTTAGTTAGATATCTATCTATTCGCCTGGAGGAATTTCATGATGTATGTGCTGCCAAGTTGAATAAATGAATGAGCAAATTTTAGAGAACTATATAAGGTCATTCATCACTTAACAATGGGGATACGTTTTGAGAAATGCGTTAGGCGATTTTGTCGTCCTGCCAACCTAGGCTGTACGGTAGAACCTATTGCTCCTAGACTACAAACTTGCACAGCACATTACTGTACTGAATACCGTAGGCAATTGTAGCACAACAGTAATATTTGTGTATCTAAACATATCTAAACATAGAAAAAGTACAATAAAAATATGGTATAAAAGATAAAAAGTGGTACACCTGTATAGGGCACTTACCATGAGTGGAGCTTGCAGGACTGGAAGTTGCTCCAGGAGAGTCATTGAGTGAGTGGTGAGTGAATATGAAGACCTAGCACGTTACTGTGCACTGCTGTGGACTTTATAAACACTGTACACTTAGGCTACACTAAATTTATTCTTTGATTTTTTTAGTTTATAATTGACACATAATTATTGCACATGTTTACAGGTACAGTATGATGTTTCAATACATGTATACATTGTATAATGATCAAATCAGGGTGGTCGGCATGTCCATCATCGCAAACCTTTATCATTTCTTTGTGGTGGTCACTTTCAAGATCTCCTTTTCTAGCTATTTTGAAATATACAATACATTGTTATTAGCTGTAGTCACCCAACTATGTAATAGAAAACCAGGACTCGTTTGCCCTATCTAACTGTGACTTTGTAGGCTACCCTAAATTTGTATATTTAAAAAATTTGTTTCTTCAATAATAAATTAAGCTTAGCTTCCTATAACTTTTTTACTTTATAAACTTTCTAATTTTTTGAAACTTTTTGATGCTTTTGTTACAGCACTTAGCTTAAAATACAAACACTTTGTAGAGCTGTACAAAAATATTTTCTTTCCTTATATCCTTATTCTATATCCTTTTGTATTTAAAAAAAAACTCTTTTTTACTTCTTTAAGCATTTTTGTTAAAAACTAAGACACAAACACACATATTCGCCTAGGCCTACACAGGATCAGGATCATCAATATCACCGGCTTCCACCTCCACATCTTGTCCCGCTGGAAGGTCTTCAGGGGCAATAACACGCATGGAGCTGTCATCTCCTAGGATAACAGTGTCTTCTTCTGGACCTGCCTGAGGCTGTTTTACAGTTAACTTTTTTTCTTAATAAGTCGAAAGAATACACACTAAATAATGATAAAAAGCATAGTATGGTAAATACATAAACTAGTAACATAGACATTTATTATCATTATTTATTTATCATTATAATTAAATACTGTACCTAATTATATGTATTATACTTTTATATGACTGGCAGCACGGTAGATTTGTTTACACCAGCATCACCACAAACACGTGAGCAATGCATTGCACTACAATGTTACCACGGCTACAAAGTCACTAGGTGATAGGAATTTTTCAGCTTCATTATAATCTTAGGAGACCACCCGTCATATATGCAGTCACAATATATTGCTCCTATTCTCTCTTTTCAGTGCTCTCAGTAGAGATCCAGAGTCTAGCCTACTCTTACACTAAAGACCTGTTTGCTGAACAACTAAATCCTGCACCTGCTTTTGCAAAATCTCCATTTCTCCACCTGACATCATGGTCTCTTGCATAAGCAATTAACCATGCTTTTATCCATAAATGCCTCTTACGGGCATTTTAATTGTTGTTAAAGAATACAGGTTTATTGGGTTTTAAAAATTTAGAAAAACTCAGATTTACATGAAGAATAAAGACCAAAATTATCCAACATTGTTAGATGCCAGAGGCAAACAGCAGGTAAAATTTTTCCTATGTATTCTCCTTGCTCTATATCTGGGCTTCTCAATATCAACACTATTGACATTTGGAGCTGAGTATTTATTCGTTGGGATGAGGCGGTCTGTCCTGTGCTCAGTGCGTTCTTGAGTGGCATCCCTGGCCTCTACTCACTACATGATAGTAGCATCCGTAGTTGTGACAACCAACAATGTCTCCAGGCATTGCCACATGTCCCTGGGGATAAAATCATCCCTGGTTGAGAACCACAGCCATATATATACATATATATGTATTTTATATATTTTTTTTTAAAAAAATACATATATATGTGTTATTTTATATATATATAAAATTTTTTACAGAAGCAAAATAACACCGTAAAAATAAATAAATAAAGGCTGGGTGTGGTGGCCCACGCCTGTAATCCCAGCACTTTTGGAAGCTGAGGCAGGAGGGATCCCCTGAGCCCAGGAGTTGGAGGCTGCAGTGAGCTATGATGATGCCACTGCACTCTAGCCTGGGTGACAGAGTGAGACTCTATATCAATCAATCAATCAATCAATCAATACCACTGCTTTCTAAATTGAACAACCAAGTTTAAATCTAACTCTTCTCCTCCTAGGTATAATGACAAGTGTCACACAACACTGTGTACAATATACACAGTACACTGTAACAGCCACAACACACATTTGTTACAGTACTTTTTTCTTCTTTATATATGCTTTCTATTTTTTAATTTTTATTTTATTTCCAGCTTTATTGAGGCATGGTTGAAAAACAAAAATTGTATATATTTAAGGTGTGCGACGTGACATAGGAATACATTGTGAAATGATGACAGCAATCAAGCTAATTAACATACAGCACTTTTTTTCTTTCTAATTTCCTTGTTTGATCATTCCAACAGCCCTACAAGGTAGGCATTATTATGAATCCTGTTTTATAGATAAGGAAACTGAGGTTAAAAAGTTAGATTTGGCCAGGTATGGTGGCTCATGCCTGTAATCTTAGCACTCTGGGAGGCTGAGGTGGGAGGATCGCTTGAGGCCAGGAATTCAAGACCAGCCTAAGCAAGAGTGAGGCCCCGTCTCTACTAAAAATAGAAAAATTAGCCAGGCATGGTGGTGCATGCCTGTAGTCCCAGCTACTCGGGAGGCTCAGGCAGGAGGATCACTTAAGCCCAGGAGTTTGAGGGTGCAGTGAGCTACAATGATGCCACTGTGCTGCAGCCTGCTTGACAGAGTGAGACTCTGTCTCCAAAAAAATTAAAAAAGTAAGATTCGATGGAAGGAGTAAAGACTTTGGAGTCAGAAAGACCTTGGGTTTATATCCTGGCTCTACCATTTACCAGCCATATGTCCTTGGAAAAATCACTGTATCTTACTGTCTCCATTTCCCTGTTTTGCAAAATGGAGGGGAAAATAGCTACTTTGGAGAACAGTCATGAGCTTTAGAGGTAAATCATGAAGCATGCTTGGCATAACATGATCACTCAATCAATGGCACCTCTTATTAGCAATGAGGAAATGGGGAAGATGTAGGTCAAAGGATACAAAATAGCAGATACGTAGGATGAACAAGTCAACATGAGGACTAAAGTTAATAAAATTGTATTATATTACAGATTCTTGTTAAATACATAGATTTTAGCTGCTTATGTCATACACAAAAAGAAAGTAACTCTGTGAGATAATAGATATATTAATCTGCCTCACTATAGTAACCATTGTACTATCTACATCTGTCTATATGCACCTATGTATCTATATGTGTCACATAACATCATGTTGTAAAACTCAAATATACAGAATAAAATTTATTAAATGACAAAAAAATTAAAGAAAAAGAAAAAATAAACCATAAGAGCCTTTGGGAACTTTCTTCTTCAACATGTCATCTTCATTCTTCCACCCGGGAAGTATTTCTCAAGTAGTTACTCATTCTTGGATCTCTGCCAGCAAAGTGAGAATCGTCCCTCGACAAGCAGGAACTGGCCCTGGTTTGGGCAGATGTGCAACTGCTGCAGTGAGACTCGGTTAGCCACAAGGAACGCACACAACCCAGCCTATATTCTCATCAAAGCCCAGGCCTGAGTGTGTGATCCCAGGTTACACTGTTGTCATTAAGGAGAAACCACCCATCCTTGCAAACCACATATATGATAACATGTTAATATCCAAAATATATAATAAACTCAATAGCAAAAGGAAAAACCCCAATTAAAAAATTTGGTAAAGGACTTAAATAGACATTTCTCTGAAGAAGACACACCAAAGGCCAATGGTATATTAAAAAATACACAACATCACTAATCATCAGGGAAATGCAAATCTAAACTACAAACAGACATCACCTCACAGTAGTTAGGATGGCTATTATCAAAAGAAAAAGATATGTTGAAGAGGATGTGAAGAAATTGGAACTTAAAAAATGGTAACTTAAAAATAGAATTCCCATGTTATGCAGCAATCCTACTTCTGGGTATATATCCAAAAGAATTTAAATCAGGATCCTGAAGAGATTATACACTCTCCCATGTTCACTGCAGCACTATTCACAACAGCCAAGATATGGAAACATCCTAGGCGTCCATCAACAGATGAATGGATACAGAAAATGTAGTATGTACAAAGGAATATTTTTCAGCCTTAAAAAAGAAGGAAATCCTGCAATATGCAACAACGTGGATGAACCTGAAGTACGTTATGTTTATTGAAATAAGCCAGTCACAGAAGGACAGACACTGTATGGTTTCACTTATACGTAGACTCTAGAAACAGAAAGCAGAATGGGGGTTACCAGGGGTTAGGGAGAGGGAGAAACCGGGAATTGCTATTCAACAGGTACAAAGTTCTAGTTACACAAGAGGAACAAGTCCTGGAGATTTGCTGTGCAACATTGTGCCCAAAATTAACAATACTGTGTTGTGCACTTAAAACTTTGTTAAGAGGGTAGATCTGCTGTTAAGTGTTCTTACCACAATAAAAAAGAAAAAGAAAAGAAAACAACACTCACTCTTTTCCTCAGCTGAGAGCAGTTCCAGCAGATGCTAAAAGATGCCTCACTCCATAGCCCCTTGGTTCACCTCTGAGTTCACCTTGTAGAAGCAGAGGGCAGCTCCCCACGTGCTGGTACAGCCTCTGTGCCTCTGTCTTTGCTTCCTAGAGATCTTCTCCAGCACCGTGGGAATTTGCTTAGCCAGTTTGCAGTTCAGGGCAGCCTAGACAGCAGGGGATTTAACACTCTCAACAAATAAGATATGGGAGTCAATAGTATATACCTAAGCACCCCTTCCCTCTGTGGAATAACTCTGAAGGTGAGTTATATGTGATTCCCCAGAGAGTCCCCAGTGGGATTGAGCCCTATTTCCCAGAGAGGGAATCTGCTTACAATACACACTCTTTCCTGCTTCACTTTCTCTGCTCCTGGGACCAATTGCCAAATCAACCACCTGCACCTGACTGCTTTATGCTTACAGCCCACTTTGAACCCAAATCAAGACTGTCAGTTCTACTTGGCTGCTGCCACACCAAGAGCCCTGGACCACCCAAGAAGCTAGGATCTCCTGCCTCTCCTGGATTCTTATCAAGGAAGAAAACGAAAAAAATTTAAAAAAAAAAAAAAGAAAGAAAGAAAATGGGCTCTGTAAAAACCTTTTAGGTATTGGATTAAAAAAAGCATTTGTGGCCAGGCATGGTGCCTCACACCTGCCTGTAATCCTAGCACTCTGGGAGGCCAAGGCAGAAAGATCGCTTGAGGTCAGGAGTCTGAGACCAGCCTGTGCGAGAGCAAGACCCCATCTCTACTAAAAATAGAAAAATCAGCCAGGTGTTGTGGTGTGCACTTGTAGTCCCAGCTACTTGGGAGGCTGAGGCAGGAGGATCTGTTGAGGCCAGGAGTTGGAGGTTGCAGTGAGCTGTGATGATGCCACTGCACCCTAACTGGGGCAACATAGCAAGACCCTGTCTCAAAAAAAAAATAGCATTTGTGCTTGGACAAATGGGTGGAGAGTAGCTGAAGCCCAAGACTCTAACAGAAGAAATCTGGACATTAGTCCTAGAGGGGATAGAATGAACTAGAACATCCCCTCCTTCCTCGCTCCCAATGTTCATTAACGCTTTCTGGGTACCAAATTTTGTGCCACATAAAGACTCTGAGATGCTCCCAACACAATCAGCCACTGAACTCCAAACCAACATAGACTAGAAAATTGGGCTCTGGGAAGGAATATGATTAGCTCCACCTCACACCAATTTCCCAGGGGGGTGGAAATGTGGTTTTTGTTAACATTTTTTGTAAGATCAAATCAAAACAAGGCTCTTTTTTTCCTTCCTGAAAATATCTCTTGTTCTTCTTTATCTCTTTGTCTCTTCTGCTTCCCTTCCTCCACTTCTCCTTCTATAGCTAGTTTGAGAATTCCTGGGAGAGGATGGGAGACATCAATGTCCTACCATGGCTTTGGGCAAAATACTTTTTCAGGACCACGGACAGTAGCAAAACCATGCTCACCCTCTGGCCTTTTAAACTGGGTTCCCCCCACCATTGGGCTCAAACTGAAAGTAATTTTAATATTTAAAAATAGGCCAGGTGTGGTGGCTCATGCCTGTAATCCTAGCACTCCAGGAGGCTGAGGCGGGAGGATGGCTTGAGGCCAGGAGTTCAAGAACAGCCTGAGCAAAAGTGAGACCCCCTCTCTACTAAAAATAGAAAAACTAGCTGGGTGTGGTGGCACCTGCCTGTAGTCCCAGCTACTCAGAAGGCTGAGGCATGAGGATCACTTGAGCCCAGGAGTTTGAGGTTGCAGTGAGCTATGGTGACACAACTGTACTCTAGCTGGGGTGACAGAGTGAGACCCTGTCTCAAAAAAAAAAAAAAAAAAGCTTCAGGTTACCCCGACTGAGATCAGCAGGGCAAGAAGACATGTGACAAACGAGCACAATTCTCCTTGTCAGGACATGGCAGTGGTGGGGGAGAGAAAAAATGGTTAACTTTAACCCATCTCTGCTGCAGTAACTTTTTTCTCAGCTTTATTGGGGTATGGTTGATAAATACAAATTGTATACAGTTAAGGTGCACAACATGATGATTTGACATATGGCAGGTTGACTTGTCATAACCAAAACTGGAAACAACCTTCAATGGATGGATGAATAAACAAATTGTGGTTCACCCATGCTGTGACCACTACTCAGCCAGATAAAAGGAATGAACTATTGATGCACACAACAACCTGGATGACTCTCAAGAACATTGGCCTGAGTGTAAAAAAGTTAAACTCAAAAGCCTCCATACCATTTGATTCCATTAATACGACATTCTGAAGTAGCAAAGCTACAGTTCTGGAGAATGGTAGGGAGAGAACCTTTTCAATAAAAAATGGTATGAGTAAATTTCCTTGTGGAGATAGAACAGTTCTATTCCCTGATTGTGGTATGTGGTGGGGGTTGTATAAGTCCATATATGTAATAAAATTTCACAGTATACATGTAAAAACTGATGAAATCCAAATTAGGTCTTTCATTTAGTTCACAATATATTTACCAATGTCAGTTTTCCGGGTTTGATAAGGTACTACGATTATGTAATATGTTGTCAATAGAGAAAGCTGGCTAACAGGGGACACATGACCTCTGTACTATTTTTGCAACTTCTTATAAGTCTTAAGTTATAAATTTAAATAAACTCAAAATTTTAAAAACTGTGCATGCATGTGTGTGTGTGAGTGTGTATGAAAAAAAGAGTTTATTGCTCCAGAAGCTAGGCAATCCGGGGGTACAAAATGACTGAAAATATGAAAGAACAAAGATAAAAAGAAGAAAATCCTGAGAAAAAGTTTTGAAGGGGTCAGAGATTTGCAACTTATATCATAGACAATTGGTTAATTCCCCTCATATATAAAAAGCTCTGCGATAGCTAATTTTATGTGTTAACTTGACTGGGCTGTGGGGTGCTCAGATAAACAATGTTGTTGGGTATGTCTGTGAGGGTGTTTTTTTCAGGGTAAGATTAGCATTTGAATCGGTGGACTCAGTACAGCAGATGGCCCTCCCAAATGTAGGGGTGCCTCATCCACTGAGGGCCTGAATAGAAAAAAAAGGTGTAGAAAGAAGGAATTTAGCTTTTTTTTTTTTTTTTTTGCTGCCTCGCTGCTTGAGCTGGGACCTCCCATCTCATCTTCTCCTGCCCGCAGACCCAACATATTTACAGCATCAGCTCCCCTGGTTGTCGGGCCTTTGGACTCAGACTGGAATTACCACCACTGGCTTTCCTGAGTCTCCTGCTTGTGGGTCCCGGCATTTCTCAGCCTCCATAATCTTATGAGCCAATTCCTCATAGGAAATCTCTCTAGATAGATAGACAGAAAAATCTACATCAATACAGATATCTATACCTATAGATAGAGCTATATATAAATATATATATTGATAAGTAGATAAATAGATAGACATTCCATTGGTCTGTTTCTCTGGAGAACCCTAATAAAAACTCCTAGAAATTGATAAGAAAAAGACCAACAAACAGAAATAGAAATGGACAAAGAATCTGATAGATCACAGGAAAAAAAAAATACAAATGTCCTTTAAATATTAAAAAAAGGTGCCCCTCACTCATAGTCAGCAACATGCAAATTGAAATCATGCTGAGTAATGTATCAATATTGGTTCATTAATTGTAACAAATGCAAGAATTTAATAATAGGAGAAACTCTATGCAGAGACGGGAAGAGGGTGGTAGGCATATGGAGTACTATTTACTATCTACTTGATAGCACTCTGTAAGCCTAAAGTTTCAAACTGTACTAAAATAATAAGGTCTAATTATCTTAAAATCATTTTAAGGTACTATTTTTCTCACCTATCAAAGTGACAAAACGAAATCCAAAAGATGATACTTTGCTGGTCACACTTAGTGAGACTGCAAGAAGAGAGACATTCGTGCATCTCTAAGGGAACTGTAAATTAGTACAACTCTTGTGGAGGAAAATTTGGCAATAGCCATCAAAAGGCAACCTTTGGCCCTAATACTAACTCCACTTGTGGAATTCATGCTGCAAAGTATTCATTTTAGCAAAGAATGGAAACATCCATCAGTAGAAAATTAGTCACATAAATGTCGGCACCATCCGTTCAATGGAAAATAAAGAGCTATGAAAGAGAATGGGGATATAAAAACATCACCAGAAGTAATTGTGAGAAACGCAAGGTGCAGAACAGAATTATGGTGTGCTGCTTTTACGTACAAAAATGGGAGAGAACAGATGCGTGTCTGTGCTACCAAGCAATCAACGGGCTTGGTCACCAGCTGACGCGCATAGGAGCCAACAGCATGGCACCAGCCTCTGAGAAGAGAAAAGCTTTACTGCAAGTCGCCCAGCAAGGAGACAGCAGAAAAGGCTCAAAGCTGTCTCCCGAGCTGGGAGCTGAGTGGGCTTTTATAGGCGTAGGGTAATGAGGCCTGATCTGATTGGATCTTGCGATGGGCGTGCTGCCAAGGCTCGATCTGATTGGATCCTGGATCCCGCCATGCAGTGTCCGCTCCTTAATGTAGTCCCCACTTTCAGTGCGGTGGAGCACTTAGGTTCCGCCTACGGCTGCACGCTTGGTGGGTCTGAACATGCATAGGTTACGTGACCTTCCACCTAGGGGTCCACGGCAGCTGCAAAACAGCTCACAAGTTTGTTATGTAAAAGTTCGGCCAGATTGGTCTGGCGCAGTTACGTGTGTGTGTGTGTGTGTGTGTGTGTGTGAAGGCTACACAAGAAATCATTAACAGTCACTATCTATGAAAGGGGCTTGCTAAGAAGTGGAGGGCGGGCCTGGATTGGGGGAAGTCATTTCATTATTTCATTGCATAACTGCTTTCTGAATCAAGAGTTAATATTACCCATTTGGTGGGACTGCCAACTAGTACGACCTCTATGGAGAGTAGTATGCAGATACCTCAAAGAGCTAAAAGCAGACCTACCATTTGACCCAGCAATCCCACTACTGGTGTTTTCCCAAAGGGAAAAAAGGACATTTTATAGAAAAGACACTTGCACTCAAATGTTTACAACAGCACAATTCACAACCTCAGAGATGTGGAATCAACCCAAGTGCCCATCAATCCATGAGTGGATTAATAAAATGTGGTATCTGTGTACCATGGAGCACTACTCAGCCATAACAAAAGGGTGATCTAGTATCTTCTGTAACAACCTGGATGGAATCGGAAGCCGTTCTTAGTGAAATATCACAAGAATGGAAAAACAAACACCACACGTACTCAATACTAAATTGGAACTAATCGATCAACCCTTATGTGCACATATGGAAGTAAAATTCAAGGGAAGTCAAGTAGGTGGGAGGGGGGAGGAGGGGATGGGTAAATTCACACCTAATGGGTAAAATGCACACTAACTGACTGAAGGGCACACTTATAACTTCAACTCAAACTGTACAAAAGCAAATTATGTAACCAAAACGTATGTACCCCTCTAAAATTATGAAATTAAAAAAAAAAGAAATCAGAATTCCTCGAGATCTCAGGAATTCTTAAATCATAAGCTATTCTTAATACACTTCTAATATCATATACTTTTTACTTATTTTTGTGAATATATAAAAACCATTTAATAAATAAGAACTGGTAAGTTTATTTTTAATTGCCCCTTTGGAAAGTTAAATTTTTTAAAGAACTCAAAAGACCAATGGAGGAGAAGGTAAAAACAGAAAGATTCCAGGAGACAGCGAGGCTCCCTGGGGAAACAGAAATGGGGGAGGTCATGACACAGACAACCCAAGAGCAGAGAATAAAGGGTCACCAAAATTGTTGGTGAGCAAGGGTAGAGGAGGGATCCCCTAGTCCCCACCCAAAGTGGGCTTTGTAGGGACTACAAGAGGCTAATGCAGATGGAGCCTGAGAGGAAGACATTCTTGAAACCCCAGTGCCAAGCACAGCACCTGACCTATGGCAGATGATCAAGAAGTGTTTGATAAATTCATTCATTTGATGTCTATTATACTGATTGTTTTATTACTTTCTGGGATCTTTCTTTAATGAACCAGACAGTTTTTGTCACGGATGGAATGAATAAGAGGACAGCTCAGATTCAGGCATCCAAGTGCCCTATCGAGGGGCTGGGACCACCAGGCATCCCTGCCTGGGAAATGCCATGTGGCCCCGTCTGAGCTGGGAGGGGACACTAGGGAAGTGTCCCACTGAGAGTGAATCCCTAGTGGCTGCTCTATCTCCTTACCCACCCTGTGATCCCAAAGCACACCCCCTCACCCAAAGAACAGGTCTCATGTGGCAATGAGTAGAAACAAAATAATTAGCATCTTCCTCCTTAACAAAGCGCCATGGGGATGGAGTCCCTTAGAGTCCCCAAACTATAAATATCCTGCTGAGCCCTCACCTGCCCCAGGCTTGGGGGGACATGAGAGTCCCTCCCATAGACATCAGACTTGTCCCAGCCATCACAGTTGAGTGGTCTCCCATACCCTTCCTGCGGACTTAGCACTGACCTCAGGATCCTCTGGCGGCCGATGGAGAAGGAGGCTTACTGAAATCCTCCCCTTGGTAATGCCATCCTGGTGAGCAAGTGTGAGATACGGAAAGGAGTGAGCTGGGAGTGGGGGTAGGGGTCTGCGGGAGAGGAATCCATTTCCTTCCTGGATGCTGAGAGAGAGAGAGAAAGAGAGCTCACGTGCAAGGGCGCTGAGATCAATTCTAGATTCTCTGAGTGGACAAAGTGCACAGAGGGGCAGACCCTCTGTGACGGGACATGTAGAAAAAAAGCATTTAGGGTCTTCAGTTGTGGATCACCTGCACAAACAGTACAGACATTGAAAAATAGGTTTCTTTAATATAGTGGTTCTCCGAGTGTGGACCATGGGCCTGTAGCACCAGCATCCCCTGGGAACTTTGGAAGTGCTGATCCTCCTGCCCCACTCCAGACACTCCACGGGAGGGTGGTGGGAGAGCCCACCTCTCTCTGTTTTACAAGCTCTCCAAGGTGACTCTGATGCATGTTCAAGGTTGAGAACTGCTGCTCTAGTGCAAACCAAGTCAACAACTGAGGACTGTTTCAAAAGTGTTGCCAGGAAGGGAATCACAGTAGTCTAGGCAGCCCAGAGAAAGCTGAGCATTGCATTACAAAAACCTCCAACCCAACCCTTAAAAGCCTTGAAAAGTAACACAGGGCTTTGCTGGAGGTCTCTTGGGAGTACCAAGGAGGAGACTGTGCTGTTAACCTTCCTAAAAGCCCCCTTTTATGATCTCTTCCACCTTCTCAGAGTCCTGCTCTTCATAGCAGCTATTTAACCTCTCCCTCACTGTCAAAGCACCTTGGGGTCAGCCATATCCTTTCTTTTTTTTTTTTTTCTGAGACAGGGTCTTGCTCTGTTACCCAGGCTGGAGTGCAGTGGCATCATCATAGCTCACTGCAGCCTCCAACTCCTGGCCTCAAGCAATCCTCCTGCCTCAGCCTTCTGAGCAGCTGGGACTACAGGCTCACGCATACCCTTTCTTATACAGACCTACACAGACCTATCTCTATACTATGTTCTCCCATGTACATCCTGATCTCACTTCAGCAAACCTGAAATCTTTCTGGGGACTAAAATTCCTTTCGGGAAGATAAGAATTTCAAATGCTTGCAATTGAATATTTTTTCCTTTGCACACGTTGACAGCACAGTTTAGCTTTGAAATGTCTCACCTCCTAAAGGAGTAAAGGTGGCTATACTCAGGCAATGGACTATGAGAGACGGAAAATAAATCTAAACTCAGATGAGACATCAGGCACTTGCAAGCTGAGTGCCCCTGGCAGCTCTCTAACACCATCTTCCTCTTGGAGTTGTTGAGAGACCTACACGTAAAGAACCAGGCTCCTAAGAAGGTTCAACCCATGACAGATATCATCACTGTTGAAGTCAAAATAAAAATATAGAGACATGTCTCTAAATTTAACGTTTTATTTGGAACACAAGAATTGCCATTTGGGGCATATGTGCAGACCAGGTGGTCTTCGGTATGCCCAAAGAACAAAGAGAAGGCTGGGGGTTTACAAAGAAGAGAAATGTTGCACATGGTCTTGGAAGAAAGTTCATTGGTATTAGTAAAGTTCTGGGGAGCTCCATTTGGTGAGCCATGGTTGTGGGTAAAATTAGTCTTAGAGTTGCAGCAGATTGTTTCGGTAACTATTAGATAACGCCAGTCTCGGGTTGCAACAGGCAGTTTCAGCTGTTGGATTTGCAGAGAATTATGTTTTTTGGAGCAATGCTATGTGCCCCCAAGTGCTTTCTCTTCTGGCCTCTCGACTCTGTTTTAGTTGGATATGACAAGAATGACCCAATTCACTATTCAGCCATAAAAACATAAGAATGAAATTGTGTCTTTTGCAGCAACATGGACAGAACTGGAGGCCGTTATCTTAAGTGAAGCAACTCAGATACAGAAAGACAAACACTGTATGTTCTCAGTAATACGTAGGAGCTAAATAATGTGCACACATGGACATTGAGTGTGGAATGATAGACAGACAGTGGAGACTCAGACTCCCTGAGGGGAGGGGAGTGGATGATGAGAAATTACTTAATGTATACAATGGATGTTATTTGGGTGATTGGTACCCTGAAAGCTCTGAATTCACCACTACGCAATCTGCACCCAGATTGTTTTTGCAAAAATCCCTAATTTCTTGTTCCACCTTAATGAGACAAACTAGGACATAGACAGTAACCTGTGTGTATGACTTAGGTAACACCCACCATGGATGCAACCAAACTCAGGGAAAAGGCCTGGTCCTCTTCAAAGCATGGTGGATAAATGTACATACTGAAGTTAAAATGTGAAAGGTCTCTTTGTATACATGTATGTCTCCACCCTTTAACAGGCTTTTTCAATACTGGTCCTCACCATAACAGATGAGGGGAAGTCTCCCTGATAAATTGGGAGGGTCATTGAAGGCAGAGGGGGAGTGTTATTCATCATTATGCCCTTAGTCCTTAATGCATCATTCTTGTTTGTCTATTTAGTGGTTGGTTCATTTTATTGTTTTAATAGATAAATAAAAACTGTATCTTTTTATCATGTATAACATATTGTTTTGAAATATATATATGTTGTAGAATGGCTGAATCTAGCTAATTAACATATGCATTACTTCACATACAGATGGAGCCCAACTTATAATACTCGGACTTGTCATTTTTTGACTATGACTGTGCGAAAATGATAGGCATTCAATAGAAACTGTACTTCAATTTCACTTTCAGTACAATACTCAATAAATGACCCGAGGCAGGGAGTGGTGGCTCACACCAGTAATCCTAGCACTTTGGGAGGCCGAGGTGGGAGGATGGTTTGAGGTCAGGAATTTGAGACCAGCCTAAGCAAGAGCAAGACCCCGTCTCTACAGAAAATAGAAAAATATTAGCCCGTGTGGTGGTACACGTACCTGCAGTCCTACCTACTCAGGAGGCTGAGGCAGGAGGATCGCTTGAGCCCAGGAGTTGGAGGTTGCAGTGAGCTCTGGTGATGCCACTGCACTCCAGCCTGGGCAAGAGAGTGAAACTCGGTCTCTAAATAAATAAATGAACAAACAAACAAATAAGTAACATAAGATAGTCGACACTTTATCATAAAATAGACCTTGTGTTAGATGTTTTTCCCAACAGTAGGCTAATGCACATGCTCTGAACACGTTTAAGGTAGGCTAAGCTATGATGTTCGGTAGGTTAGGTGCATTCGATGCATTTTTGCCTTGCAATATTTTCAACTTACAATGGGTTTATTGGGATGTAATCCCATCGTAAGTCAAGGAGCATTTGTGCTTATTTTTTTGGTGCGGTGAGAACACTCACAATTTAGCCTCTTAGCGATTTTCAAGAATAAGATACATTGCTATTAACTATAGTCACCATGTTGTACAATAGATGTCTTGAACTTACGCCTCTTGTCTAACCGAGATTTTGTATCCTTTGACCAGCATCTCCCTACCACCGTCCCCCAACCCAGCCTCTGGTAACCACCGTTCCGCTCTCTGCTTCTATGAGTTTAACTATTTTAGATTCCACCTGTAAGTGAGGTCATGCATTATTTTTCTTTCTGTGTCTGGCTTATCTCACCTAGGATAGTGTCTTCCAGGTTCACCCGCGTTGTCGCAAATGACAGGATTTCCCTCCCTTCCGGCTGAACGGTATTCCGCTGTGTGTGCAGACACAATTCTCGTCATCCCTTCGTCTGTTTTTAACAGATGCCAACGTCAACTGTTGGTGCAAGGGCTAAAGGGAAGGATGGAGGGAGGAAGTTAAAGCGGAGGGATGACAGGAAAGGAAAGGAAGGAAGAGAAGAAAACAGTCGGGTTCCCTTGACTGTGTACGGGAGATTTGTTTTCTGTTGCGGTGATTTTGTTTTCTACAAAGCTCTGCTTCACTGAAGAGAAAGAACGGTGTTTATAGACAACACCCAATTTGACTATAAATAATTAAGTTAGGTCTTCGGGACACTGACTCTCTCGGGCACGGATAACTTGGCTTGGGGAGAAACAGAAACCCGTTGACGATGGCTTGACGATAGCTCAACGCAAAGGATTTGATGGGTTTTCACAGGACCATAAAAGTCTCTGTGGGAAGCTGGGGTTGGAGCCCCGTCTCTGACTCCCAGTTTTATCTGACTTCCCTCCCCTTTTTGTTCCCAGTAGACGCAGGCTGCACATGGAACCAGAAAACCAAACGGCAGTCTCAGAATTTATCCTCCTGGGCCTCTCAGAAAAGCCACAGCATCAAGCCCTCCTCTTTGGGATGTTCCTGTCCATGTACCTGGTCACCATCTTTGGGAACCTCCTCATCATCGTGGTCATCATGATGGACTCTCACCTCCACACGCCCATGTACTTCTTCCTCTTCAACCTCTCCCTGGTCGATGTCTTTTTGTCCTCCACCACCATCCCCAAGATGCTAGTGAACATCCGCACCCACAGCAGAGCCATCCCGTTTGCAGGCTGCCTTACCCAGATGTACGCCTTCCACCTGTTCGGGACCATGGACAGCTTCCTCCTGGCCGTGATGGCCATCGACCGGTACGTGGCCATCGTCCACCCACTGCAATACTTGGTCCTCATGAGCCCCCGTGTCTGCGGGCTGCTGCTGGGGGTGCCGTGGGTGGTCACCAACGTCCAGTCTCTCGTCCACACCTGCCTCATGGCTCAGCTGACCTTCTGCAAAGGCTCCGAAATCTCCCACTTCTTCTGTGACCTCATGCCCCTGCTGAAGCTCTCCTGCTCAGACACGCACGCCAACGAGTTGGCGATCTTTGCCTTCGGCATCGCCATGGGCATAAGCCCGCTCTCCTGCACCCTCCTCTCTTATGTCTGCATTTTCCGGGTGGTCTTTAAGATTCCTTCTGCTCAGGGCAAGCAGAAAGCCTTCTCCACATGTGGTTCACACCTCACTGTGGTGTCACTGTTCTACGGGACCATCTTTGCTGTGTACTTACAACCCACATCCCCCACCTCCTCCCAGAAAGACAAGGCAGCTGCCCTGATGTGTGGTGTGGTCATCCCCATGCTTAACCCGTTTATCTACAGCCTAAGGAACAAGGACTTGAAGGCAGCCCTGCGGAAGCTTGTCACCAAAGCCGCCTCCTCTCGGTCCTAGGGCAGAAAAGGTATTGGGCATCCACCACGTTCCAGGACACTGTTAGGTGCTAGGGACACAGAGATGCATCCCACCCCTGCCCTGGAGGAGTTCAGAGCCTAGTGGGGAACAGAGACATGTAAATAAATCCTTACAGTACAATGCGGTAGATGTGTCATAAAGAGATGGATGAAGTGCTACGCGTACCCAAAAGGGCAGTGTGCATATTTGCTATGGTCTGCGCCCCCATGAAGATCAGAGTAGCAGGGAAGATGTCAAAGTGGCCTTAAATGAGCCTTTTCTGGCATATCAGGCTTTTAGGATTGCTATGTGGATGATACTACTCAGACAAAAGCTGTGGTTACACACTCACTTTAGTATTGACAAAGGCAGCCTATGTATCAGCCCGTTATATCACCGTGTTTGTTGGGAAACAGCTTTAAAAATGTCTGCTGAAGTTAGCTCACTTGCCAGTCTCTGAGGCATCCACCAGCCTCAGACTCTCAGGGGCTCTTGAAACCTCCACTTGTGGCTGTGGCTTTGGGTGGGAATTGCTGTCATCGACAGGTTTGCCGCTCCTCCCTCCTTGGGTTATAAAAGATGCTGGCACTTGGTTCATGGAGATTCTGATTCCAGGGATCTGGCATTGGAGACCCGGGATCTACCTTTTTTTTTTTTTTAAGAGATAGGGTCTCACTCTGTTGCCCAGGCTGGAGTACAGTGGCACAATCATAGCTCACTGCAGCCTCAAATTTCTGGCCTCAAGCAATCCTCCTGCCTCAGCCTCCCAAAGCACTAGGATCACAAGTGTGAGCCACTGCCCCGGCCTTGGATCTGTCTATTTGCCTTTTGACATGCTCTGTGGGTGGTTCTGATGCAGGGTCCATGAATCACAGTTTAGGGACACAGGCCCTGGTCTAGCTCCAAAATCTACATGTTTCTTGGGACATATCGGGTTCACCTGACTCTGGACCCAATATGATTCTACAAGCACAATTGGCAACAGAAGATCACATGGCCTGGAGTGCTTAGAAAGCTAGTGTTACGGGTTTGATCGTGTCCCCCTGCCAAAAAAAGACATGGAGGAGTCCTAACATGAAGGACCTCAGAATGTGACCATATTTGGAGAGAGGGTCTTTACAGAGGTAATCAAGTTACAATGAGGTCATTAAGGTGGGTGCTAATCCAATATGACTGGCGTCCTTATAAAAAGGGGAAATTTGGACACAGGCATGCGCTTAGGGAGAAGGCCACGTGAAGAGAGGCAGAGATTGGGGTGATGCTTCTACAAGCCAAGTAATGCCAGAGATCGCCAGCGAAGCACCAGAAGCCAGGAGAGAGGCATGGAACAGATTCTCTCTCACAGCCCTCAGAAGGAACCAACCCTGCCGATACCTTGATCTGGGACTGCCAGCCTCCAGAACTGTAAGACAATAAATTTCTGTGTCTAAGCTACCCAGCTGGTGGTACTTTGTTACGGCATCCCTAAAACACAAATACAATTAGTTTAGGAAGGGGTGGCATCTTGCAAAGACTATGCCCAGATACATTCTCTCGAGTTTAACCATGTGTTCTGGTTAAAGGACCCTGGGCTAGAAGAAGGTGAAGGATTTAAGTTGCATGGACTCACTGGCTGGGGTATCAGTGTGATGGCAATATTGATGATGACAACTGAGGTTGATTATCAGCACAATGCTACAATGCTGGGCTCTCTATGTGCACCATCTCATTAAATCTTTTTTTTTTTTTTTTTTTTTTTTTTTTTGAGACAGGGTCTTGCTATGTCACCCAGACTAGAGCACAGTGGCATCATCATAGCTCACTGCAGCCTCCAACTCCTGGGCTCAAGTGATCCTCCTGCCTCAGCCTCCCGAGTAGCTGGGACTACAGGCGCCACCATGCCCAGCTAATTTTTCTATTTTTTGTAGAAACGGGGTCTCACTCTTGCTCAGGCTGGTCTGGAACTCCTCACTTCAAGGGATCCTCCCACCTCGGCCTCCCAGAGTGCTGGGATTACAAGCGTGAGCCACCCCGCACAGCCTCATTAAATCTTAAATAACATCCTTACAGGGTAGGTAATATAACCCCGTTTTGTTTTTTACAGATGAGGAAACTAAGGCTTGAAAAGTGACGCTTCCAGTAAGAGGTAGTCAAGGTTCAACCAGAGGACCCATCCCAGAGCCCCAGATCTTGATGCGGACCCAATATTTTTTAGAATTTGGAGACCATAGCAGGGCTCTGCAGACTACAGTTTAGAGGCCAAATCCAGCCTGCAATCTTTTTATATGGCCTGTAAGCTAAGAAATGTTAACGTTTTTTAATTGCTCAAAATAATTAAAAGATAAAGCACATCCCATGACAGATTTAAAGTATATAAAACTGTAATTCTAAAGCCCATAAATAAAGTGTTACTGGAACACAGCCACACCCATCATCTACATGTCATCTCTGCCTGCTTTGGCACGCACAGTCCAAAATATTTACTATCTTTCCCAAAGAAGTTTGCCAGCCTCTTTTCTACAGAAAAAGTAGGGCCTGCTACTCAAAGTGGTCTGTGAACCAGAAGCTTATTAGAAATGAGGGCTCAGACCCTATTCCAGACCAATAGGTCATAATTTTATCAACATCGCCAGGGCATTCACATATCCTTAAAGTTTGAGCATCACTGGAGCTGGGCGTGGGGCGTGCGCCTGTAGTCCCAGCTACTCTGGAAGCTGAGGCGGGAGGATCCCTAAGTACAGGAGTTCGAGTCCAGGCTGGGCAACCCAGTGATAACCCCATCTCAAAAAAATAAAAATTAAAAAAATTAAAAACGTAAATAAAATAAAGTTTTGGCATCACTGGGCTATATGGGGGGTGCTGCAGAAAAATGGGACCCAAATAGGCTTTAGGGTCAGAGATACAGGAGATACAGGAGAACCGGTTCTGGGGTGCTTCTCTAGCCCCTGCGCTGGACATTGTCCTGGCTGGAAGGGACGGTCCAAACTCGCTGCTCAGAAAGCGTAGAGTTGAAGCTACAGTTAGAGGAAGTGGCCACCAGGTGGTGATAGTGCCACGTCACAAAATGGATTTAAAGCCTGTCTCTGGGTGGGTGTGTGTGTGTGTGTGAGTGTCAGAGACACGTATGGTAGCTGTGACCTGGCCCCAGTTCCATGTCTCACATGTCACCTCCCCCTGGGAAGGAACAGCATGTGATGTGCAAAGTTTCCGTGGTGGCAAAGAGCCCGGGCTGTTCAGACAAACTGTGGCGAGCCCAGGGTAGTGCGGGAGGTGGGTTTGCAGGGCGCAGCCCTCCCCACCGGGATGGGTTGGGTTGGTCCACAGAGCAGAGGGAACCATGACAAGGTTTATTTAAGCAGGGGGATGGGGAAGCCCTGTCCTTCAGAACAAATCGGCTGGTGAGACATACCACAGCTTAAAAGCCAGCGAATTATTTCTGTCAAGGACCAGATAGTAAATATTGTCAGCTTCATGGAATATACGGTCTCTGCGGCAACGACTCAACTCTGCTATTGCAGCGTGAGAGTGGCCATAGATGACACATCAAGGAATGGACCAATAAAACTTTATTTATAAACACTGAAACTTAAATTTCATATCATATGACATGTCATAAAATATAATCTTTTTGTTAGTTTTCACCCTTTTCTTTGGTTTTTTTGTTTATTTGTTTGTTGTTTTTTGGGTCTGGGGTTTTTTTTTTGAGACATGGTCTCACTCTGTCACCCGGGCTAGAGTGCACTGGCATCATCATAGCTCACTGCAACCTCAACTCCTGGGCTCAAGTGATCCTCCTGCCTCAGCCTCCAGAGTAGCTGGGACTACAGATGCCACCACCACACCCAGCTAATTTTTCTATTTCTTGTAGAGACGGGGTCTCGCTCTTACTTAGGCTGGTCTCAAACTCCTGGGCTCAAGTGATCTTCTCACCTCAGCCTGTCAAAGTGCTAGGGTTAAAGGCATGAGCCACCTTGAGGTGACTCACCTGAGGTCACGCTGCAGCCTAGAACAGCTCAAGGGCTGCCCGTGAGAGGTGGGGCTTGGAGGCGGTGAAAGGTGATAAACTGGCAGGAGTGGCCAGAATCCACTCCCAGCAAAGTGTGAGAAAGACTCACTAAGGTTTCAGCTGAAAATCCCGGAGAGGCAGCTCTACTCCCAAAAGTCCATTTGCCAGGAACTTGTTGGGGGCTGGGGGGATGCTTTCATCTCTGTAAACCTGTGTGGTTGGAGGTCCCCAAGACCACTCTCAGCTTCAGTGTTTCACTAGAAGGACTCACAGAACTTGGCAAAGTTGCCATACTCATGGTTTATTACAGCAAAAGGACACACATTAAAATCTGCCAAGGTGAAAGGCACCTAGAAGCAGCGTCCAGGAGACACCAGGCATGAGCGCCCAGTTATTTCCTCCCGGTGGAGTCAAGCGGACAGTGCTTAACTCTCACAGCAATGATGTGTAACAATACGTGCAGCAGACCTGCAGCTGATGAAAGGGGACACTCTGGTGGTGACGCGGGAGCAACGGGGGACCCCCTGCCGCCCCTCAGCTTCAGCTCTATCTACGGCTGCCTGACCAGACGTTTCCAAGGGTCACTGGGAGGCTCTGGCCAAGAATTGCTGCACCACTGACTGCCACGCAGGTGAGACCATGCCCCACCTCCGGAAGCTGCTTCGTGGCGATTCAACCACACTCTCTCCCTCCAGCTCCTGAGTGCAGGCACTTCTTCCCTGGCTCCTCTGAGGTTTGACTCCTGGCCAGGGATGCCTGCCCAGCCTGGAGCACTCACCTCCTCAACCGGGAAGTTGCCAGACATAACTGAGCTTCAGGTGTGGAAAAAACTGGCAATGACAGCAAGTGGAGGAGGAAGCTTGGGGTCTGCTCTGTCTTCGCTCCCCCAGGAACTGAGGACCACAGGGAGCTGGCAGGATGAGGGGCTTAGCCTCACGGACACATGCCCCACCGTAGCCTCCATAACAGGGCTTAGTCTTCCTCTTGGACAGATAAAGAACCTGAGGCCTAGAGAGAATGCCTTTATTTGGGGTCCCCCAGAAGCTGACCCTGAGTACAAGTAGTTCATTTGGGAAATAAACAGGAAATGCTGGAAGTGGAGTGGATATGTGAGCCAGGGAAGGGAAGGAAGTCAGTAAAAAGTGTATCAATAAGCGGATTTCCACCGTGGGCAGCTGGAGCTCAATCCGGTGAGGACCCCCAGGGGTCAGTGTAGAGCATGCACCTCAGTCATCCCATAGGAGGGGTGGGGGAGCTGGGGTATTTATCCACCAACGCCCATCATCTGCTGCTCCAGTCCCTCCTCTTGCATTTGGTCTTTCAACAAATCTCTGTATGTGCCGGGGGCTGGTTAATCCATCAGGTACCAAAAGTACAGCACATCAAGCCTGCTGGCAATGAGAACATCTGGGGGAAAGAAAACACACACACACACACACACACACACACACAGGCTCCAAGATCTGTACAGCATCAAGCAACATCCAAAAGAGTAAGAAAACAAGCTTTATTAAGTGTGAAACTTAGTATTCATAACCATTTTATTAAATACAATTTGCAGAAAAATTGTTCTCACTTATCAAGAATTTCTGATTGCCAAGAAAGAGTCATGGCCAATAGTGAATTATGTGGGCTTTGTGTAAGCAAATAAAGGCAGCAGGAAAAGTACAGAAACCCTGTCAAAAAGGTTTATAAAAAAATAATAATAAATATTTATGTGGCATGTGGGTGTGATACAGGTGGGGTCAAGGGCTGCTCTCACCACCCCACACATGAGCCACTCAGCTCCTCTGTGGCTCTGGGGTACCCCAATAGGACCCTAGTCCTGCAGCCCCTGGACTTGTGAAGAAGTGTTGTCTTGACTCACAACCTCTCTCCTCTTCGTCAGCAGCTGCCTCGATGGCATCTGGATGGGGATCTGATAGGGAGGAGGTTGCACCCCACCCTTTCGAAAACTGACTCCTCCCAGACGCACACATCAAAGAAAAATGAACATCACCTGAGAGATGTGTAGGACACCAGTAAGTGCACCAACGCATGCATAATGGGAGTCCCAGAAGGAGAGAAGAGAAAGGAGCAGAAAGAATATCTGAAGTAGTAACGGCTAGAAAACGTCCCAAAGTTGCTGAAAGACACAAATCTACGTATCCAAGAATCTCAACAAACTCCAAGTACAGTAAACACATAGAGACACACATCAGACACATTATAACCAAACACACACAACCTCCTCTGTCCAGGCCTCTTGGACACTCCCTCCTATGCAGGCCTCCATCATCTGACACCTGATCTCCTACCTGAACATTCAGCAATGAACACGATAGACAGGCATCACCTGGTGAGCCTCAGTCTTAACAAGGAGGCAGATAAACTAGAATAAACCTCTGGAATTGTTAAATTCAAGCTGTGGCAAGTGCTAGAAGAAAGGAAACAGAGTGATGTAGTAATTACTAGACAACAGTAGTGGACAGTGAAGGGCCCCCAAGGAGGTGCCATTGGACCTAAAGGGTGAGAGACAGGCAGCCTCCGAGGAACCTGGGCTTCCCAGGCAGAAGGAACCGTGTGTGCAAAGGACCTGGGGGCAGGAACAGTTTGATGTGAAGGAGGACCAGAAAGGAGGCCATGGGAAGTGAATAGGACAGCAAAAGAGATGAGATCAGAAATCTTGTTAGATCATGGTGGGAATCTCGATTTTATTCTAGGTGGGGTGAGCAGTTGTGGGAAGACAGTTCAGCAGAAGTGTGCCATGATCTGATTTCAGTTTGAAGTCCGCTCTAGGTGCTATATGGAGAATGGAACATAGGGGTGAGGCAGGTTATGTTTTTTTCAAGATGGACACAGCAATATCTCCCATCCTATATCCACTGCACAAGATCACCTTGACATGCCTCCTATGGAGAGAGGTGGGATCTATGTCCCCTCTCCTTGAATCTGGTGCCAGACGTGACACAGCATGACACCAGAGGCTGGGTCAGAAAAGGTAACGCGGCTTCTGCCTTGTTCACTTTTGGAGCTCTGGGTGGTCATCTAAGAAGTCTGACTACCCCAAGGCCGCCATGCTGGAAGGAAACCCAGGCCACATGGAGAGGCCCATGTAGGTGCCCAAGTCCACAGACCTAGTCCACAGTCCCAGCGGAGGTCCCAGCCAACAGCTGGCATCCATTGCAAGACCTGTGAGTGAAGACGCCTCCAGACGATTCAGACCCCCCATTTTTTGAGTCACCCCTAGCCTTGGAGTCTTCCCACCTGAGACGTGGAGACAAGCAATGCCAGCTCTTCCCTGCCCAAATTCCTGGCCCACAGCATCTGTGAGCGTCATAAACATGCTGTTTGGGGATGGTTTGCAGTAGTAACTGGAACCGGGTGGTGAGAGAGTTGGGTGGGGGAGGGCGAGGCAAGAGTGACATCAGCCCGGCGTGGTGCCTCACGAAGGATCGCTGGCGCTCAGGAGTCCAAGACCAGCCTGGGCAGGAGCGAGACCCCGTCTCTACAAAAGATTTAAAAACTAGCCAGGCGTGATGGTGCACACCTGCAGTCCCAGCTACTCGGGAGGCTGAGGCGGGAGGATCGCTGGAGCCCAGGAGTTGGAGGCTGCAGTGAGCTACGATGACGCCACCGCCCTCCAGCTGGGGCGACAGAGTGAGACTCGGTCTCCAAAAAACAAAAAATAAAAACAGTTTTTTCAAAGAGCGGCATGGAAGAAAGCAAGGACGGGGAGCGGGCGCGGGCAGTGGGCGGGCGGGAGAAGCGGGCCGGGCAAGACCGGGCCGGGGCCTGCGCCACGGCCGTCGGAGCCGCCGCGGAGGGGCGCAGCCCCGAGCCCCCCTCGCCCCTCCGCCCGGCCGGGCGACTACATATCCCAGCATCGCCTGCTCGGGCCGCGGGAAGGGGAGGAAAAAAAAAAAAAAAAAAAGTTTGGGCCAAGCATTCCGGGAATGCGCTTCCTGCTGGCGCGGGGCGCGGGGCGGCGCGGCCGGAGCCGGGGCGCGCACTCGGCCCGGCCCGGGCCCCAGCATGGCCGAGCCGCTGCTCAGGAAAACCTTCTCCCGCCTGCGGGGCCGGGAGAAACTTCCCCGGAAAAAGTCGGACGCGAAGGAGCGCGGTGAGCGGGGGCCGGTGGGGGAAGCGGGGGCGCCGAGCCCCGCCCGGCGTTGGCGGGGGACGTCCCAGGGCCCCGAGGAGGGACGGCGCGGGAGGAATCAGGGGGAGCCCCGCGAACCCTCCCCCCCCCCAGGACCAGGACGCCTGGAGCCGGGGCGGGCAGGGGGTCCGGGCACGAAGGGGCTGGGACGCAGGGGGGCGCGGACCGTTATGTGCGGCTGGCCCGGGATGCCAGCGCTGCGGGCTCCTTGGGAGGCCCGGGAGGGGGCCTCGCCCCTGACAGGAAATGGGGCCACGACAGAGCGCCTGGAGGGTGGAGGGGAGGAGGGGCTGGGAGGCCGGGACACTGGGGCCCAGCGGCCAGGCAGGGGGCACGGGGAGCCCTGGAGGCGCGGGCGGGGAGAGGGGGGCGTACTCCTGCGGAGGAGAGAGAGGGGCGGCGCATCAATCAGAGTAGCCGCCCCCGCCGCGTCCCCTCGCACCTACTAACCAGTGGCTGCAGCTGCGTTTGCCTTAGACAGCCCTAGGAAAATGTCCCCTTTATACGTACAGATGGGGAAACTGAGGCACGGAGCAGTTGGGTAATGTGCCCGGGACCAGCGAAGTGATTTAAACAGCTCTTTGCACAATGCTGTCAATAGAGACTGCACCGCCCTGCCCCGCGCCCTGGGGGGTGGAAATTGGAGATGACCAGAGGAGGGGGTCAGCAGGCTAGCAAGACAAGGCCTTAGGGAAACGAGGAGCTGCGTGGGATAGGGGGTCCCGGGAAGGAAGGAGTTAAAGGAGGGAGGCCAGACCACTCCATGGACGTGACCCCTCCTCCCACAGGCCTTCCCAAAGATTCCCAAGGTTTCCAGGGCGGGGAGAGGGGACCGGGATGCCCACAACACACACACACACAGGAAATAGCCCGGAATGTCAGAGAGGAGAGACTGGAGGGAAGGGGAGGCCCCAAGGCATTGACCATGGGGCATCTGGCCTGCATCGAGGGACAGGGCCCACCCCAGGATGGCGTCAGAGTTTGCAAGACAGACAAGGGAGGGAGTGGAAGGGGAGGGGGGACTGGGGGTGACATGCTGCAGGAAAGAGAGAACCTGGCTGCTGTCTCCTGAGCAAGCCAGTGTCCCCCCTAGGCTGTGTAATTGACTGTGAGGCTCTCTCAAGCCTCTCTGGAGGTGCACATCCAAGCTGCTGATTTCTGAGGCTCAGAGAAGAGAAGCAACTTGCCCAAGGCCACCCAGTCTCAGGGCTTCCTGCCAGCACTCAGGAGAGGGGTGGGGAAGTGGAGACTGAATGCAGTGCCTCAGGGCCCTAGGAAACCTGACTTGGAACCCCTGAGTCTGGAGGGACAAAGTGCCCTTTGGGGTGCCAGGGAATGAGAGGGGTGGGCTCTAAGCTAGCCTGTAGCTGCCCATTCCAAACAACACAGTAGGCCTTCAGGGACAGTGACTTATCAGGGGCCCAGGCAGGGCTGGATGTGGCTGGAGGTGGCATCCTGCCTACCGATCAATTGCATGGGGCTGTTCTGGGGACGGTGGGGGCCTGGGTTTCACTCCCCTTGCTTTCCACCAGGTGGCCCAGCCCAGCGCTCAGAGCCCAGCCCTCCAGAGCCAGAGCCCCAGGCCCCCGAAGGGTCCCAGGCTGGAGCAGAGGGACCCCCCAGCCCTGAGGCCTCCCGGAGCCCTGCACGGGGCGCCTACCTGCAAAGCCTGGAGCCCAGTAGCCGCCGATGGGTGCTGGGTGGGGCTAAGCCACCTGAGGAGGCCTCTTTGGGGCCCGGGGCTCCTGGCAGTGGGGAGCCCGCTGGCGAGATCTGGTACAACCCCATCCCTGAAGAAGACCCCAGACCCCCAGCACCTGAGTCCCCAGGGCCACAGCCAGGCTCTGCTGAGCCAGAAGGCCTGGCCCCCCAAGGTAAGCACAAGCCTCACATCTCTAGTCTCCCCAGGTGGGCACAAGCCTCAGACTCCCTCGCCCCCAGGTGAGCACAGGCCCCACCCCTCCTCCCCCGCAGTTGAGAACAAGCCCCTGCTCCAAGCCCAAGTTCCTGGACCCTGAGGTCTCTTCTCCCTGCAGGTGCAGCCCCTGCCAGCCCCCCAACCAAAGCCTCCCGCACCAAGTCCCCGGGCCCCGCCAGGCGCCTCTCCATGAAGATGAAGAAGCTGCCCGAGCTGAGACGCCGCCTGAGCCTGCGAGGACCCCGGGCTGGCCGCGAGCGTGAAAGGGCTGCCCCTGCAGGCTCTGTCATCAGCCGTTACCACCTGGACAGCAGCGTGGGGGGCCCCGGGCGGGCAGCAGTGGCCGGGGGCACCCGGAGCCCAAGAACCGGTTACCTCAGCGACGGGGACTCACCGGAGCGCCCAGTAGGGCCCCCATCGCCCACTGCCTTCCGGCCCTATGAGGTGGGCCCAGCAGCCCGGGCGCCCCCAGCCGCACTCTGGGGCCGCCTCAGCCTGCACCTGTATGGGCTGGGGGGACTGCGGCCAGCACCAGGGGCCACCCCGAGAGACCTCTGCTGCCTGCTGCAAGTGGATGGGGTGGCCCGGGCCCGGACGGGGCCACTTCGAGGGGGGCAGGACTTCCTGAGGCTGGACCACACCTTCCACCTGGAGCTCGAGGCCGCCCGGCTACTGCGGGCCCTAGTGCTAGCATGGGACCCTGGCGTGAGGCGGCACCGGCCCTGTGCCCAGGGCACCGTGCTGCTGCCCACGGTCTTCCGAGGTAGGACACACGGCTGCAGGGGTGGAGGGGCAGGGCACAGGACCTGGCTCAGAGTTCCCCCCTCCCCCTAGAGTGCCTGGGGGCTAGGTTCTGGGAGGTGGGTGTGGCTTGGAGTAGGGGGGCCAAGGTATAGGAACCTTTGGGGCAGACCCAGCTCAGGCCCCCTTGTGTCCTCAGGGTGCCAGGCCCAACAGCTGGCTGTGCGCCTGGAGCCCCAGGGGCTGCTGTATGCCAAGCTGACCCTTTCGGAGCAGCAGGAAGCATCTGCCACAGCTGAGCCCCGAGTCTTTGGGCTGCCCCTGCCGCTGCTGGTGGAGCGGGAACGGCCCCCAGGCCAGGTGCCCCTCATCATCCAGAAGTGTGTTGGGCAGATCGAGCGCCGAGGGCTTCGGGTGAGTCCCCACCCCACCCCTGCTGGGCCCCCAGACCTCAGATCCACTCTTCATGACACCCAGTGTATGGACACTGAACCCCTCCCCCAAGCCTGAGCCACTCCTAGCTCCAGCCTTAGGCTAGACGAGGCAGGAGGCTCCCCCAGACTGTAGCACCCAGCCCAGAACCCATCCATTTAATGACAGAATCTAGGTCCTCCTAAAGCTCAGGGTCTGATGGGGAAATGACATGACTCTAATAATTCACAAATGTAAAACCGTGACTTGGATAAGAGTTAAGAAGGGGAGGTACCTGGGGTCTGGGAGAACTTGAAGCAAAACCTGATCTGCTTGGGGTAGTCAGGGAAGGCTTCCTGGAGGAGGAGTCAGAGTTTCCTAAGTCACAGCAGGTGGGAGCCAGGACAAGTGATCCAAGCAGAGGGTTTACAAGGCCAGGATGTCCAGGCAGCCAGGTAGGGACCCCGGTGACAGGTGTCAGAGGAGCAGAAAGGCAGCCAGCAAAGCTACAGCCAGTCCCCAACCTCCCAGAACACAGTGTCCATCGCCACCCTGGCCCAGACCTCCAACCCCCACCCCACTGGTCCCTAATCAGTCTGTGGCCCCAGCAAGAAGACATCCTCTCTCTGTGCTCACCCCCAGGTAGTGGGGCTGTACCGTCTGTGCGGCTCAGCAGCAGTGAAGAAAGAGCTTCGGGATGCCTTTGAGCGGGACAGTGCAGCCGTCTGCCTCTCTGAGGACCTGTACCCTGATATCAATGTTATCACTGGTCAGCATGGCCCCTCTCCCCTGCCTGCTCACCCCCATCCAACTCACTTCAAGGCTGGCCCTGTGGTCCCTCTGGGACCTCACCCATCCTTTCTGACCTTGTTTTTGCCATCCTGCACCTCTCTGCTTCCTCTTCCACCCCGCCTCCACTTCCAGCCCCAACTGACCCCTCTGGCCTCAGAAGCCAGGGCTGCCCTGACCAGAAGGGGCTGTGTGTCCACAGGCATCCTCAAGGATTACCTCCGAGAGCTGCCCACGCCACTCATCACCCAGCCCCTCTATCAGGTGGTGCTGGAGGCCATGGCCCAGGGGCCCCCGAGCAGGGCTTCCCCCAGTCCTGAGGGCACCCGAGGGCTCCTCAGCTGCCTGCCGGATGTGGAAAGGGTGAGTTGGGCCTGGTGGGAGCAGCGGGGCATGGAGTGGGCTGATACTGGTAGAGTGCTTCACCCATGCCTGGGCCTTCGATGGGCACGAGCTTGCAGCGTCATCACATCCCTATGAAGTAGGTGCTATTAGTGTCCCACGTCACAGATTTGGAAACTGAGGCCCAAAGCAGTTGAGTGAGATGCCCAAAGTCGCACAGCCAGGATGTGTCAAAAATTCACTCTGAATATAGGTCTATCAATGTTACCATAGGGAGGTTCCTGGCTGCGGTTTGTGGGATCCTGGACAAGTCCCGTCCCTCTCAGTGCCTCAATACCTTCATCTGTAAAATGGGATTCATGCCAGCTCTGCCTAACACACAGAGGAGCGGGCTCAAGTCCAAGCTTCACCATTGCAAAGCTTAGTTGCCTTTGGCCTGTCTCCTCTCCAGCAAAATGGGATCATAATATTAATACCTAATGATTAACAGTCTTAGCTCAATCACAGTTACGAGACCTTGTACCTCAATTTCCCCACTCCGAGCCGCCTTAGTCTCCCACAGGTGCAACAGGGGCCTAACTTTGACCGCCTTATGCCCTCCCAACCCTCTCCCCAGGCCACGCTGACGCTTCTCCTGGACCACCTGCGCCTCGTCTCCTCCTTCCACGCCCACAACCGCATGACCCCGCAGAACCTGGCCGTATGCTTCGGGCCCGTGCTGCTGCCGGCGCGCCAGGCGCCCGCACGACCCCGCGTCCGCAGCTCTGGCCCAGGCCTCGCCAGCGCAGTGGACTTCAAGCGCCACATCGAGGTGCTGCACTACCTGCTGCAGTCTTGGCCAGGTGAGCCCGCCCCCAGGCCTGCGCCGCCAATCCGAGCCAGGCCGCCTCAACGATGCCATCTACGGGCACCAATCAGAGTGTCCAAATTGAAGCAGGCCACGCCCCCTCGTCAGGATTAAACTGGTACCTGGTTGCCTCAGCAACCAGTTCCTCTCCCTCCAATCCATCTTTGCTGTGGTCAAAGGGCTGCCTCTCGACATGCCAATCAGAGGCCCGGTTGCCTAAGCAACCAGCTCTAGCGCCGCCAATGAAATCCTAATCCGGTGGAAGGCCTTGGTTTCCACAGGCCAATCAGGAGCCTGGTTACCTTAAGCAGCCAATCAGAGGTCGGTTGCCGCCGTTGTGCATGACCCGCCCTCTCTCCCCGCAGCTCCCCGCCGGCCCCCAGAAGCTCCGGACGTCGCGCCGTACTTGCGGCCCAAACGACAACCGCCGCTGCACTTGCCGCTAGCGGGCCCCGAAGTGGTGACCCGACCCCGCGGCCGGGGAGGTCCCGAGAGCCCCCCGAGCAACCGCTACGCCGGCGATTGGAGCGTTTGCGGGCGGGACTTCCTGTCCGGGCCCGACTACGACCACGTGACGGGCAGCGACAGCGACGACGACGACGACGACGACGACGACGAGGAGGCGGGCGAGCCGAGCGGCGCCGCCCACTTCGAAGACGACTTCGATGCGCCCTTCAACCCGCACCTGAATCTCAAAGACTTCGACGCCCTCATCCTGGACCTGGAGAGAGAGCTCTCCAAGCAGATCAACGTGTGCCTCTGAGCCACCGCGTCACTGGGGACCGGGCTCCGGGTTGCCAAGGCGCTGCCCAGCAGCCGCGGCCCAGACCTGCCCGTGCGGGCCGAGCGCCTGGTCGCCGGGCACTTGCCGAGGGACAGTCTCCCTGTGCGGAGAATCCCTCCCAGCGTCCGGCGCCCGGTATCTCGGACACTAGCTGAGAAGGCCGGGGGCTGCGGATTTTAGGGACCAGCGGTCGTGGCCACCTTTCCTGAGCACCAAGGGCTCCTCTTGTCGCCAGAAGGCAGTTCTCCCGCTTGCTAGGCTGGCCTCTCTTGCGGGAAACACCAGTCACTGTGAGCATCACCCTGGGGGGTGACACACCCCGAGTCAGGCCTCCTGCTGCTGCCAGCCAAATCAGTATTAGCTTTGCGCACTGCGCTCTGTTTCTCCCTCCCTTGGAGGACCCAAGGGCCGTCATGAGGGGCTGTTTTGCGGGGGGCGGCCCCTATCCTGGGCTCAGCTGGGTAGGGGCAGCCTGGGGCTTACAGAAAGACAGCTGGTTTCCCCACCCTCTTTTCCAGGGAAGACCCCATGATTGGCCTCCAGCCAGCAAATGGAGACAACAGAGTCTGCCCCTTCCCCTCCCCGATTTCCCCTCCCATCCCCCCGAAAAAATTTGAGCACTTAACCCCTCCCTTTTGGAGGGGCCCCACCTGAAGTGTCAGGCTGGGGCACTTTGGTACGGAACATATTTATTGCCTCCGTGCATGTGTGTGTCTGTGTGTGAGGACTAGTGTGCATGGACACGTCTGGAGCAGGCGTGTGGGGCTCTTTCAGGGACCGCAGAGGGGGGAAGAGTTCACAGTGCCCAGTCACCCCTGAAATCCCCAGTAATGGTGCCTCAGTGGGCCCCAGAGTTCCAGTGGGAGAGTAGGGTCCCCTCCTGTCTCCCTCTTCTTTCCCTCACCTCCATCTTTGTGGATAATAAATCAATATGCACAGGTTCTGGGACTGAGTACTTGGGTCCGCATGGGCCAGAGAGGTTTATTAAGTCTTTAAGAGAGGAGGGGAGAAAGGGCACAGTTAGACCCGTGGAGAAAAGACCCAAGAGCTCTCCAGGGATGCCAGGGAGCCTCTGAGCTTTGATCCCTCCAACCCTTCCTCAGGGAGGGCAGTGGAGTCATTTGGGCCTCATGGGATAGGCCCAGGGCAGGCAAAGATGAGACTCCAAACCAGCTGGGCATAGTCCAGGGGTAGGAAGGGGGCCAAGCGTACTGACCCACACAAGGTCCTATACAGCAATGGAGCCATCACGGAAATCCGTCCTCCCAATGAGGATGTTGACCACGACCGGGTGGCCGTCTCGGCACTGCTGCTGGGCATCACGCAACACCCTGACCACCTGATCCTCATTCTCCCGTGACAGCAGCAAGCCCCGGGCTCCCAGACCCATGGCTGCCTTGTCATAATCTAAAAGGAGAGATTAAGTCAGGTGGGACAGGGACCCAGCCTGCCATGCAGCCAGACCAGGAGAGGAACACAGCCCAGCCAGGCTGAGACAGCCTCCCGTCCTCCCCACCCTGCCAAGGCCCCTCACCAGTGTAGGCCAGGCCACAGGCCACGTTGCTGCCCAGAGAGGGCACCTGCTCCCGAGAAATCTGAGTCCAGCCTGCATCATTCCCTACCAAGGCCATCACTGGGATCTGCAGGAAGAGGATGACACCAGGCTACAGCCTTCAGCCCTGAGGCATGGCCAGCCAGAAGACAGACAGGGACAGGGCCTCTGCCGGACAGAGGTGGCTCCCTCCCCACCTCAGCCCACCCGTGGCAACATCTCTCCCAGAACCCCAGGCTCTAAGTTTCCCCCAGGGCAGCCCAGTCACCTTGTGTCTGACGAATGTGTCAAACTCAATGAGGCTGTAGCCAAAGGCTCCATCCCCAAACAGGCACCAGACCTGGAAGGGGTGGTGGAGGACCCAGGGCGGTTAGGGTGGTTCATGGCCCAGAAAGCAGCACATCTCCCACCTCCAGTGCCTCACCTCAGCATCTGGCCGGCACAGCTTGGCCCCAAGTGCAAATCCTGCACCAACTCCCAGAGTCCCGAAGGCCCCTAGGAGAACCAAGAGCAGGTGGGTATGAAAGGATCAGTAAAGTGCAAGCTGCCCCAGGCATGGGCCCTTCCTTACCAGGATCGAGCCAGCACAGGGGGCCACGCGGCTGTACCAGGTGGGCAGCAGTGCCTACGAAGTCCCCACCATCGACCACCAGAATCGAGTTGTCAGGCAGAGTTTCCTCCACCAGCTGCAGCATCCGCACTGGGTTCAGGTGCTGGGCCACGGGCATTGCTGCCTTCTCCCTGCAACAGGGCAGCAGAGGTCAGCAGGGCCAGCCGCAGAGTCTGCGGGGAACCCCCCTCCCCTCCCCAGTCCCCCCAGCCCCCACCGAAAGGTCTGCTCCTTCTGCCTGTCGGCTTCCCGCAGCTCCTCCACCCAGTCTGGGGCCCACGTCTGGCCCTGAAGACCTTCCACCAGCTTCAGCACGAAGGAACCCACATCTCCTGGAGAAGGGAGAGGGCACAGCTGTGGGGAGGTGGCTTCCTCCTGTCTTGCAGCACCAGAGGCCCAAAGACAGCAGGAAACCAACAGCAGCATCGGAGCAGGTGGCCCAGAAGCAGGCCAGGGCTGCTCCTAGAACAAAATGGGTGAAACATACCCCAGAAGCTGGTAGAACCAGGCAAGGAGGGCAAGGCCTGAGAAACAAGGCTTAGGGAGCACAAAACAGGTTACAAACCCAAGCTGGTCTCATCATCTCCCTCCTCCCCACACCCCAGATCACAAAGTCCTATCAATCCTGCCTCTGAAACATTGATAAAAAACAGCTCCATCCACCAAGCACATCTCTCAAACAGACACACAGGAGCCCACAGCGAGCATTACTGGCATGAATGAATGAACAGCCCGGTGACACACTTTTCACCATCCTCATTTCCGAAATGATCAAACGGAGGCCCCAGGAGGCTGAGCTTCTCACATCATTTCTGTCCCAGCCATTTTTAACAGCCCCCCTGGCCTCCGCCCGGTCCCCTTCAGCCAGCTGCCCACCAGCTGCCAGAGAGGACCTCTGTAAACACAAACGCCAACGGTGCCACCTCTCTGCTTAACACCAGAGTGCCCCATTGCCTACATTGCAAGGGTGAGTCACTGTCCTTAGAATGATGGGCCAAGTGGGTTATGGCAAGATGACAGAGAGGCTCAGGGCCAAGGAGGGAGCTCTCTGTCCTAGGCAGTGGGCAGTGCAGGAGGGAACACGATCACATGCACGTTTCCAAGCCTCCCTCTGTGCCCACCCCACTGTTTGTTCCTATAGAAGCACCCAGCAAGAGCCAACTATGTGTCTGGCTGACTAGCTGCCCCTGGGGCAAGTTGTGGGCCTCGATCACTAGCACCCAGCTCAAGCCAGCTGCAGCAGAGGACAGGGCATATGTGACAGGGAAGGCAGCGGGAGCTCACCCTGCACAGCCTCCTGGGGCTTCCAGAAGATGTCCGAGTTGAGCAACATCTCTTCCCGGTTACGATTGACGACAAGGATCTTGCTGCTGCGGCTGAGGACACGGCCATAGGATAGGCGGAAGTCACACACGGTTCCTGGGGTGGGGGCAGAGGGCCCATGTCCCAAAGGGTGCCCCTTACCTTACTTGATCCACTGTAGCGGACCAAATGCAAGAGGGTCCCCGTTCTTCACCTCTCCCTGCACCCGTGCCATCTGCAATAACTTTGCAGCTCCCCACCCCTTGAATCTGGGCTGGCCTCATGGCGTGCTTTGGCCAACAGAATGTGGCAGAGGTGACAGCAAGCCATTCCTGAGACTGGGCTTGGAGAAGCCATACAGCTTCCACTCTCTCTCTCGAATAACTGTGCTCCCCCAGCCCACCAGGTTTCTCATCCCCACCAAGCAAGCCAGCCCAGGCTAGCCTGCTGGAAGATGAGAAACATGGTAGGGCACGGGGGGCAGGAGTGGAAAACTCAGCTACCCCAGCTGAGGCCTTCCCAGACCGGCTACAGAGCCTGCCAACCCCCAAATAGATGAATGAGCCCCGCCTGGATCAGCATAGATGCCTACCTGCCTGCCCAAGTGCAGACTCATGAATTAGCCCAGCCAAAACCAGAACTACTGCCTAACCTGTAGGTAGGTCTTGAGAAGTCACAAATGCATTTTAAGCCATTGACTTTGGGGATAGTTATTACATGGCTAACTGCCACACCTCTTATGCACCTGGTGGGGTTCAAAGCACATCATGTGAAAATGTGTATCGAGTACAGTAGGTGCCCACTAGATATCCATCCTCTGCTTGAAACTGGGTCACAGGGCGAGGGATGCCTGGAGGGAGGAAGCTGAGGCCCACCTGCCAGGACGACAACGTCGGCCTTCTTCAGGGCAGCACTGCGGTTCTGCCGGATGTGGAGGGGGTGGTTGCGGCCCAGCAGTCCCCGAGCCATCCCCCCCAGGAAGCAGGGGACACCCAGGGTCTCCACAGCAGCCCTGGGGGCCCAGACAGAGCAGAGGTCAGCGTGGCCAAGGGCCTGTCCCCTCCCCACAGGGCATGAAGAGGACCAGGGATACGATATTAAGGACAGGGCTGGGGCTTCTCACCGAAGCTTGTCAGCAGGTGTCGGGGACAGCAGGGCCTGGCTTCCTAGCACCATGAGGGGCCTCTTGGCCCGGCTCAAGATCTCCACGCAGCGCTGAACCTGGGGCGAGAGATGGGGCTCAATGGGCCATCCCTGAGTCACCAACAGCCCCCAAGATCAAGGTCCCAATACTGATTCAGGGAGAGGGGCAGGGGCCCTGCCGGGCAGGGGTCCTCAGCCCAGGGAGAGAGGTGACTCACCTGCTGGGGGGATGCCTGGGGGATGTCCAGGGGCAGGGGTCCCTCGGGCTGAGGCTCCCAGGCCCCCGCAAAGAGGTTGGTCAGGTGATTCTCTAAGTACCTGCAGTGGGGAGAGGAAGGGGCCAAGTAACCAGGATTAATTACAGGGATTCCAGGTGGTATTGAAGGAGAGGGGCCAGGAAAGGAGCCAGATGGGGACCGGGTGGATAAGTGACGGCCCAGAGACAGACAGACCCCCAGTGGCCAAGTCTCTAGCCGCCTGCTTCCCTTTGGTAGTTTCTGGTAACCACCTCAACCTGACATATCCCCTCCAGGAACAAGTAACACAGGCTCGGAGTGCCAGGATCAGGGCCACGGCTGTGGGTCAGACAGGATGTGCACTTGAGTCCTGGCCCTGCCGCTTCCTAACTGTGTGACTTTGGGCAAGTGACTTCACCTTTCTGAGCTTCCTCCTCTGCAAAATGTGAAAAAGGAACTTCCCTCCCGAGGTTCAAGGATCTATCCATTTAGGCTGTAAGGCGCTTTGCAAAACATCCGATCTGTAGGACTTATTAACATCATCCTCTCCTACTCCGGACTGCACCTTCTCTGTCTCCTTACTCGCTGGGCCCCAGGGTGCCAACTTTCCTTAAAGCCTTGTGTGGGGCCCAGAAACACAAAGACAAATCCCCCCCAGCCCCTGCCCTCAAGGAACACTCAACCCAGCCAAAGACAGACACACGGGCACTGGCAGGAACTTGGCGGTCGGGACTCAGAGCCAGAAGCCTCTGCTTTCTGTTACGGAGGGGCCAAGATTGCAGAGAAAGAGAAGCAGCACAAGATGGAACCGTGGGAAACCCCAACATTTACAGAAAAGGCCAGGAAAGAGCCAGCCTTGTAAGGGGAAAGGGAGCAAGACAAGGGGACAGGGTGCATCCAGAATGAGGCCACTGAACAAAATCACTACTGCCGGAGCCGGTCCTCCCTCACTTTTCACACGCCCAGAGCACAAGGACCCGACTGTCTTGGCCATCGAGGATGCCCCATGCCTGTCCTGGTACCTGGCACATACCTGGCGCTTGCTAAAGATTTGAAAGGGGAGGAGTAAGAACAGGCAAAGGAAAGGACAGAGGAGAAGGGGGAGGGAGGGGGAGGAGGGAGAGGAAGGAGAGGAAGAGGAGGGGTAGGAGGGCTGCTTGAAGCCTTTCCCCTGTGCTCACCTGCTGTCTCCACAGGGGCCACCATGCTTTCCCAACCCACCAAGTTCATTCCTGCCACAGGACCTTTGCATATGCTGTTCCCTCTACCTGGAATCCCCAGGGATGATCCTCTCAGTCATGTGCAAATCAAAGGAGGATGGGGACAGGTTAGGAGGCTGCAGGACACAGCAGGGGACAGAGAAGAGTGTGCTGGGGGTGGGGCTATTCACCAGGAGACCCCTCGACCCATGAGACCCTTGGGCGGCTTGGCTGGCATCATCTCCTTCTGGACCGTGAAGTAGGGGTATAGCACGTCAATGGGTAGCTCCACAAACACCGGACCTGCAGGGGTAGGAAGGACACTGAGCCTACCACACCTCCCCCAGCTCCTAGGCCCCAGGGCCTGACCACCATCACCCCCACCGACCTGGGGTGCCTGACTGGGCAGCGGCCATCGCAGCCCTCAGGGTGGGCATGATGTCCCGCACCCTTCGCACAGATGCACAGAACTTGCACAGTGACCGGAACAGGGACATCTGATCAATGGCCTGGAGTGCACCCCGGTTCTGACAGAGACAGGGGTGGGGCAGGGTTACCACACGAGCTCTTCAAGCCTCCCTGGGGCCCCCGCCACCCCACAAGGTCTGGGCACCTGCAGCAGAGTAGCAGCCGCCCCGCCCAGAAGCAGGACTGGGGACTGGGCTATCTGAGCATTCTTCACTGCTGTCACCGTGTTGGTGAGGCCAGGGCCTGCCGTCACTGCTGCCACACCCACTGTCCCTGGAACACGGACCCCGTCATGGCTGTGCCCACCTTCCCGGCCATCCTCCCACCCCCATTCCCAAAAAATCCCGACCCCTCACAGACACCCCGTCCCACATTCCCACCAGCCCCCAGCCCCCCCTGCAATGCCCGCACCAGTCAGGCGGGCCACGGCATCGGCAGCAAAGACGGCGGTGACCTCATGGCGTGTGTCCACCACACGAATGCCCAGCTTCTCACAGGCCACCAGCAGTGGAGAAATGTGCCCGCCGACCAGCGTGAAGAGGAACCGCACGCCGTGGGCCCTCAGCACAGCTGCCACGTTCTCCCCACCATGCCGGACACTTGCCTTGTCCACCTGGGCGGGGGGAGGGAGAGGAGCAAGAAAGTCAAGGGCCAGGGCAAGGACAAGGCAGCTGGGGAGAGGGGGCACTCCCTCTGCCCCAGATAGAGGGGCTGGAGCAGGGTCAGAGGTCAGGGGAACCTCAGTCTTAGTTAAGCATGCATTATACTATACACCAGGCTCACAGCAAGGCACATCATCTTATCAGATCTTCTTGTCACTATATCCTTTTTACAGCTAAGGACACCAAGACTTGCCCAAGCAAGATTCAAAGTCTGATAGAACCCACACTCTCAAGCACCCTGCTCTGTTACACTGACAACCTCAGGGATGGCAGAGCAATCAGGGAGGAGAAGAGGGAAGTAGATCTACATAACCCAGGGGAGTCTGGCCAGGGGCACAAGGGAGGGAGCCATCTGCTGACTTCTTTCTGCCTGCCCTCTGGTATCCCTGCAGGGTCTGGCAGCTGGACCTGCCCCAGCCGACCTGACTCCCTCCCACTCCCTGCTAAGTAGGCCCAGCTGACAGGCTGCCACCCCCACATGGCACGCACACCCGAGGCCTTTGCCTTGACGCTCCACAAGTCATCAAGGTTAGTGGCACCACTCCTGGCTAAGAGAAGAAGGACTGCAGAGGAGCTTGGGGAGGGAGAGGTCAAAGTTGGACCCAGCTAGGAGAAAAAAGACTGGGGAGAGGATTTGGGGAAGGGGTTAATTTCTGATAGAAGAGCAAGTAGTTCAGAGTCAGCCTGTGGGGTCAGCTCTTCCCAAACAGGGAAACTAGGGCAAGCCACCACACAACCTCTCTGAGCCTCGGTTTCCTCTTGCAGAAAATGAGGACAGAAACAACAGCACCTACTTTCAAGAATGTGGTAAGGGGTACGTGAGAAAATCCCTCTAAAGCACTGAGCTCAGCAGAGGAAAACTGTCACTGCCACCCCCTCTGGTGCCTGCCCTCGGCCCACTGATCCAACCGGGTTTAGGAAGTACAGCCAGAGTGCTGTCCACCTGCTCTGTGAAAAGGGCTCGAGCCCCTGGGGAAGGAGGTAGGCAGGGTGTGAGTGCCCGGGTATCGGTGGCTTCCGGATTATCTCTTAGTAGTGGCAAAGTCCAGGGCCCCATAGGCAGCTTGGCAATGGGGGCAGGGCCCTGGGCAGAATCTTCCAACCAGGCCCGCTGGACTAGTCGGGGCTTGCCTTCCCTGCCTGTAAAATGGGTGAGCTGGAAGGAGCACCATGAGGCCCCTGCTTCTTTGGCTGCCCCCATACCCCCCACCGCACCTTGTGCATCAGCTGATAGAAGAGCCCCAGGCGGTGTGCAGCGCCCAGCAGGGCAGCCACCAGTGTCCCGCAGGCCAGGAGCAGGAGGGAGGAAAAGCAGCTGCCGGCAGGGGGGGCGGCCGTGGGGGTCTCCATGAGGTGGCACCTAAGGAGGAAAGGGCAGTGCCAAGCTCTGAGCGCGAGCAGGTATCAGGAAAAAAGCACACCGCTCTCCCCGCCCGGAAGCCGGGCCACGCCCCTTGCCGCCGGTTTCTGCGCGGCCACGCCCCCAACCCCGCCAGGCCACGCCCCTTACGCGCCTAGGCTCCGAGCGAGGCCACGCCCCTCAGGAGCCAGGCCACGCCCCTCGCGGCTCTAGCCCCACTCCCTTACGTCACCACCACCACCCAAACCAAGCCACCACAGGTTAATGCGGCGACAACGGCATCACGAGTTATTTTCCCACTTACCTATGTGTCACAGGGTCGGGGGAGCCCCGCCTCTCTTTTACAACAAGACCCCCAATCTCAGGCCCGGTGGTGAGCCTGCCCCACGTCTACGTCATCTGAGGCGCGAGGCCACGACCCCAGGTTAACACGCGCGACTCTCTGCTCAAGCCACGCCTCTCCCCTTAGAAAGCGCCGAGGCCGAGCCTGACCCCCGACCCCAGGCCACGGGTCGAGGTCACATCGCATCAGGATGGCTTTCCGACACTGGCTCGACCGCCGAGGCTCTTCGCCCTTCACCTACAGGAAATGGCGCTGACTCCGGCAGAATTCGGCGCCCTCAATGTCACGTGACCCGGGCGCGCGGCCCTACCCCTTTTTTAGCGCACTTAGCTCAGCGGCGTCCCGTAGTGCGGCCCGACGCGCGTGCGCAGAGCCGGAGCCTCGCTCACGGCCGCGCTTAAGAGCCTTGTTTCTACTGGCCGCCTCGCGCACAGGCTCCACCTTCTCTCGCCTTTCATTGGTTCGCACTGCAGGCCTCACACTACCCCCTGTTTTAACCAATAGGCCACGCCCCTCGGCGTCTTCATTGGCCAAGACCTTTGCCGGCCCACCTTCCGCAGCCTACCATTGGCCCCACGTCGCAGGCCCGTAGGTTCGAGCCGTGGGAGCGCAGCTCGCTTTCTGCACCAGCCGAGCCGTGTGCCTTTTCACCTAGGCCGGGCGTGGATGGTCACGACCCCGTTGCGCCCGAGCGCCGCCATCCGGTACCTCGTCCCAAGCAAGCCCCGCCCTAGCCCGAGCGCCAGGCCCCGCCCCCTCGCCTGTGGCCACGCCCCTGTGTTGGCCACGCCCCCGAGGGCCCCGCCCCCTCCCGCAGCACGTGGTTTGTTTAGCAAGCGGGGGAACAGGCGCTCCGAAGCCCCGTGGCCGCGGCTGCAGCCCGCGTTCCGCGCCACGCACCCGACCTGCCTCTGGAAGGTGATCGCCCCGTCAGTGAAGGGGGCGTCATTCTGGCACCCAGCTTTCTGCTTCTGTCCGAGGCAAATCCTGCCATTTTTACGCTGGCTCCCATCCCCTGTCAACTCCAGGGGTTTCCCTCTGAGGATCCTGCCCCATCCTTAATTCTGCCTTCTCGGAATCATTCCTAGTTTCCAATATCACCCATTAAACAAAACAAAACAAAACAAAACCTCTGCTGGCCTCTCAGCCCGGTGCTCCATTTTATTGAAGCAATTTTGCTAAAATCTACACTCGCTGATCTGTGAGCGCGCCTCCTATTTCCTCTTGAACCCCGTCTAGACAGGCTCTTCCCTGCCACTCCATGAGAGCTGTCCTGGATTATTCCAACGGTCTCCAAATGGGTCCCTCTCCCTTCTGTCTCTCGGTTCACTGTCCCCAAGCTCTACAAGGGCAGTGCGAGGGAGTCACCTCCTGCCTGGCACTCTTTAGTGAGGGCCCATAATTAACACAATAAAATGCAAACTGCCTAGAAGGACCTTCTAGGCCCAATTAAACTCCAGAGCCAATAATGAAACCGTGGTCATTACTTTTTGTCGAGCACTTATATTACATGCCAGGGGCTGTTTTAGGGCACTTTTCACATATGAACTCATTTAATCCTCGCAACAGCTCTGTAAGGCAGGCTTGTCCTCGTTACCCCCATCTTACAAATGAGGAAACTGAAGCACAGAGAGGTTAAGGAACTTGCCCAAGGTCACACAGCTTGCAAGTAGTAAAGGCAAAATGGGAACCCAAGCAGTGCTGCCTCAGCCCCCAGACTGGGAGCACCTCAAGGATGGGTGCTGTGCTTTAACTATGTCTGGCTGCCCCATGCCTATCACAGGGCATAGAGTTTGGGACCCATGCACATCCTCTTGTGGTTACCTCGAGCTACAGCATCCGCATTTCTTTGGGGATTTCTCTGGCCACCAAAACCCATTTTTCCCAGCTGTGCAGCAGCCCAGATGTGCTGAGGAATTAATGCCTCCTTCTGGTTGGAACAACCCTCAATCCAATGACTCAAGGACATTGGTGAATAAATACCCCAGTTCTCTCTCACCCCTTGGGTGGGACAACTCACAATTGTGTTCTTACACTCACTCCCAGAGTCTCCCAGTGTAAGCAAGCCCCAGTTGCCCACAGTGGCAACTTGCTTGATAACACACCCTTTACTGGCTGCCTTCCCTTCCCCAAATCACTTCCCCACTCCCCTACTAGAGTTTCCTTGGGTCATCTATCAAACTTCTCAAACAAACTAATTGCTCATTCTATCTCCAGGTGACTTAATCTAAGACCCAGAGCCGGGTAAAAAAATGAAAGAACTGATGGGGTCAAGGTTGTGAATGTGAAGCTCGAATAGGTGACGCTTGGGAAACCATGTGTTAAAGGCAACCCCTGGTTGGCTTGTGACCTGGCTGCAGGGTGCTAGAAATAAGTCCTGAAATGAAATGAGCTTCAGGCAAACAGGAGGTGCGTGGCAAGTTGGGCAAAGTTCACCAAACCTTGCCCCAGACCAAAGGAGTTTGCTGGAGACATGCCAGTTATTGTTCTAAAAGACAATTTTCTGCTTAACAGGCAACGCTTCTATCCAAAAGGACAGCTGGAACGGTCAGGATTTTTCATTCCTATCTTCTTTTTCCCACATTCTAGAGGACACCTGTTGCTGTTCCTGTGGGTAAGAAATTACTCATCTGTTCAGCAGAACTTTATAAATACATTAACATTTTTTTAAATAAACTTTTTGTTTTGGAATAATTTCTGATGTAAAGAAAAGTTGTAAACCCTGCACCCCATGGTCAACATCTTACAGAACCAGGGTGCATTTGTCAAAACGAAGAAGCCAATGTTGGCACATTACTATTAACTAAATTCCAGACTTTATTCAAATGTCTCCCATTTTTCCACTAATGTCTTTTTTCCATCCCAAGATCCCATCCAGCATCCCGCAATGCATTGAGACCTTCTGTCACTGAGGTACCGTGAGCCAGCCACTATTTTAAACACATTGGAAGTATTACTTATTTGATCCTTGTAACAACCCTATGAGTAGATATGCACTCTAATCATCTGCTAAGAAAAAATATAGAGCAGTTGACAGCCTAAGCAAAGTCACAGAAGCAGGAAATGATAGAACTGTGAGTTGGACACAGGAAGGCCAGCTCCAAAGTCTGTGTTCTTGTTCACCACACTGTCATTTCTTGGAAGAGAAGCCTCCCTTTTGTTCAGCTTCATCCTAAGTAATATTGTCCGTGAACCCACATTTTGATCTATTCATTATGCCTTCTCTAATACCCTTTAAAATAAATGCATCACCATTAAAACAAAAAGCATGCCTCCTCCTAGCCCTAAAATCATAAATTCCACACTTTTGGAAGCTGCAAGCATATGCTCTTACGTTGTTCACATTGACGGCTTCAGTGCCCAGAGCTAACCTGAGAGCCTTGGGAAGGTTGCATCTCCTGACCAATACCCTATAGTTGGCAAAATGCTTTCACTATTTGCTAATTACTCTCACAAACCTGTGTTTGGTTGACCTTTCACTGTGGGCCTGCCACCGGGGAGATAAGGCAGCACAAAATCCGATGTTAGTGCAGTAGTTTCCTAGGGCTGTAGTAATTACCGAAAGAGTTAAAACAATTTATTCTCTCATGGTTCAAGAGACCAGAAGTCCCAAATCAAGAAATCAAGGTGTCAGCAGGTTTGGTTCCTTCTGGAAGCTCTGATGGAGAATCTGTTCCATATAGGCCTCTCTCCTGACTTCCGGTGGCTGCCAGTAATCCTTGGCAATCTTTAGGTATTTATGTTTTTATTTATTTTTTAGAGACAAGGTCTCACTCTGTTGCCCAAGCTGGAGTGCAGTGGCACAGTCAGAGCTCACGACAGCCTTGAACTCCTGGGCTCAAGCAATACTCCCACCTCAGCCTCCCGAGTAGCTGGGACTACAGGTGTGCTCCACCATGCCCAGATAATTTTTCTTTTTTGTAGAGACAGGGTCTTGCTCTAGCTCAGGCTGGTCTCAGAACTACTGACCTTAAGCGATCCTCCCACCTTGGCCTCCCAAAGTGCTGGGGTTACAGGTGTGAGCCACCACGTGCAACCCAATCCTTGGCATTCTTAACTTGCTGATGCATCACTCCAATCTCTGCCTCTGTTGTCATATCACCTTCTTCTCCTCTCTGTATGTCCTTTTATGTCTCTTATTAGGATACTTGTCATTGGATTTAGGGCCCACTGTAATCCAGGATGATTTCATCTTGAGATCCTTACCTGAATTACATCTGCAAAGACCCTATTTCCAAATAAGTCACCGTCTGAGGTTCCAGGTGGACATGAATTTGGGAGGAACACTATTTTCCTGACCGCAGATGGGTTATAGATTCTCTCTCAGAACTTTGAAGCAGAGAGGGAGGGAGAGGGAATCTGTTAGAAGCATCCAGAGATGCAAAGATCTGGAGAGATGGGGATAGGAGGCTCAGAGATGAGGCACAGAAGCTATGAGGAAGGAGGAGCCATGAGGCTGAAAACAAGGTGGTTGAGAAAACCATCAAGGGGCTGGGTAGAAGTAGCCCAAGAGGCCAGGCATGGTGGCTCATGCCTGTAATCCCAGCACTTTGGGAGGCTGAAGAGGGCGGATCGCTTGAGGCCAGGAGTTCAAGACCAGCCTGGGCAACATAGTGAGACCCCCATCTCTAAAAAAAAATTAAAAATTAGCTGGGCATGGTGACCCGCACCTGTAGTCCCAGCTACTCAGGAGGCTGAGGTGGGAGGATCCCTTGAGCCCAGGAGTTGGAGGCTGCAGTGAGCTATGATTGCACCACTGCACTCTAGCCTGGGCGACAGAGAGAGATCTCGTCTCTATAAAAAAGAAAGTAAGCAACACAAATGTAGAGGAGGAACCATCCCCAAAATGATGGAGGAGTAACAAACACCACTTACCGGAGGGCATTTGTGTACCATGCACACAAACAGCCCAGCTCAAGTTCCTTGATGGAGACTTGGCAAGAGAGTTTTGAAGCGGATTTGGGGGAGGGGGTGAGAATTGGCTGCAACTGCTAAAGTGGAGACAGCTAGTCTAGACGGCTTTCCCCAGGAGTATGGCTGGGAAGACACTAAGAAAAGGTGTCTGGGTGGTACAAAGAGTTGTATGTTTTGGAACCTCAAGATGCAACAACCTCAAAACAGGTTTCTCCACGCACATTCCTTTCTTATTTTTTCTGAGATCATATTAATACTCATATGTTACCCATGCTAATTCTCATGCCTCCACCTTTAAGGTTTCTCTCCTTTGGTCTTAATAAGGGAGGGATCGACAGACATTCACAGGGTCACGTTCCAGGAGCACAAGCTTCTCACTGCTCCCAAAAACGAAGAGTCCCTGACCCCTTGTCCTACACTTCCCCGACCCGCACAAAAACCTAAGTGTTACCAACGATGAGATCCAAATGCAACTTTTTCCTGCTAGTCCTAGGCGTTGAAAGAGGCAGGCTTCTTTAAATGCACTGTAACAGAAATTCTAAAAATTAGCAAGCACAGTGTTGCTAGGGGCTGGAGAAAGACAGGAACTGAGAAGTTGTTGATTAATGGGGCAGAGTTTCAGTGTTGCAAGATGAAGAGTCCTGGGAATAGATTGGAGGTTACTGTTATACCACATTATGAATGTACTGTTCATAGTGCACAGTTCTAAGTGTACCATTAAACTGTACACTTACAAATGTTTAACATGGGAAACTTTGGCCTCTCTCAGTCCCTCACACCTGCAATCCCAGCACTTTGGGAGGCCGAGGCGGGAGGATCGCTTGAGGTCAGGAGTTCAAGACCAGCCTGAGCAAGAGCGAGACCCCGTCTCTACAAAAATTAGAAAAATTAGCTGGGCGTGGTGGTGCACGCCTGTAGTCCCAGCTACTCGGGAGGCTGAGTCAGGAGGATCGCTTGAGCCCAGGAGTTGGAGGTTGCAGTGAGCTATGGTGACGTCACTGCCCTCCAGCCTGGGTGACATAGTGAGACCCTGTCTCTTGGGGAAAAAAAATAATAAGGGAAAGACACATCATATACCCGAAGTGCTTGGGATTTAAAGACAAGTACACAAAGGATAGACTTAGAGGGACAGAGTAAGGGGCTCTCTTAGCTAAGATAGGCAGAAAGGCTCTCTCAGGAGGACACATTTGAGCAGAGACACCAGGAATACGTGAGGGAATGAGCTTCACAGAGATCCAGGGAGAGGGAATGGCCAATGCCAAGGCCCTGAGGTGGTTTAGTAGTTTCCTTTGGCAGCCATAACACATTACCACAAACTGCGTGGCTTAAAACAACAGGAATTAATTCCCGTACAGTTCTGGAGGCCAGAATTTGAAGTCGAGGTATCAGCTGTGCCATGCTGTCTCTGAAGATCTCTAAGGGGGGATCCGTCTTCACCTCCTCTAACTTCTGGAGGCTCGAGGCATTTCTTGGCTTGCGGCCACATCACTCCGGTCTCTGCCTGTCCCTTCACACGGCCTCCTTTCCTGTGTCCGTGTCTTCCCCTCTTCTGTCTCTTGTGAGGACACTGGCCACCCTAATCCGGGATGATCTCCTCTGAAGATCCTTCATCTAATCACATCTGCAAAGACATTTTTTCCAAATAAGGTCATTCACAGGATCTGGATGGACATATTTGGGGGTAGGGGGACACCATTCAACTCATCACAGGTAAGACAAGCTTTGCGTGGGGGAAGGCAAAGCAGCTAGAACAAAGAGAGCAGAAAAGAAGGCAGGGAGGAGATACAGTCAGAGGATAAACAAAAACCAGGAAGGTGGAGTATTGTTGTTTTTATAGATGGCATGAGGACTTTGAATTTTATTCTAGGTGAATTGGGAAGCCAGAGAGGGTTTTGAACAACATGACAGCGGCACAAAACCTGCACACGATCGTTCATAGGACCTTTATTTGTAATAGCCAAAAACTGAAAAATAAAAAATGTGCCTCCATAGGTGAACGGCTGAACAAACTGAGCCACCCACCACGTCACGGAACACCACTCCGCAAATCCCAGAAGAAGTAGGCTGAGTGAAAGAAGCCAGTCTCAGAAGGTTACATCACACACGATGCCATTTATATGATACTATCCAAGTAACCAGATCATCCTGAGGGAAGACAGATCAGTGATCACCAGGAGTTGGGGGAAGGTGTGAGGATACAGCACAAGAAAGTTTTTTGCGGTGATGGAGCTCTTCCGTGTTATGGGGGTAGTTGCCTGCATTAAAATGCACTGAACTAAATTATAAAAAATGCAATTTTACTGTATGATACTTTAAAAAATAAAATTATACATATAATTTTATGCCTATATGTGTAGATAAAAATAAAATTATATATATGATTTCATACATATATGTGTAGATAAATAGAAAGACAATTATACACACACTATGTCCATAAGTAAATAGAATTTTTTTTTTTTTTTTTTTTAGAGACAGGGTCTCCCCATGTCACCCAGGCTAGACTGCAGTAGCCCACTGCAGTCTTGAACTCCTGGGCTCAAGTGATCTTCCTGCCTCAGCCTCCTGAGTAGGTGGGACTACATGTGCATGCCACCACACCATCTAGTTTTTTTATTTTTACTTTTTATAGAGATGTGGAGGGGGGCAGTCTCACTATATTGCCCAGGCTGGTCTCGAACTCCTGGCCTCGAGTGATCCTCCCATTTCGGCCTCCCAAAGTGCTAGGATTACAGGCGTGAGCCACCAAGCCCACCCAAGAGCCCGTGTTTTTAACCACTCATACAGCCATTGTGAAAGAGTCCAAAGGACCCAGAGCTCCTTCTAAACTGATGCACGGCCCCCATCCTTGTTTCTGTCTCCTTGAGCCAAAGGCAGCATTGCTCTGGCCTCCAACCATCCTCAGAAGGTATGAGTCATACCTGGCCCCACACCTGCATGAGGTAATGCCTAACAGGGAGTGGTGGAACCGGTATTTCCATCCACTCAAGCAAATAAATGAAAACTAACCAGTCCTCACCACTGGGAAAAATTAAAAATCCACAGAAACCACAAAAACATTACTAAAGGAGTTGTTAGTGATTTATAAATAAACTGACTCCCCAAATTTAAAAGAAAAATGGAATCAGCCTACAAAAATGTTAATGCTCTTAATAAATTGAAATTGAGGCCGGGCACGGTGGCTCACACCTGTAATCCCAGCATTTTGGGAGGCCGAAGCGGGAGGATCACTTGAGGCCAGGAGTTCGAGACCAGCCTGAGCAACACAGCATAAACCCCGTCTCTACCAAAAATAGAAAAATTAACTAGACGTGGTTGGCTCATGCCTGTAGTTCCAGCTACTCAGGAGGCTGAGGCAGGAGTATTGTTTAAGCCCAGGAGTTTGAGGCTGCAGTGAGCTATGATGATGCCATTGCCACACCAGCCTGGGTGACAGAGTAAGACCTTGTCTCAAAAAAAAATTGAATTTGAAATCAAACATCCTAGGGTCAGCTACTCCATAGAAGCTTTATTCGTAAGAGCCAAAAACTGGAAAAACAAAAATATCCCCCCAAGAGGTGAATGGTTAAACATTCCATGGCACATCCATTCCATGGAATACTACTCAGCAATGTAGTAAGCATTTATTATGTATATATTATATGATATTATATTTTGTGTATTATAAAAAGGAAGGCAATTATTATTGGCAGAGAGGCACCCCTGTCAAAATGTGTACCTCTTTAGTCATGCCCAACGACTAAAGGAAATAATGGAACATTCCATTCTCAGAAAGAAAGTTTTAATATTAGATAATCATGAATAGAAAGAATCTAGAAATTGGGTCAAAACTTAATTTTTCTCTTGAGTCTCCCATCAGTCCACCTGGGATTGAAATCTTTATTCCTGTCTCCTTCCTATTTTCTTATGCCACATTTCCTTTTGATTATTTTTTAATCTTCTTGTTCCAACCACAGGATCCTGGCTCAAAATGAATTGATTAAAATTTTTAAGAGCACAGACCACTTGGGGCTGAAATCTAACTTAGCCTTTCAGTAGCTATGTGATATTGGGAAAGTTTCTTCAACCCTCTGTGCCTTGATGTTTCTTAGCAATAATTTAGGAATGGTAATCCTGCTTCACAGGATGAAATAGGTAATGTGTTGCAAGTTGTTCACCAGAATTCATTCTCCCCTTCTTCCTTTAATAACAGAACTCCCAAGATGTGGCCAAGCACATGGCAATCCACCTAAAAACTGTTAATCCAGACACTCTTGCTGTCAGCTGTCGTATGTGCTATAGTTCTGGCCAATGAGATATGAATGGATGTGGTGAGAACCACATTATGCCCTTAAGAGGAAGGAGTATTTGTTCCTTTGAACCTTTTACTCTTTCCTATAGCCTGGGATGGGATGAAAATGTATGATTGGAGCTAAAGAAGTAACTTTGGAGCCAGGTGCGGTGGCTCACGCCTGTAATCCTAGCACTCTGGGAGGCCGAGGCAGGAGGACCACTTGAGCCCAGGAGTTTGAGGCTGCAGTGAGCTGTGATGACAACACTGCACTCCAGCCTGGGTGACAGAGTGAGACCCTGCCTCTTAAAAAAAAAAGGAAAGAAGAAGTAACTTTGGATCCACGGATGGAAGGCATGATTTTAACAAAGCAAAGTCACGTTACCAGCCCTGAACCACCCACCTCGAGACTGGTACCTGAGCAAGATACAACTTCTATCCAGGTTAAGCTACTGTATTTTGGGGTCTCTTTGGTATACCAGCTCATACTGTACAATAACTTAATGTATAAGTTAGTATCAGAAGTGGGGTTTTGCTATAATAAATACCGGAAGTAGAGTTCTGCTGTAATAACAACCTAAACTATAAGGCATTAACTTAACAATCGTATAGCAGGTCATGAAGCCACAGATACAAGGTGAGAAGTCAGTGATCCATGTTATGTTATGGCAAACCATTAGGTAAAATTGTGATGTCTCGAATGACAGACTAGGTGTCTATTGAGTCTGTAGGCTTTGGGGATGTGGTTGAGAGAAGCCACACTATTTCTGTGTGTTGACTACTTCTTGCCACTGTTAATAAATAGGTGTGGCCAGGCACCGTGGCTCATGTCTGTAATCCCAACACTTTGGGAGGCCGAGGCGGGAGAATCATTTGAGGCCAGGAGTTCAAGACCACCCTGAGCAACATAACAAGACCCTCTTTCTACAAAAAATAAAAGATAAAAAAACAGGTGTGGTGGTATGAGAGCCCGTAGTCCCAGCTACTCGGGAGGCTGAGGCAGGAGGATCATTTGAGCCCAGGAGTTCGAGGCTGCAGTGAGCTGTGATCACGCCACTGCACTCCAGCCTGGGTGACAGAGCAAGACCCTATCTCTAAAAAAAAAAAAAAGAAGGAAAGAAAGAGAGAGAGAGAGAGAGAGAGAGAGAGAGAGAGGTGTAGTGAGGCAAACAGAGACCGAAGGGAATATAATTATATTAAGAGAGGCTTTCTCTCTCCGTGCAGGCTGCAACTGAAATGGGCTGAGTGTGGTGAATCAGACCGCACAGGGTGATATAGTTTGGACATTTGGCCCCTCCTAATCTCATATTGAAATTTGATCCCCAATGTTGAAGGGAAGGCCTGGGGGGAGGTGTTTGGGTCCTGGGGGCAGATCCCTCATGAATGGCTTTGTTCCCTCCCTGTGATAATGAATGAGTTCGTGCTCTATTAGTTCTGGAGAGAGCTGATTGTTAAAAAGAGCCCAGCATCTGCACCCCCCCCCCACGGTGTAACAAGCCTGCTCCCCCTTTGCCTTCTGCCATGAGTGGAAGCTTCCTGCAGCCCTTACCAGAAGCAGGTGCTAGTGCCATGCTTTTTGTACAGCCTGCAGAACGATGAGCCAAATAAACCTCTTTTCTTTATAAATTACCCAGCCTTGAGTATTGATTTATAGCAACACAAAATGGACTAACACACAGGGCTTCAAAACACAACTGCTTCTGCACACCCAAAGTGAAGCAGCAATACAAGGCGGCTCTGAGGAGGCAGTCAGAACATGGGAGGCTGGGCCTCTCTCATCAGGTTCCCACTTAGTATACTCTTCTAGATAGCGAGCATCAGCCCAGGAGCAAGGGTACTGCATTCCCTCCCAACTTTACTTTTCAGAAGGCTCAGAGTAGCCACCACTAAGATGAGAAAATGCCAAGGTCCAGGCATAGAAGCCAGGAAATAAAGGAAAGCAGCATTCAGGTTCAAGAACTATGTCAAAGGATATTTTTGGCTGTGGTTACTTGCACGTGGACCTGCCTGGAGACTAAAAGAGAGAAAGCCTAGCAAATTTGGGGGAGACCTGCATTATCAAAGAAACCATGAGCTTGGCCTGCAAAAGACTGTGACTATTTGACAAATAAAAAGAATCCCCCAAATTTGTACCATGAGCCCCCCAAAATTATACTGGCAGGAAATGAGATGTAAAAGCTTCAGAATTGGTCTTGGGGCATTGAAGACAATGAACCCCCCTCAACCCAGAGGGCAAAACCAAGGACCATGGAGAACAATGGACAAAGAACTTATCCCTGGCAAGGGCAGCAGGCTTCACAATTCCTGCCTAATGAAATTTTAAAACGACTAAGGTTCATTGACTTCTGTGTGTGTTTCCCAGGCTTGCGTTGAAGTTGGGATTGTTTTTATTATTTGGGGGTTTTTGTTTATTTGTTTGTTTATTTACTATGGTTTTACCATTTATATTTCATGCAGACTGGAGGGTTTTATTTAAGTGTGTAGGTCACCAGACCGTGAGAAACCATCCCAGGGCTCGATGGACAAATCTTATATTTCAAACTGGATGCAGTGAATGGATGGCTCATTAGGCTACGTCCCTTGGAGAGGGATGGTCTATGTATAAGAAGAAGGAGGTTCATGGATATTGTATAACACTCTATTAAATATACGGTGGCACCAGTTCATCTAGCTCTGCTTGTTTAGGGAGGTGACTTTAGATGTTCCAGAACCAAGATATCTACAAGACAAATAATTTCTTCTCTTGCTAACATTGACTGCCTTTCATAGCATAACTTTTTTAAGTTTATTTTTTATTTTTAAGTGTGGCAAAATACACATCACATAAAATCTACCATAATAACCACTTTTAAGCGTACAGCTCAGTAGCATTAAGTACATTCAGGTTGTTCTGCAACCATCACCACCATCCATCTGCGGGACTCTTTTATCTTGAAAAATTGAAACTCCATACCCATTAAACAAACTCCCCAATCCCCACTCCCTCAGGCCCTGCCAACTACTGTTCTACTTTCTGTTTCTATGAATTTGAATACTCTCGGTACCTCATATAAGTGGAATCATACAGTATTTGTTCTTTTGTGATTGGCTGATTTCACTTAGCATAATGTCCTCAAGGTTCATCCACAGTGTAGCATGTGTCAGAATTTTCTTCCTTTTTAAGGCTGAATAATACTTCATTGTATGGGTGGACAACATTTTGTCATCCATCAGTGGACATTTGACTGTTGTGAATAATGCTGCTATGAACACGGGTGTACAAACATCTCTTCAAGACCTTGCTTTCAATTCCTTCGGCTACGTACCCAGAAGTAGAATTGCTAGAGCATATGCTAATTCTATTTTTGACTCTTTGAGAAACCGCTGTACTATTGTCTACAGTGAATGCACCATTTTACATTCCCACCAACAGTGGGCAAGCGTTCCAATTTCTCCACAGGCTCGTCAGCACTTATTTTCTGTGGGGTTTTTTTTATAGTAGACATCCTAATAGTGTGATAGCGTAACTTTTAATCCCTCATTTTGCCAAGACTCATTCTATTTTCCCAATCTTGTCAATGTTTCTGTCAGAAAAGAGACATGATAAAAACCCCGTCCTGTTACAAACACACACATTGAATTTGGTTTTCCCAAAGAGTGGGTTACGGTAGCCCAGTTACACTAAAGGAACCCTACAATCCATGTTTCCCAATGTGATGTTCATGTGCTATTTGTGACTAATTGGTTTCTAGAACAATCCTTTTGGCCCCCAGCAAGGAACAAGCTGAGAAACCTTCCACAGAGTCCATGGGAGAAAGAGGACAACAGTGGCCTCCCAAAGGGCAAAGCCAGATATGGAAATAAAATGTGCCATTCAACTCCTCATAACTTTCTAAATCTTCCCCCTCAGTCCTTGGCCCCTGGGTAGAAGCAGAGACAGAGGGAGGAGTGGTAACTAAAACATCATCTAAAACACCTGTTTTAGTTTGAGTGGTGGGCTTTGGGCTGCAAGTAACAGAAAACCCAAATGCAACTGTGTTTAAATGATATGGACAATTTATTCTTTCACATGACAAGAAGTCTTGTCAAGGACACAGATTTTTATTTTCATCTTTTCTACTCTGGCATCTTCAGAAGTTGTGTCACAAGATGGCTGCAGAAGCTCCGGACATCATCTTCTCACACAGATGCAGCTAGAGGCAAGAAAAGAAAATGTCCCTTCTCACAATGTTTTTTAAATGCAAGGAAACTACAGAATCCCCCTTCACTGACTTTCCTTCCACTCTCTTTGCCACAACTGAGTCAGTCATGTACCCATTCCTATATTGCTCTCCAGTAAGAGAATGGAGTTACCATGACTGGCTATAATAATAAAAATTCTCAGCTCTGAGGCTAGGCAGGGGCCCAGCTTCCAAGATATTTCTGAAATCCAGAATAAAGCAGGGTTCCATTGGCAAGGAGTAAGAGGAAGAAAGGATGTTGGATGAGCTAACCTGCCTGGTAGGCTCTTCCCAGAGTTTATGCCAGGGAGAATAGAGGAAGGCCCTCACTTTCCCACACACTGCCACACACAAACCTTGCATTAGGTATCTATCATATCACTGTGTAACAAATTTTCCAAAATTTAGTGACTTAAAACTGCACACGTTTATTATCTCAAAGTTTTTATTGATTAGGAATCTGAGCATGGCTTAGGTGGGGCATGGCTCTGCCTCATAGTTACTCACAGGCTGCAACCAGAATGTTGGCCAGGTGCAGATGCAGTGAAAAAGGAACACTTATACACTGCTGGCGGGAATGTAAATTAGTGCAACCTCTATGGAAAACAGTATGGACATTCCTCATAAAACTAAAAGTGGATCTACCATTCAATCCAGCAATCCCATTACTAGGTTATCTACCCAAAGGAAAAGAAGTCATTACATCAAAAAGACACAAGCACTCATATATTTATCACAGCACAATTCACAATTGCAAAGATATAGAATCAACCTAAGTGCCTAGCAATTCATGAGGGGATAAAGAAAATGTGATGAAATATTACTCAGCTATAAAAAGAATGAAGTAATGTCTTCTGCATCAACTTGGATGGAACTGGAAGCCATTATCTTAAGTGAATTATTTCAGGAATGATAAAACAAATACTGCATGTACTCACTTATAAGTGGGAGCTAGACAGTGGGTATACCTGATCATACAGAGTGGTATGATGGGCTTGGAGACTCAAAAGTGGGAAAGGATCAAAAACTACCTATTGGGTATAATGTACACTGTTCTGGTGATGGGTACACTAAAAGGCCTGACTTCACCACTATACGATTCATCCATGTAACAAAAATCCACTTGTACCTCCTAAGTCTATTGAAATTTTTTTTAAATGTTGGCCAGTGCCGAGGTCTCATCTGAAAGCTCAAGTGGGTGAGGGTTCTTCTTCTAGTTCACTCATGTGGTTTTAGGATGAATTCTTTGAAGGTGAAAAAAAAAGATGAAGACTTTTTTTTTTTCTTTTTGAGGAGAAGGCAAGGAAGGTTTATTGATTTGCCAGCAAATGAGGAGGACAGAGACTCTCGTCTTAAACTGCCATCATCCTAACTGTAAGCAGAAATACAGAGCTTTTAAAGGGAGGGTTTTCAGCTTCAGGCTATTGCTGTTTAACTATAGTTGATGGTCCTGATCTACCCCACCTCTGGCAAACACAATCTTGTGACCTCTGCCCAAACAATTCCGTTGAGCCATAGGATGAAGTCTTTGAAGACTGTCGGACTAAGGGCCTCAGTCCCTCACTGGCTGCTGGCTCTGGGGGATCCTCTCTGTTCTTTGCATCTCCAAATAGGCAGCTGGCTTTCATCAAAGCCAGCAAGAGGGAGACTCTGCTACCAAGACAGATGTCAAAATCTTTGTCACCTGATCATGAAATTGACATCCACTCAACATATTCACATTCTGTTGGTTAGAAGCACGTTACTCAAGGGGAGGGAATTGTATGAGGCCATGAGTACCAGAAGGTGGGATCACTGGGGACCATCTTAGAGACTCCCTACCATACTTTCCTCTCTTGGGTTTCAGGACTCCAGTTCCTGCCCACTTGTTTCCCTAACTTCTATCCTTACCCCTCTTCTCTCTTTCTGGTACTAGAAAGGCTTTCTACTTCCACCACTTCTAAAGTAGGCTTTTCCCTCTTTCTTTCCATGGGACCATGATGGCAGAATCATTTCAGGGGGACGCGATTTATGGGAAAGAGGCAAGGGTTTCAACAAACACATCTGTTCAGAATTTTCAAAATAGTATCCCTGTGGAGTCATATTATCATGTACACATTTAAACATGCAGAATGAATGAGCAGTAGAGATTAAAAAACAGAGATGCAAAGAGAGGCATTGCATAGTCAAGGCACAAGGGTCTTCCTGAAAAGTCAGAGTTGTCAAATATGATGACTTGTTTTCCCCAACATGATCAGAAGGGGATAAATAGAAAGAGCTTCCCTTAGGCTTGGCCTCCTTCCTTAGGTAATAACACTTATAATTGTATGGACTGGATTCAACAGGAAATGGAAGACACATTCCTGCTGGGTAATTTAGGGGTAGTTTTTAAATGGGACTTTTTGTAAAGGTGTGGACAAAGTTTAAGGGCCAGTGCAGCACCCCAAAGCTAGCAAAACTGATGAATTGTTAAAAACTCTTAATGCCTGACAGTGCAAGGGAGAGAGTGCTTACAACTTCCCAGAGAAAGTGGCTGTGTAGAAGGGCCTATGGCCTCTGGTTAAGAGAGCAGCCAACTATCACAACCAGGCAGAGAGGGATCTGAGAGAGTAACACCCTGAACTTTCTCTCTACCTGCTCTCTATCTCTTGCCTGTACCTCCTATTGGCCAAACCCAACCAGAAGCTAGAGGGCACTGAGCCCATCAGTGTGATCCATACAGGTTGGTCTCCTGGGACAGAGAGCAGCGTGGAGAACAGAGTGGACCTTTTGAGACAAATAGAAGATAAAGCACATAAAACACAGACCATATTTTCCTGAAGAATCTCATGGTGTTAGCCCCAACACCAGTGTTCAGAATACCTTCCTTTTTCTAGTTTTTTGAGGTATAAATTTAGGTTATTGATTTGGGGTCTTTCTTCCTTTTCAATGTAAGCATTTACAGCTATGACTTGCCCCCTGAGCACTGTTTTTGCTGCATCCCACAAGTTTTGGTATGTTTTGCTTTCGTTTTCATCCATCTCAAAGTACTTTCCAATATAACATAATTTCTTCCTTGACCTATTAGTTAAGAGTATGTTGTTTAATTTCTGCATACTTGTGAAGTTTTCTTCTATTACTGATTTCTTATTTTATTTTATTGTAGTCAAAGAAGATACTTTGGATGATTTCAATCCACCACCAGTGTTTAATTAAACAAAAGCAAACTACCAAAGCACAATTGGACTCCATTTCACACCTACTAGGATTTATATGATTTTTAAAAGCATAAAGCAACAAGCATTGGCAAGGATGTGGAGAAAGTGGAATACTCGTGCACTGCTGGTGAGAATGTAAAATGACGCGGCCACTGTGGAAAACCAGTGTGCAATCTCTCAAGGAGTTAAACACAGAATTACTTTATGATCCAGCAATTCCATTCTTAGGTACATACCCAGAGAGATTGAAAACAGGGACTCAAAGAGATACTTGTACACCCATGTTCCAGTAGCACTACTCACAATTCCCAAAAGGTGGAAACAAGCCAAGTGCCCACCAACAGGTGAATGGATAAACACAATGGGATATATCCATACAGTGGACTATTATTCAGCCATAAAAAGGAATGATGTTCTGGCACATGCTACAACACGGAAGAACATGAAAACATTATGGTAAGTGAAGTAAGACAGACACAAAATGACACATAGTATATGATTCCACCTAGACAATATATCTAGAATAAGTGAATTCATAGAGGCAGAAAGGAGATTAGAAGTTGACAGAAGGCCAGGTGCGGTGGCTCACGCCTGTAATCCCAGCACTCTGGGAGGCCCAGGCAGGGGGATCGCTTGAGGTCAGGAGTTCCAGACCAGCCTGGGCAAGAGCAACACCCCGTCTCTACTAAAAATAGAAAAATTAGCTGGGTGTGGTGGCGCATGATGGAAAAGTTTTGGAAATAGATGGTGGTGATGTCTGCATGACATTGTTAATGTACTTAATGCCACTGAATGGTTAAGATGACAAATTTTATGCTGTGTATTTTTGCCACATTAAAAAATATTTATTTAATCACACCCACCCCCCGATCCCCGTCTCTTTTTCTCCCATTATACACCAAAGAAATAAAGGATCCCAAGGGACGACAGCCAGAGGCTAATAATGTGAACAAAAGCATTTACTGTGCATTCTGACAGGAAGGAGAAACAAAGGCAGGCTTGGGTCGATAACAAACAGACCCTCCCTCCCCCTCCCAAAAATAGTGAACTATTTCTCAATGTGACAAAATAAAAAGTGTGCTTGAAACCACGCCAGTCTCTGTGCATCGCTACTAAACACCACCCGCCTCCGCCCACCAACCCTGGGCTGCCTCGGTGGTGCCCACCGCTGGTGCGCAACAGCCACCGCAGACCACGAGGCACCGCAGCCAAGCGCACGAATGAAGACAAAAGGAAAAGTCATCTTTTCTCGAGTTTGTGCTAGGGTTCAGACACTGCCAGTTAATAAGGGATATTTAAGATATGGGAGTGGCCTCTGTTTATCAGGTGGGGAAACTGAGTCAGAGAAGGACGACACTTAATAAAAACCTGAGAGCGGCACGAAATGCCCAGGGCCTTTTGTTTTTTTGGTTTTTTTTTTTTTTGAGACAGAGTCTCCCTCTGTTGCCCGAGGGCTGCAGTGCAGTGGTGTCATCACAGCTCACTGCAGCCTCCACCTCCTGGGCTCAAGCGATCCTCCTACCCCAGCCTCCCCACTAGCTGGGACTACAGGTGCCACCACACCTGGCTAATTTTTAAAATTTTTTTGTAGATATGGGGTCTCACTATGTTACCCAGGCTGGCCTCAAACTCCTGGCCTCAAGTAATCCTCCTGCCCCAGCCTCCCGAGTAGCTGGGACTACAGGCCCACACCACCACGTCTGGCTAATTCTTCTATTTTTTTTCCTAAGAGACGGGGTCTCGCTTTGTTGTCCAGGCTAGTCTCCAACTCCCGGCCTCGAGCGATCCTCCCGCCTCTGTGTCCCAAAGTGCAGGGGTGACAGGCAGGAGCCACCACGCCCAGCGAGCCACTGCTTATTTTAAAACCCCGCAGCTGCGCACCAGGGTCCTCCTCAGAGCCACCCGCACCTCCTTGTTCCGCAGAGTGTATACCACTGGGTTCAGCAGCGGCGTCACCACCGTGTAGAACACGGCCACCAGGCGGTCCTGGTCGGGGTCGCTCCCGGACTCGGGCCGCAGGTAGACGATGCAGGCGCAGCCAAAGTGCACGATGACCACGGTGAGGTGGGCCGCGCAGGTGGAGAAGGCCTTGCGCCGGCCGGCTGCCGACGGGATCCTCACGATGGCAGCCACGATGAAGGCGTAGGAGAGGAGGATGAGGAGGAAGGACACCAGCACCACCAGCACGCTCAGGAAGAAGATGCCCAGGGCTTTGCGGGCACTGTCGGCGCAGCTGAGCCTCAGCACCGGGGCGATGTCGCAGAAGAAGTGCTCCACGCGGGCTCCGCGGCAAAAGGGCGACGAGAAGATCATGCTGGTCTCCAGCAAGGCCACCGAGAAGCCAGAGCAGAAAACCAGGGCTCCCAGGCACAGGCAAACGGTGGGTCTCATGATCACTGAGTAGCGCAGGGGGTGGCAGATGGCCACATACCTGTCATAACCCATCAAGGTAAGGAGAAAGCAGTGGCTGCATCCCAGGCCCAGGAAGAAGAACATCTGAGCCCGACATCCTGGGATGGAGATGACCTGGTTCTCCATCAGCAGATGAGCCAGCATGTTGGGGATGGTGACCAGCGTGTAGCAGGTCTCAGAGAGGGACAGCACCGCCAGGAAGCGGTACATGGGAGTGTGGAGGGTCCTATCCACATGGATGATGGTGATGATGGTGACGTTGCCACTCAGGGTGACCAGGTAGGTGAGGAAGAACAATGTGAACAGTGTGGTCCTCAGGTCTGGGAGGTTGGAGAATCCCACCAGCAGGAACTCGGTCACCAGCCAGGTCCCATTTTCCCACTGCTTCTCAGGAGCCTGAGAGGAGATGGCAGAGCAAATGGAAGAGAGCAATTCACAAGAGTCTGCCATGTATCAGGTACTGGTGGAGAAAGATGGTCATCCCTGTGTTACAAAAAGGGAACAGGAGATCCACAACCAAGTCCCTTGTTTCCTAATATTACCCAACTGGCAAGTGTCTCTTCGGTAGATAAGAAAACCACAGGAAGCTCTAAGGAAATGCTATTTTGGGGTGTGGGAGGAAGATGGTAAGAATGTCAGTGCCTTAGTTGGAGTCTTCTGAGAAACAGATCTTAGGTAAGGATTCAAGAGCAAATGGTATGTGTGAGAGATGGTCCCAAAACACCTGAGCAGGGAAGTGGAGAGAGACGGCCAACACAAGGTGCGTCACTAAGGAAATTTCCACTGTGGGCAACTGGACTTTAATCTACCTGGGGAACACTGAGAAGTGTTGAGGAACACACACCTCAGTGTCATCCCACCTGAGGCAAGAGGGAGCTTGGGTATTTATCCACCAACTCCCACAGTCATTAGTTGAGGGTTTCTCCCAGGAGGTGTTAATGGTCCAGCACTTCAGACTTGCCCCATATACGGGGAATTCAAAGTCTAGCTGGTGAGCAACAAACAATCAGGTCCAAAGAGATGTGGGTGAGGATTTTACACAGTCTGCTAGAGTCAGTGCAAAAAGATTACCTGAGGAAGGCAAAGCCTGTACCACTAATACCTGAACCAAATAACACTTTTAGAAGTTCTAAAGCCCCAGGGCTGCATCAGGACCTTCATGGACCATAGGCACTTTTGTCTTCCCTCATAAAAAATTTTTAAAGATTGGGCAAGCACGGTGGCTCACACCTGTAATCCCAGCACTTTGGGAGGCAGAGGTAGGAGGATTGCTTGAGGCCAGGAGTTCAAGACCAGCCTGGGCAACAGAGCAAGACCCCATCTGTACAAAAAAATATTACCCAGGCATAGTGGTGCAACTGTAGACCCAGCTACTCAGGAGGCTGAGGTAGGAGAATCTTTTGAGCCCAGGAGTTAGAGGTTATAGTAAATTATGGTGATGCCACTGCACTTCAGCCTGGGCCAACAGAGCAAGACCCTGTGTCAAAAAAAAAAAAATTAAGGATTATATTTTTCAACTATGCTTTCATAAGGATGAATATAACCTTCAACCCTAAAAGTTCATTTTTATTTCTTCTGACTTTAAAAGAAATGAAAACAATGTCTGCTATTAATAACAGTGCTGTGAGTCCTAGGCACTGTGCTTCATGGATAAATCTGTGTTAATTAAATGAAAAGTAATTCTGGAATTATTGACCACTTTAACTCAGATGATGAGGCTTCAGTAGAGACCCTGGATTGGTGATAGTTTTATCATTTTATAATTGACCAATCTTATATCTCAAAATATATATACATATAATATTTTTGAGAGTATTTTGCACTCTTTTGGAACATGGGGCTTTGTTGTAAGGAGAATGGTACTAAGAAAATCTCTCCTTGCTTATCAAGAGTTAATTGGCGTAGATAAGCATAGTTCAGCCTTCAGTTCCTCAAATACCTCCTTAGAGACGTGGGTTGAAGGATGGGACGGGGCGGAGAGAGTCCCGATGTATGCGCCATCTAGTGGCACTTGGGGTGACCTGCAAGCCAGTCACCCTTAAACAAGGAGAGAAAAAGTTACTAATAAAATAACTGTGCCCCCGAAAATACTCACCCTCAACAATGGGATGATGGAAATTGAGACTGTTCATTTAAATGTATTGGAAATTTGACATTTTTATCTTGGAAACACAAATTTTTAAATTTTCGTTATGAAGATGCATAAAATAGACGGGGAAAAAATGTGCTTGAGTGAATCCAGAGATTTTCTGGTTATAAAGAAAAGACAAGTCGGGACCACGGAGGAACTTAACAGGAGCAAAAAAGCAGTGAGGGATGGATGTCCATTCGTCATCAAGAAAGGAAAGAGGAAGCAGGCAGCCATGCTGATCCAGCACTGGAGTGCTATTAATAATTAATTCTGTAAAGGGCCAAAGAATGAATATTTGAGGCTTTTGTGGGCTGTATGTTCTCTGTTGCAGCAGCTCGACTTGACCATTCTAGCCACAGACAATGTGGAAATGAGTGCGCATGCCTGTGTTTCAATAAAACTTTATTTACAAACACAGGCAGGGGGCCAGATTTGGCCCTCACACTGCGGTTTGCCACCCCTGATCTGGCACAAGTAAAACTAAAAGGACATTCAACTTGGGAGGAACTCCAGTGGGATTCTCTGAGGGATTTATGTTATGAAAAAAAGCCAAGCTTAACTTGAAATCTTCAGAAGCAAAATGAAATGTCAAACCAAGAAATTCACTTCAGAAATCCAGATTTAAGAAAAGGCAAAATGGAAAAGGTGCCCCAAGCATTATGTGTATGAAAGAGGCCTTTTTCCTCTAACATAAACAATATCAGAAAGAAGAATAGAGCCCTTTATAGAGACAATGATAGAAACTCAACCACACGCAAGACTTCACAAAGAAAAAAAGCAATTGGAGACTATTTAAAGTGTAATTCCTGGACATCATGAAACATTGTTCAATTGAAACAAACATATTCAAAGCACAAACTAGAAAAAAGTTGCAATCCCAGAAAAAGTTTAACTCTTACAAATCATTAAGAAGAAAACAGACACCCAGGCCCACCCCCTACATTTTCAGAGTTCAAATGAAGGCCACATACCATATGACTGAATATTTAAAGTTAAAAATGAAGCTAACACTTAAAGGCAATGTGTCCTAACTCCACACATTGAGAAACATACCTTCATAATGACCTGCAAAGCCGGATTCAAATTTAGAATTCCTGGGCTCTTCAGTTATGCACTCCAGGATGTGGTGCCCTGAGTAGCACCCTAACCCTGTTGTTCCTGGCCCGTGGTCTATCCCCTTCTCTTCCCACCCCAGGAGCCATCCAGCACCACAAGGGGCCTCATGTGTGCGTGTATGGATACCCTAACCACGCAAGTTCAAACTGCAGCTACACCCTCCACCAGCAGCCACTGCTCAACCACATCTTGAAAGGTACACACCAGCAGGGTGGCTCACATCACAGGGGTGGACCCAGGGAGGGGTAAACTCTCAGGCCCCGCTAGTGTCTTGGAGCCACCTGGACAAGGAGCTCAAGGTCAACACATACTCTTGGCTTTGTGGACTCTTCACTGCTTGGGGAGGAGTAGGACAAAACAGGTCAGAGTAAGGTCCTCAGAAGTTATCAACAGCACTGATCCTCTAACACCTCAGTAGAAAATAAGCAAGTGGAAAATGTAACTGTCCAATATCCATATGCAGGAAAACTGTTTTAATCTCATGATTATCAAAGGAATGCACGTTATCAATATTATAAAAACATTATAGCAGTTCCTCAAAATTAAACATAAAGTTACCATATGACCCAGCTTTTCCCAAAAGAATTGAAAACAGTTGCTAAAACAAACATTTCTACATGAATATTCATACCAGCATTATTAACAATTGCCAAGAAGTGTAGACAACTCAAATGTCTGCCAGCAGACAAATGGATAAACAAAATGTGGTATATCTGTATAATGAAATATTATTCAGCCGTAAAATGAAATGAAGTTCTGATACATACTACAACTCAGATGAACTTCAAAAACATCATGCTCTCTGAAAGAAGCCAGACACAAAAGGCCACATATTGTATAATTCCATTTACATGAAATGTCCAAAATATGGAAATACATAGACAGAAAGCAGTTTAAGGTGAGCGCAATGGCTCACGCCTGTAATCCTAGCACTCTGGGAAGCCAAGGCGAGAGGATCGCTTGAGCTCAGGAGTTCAAGACCAGCCTAAGCAAGAGCGACATCCTGTCTCTACTAAAAATAGAAAAATTTGCCAGGCGTGGTGGCATGTGCCTGAAGTCCCAGCTACTTGGGAGGCTGAGGCAGGAGGATCAACTGAGCCCAAGAGTTTGAGGCTGCAGAGAGCTATGATGACGCCACTGTACTCTACCCGGGGTGACAGACCAAGACTCTGTCTCAAAAAAAGAAAGAAAGAGTATTAGTGGCTGCCAGGGGCTGGGGGAGGGGAGGGGGAGTGACTGCCTTTCCGGGCGATGGAAATGTTCTGGAACTAGATAGAGGTGGTGGTTGCACAACATAGTGAATGCGCTAAGTGCCACTGAATTGTCCACTTTAAAACGGTTAATTTTATGCTATGTGAATTTTACCTCGATTTTTTCAAAGATACTGTTTTCAGTTACCAAATTGGCGCAGATCAAGGATGGAAAATGAACGCTGTGAGCTAATGAGCATGAGCCGAGGTAGACCCTCTGCCATTGTTCTTGCATCCCTGGTGGTAGGAACACACAGTTTGTATATATCCAAAGCCCTACTTGGGTTCAATAATTCCACTTCTAGGTTTTTCTCATAAATGATCTGACTTACATGTATAAGGATGTTCATATGGCCTTATCTAAATTAAGAAAAAAAACACCCTAAGTGTTCTATAGGAGACTACCCTCCCAAACAGCTCAGGGAAAAACTCAACCCTAACACTAACAGAAAAAAAGGTGAAGGATTAAAATTATAATAGTCATCATTAAAGTCATGACTTTGAGAATAGTAATGACATGAGAAGAATTCTCTTATATGTGTTTTCTGAGCAAAGGGAAACAAAACAAAAAGATTCAAATTATGTAACTACATATTCATATACTCTTTCTGTTTTTCTAATGTTCATGATTTTTCTACATTGGGTGCTGATTTTTATAAATAGAAGAAATAAAATTTCTTAGAGGGATTTTTTTCTCTGGGTAAATATTTTTATTGTTTATGGATTGTTTATGGATGTTTAATCAATCTAGTTTTGACAGAGGAAGCCAAGGGTAGAGATAAACAGGCACCTTTTTGAGTGCAAAATATACTAAAACCATTTATAATTAAATAACTGGAAGGGCACGTGTCCAGTCAAAACTATAAGTATGTGAGTGACACTGAGCTCTCCTGGGAAACCACAAGGCAGACTTTTTAGGAAGATCATAGGACACCACGTGTGGAAATATGGGAATTAGCGGAATTTTCCCGAATGAGGTGATGCTTTTCAGAGGGAGAACTCAAAACCAGGTTGCTGGGCTCCCAGCTGTTAGTTTTCATACAGAGAAGGGACCCTTTACGGTGTTATCACAGGCTCCTCCCTCCAGAAATAAGTCAGCCCCTCTCAGGCATCTTAAAGCGGGGGAATAGAAAGGAACCCCCCCAATATGTACTCAGTGTGGGAGTGTCCTCTACCACAATTATTCAGCCTCTGCTTGCTTGCCTCCAATGACAGGGAGCTCACTATCTGGCCCAAAAAGTCCCCATTACATAGAGCAGAAATCCTGTGCTCAAGACAGCCCTTCTCTGACCAGCAGGGACAACACATTTGAGCTCTGGAATCAGAAAAGCTCTGGATTTGAATGTTGATGCCTTCACTCATTAGGGGCAGGGTGACCCTGGGCAGCTGGCATTGCCCCTCTGAGCCTCATCTGTGAAAGTGAGGACTGATCCCATGAGTTCAGGGGTGACAGCCAGTATGATTCCCTGAACAGTGTTAACAGTGTTATGAATCCCTTGGTCGCTTCCTTCTTGCTAGGATAGCTGGGATGTTTATTCTCTGCTTTGCACCCCTAGAGAAGCAGGGCACAGAAGGGATAATTTGCTCACATTCTCACGGTCAGGGTGCTGGGATTGGAACCCAGGAGTCTGTCTCTAGAGGCTGCGCTGTAAGGGCTGTGGGCTTTGCAGGTTTACTTTTCATTCTACACGTATCTGTTGAGAATCTCTTCCAAGCCAGGTGCTGCTGTGGGTACTGAGGACACAGCAGGGAACTAAACAGGCAGAGATCCCTGCCCTGGCCTGGAAGAGCAGAAGTTACTAGGGGAAGGAATCCAACAATAACCCAACATGAGAGACCACGTTAGAAAATAAGAGCTAGAAAAAGAAAACGCAGAGGACTTAAAGGGAGGGTGGCAATTTTAAATAGAATGATCACTAAAGGCCTTGGTGAGGCTTAATCTCAGTCTCTCCAGAAGTTCTTGTTCCTCAACACCCTCCCCCCATTTTTTCATCTACCCTCTAGGGCTGGAGACGGGCCAGGGTGATTTCTCCAGTCGGGCAAAGACCGATTCACACTTGGAGGAAATGAGAAAATTAATCAAGAGGACAGATGAAGGAAGAGCATTCCAGGTAGGGGCAACAGCCCGTGCAAAGGGCCTGTGGCTGGAACAGGAACAGCAAGAAGGAAGAGGGAGGAGGAGAGAGTGAGCAAGGGTGAGGAGGTGAGGACAGGGAGGTGACAGGGGCATGTTGTGTAGGGCCTTGTAGGCCATGGGGAGGAATTTGGGTTTACTCCGAGAGAGCTGGGAGCCATGGAGGGTCCTGAGCAGAGGCAGGGTGTGTCCTGGCTCAGGTGTTCCCAGGCGCCCGCTGGCGGCTGTGGGAGACAGAGGATGAAGGAAGCCCAGAGAGCAGCGAAGAGGCGAGTAAAGATGGTACCAGGGTGGACCAGGGTGTGGTGGTGAGAAGTGGCCAATCTGGACAGATTCTGAAGGTGGAGCCCTCGGAATTTCCTGATGGGTTTGACGGGGTTTGAGAGAAAGGGCAGGTGGAGCAGGCAGAGCTGCAGCGGGAGGGCAGGGCAGGGCCAGGCCAGTGAGAAGTCAGAGAGGACTGTGACCTGGTGATGCTGGGGGCGGGGACTCGCCTAGCCCGGTGCTGTCACACCACAGCCTGGTACCGCGGCAGTGGCATCTGCCCCGGGACCAAGCACGCACCCCAGAGACAAGGAAGAAGAAAGAAGAAAACTCTGGATGTAGCTGAAATGTAACCCTGTGACAGCGGAGGAGCTGTGACTTGGAGTTGTTTCAATGTCTCCATCTCTTGCTTCGCAGTCCGGACAGGCAACAAGGCCTAGTCAAAATGAGGTCAATTGGCCGGGCGCTGTGGCTCACGCCTGTAAAATCCTAGCGTGTTGGGAGGCCGACGTGGGAGGATCTCCTGAGCTCAGGCATTAGTGACCAGCCTGAGTAATAGCAAGACCCCGTCTCTACAAAAAATAGAAAAATTAGCCGGGTGTGGTGCGCACCTGTAGTCCCAGCTACTGGGGAGGCTGAGGCTGGAGGATCATTTGAGCCCAGGAGTTGGAGGCTGCAGTGAGCTATGACGATGCTACTGCACTCCAGCCTGGGTGACAGAGGGAGACCCTGTCTCAAAAAAAAAAAAAAAAAAATGAGGTTGATTTACAAGAATGGGGTAATCCTTATTTGCAGACCTGGAACCCATAAAAATTGGTCATTGAGAGAGAGCCCCTGGCCAGCCACTTGCCTGGTGGGAGAGTTACGGGGAGACAGTGGGTGCTGAGTTCAGGGGCCCAGGTAAAGCCACCTCTACAGTGCGGGCGAGAGAAGCCCAGGTGTCTTTCCTGAAAGCTGCTGGGAGCTGAGTGGGACAAGAACCCGTGGCATTAGGCTATGGAGCCCTTCCTGTACTTCTTTCTCATCAGGAAGCCACCCAAAGGCAGGAGCGCCTTCCCGTCCCCTTTCAGCCCTCACCCTGTGCTCTACGTGAGTGTACGTGTGTTTGCGCCAGTGAGGCTCCAGGGCACGGGTGCATTGGCATCCTAGGTGCCCAGACCACACAGCAGCAACGCGCGTCTCCCACGATCCAGTCGCACACCTGTGCACACCATGGTTCTGTGCCTGGGTGTGTGTGACTTTGGAGGGGGCTCCTTGAGGTTTCCCAGAGGTTCCGCTCTCCCTTTCTGGGCAAATCACATATTCTCCTTCACCCCATATTCTGTCATCTGCCAAAATCAGGATTGAACACCTTTCCAGCAAACACCATCCAAGTGCATAACCGCAGGGCTGTTTTCAGGATAAAGCTCAGTCGCTTTGCAATTTCTCTCTCCCTACTTCATGTGCAGAACTCAACCCTGAGGCCAGGGATGGGTGGCGGGGCGGCTCCTCCAGCCAGGCAGAGGCCCCGAATTCACACTCACCATGGCCCGGGGAGGCTCCCTCGGTGCCTGCCTGCATCTCTCTCTCTGCTTGCCACCTAAGAAAGGAGGGGCTGAGGACACGGGTCCTGTTATTCCGGGGGGTCCCCGGAGCTGCCATCCCAGGGGCTCCCCAGCCACTAACAAGCCCCGCAGGGCTGAGTCCGCCGGTGCCCTGCAGGGCTTTTCCCTACAGGAAACTGGGAGACTCTGGGGTCTGCTTCCCCACCCCCGCAAAGCCCCCCGCCCCCGCCAGCCCTGAACCAGCAGACTGGGAGAAGGACTCACCATCATTCCTTTTTGTGAGTGGCTGTCAGCAACGCGGTCCTCACTGAATCGGTGCTCACAGAGCCGGTCGAGTGCCCACCCTGTGCCAGGCAACTGCTGCTTCCCTAAGGAAGTGCCGCCCCAGGCCCTGCCTCCAAGAGGGGAAGGAACAAGTGGACCTCTTGCTGTTGTTGTAGAGTTGTCGCCCAAGCTCAGCTTCTCATAGTCACCTCACCCAGATTTAATTAGTCACCAAATGTCTGTTCCTCGTGTCTCAATTCCCTCCGTCCCTCAGCGCCACTCGAACTCAAGGGAGCATCATTCTCGCCTGTTGAAAAAGCCTGCAGTGTTGCCTCCCTCTAGTCTGACCTCTGCACTGGCCGCCACAACAGGAGCATCTGGCCGTGTTCCTCCTGTACCCAGGCACCTTCCATGGCTCCCCATTGCCCTCAGAGTAAAGTGGAAAATTCCCCACCTTCACATTCAAGACCCTCGTGATCTGGCCCCTGCCGCCTCCCTTCGTTCCAGATCCACCAATGCTCCACTCATAGCGCCAGTCTCCATTGATTAAATCAACAAGGAAGGAAATCAGGTAACCACCATCAAGGTGATCTTCCTGAGTTCCACCTTTCAACCATTGTCCTCTTGTATTCTAGTGGATCTTTGCCTCTCTGACTCTGGAAGCTACTCTCTAGACACATCTGTAGTATCACTCCTCCGTGAGCCTTCCCTTGTCACCCCAGGCTACTCACATGGGGTATCTGTGCTCCCAGAGATTCTGAGTTTCCTCCTCACATCGTCTGTCTCCCTGTGTGTCACCCCCTAGCCTGTGAGCTCTCTGGAACTGCCCCACTCTCACATAAGGCTATGTGAAACCCAGAGATGACCAGCCTTACATACCCTCCTTTCTTCCTGTCCCTGCCCCTCCTTTGTCTCTGCCCACCCGTCCACAGTCTTCTCCTCTCCCAACTCCTAAAATAAGAAATCCCCAGGGCTCCGTCCTAGACCCTCTCCCTAGCTGACGAGTACAGACTCGTGATTTTGCGTACCCCCACTGTGGCAACAGCCCTTCTCATACTTTGGGTTCCCCCAGAGGCCAACTCTGAGACAAGGATTCTAGTTGAAGTAAGTTTATTTGCAAGGTGATCCCAGATCTGCGAAAGTAAGAGTGAGAATAGACGGATGCTTATAAAGAAGTGTTATCAAGCAAGTTATCTCCGTGAGGACCTGGAGCCAATACCACAGGGGACCTCTGAGAAGCAGCAAAAAACGTTCGCCTCTGAGCGGTGAGGGAGCTGGGGTATGTGAACCCCACCTCCACTTGGTCATTGTCGAGGGCGGTCCTGTGAGTGTTAATCCTCCAATACTCTTTGCCTGCTGCTCGTGTGAGTAGAGTAAGCTTTGGTGTGCAGAGAAGCCTTCGGACAAATCGATGCAAGCCCTTGGCGATGGGATTCAGGCCAACACGCAGTGAAGAGGTCAGAGCAAGAGGATATGGCCAAGGGACACCAATATTTCCCAAATCTATATCCTAGACCAGTCAACCCCTCTGAGCTTCAGACCCATTAATCCGACGATCGATCATCACCCAATGTGAGAAGTGATGTCCGCAAAAACGTCAGAGTCATGACCTGCAGAAATTCTCTCCTCCATGAAGCAATCAGAAAGCTGGAGAGAAAAAAGTGAGAATAAACTTTCTGAGAACTCTAGAATTTAACCAAAGGTTTGCAGAAACCCTGGGAGTATTTATTCAAGAAAAACGACAGAATATCAGTAAGGACAGCTGGCTGGGTGGTATTTTAACATGTCTGGTCCCAGTCCCCAGTCTCCAGACTTGGGGGGGAAAAGCCCAAATTCCAGGGGCAGCCTGGATCCAGCAGAGAAAGTAAGACAGAACTAGAGCCCTTTCAAGTCTCCTTCCCAAAGAAGTGTCATTATTTACCCATCTGGTTTTCCCCTGGACAGTAGGACTTGCAAGGCTTTCTGTATTGGACCTGACTCCGAGAGAAACCAGTGCAAAAAGTCTTCTCCCTGGGATCCTCTGTTGAAAACAACTACAGGCAAGTATTTTAGCTTCATGGTTGCCAGAGACAGTGGGTAACTGTTGGGACAAATAATAGACTAAACAAAACCTAGGGAAGGCACTGTCTACAGGAGAGCAGATTTATTTCTGGGAATATCAAAGGCCACGTGAATAGGTGGGCTGTTTATGTGTCTGTAGCCTTGCATGTGTTCAGGAAAGACTTCAGAAGGCCCTAAGCTCTCACCACGGATTGGCCTTGAGGTGCTACTTCCAGAACTCTAAGGCAGAGTTTTTACCTGCCTGGCTGCATGTTAAAGGTATGCCCCAACATACAGGAAGAGACCCTTAGCAAAGACAGGGAGATTTATTTTTCAAAGCATTTGAAGAAGCTCTGTCTAATCACTAGCTCTTCCCTAAGCTAACTGAGAACAGATTTCAGCAACCACACATGGTGAAGAATAGAGACTTTACAGAATTACTTTAGAAAAGTCACTAAACAAATAAACCATATCAACTACAACAAGCAGTAACAACAGTAAATCCTGAAGACGGGAGAGGATCTGATTTTCAAAGTTGCCACATTATATTATTTTAAATGCCCAGTGTTCAACATAAAAAGAAATCATGAGACATGCAAAGAAATAAGAAACTATACAGACACAGGAAGAAAAGCAATAAATAAAAATTGTTCCCAAGGAGGCCCAGACATTGGACTTACTAGACAAAGACTTTAAATCAGATATTTTACATGTGCTTAAAGAACTAGAGGAAACTGTTAACAGAAAAAATTCCAACTCTGTAACATAATTTAAAGAGGTTTATTCTGAGCTGAATCTGTGTGACTGCCAGCCTGAAGTGCATGGCTTCAAGAGGTCCTGACAAAATGTGCCCAAGGTGGCAGGGTTACAGTCTGGTTTTATACATTCATGGAGCCAGGAATTACATGTAAAATCATAAATCAATACATGGAAGGTGTACATTGGTTTGGCCCAAACAGGTGTGACATATCAAAGTGGGGGCTAAGGTTATAGATGGGTTCAGAGATTCTTTACCTTGGAATTGGTTAAAGAAATAAAGCTATGTCTAAAAGCTTGGAATTTTTTAAGTTAAGGTAAGGAAGTGTGTCAATCAGAGGCAACCCGCTGGACATATACTGGCCTCAAGTGATCTGTTAAGTAAATTGATGACCTGCAGGTGTGGTTTAATCTTTGTCTTGCATGGCCTTAGATCTGTTAATGATTTAGTATCTTATTGTTGGAGGCATGTCTGACTTCTCTTCCTTCTGTGGCCAGGGACTCCATTTTAAGGATTTTGTGGGGTCCCCCTTGGCCAAGATGGGGTGTGATCAGTTGGTGGGGCACTTAGGATTTTCTTTTAGCTCAAAAATCTATGTCTGAAAAACTTAAGGAAGTATGAGAATGATGTCTAACCAAATAGAGAGGGTAGAAGGGGCAAGGGAGAGAATGCTTGCAGCTGCTCAGAGAAAGTGTCCGTGTGGAAGAGCCTATGGCCTCTGGTTAAGAGAGCAGCCAACTAGAGCAGCCAAGCAGAGAAGGATCTGGGAGGGTAACACCCTGAACTTTTTCTCCAGCTGCCCATCCATCTCCTGCCAATGCCTCCCATTAGCCAAACTCAACCAGAAGCTAAAGGGTACCAAGCCCCATCAATGTGGTCCATACGGGTTGGTCTCCTAAGACATAGAGCAGAAGGGATCCTTCTCACTCTTACTCTGTGGTGATCCTTTCTCCCCAGCCTCCCAAGTAGCAGGGGCTACAAGTGTGCACCACCATGACTGGCTATTTTTTTTTTTTAGAGACAGAGTCTTGCTGTGTTGCTCAGGCTGGTCTTGAACTCCTGGTCTCAAGCAATCCTTCCCCCTCGACCTCCCAAAACACTGGGATTACCAGGCATGAACCACTATGTCCAGGCTGCTCTTCTTTTTCTAGTTCCTTGAGGCATAAAGTTAGGTTATTGATTTGGCATCTTTCTTCTTTTGTAATATAAGCATTTACAGCTATGAACTGTCCTCTGAGCACTGCTTTTGCTGCATCCCATAAATTTTGGTATGTTGTGTTTGCATTTTTATTCATCTCAAAGTATTTTCCAATCTAACTTGTACTTTCTTCTTTGACCCATTGGTTGAGAAAATGTTATTTGGGCCAGGTGTAGTGGCTCATGCCTGTAATCCTAGCACTCTAGGAAGTAGAGGCAGGAGGATCACTTGAGCCCAGGAATTTGAGGTTACAGTGAGCTATAACAACACCACCACACTCTAGCCCAGGAGACAGAGCTAGACTCAGTCTCAAAAAAAAAAAAAAGGATATGTTGTTTGATTTCTGCATATTTGTGAGGTTTTCCTTCTGTTACTAATTTCCATTTTATTCCATTGTGTTCAGAAAAGATACTTTGGATGATTTCAATTTATCACCAGAGTTTAATTAAACAAAAGTGAACCACTAAACCACAGTGAGACACCACTTCACACCTACTAGGATACCTCTAACTTTTTAATGGATAAATGACAAATTGTATATATTTATTGTGTACAATATCATGGCTATAATTTTTAAAAACAAAAAATAACAAGTATTTGCAAGGATGTGGAGAAATAGGAACGCTCATACACTGCTGTTGGGAATGTAAAGTGGTGCATGGAAAACAATTTGGCAGTTCCTCAAGAAGTTAAACATAGAACTACATAATGATCTTGCCATTCCACTCCTAGTTACTTACCCAAAGGTGCTGAAAACAGAAATTCAAACCAATACTTGTACACCCATGCTCATAGCAGCATTATTCACAATAGCCAAAAGGTGGAAACAAGCCAAGTGTCCGCCAACAGGTGAATGGGTAAACACAATGGGATATATCCATACAATGGACTATTATTCAGCCATAAAAAGGAATGACGTTCTGGCACATGCTACAACATGGAAGAACATGAAAATTTTATGCTAAGTGAAATAAGATGAACACATGGTATGCAATTCCACCTAGACAATATATCTAGAACAAGCGAATTCATAGAGACAGAAAGTAGATTAGAAGTTACCAGAGACGAACCAGAGAAATTACCAGCAGAGAGTCATTGTTTGATGGGTACAGAGGTTCAGTTTGGGAAGATGAAAAAGTTTTGGGAGGAAGATGGTGATGGTTACACAACATTGTCAATTTACTTAATACCGCTGAATTGTACGCTTAAAGAATGGTTAAGATGGCAAGTTTTATGCAATGTATATTTTGCCACAGTAAGAAAACTTGTTCATTTTGTCCTTCTCTCTCTCTCTTCCTTACATCATACACTACAGAAAAAAAGTATCCAAGGGAAAGAGAACTACAGGATAATGATATAAACTACTGCTTTTTTTATTAACAAACTTTATTGTGTATATTTGATGATTACAACATGATGTTATGAGATATATTAGAAAGTGCTTACTAGAATGAATCACATTAACATATCTATCATCTCACATAGTTAACCTTTTTGTGACCAAAGCTGTTAGAATCTACTTAATTAACAAAAATTCTTAATCCAACACAATTTCAATAACTGTAGTCTTCATGTTGTACACTAGATCTCTAAACTTGTTCATCCTACGTACATACTATCTGTATCCTTTGACTGACATCCCCCACTTCCTCCCTTCGCCCCTCCCTTTGCCCATACCCTCCCTGTGGCAAGCACTGTTTTATTCTCTATCCCTGAATATTTGACCCTTTTTAAAGTAAAGTCTCCACATATAAGTGAGATCACGCAATATTTTTATCTAAGTCTGACTTTTTTCACTTAGCATAATGTCCTCAAGGTTCATCCATACTGTGGCAAATGGCAGGATCTTTTTGGAGGGGTTTTTTGTTTTTTGCGTTTGTTTGTTTTTGAGACAAGGTCTTGCTCTGTTGCCTGAGCTACAGTGCAGTGGCATCATCATAGCTCCCTGCAATGTCAAACTCCTGGCCTCAAGTAATCCTCCTGCCTCAGCCTCCCAAGTAGCTGGGACTACAGGCCCACACCACCACTTCTGGCTAATTCTTCTATTTTTTTTCTAAGAGACGGGGTCTCGCTATGTTGTCCAGGCTAGTCTCCAACTCCCGGCCTCGAGCGATCCTCCCGCCTCTGTGTCCCAAAGTGCAGGGGTGACAGGCAGGAGCCACCACGCCCAGCGAGCCACTGCTTATTTTAAAACCCCGCAGCTGCGCGCCAGGGTCCTCCTCAGAGCCACCCGCACCTCCTTGTTCCGCAGAGTGTATACCACTGGGTTCAGCAGCGGCGTCACCACCGTGTAGAACACGGCCACCAGGCGGTCCTGGTCGGGGTCGCTCCCGGACTCGGGCCGCAGGTAGACGATGCAGGCGCAGCCAAAGTGCACGATGACCACGGTGAGGTGGGCCGCGCAGGTGGAGAAGGCCTTGCGCCGGCCGGCTGCCGACGGGATCCTCACGATGGCAGCCACGATGAAGGCGTAGGAGAGGAGGATGAGGAGGAAGGACACCAGCACCACCAGCACGCTCAGGAAGAAGATGCCCAGGGCTTTGCGGGCACTGTCGGCGCAGCTGAGCCTCAGCACCGGGGCGATGTCGCAGAAGAAGTGCTCCACGCGGGCTCCGCGGCAAAAGGGCGACGAGAAGATCATGCTGGTCTCCAGCAAGGCCACCGAGAAGCCAGAGCAGAAAACCAGGGCTCCCAGGCACAGGCAAACGGTGGGTCTCATGATCACTGAGTAGCGCAGGGGGTGGCAGATGGCCACATACCTGTCATAACCCATCAAGGTAAGGAGAAAGCAGTGGCTGCATCCCAGGCCCAGGAAGAAGAACATCTGAGCCCGACATCCTGGGATGGAGATGACCTGGTTCTCCATCAGCAGATGAGCCAGCATGTTGGGGATGGTGACCAGCGTGTAGCAGGTCTCAGAGAGGGACAGCACCGCCAGGAAGCGGTACATGGGAGTGTGGAGGGTCCCATCCACATGGATAATGGTGATGATGGTGACGTTGCCACTCAGGGTGACCAGGTACATGAGCAAGAACAATGTGAAGAGCTTGATCCTAAGGTCTGGGAGGTTGGAGAATCCCACCAGCAGGAACTCGGTCACCAGCCAGGTCCCATTTTCCCACTGCTTCTCAGGAGCCTGAGACGAGACGACAGAGCAAATGGAATAGAGCAACTCGTTAGGCTCTGCTATGGGGAAGGATAATCATCCTTGTTTTACTATAAAGGAAAGGGAAACTCTGAAATGGTAAGTCCCTTGTTTTTCTAATATCACTCAGCTAGCAAGTCTTCAATAAACAAGAAAGTCACAACAATCTGTAAGGAAATGGTATTTGGCATGTGGGAGGAAGATGGTAAGAACGGTGAGAGTTAGTTTGAGTTTCCCTAGAAACAGAGCCTAGATAAGGATTCAAGAGCACATATTTTGTTGGGAACTGATTTCGAACGACGTGGGTAGGGAAGTAGGAAAGTGAGACGGGGAGGAGAGACAGCCCATAAAACGTGCATCATAAAGGAAATTGACACTGTGGGTAACAGGAATTTAATGCTACGTGGGGGACCCTGAGAAGTGTTGAGGAACACACAATTCAGTGTTATCCCAACTGAGCAGTGAGGGAGCTGGGGTATTTATGCCCCCAATCCCATTAGACATTTGTGGAGACGTTGGTTTCTCCCAGAAGGCGTTAATGTCCCAGCACTTCTGACTTACCATGTGTGCAGGAAATTCAAAGTCTGGCTGGTGAGCAAGGAGCAATAAGAGCCATGAGGATGTGGGTGAGGATTTTACCGGGTGTGCTACAGTCCCTGAGAAAAGACTACCTTAGAAAGGCAAAGCCCGCAACATTGATACCTGCAATGAAACAAGTAACACTTTCAGGAGTGTAAGGTCAGCATGATTGTGGAATAGCAGTTTTCTAGCTTCACCCTCCCCCCACCAGAAATCCCCTAGCAGCTGTCCACAGGCAAGAATTACATCGTTAATATACCAGAACTCAGCGGTCAGGCTGAGACTCCTCTTTCAACTGCAGGATTGAAAAAAGATGTGATCAGCTCGCTTTGACCACACTGCCCTTCCCCAAGGCCAGCAGGACAACATTTGCTAAGAGTTCCCCTACACCCATGATTTCTTCAGTGGAGGAAGTGAGTTGGAGGTGGACATTCAGGTTCCCCACCATTCTAGGGACCCTTTGCAGTGGTTCAGTCCTGCCTTGTCCCATTTGAAATGCTGGGAATGCCAAAAGGCCTCAACCACCTGGGGTCTGTTGGAGACAAAGAATGGAGGAGTTGGAGGGGGCTCACAGACACCAGCTCGTGGATTTTGGTAGTTGACCTACATTCCTACCAACAGAGGTGCCACACCATAGAAACTAGCCAACAGCATCATGTAAAGGAAACATGGTGTAGATTCCTAAGAGCAGTACCACCCACCCAGACAAGACAACTTCCAACCCTGCCTGACCAGAGACAACGGCAGAGCCCAGCCGGCTGCCCCACCCAATGGCAGAGTCCAGCCGGGGTGTTGCCGGCATGGAGCACAACCAGCAATACCATCTGACCTCAGAGCACAGGAAGCAACCCAGCCAAATGAAAGAACCCCACACTGAGCTCTGCCTGTCTGGCATTGCCACCAGCCAGCCCATCCAGAATCCCAAACTAGACTACCAAAGAACACCTGCAAAGGCTCGAAGGGGTGGCTATCTCCTCAAATGTACAGGCATTAATATAAGGACTCAGGGATTATAAAAAATAGGTAAATATGACACCACCAGAAAAGAAAACCTAATAAAGTTCCAGTGATGGATTCAGGAGAAAAGGAAATCTATGAAGTGACTAAGAAAGAATTCAGAATAATCCTCTTAAAGAAGTTCAGGGAACTACAACAAAATACAGATAGAAAATTTAAAGAAATTTGGGAAAAAAATCATGAACAAATTAGGTTGGCAAAGGAATAGAAAGAATGTTTAAAAACAAATAGAAATCCCAGAGTTCATGATTGAATCACTGAACTGAAAATTTCAATAGAGAGTAGGAATAAAAGTGTAGAGGTGTGTTTTGTTTACGATCAAAGCTAAGTTGCTGTCAGCTTAATATAATCTTTTATAACTATAAGATGTGTTTTTTAAGCCTCATGGTAACCACAAAGCAAAAACCTATAATAGATACACAAAGAATAAAAAGAAAGGAACCAAAACATACCACTAAGAAAATTACCTAAGCACTAAGAAAGACAGTAAGAGAGGAGAAAAGGAAAAGGATCTACAAAACAGCTAGAAAATAGTTAACAAAATGGCAATAGTAAGTCTTCACCTGTCAATAATTACTTTGAATGTAAATGGCTTAAATTCTCTAATAAAAAGACATAGAGTGAATCAATGAATAAAAAGGGAGACTCAATTAATTGCTGCCTACAAGAGACTCACTTCACCTGTAAGAACACACAGAGAATGAAATAATGGAAAAAAGATATTCCACACAAATGGACGCCACAAAAAGCAGAAGCAATGATACGTATATCAGACAAAATAGACTTTAAATCAAACACCGTAAGAAGAGACAAAGAAAGACATTATATAATGACGAAGAGGTCAATTCAGAAAGAGAATGAATCAACAAGCCTTTAGCTCGACTAAGAAGAAAAGAGAGAACACCCAAATAAAATCAGAGTTGAAAAGGGATACATTACAACTGATACCACACAAATACAAAGGACTATAAGAGACTATTGAGAACAATTACATGCCTAGAATCGCATAACCTAGAAGAAATGAGTAAATTCCTGGACACATACAACCTACCAAGATTGAATTGTGAAGAAATAGAAAATCTGAACAGACAATAATGAGTAAGGAGATTGAATCAGTAATAAAACATCTCCCGCCAAGGAAAAGCCCAGGACCCGATGGACTGACTGCAGAATTCTACCAAGTATCTAAAGAACTAATACCAATTCTTCTCAAACTCTTCCAAAATATTGAAGAGGAAGGAATACTCCAAAACTCATTTCACAAAGTCAACATTACCCTGATACCAAAACACACAAAGACTCAACAAAAAAAGAAAGCTACAGGCCAATATCCCTGATGAATATAGATGCAAAAACCCTCAACAAAATATTATCAAACTGAATTCAACAGCACATTAAAAAGATCATTCACCACAATCAAGTGGGATTCATCACAGGGATGCAGGGATGGTTCAACATATGCAAACCAGTAAACATGCTACATCACGTGAACAGAATGAAGGGCAAAAACCATATGATGATTTCAACAGATGCAGAAGAAGCATTTGACAAAATTCCACATCTCTTCATGATAAAAACTCTCAACAAATTAGATATGGAAGGAACATATCTCAACACAATAAAGACCATATATGGCAAACACACAGGTAACATTATAGTGAACAAAAAGTTGCAAGCTTTCCCTCTGAGACCTGGAACAAGACAAGGAAGCTCACTGTCACCATTTCTAGTCAACATACTACTGGAGGTTCTAGCCAGAGCAATAAGGCAAGAGAAAGAAATAAAAGGCATCCAAATGGGAAAGAAAGAAGCTAGGTTGTCCCTGTTTGCAGATGACATGATGTTTTATATAGTAGTTCTCCTTTCTCATGGAGCATACATTCCAACACAGCCAGCAGATGCCTGAAATAGCAGATAGTAATGAAACTTATATATACAATGGTTTTGCCATCTAATACCCAAGATACTATTAAGTGTGTGAGTAGTGAACACAGCACGAATACACGGGACAAGGGGTGATTCACATCCTGGGCAGGATGGAGTGAGCTGGCTTGAGATTTCATCAATCTATTCAGAACAGCATGCATTTTAAAACTTATGAATTGTTTGTTTCTGGATTTTCCATTTAATATTTTTCAACCAAGATTGACCACTGAAAATTGAAACAGCAGAAAGTGAAATCACATATAAGGGGAAACTATTATATGGAAAACCCTGAAGATCCCACCAAAAAACTGTTAGAGCTAATAAATGAATTCAGTAACGTTGCAGGGTACAAAATCTACACACAAATATCAGTAGCATTGCTGTACACTAACATTGATCTATCTGAAAAAGATAGCAAGGAAAAATCCCATTTATAACAGCTAAAAAAAACAATACTTGGGAATAAATTTAACGAAGGAGGTGAAAGACCTCTACACTGAAAACTATAAAACACCAATGAAAGAAATTGAAGAAGACATAAATAAATGGAAAGATGTCCCATGTTCATGGATGGAAAATACTAATATTGTTAAAATGTCTATATTGCCCAAAGCTATCTATAGATTCAAGGCAATGTCTATCAAAATACCAATGACATTCTTCACAGAAATAGAAAAAAATCCTAAAATTTGTATGGAACCACAAAAGACCCAGAATAGCCAAAGCAATCTGCAGCAAAAAGAAGACTTGACAGACAAAAAAGCAATTAGATATGTCCATTTAAAGTATAATCTCTGATCATCACAAAACATTATTAAACTGAAACAAACATATAGGCAAATCACAAACTGGAAAAAAGGTGTGATCCCCCAAAAAATGTTTAACTCTTACAAATCATTAAGAAAAAAATGAGGCCGGGCACCGTGGTTCACGCCTGTAAATCTAGCACTCTGGGAGGCTGAGGCAGGAGGATGGCTTGAGCCCAGGAGTTGGAGGTTGCAGTGAGCCATGATGATGCCACTGCTCTCTACCTGGGTGACAGAGTGAGACTCTGTCTCACAAAAAGAAAAAATAAGAAAAAAGAAAAAAATGAACACCTGGGTCCATCCCCTAACGTAAGGGAGTTTAAATAAATGCCCACATACCACGTGACTAAATATTTAAAGTTAAAGGTAAAGCTGACAAACAGTTAAATGAAATACGTTCTAAGTCCCCACGTGGAGAAACATACCTTCATAATGACCTGGAAAGCCAGATTTGAATTTATTAATAGAATTCCGGGACTCTTCAGAGTTCCATTCTAGAATGTGGTGCTGTGGGAAAAACCCTGAGCCTTCTCCTGACCCATGGCCTATCCCCTTCTCTTCCCATCCCGGGAGCCATCCAGCACTACAAGGGGCCTCACATGTGCGTGTATGGATACCCTAACCATGCAAGTCCAAGATGCAGCTACACCCTCCACCAGGAGCCACTGCTCAACCACATCTTGAAAGGTGCAGACCAGCAGGCTGGCTCACATCACAGGGATGAACCCAGGGAGGGGTACACTCTCAGGCCCTGCTAGTGGCTCAGAGCCACCTGGACAAGGAATTCTAGGATCCTGTAGAGAGCATTGTCTATAATGAAGTGCAACCTCAAGGGAAACACATACTTATGGCTTGTGGACTTTTCACCCCTTGGAGTGGGGTAGGAACAACAGGGTCAGAGTAGGGTCCTCAGAAGCATCAGTACAAGGGCAGAACCCCGTTGCCCAAGGGTAACAATGCTCCTCTAACACCCAGCAGAAAATAAGCCAATGGCCCTGATTTGATCATTATGCAATATATGCCTGCATCAAAACATCACACTGACCCCATAACTATGTACAATTATTATTAATATGTGTCTGCTCAGATCATTCTACTTCTAGGTTTCTGTCATGAAGAAATGATTTCACCTACATATACAGGCATGTTCATAATAACATTATTTCAATGTTGAGGACCACACATAGTGGATCAAGCCTGTAATCCCAGTATTTTAGGAGACCAAGGCAGGAGGATCACTTAAGGCCAGGAGTTCTAGACCAGCCCAGACAACATAGTAAGATCCTGTCTCCATAAAAAGTATAATTGAAAAATGAGTCAGGTATGACAGTGGGCACCTATAATCCTAACTAATCTGGAGGCTGAGGTGGGAGGGTTGCTGGAGTCCAGGAGTTCAAGGCTGCAGTGAGCTATGATTGTGCCCAGGCTGCTCTCCTACCTGGGTGACAGAGTAAGACCTTGCTTCTACATAAATTAAAAAATAAATAAATAAATAAAATGTTTTTTTAAAAGAAAAGGAAACAACCTAAGTGTTCTGCAGGAGAATGCCCTTACAAACTGTTAAGGGGAAGACAAAACCCTAACACTCTAATGGAAAAAGAGGTGAAGCATAAAAATATAAGAGCCGTCATTAAAGTCACATCTTTGACAATAAATAATGACATGAAAAGAAATCTCATACATGTGTTCTGTGAGACTGGGAAACAAAAGGGAAGAAGTCTGTAACTACATGTGCATATGTTTTTATACTTTCCTGAATTTCCCACTTTCCTACATCAATTGCTATTAATAATTTGTATAAAGAGAAGAAATAAAATTACTTACAGAAGTTTTGTTCTCTTGGTAAACATTTTTATTGTTCTTAAGAAAGATTAATCTGGCCGGGTGTGGTGGCGCGTGCCTGTAGTCCCAGCTACTTGGGAGGCCGAGGCAGGAGGATCGCTTGAGCCCAGGAGTTTGAGGTTGATGATGCCACTGCACCCTAGCCCAGGCGACAGAGCTAGCCTCTGTCTCAAAAAAAAAAAGGTGCTAAAACCATTTGTAATTAACCTTTTTAATAAAGGACCTGAAGAGCAAATTTCGACAAAAGAAACCCTTTATGGTATTATCACAGGCTCCCTCCAGGAACAAGGCAGCCGCTCTTGGCCATGTGAAAGAGGGGACACAGAATGGAAACACCCCTCAAAACGCACTCAGTGTAGGAGCATCCTCTGCTATAACTATTCAGCCTCCATATGCTTGTATCCCGTGATGGGAAAGTCACTACCTACCTACAGAAGAAAAAAATCTCCATTACACACAGCAGAAATCCTGTGCTCAGGACAGCCCTTCTGTGACCAGCAGAAACAAAAAATAGAGCCCTAGATTCAGACACGCTCTGTCATCTGGATTGGAATGTTGGCACCTTTACTTACTAGGGGCAGTGCGACCCTGGGTAGCTGGCTTTGCCCCTCTGAGCCTCATCTGTGAAAGTGGACACTGATCCCGTGAGCTCACAAATATTATAATAATCAGTGCGATTCCCTGAACAGCGTTATGAATCCTTTGGTCTCTGACTTCTTCCGAGGATAGCTGGGATTTTTATTCTCTGGTTTGTACCTCTGGGAGAATCGGGGCAGAGAAGGGATAATTTGCTCACATTCTCACAGTGCTGGTGTCGGGATGCAGACCCAGGAGTCTGTCCCTGCGGCCAGTGCCTTAAGGGCCGTGAGCTTCCCGGGCTCGCTGTTCATTCTCCACATATCCGCTGAGCATCTCTTCTGTGCCAGGTGCTGCTGTGGGCACCAAGGACACAGCAGGGAACTGAACAGGCAGAGACCTCTGCCCTGGAGGAGCAGAAGTTCCGAACTAGGGGAGGGAGTCAGGCAATAACTCAATAAGTGACACCAGACATTGAAAGTAAGTGCTAGAAACAGAAAAGGCAGAGTGCTTAAAGGGAGAACTGGGGAGTCTGAGGAAGGTTGCAATTTTAAATAGGATGGTTAGGGAAGGAGTTGTTGAGGTTCAATCTCAGTAAGCCCAGAATTAATTCCTCTCCAACTTCTCATTTTCCAATCTCCCCTCTAAGGCCAGGATGGGCCAGGGTGGCTCCTCCAGCCAGGCAAGACCCCAAATTCACACTCACCATGGCCCGGGGAGGCTCCCACAGTGCCTGCCTACATCACTAGCAGCCTAGGAAGGGAGGGACTGACAACACGGGTCCTGTTATACGGGGGGATCCCCGGAGCTGCCATCCCAGGGGCTCCCCAGTCACTAACGAGCCCCACAGGGCTCAGTCTGCCAGTGCCCTGTGGGATTTTTTCCTCCAGGAAACTTCGGACCCCTGGGTCTGCCTTCCTGGCCCCCAGGCCCTGAATACCCAGAGTGAGACAAGGACTAAGTACAATTTTTCTTTGTGCACGAGAGTCAGAAACACACTCCTCTCTCCATCAAGGCTCCTGGTGCCGGTCGAGTACCCACCCCGTGCTGGGCAAGGCTGCTTCCCTAAGGAAGTGCCACCCCAGGCCCTGCCCTCAAGAGGGGAAAGAGTAGATCGCTTGATATAGCTATAGGAGTGTTGTCCAGGATTAACTTTTCATGGTGACCTTAGCTTCTGCCATCACTGCTCTCCCCAGATTTAATTAGTCACCAAATCTCCATTCTTCTCCCCAACTTCTCCCCATCCCCTCAGCTGTACCCTAACTCAAAGCAGCATCATTCTTATCTATAGCAAAGGCCTGCAATGTCATCTCCCTCCAGCCCAACCTCTGCACTGACCACCAGAATAGGAGACGCTCTGGCCGTGTTCCCCCTCTACTCAAGCACCTTCCATGGCTCCCCATTGCCCTCAGAGTAAAGTGGAAAATTCCCCACCTTCACATTCCAGACCCTTGTGATCTGGCCCCTGCCGCCTTCTCTTATTCCAAATCCACCAATGCTCCACTCATAGCGCCAGTCACCATTGATTAAATCAACAACAAGGAAGAAAATCAGGTGTAGACTCAGCCATTCCAAAGTGCTGACTTCTCCTCTGAGATTTCCACACTCTTTCACACCTTTTTGCCCCTTTCCATGCTATTCCCTCAGGTATTTTTTCCCCCTCCTCCTAGACTCCTGGCAAACTCTTACTTCTCCTAAAAAGACGCATCACTAGTATCACCTCCTCAGGAAGCCTTCCCTGATCACCCCAGGCTAGTCACATGCAGCACTTGTACTCCCAGAGCCCCTAGGTTTCCTCTTCATATTGTCTGTGTCCTTGTGAGTCTCCCATTAGCCTGTGAGCCCCTTGGATGTGGCCTCATCTTATTCCACCTACTGGGAGCGTTAAACCCAGATGATGAATTCCTGTCTTGCAACGCCCTCCTCTTCCTTTCCATGGCTCCTGACTTTTCTCTCCCACCCTTCCTCAGCCTCCTCCTCTCTCCTAAAATGAGAAATCCCCAGGCTCAGTCCTAGACCTCTCCCTGGCTGACGAGTACAGCCTCATGATTTTGCACACCTGTTCCATGCCAACACCCCCTGTCATAGTTTGGGCTCCCCCAGAAGCAGACCCTGAGACTGAAATTCTAGAGGAAGTGTGTTTATTGGGGAGGTGACCCCAGAAAACACCAGTGGGGGGGGCAACAAGAACTTCGCTTTTGACACTCTAATATTGAAGCAGTCCAGGGATCCAACTCTGATTCTTGTCTCTTTCCCTAACTAATCAGTAAAGGGACATGATTTTAAATATCACCTTAATGCCACTACTTCCAAAACCTATACATTAAATCAGTCCTTTCCTCTGAGCCCAGACCCATAAATCCAACAATTGATCATCAACCAATGTTAAAAGTGATGTCTGTAAAAATGTTGGAGTGACGACCTCCAAAAATTCTCTCCTCCATAAAGCAATGAGAAGGCTGAAAAAAATTTGTCTGAATCAACGTTAGACTCTGAAAATTTACCAAAGACTTTCAAGCAACCCTGGGAGCATTTAATTTTAAAAATAGCTGAATATCAGTTAAAAAAAAAAAAAAACCAGTAAGCTTTGTGATGCTTTAACATCCCTGGTTGCATTCCCCACCTTGACTCTGCAATATCCTTGATAAATAACAGCCCAAAGTGTGGGTGCAGCCTAGCAGCTACTGCAGAAAGTAAGACAGAGATAGAGCCTTTCAAGCCTCACTCCCAAAGAACTATCATTATTTACCTGTTCGGTGGTTCCCTGGAAGACCCCACTTGCAAGGCTATGTGTATTCCCTCAGCAAAAACTGAGATATTTATTTTTCCAATATGTGACCTGACTCAGAGATCAACCAGTGCAAAAAGGCGTCTCTCTGTGGGTCCTTTTTTGAAAACAACTATAGCAAGTATTTTAACTTCATGGCTGCCTAAGGCACTGGGTAACAGTTGGTACAAATAACAGACTAAACAAAAAGCTGGGGAATGTTCTGAACAGAGCTTCAGAACCGTGAAATACCATGGAACACACCAACATATACACATAATGGGGGTTCCAGAAGGAAAGGAGAGAGAGAAAGAGGCAGAGAGAATATTTGAAGAAGTCATGGATGAAAACTTCCCAAATTTGATTAAAAAGCTCACATATATTCCTGGGAATCTAAAAGGCCACATGAATCTATAGACTGTGTGTGTGCCCATAACTTTGCACATGCTCAACAAAGACTTGAAAAGGCCCTAAGCTCTCGCTTCAGGCCTGCAGGTGCTACCTCTAGAACACTAAGGCAGAGTGGTCAACTACCTAGCTTCCTGTTAAAGATATGCCTTATCATGCACACAGAGCCCCTCAGCAAAAACTGAGATATTTATTTTTCCAATCATTTAAGAAAAGATCTGTTCAATCATTAGGTGACCACTAAGCTGACTGAGTAAAGATTTGAATGGCCATGTATGACAAAGAATAGAGACTTTACAGAACTAGTTCAGAAAAGTGATGAAGCAAACTACAACAGCTACAACAAGCAACAACAACAACAAATCCTGCAGAAGGGCAGAATCTGACTTTGCAAAGTTGCCTCACTATATTATTTATTTATTTTTTTTAGAGAGAAGGTCTCACTCTACACCCAGATTGGAATGCAGTGACCAATCATAGCTCACTGCAACCTCAAACTCCTGGCCTCTAGCAATCATCCCTCCTCAGCCTCCTGAGTAGCTGTGACTACAGGCGTGCACCATCATGCCTGTCCTGTATTATTTTAAATGTCAAATTTTCAACAAAAAAATATGAGAAATTTAGAGAAATAAGGAACCATACATACAGAGTAAAAAAGTAATCAATGAAAATTATTCCTGAGGAAGCCCAGACATTAGACTTACTAGACAAAGACTTTAAAGCAGATTTTTAAATATGTTCAAAGAGGTAAAGGAAATCATCTCTAAAGAACTAAAAGGGCCAGGTGCAGTGGCTCATGCCTGTAATCCTAGCATTCTGGGAGGCCGAAGGGGGAGGATTGCTTGAGCTCAGGAGTTCGAGACCAGCCTGAGTAAGAGCGAGACCCCGTCTCTACTAAAAACAGAAAAATTAGCCAGGCACCATGGCATGCACCTGTAGTCCCAGCTACTCAGGAGTCTGAGGCAGGAGGATCACTTGAGCCCAGGAGTTGGAGGCTGCAGTGAGCTATGATGACACCACTGCACTCTAGCCCAGGCAACAGAGCAAGACTCTGTCTCAAAAAAAAAAAAAAAAAAACCTAAGAGAAAGTATAAGTCTGATGTCTAACCAAACAGGGAATATCAATAAAGACATAAAAATTATTATTTTTTAAAAAAGAACCAAAGAGAAATTGTGGAGTTAAAAGTTACAATGCCTGTAATGAAAAATTCACTAGACAAGCTCAACAATAGACTTGCAATTCAGAGTTGCATGATAGAGTGGACAAAGTAAGTGGGGGAATGACTTCTTCCTCATTTGTATAGCACTCCAGAAGGAGCATCCCACACTTGCTTGAGCTGCAATAGATATTTTAGTTTTTATTTCCAAGAGTCTACTCATGCACACAGCTAAGATAAACTTCTCTCAGGCCAAGGATTCAAGTGTAAGGAATTTATTTTTGAGATCATTCCAGAAAGCTCCAGTAGGAGGGAGAGCAGGTTGCTGCCTTGGGCAACTGGTGCTCAATCTCAATGGGCATCATTCAAGAGACTCTACGGATCACATCCCAGAATTGCCCCCAGAGAAGGGTGAGGAGGCTGGGGTATTTATCCACCAACTCTTATCCATCCCTCACTTGTTGAGGGTGGTTCCTGCCCCATACAAGAGAAAGTCCTGAGGTGGGGAGTCTCAGATGTTTACAGTTAGACACTCTCAGCATGTACTAGAATGGTAAGATCCAGGGGGACATAAAGGGGTACTCACTGTAGATCCCCCAACTAGCCTGAAATTCCTTAAGAGCAGAGACTGGGCCCATATAATACACCACTCTAAAACTTCGACTGCAACGTAGTGCCCAATAAGGTGCGAGGATAAATGACATAATAATGAGACAACAGAGAACATTCTCAAGACAAGGGGAGGAGGATACGTAGGTCACAGAATCACTCCACAAAGTGATTGCCCAAATTAGCACAGTCCAGTTTCAAAGAGAGATAAGATGCTTAGATTCGGGCAGCAGGTGTAGTCCTGACTTGGAAGCGAGGTGGATCCTTCCAGGAATGAGTGCATGACTAGATGTGCCAGCATCCAGCCGGAACGGAGCCCTCTCAAAAATAAAAAATAAAGCTTAGAAAGACATCATATCCCAATAGATGTAAGCAAGTTTCACCCAGGTGTGATTCTGCCTCCCAGGGGACAATTGGCAATGTCTGGAGGCATTTTTGATTGTCAAAACTGAGGAAGAGTTGCTGCTGGTATCTAATGGGTAGAGGCCAGAGATGCTGTTAAACATCGTATAATGCACAGGACAGCTCCCCACAGCAAAGAATAATTTGATTCCAAATATCAATATTGCTAAGATTAAGAAACCCTAGGTTAGAAGATGGATACATGACCTAATTAGAGTCAATGGAAAATCAACCGCAAGACTAGAAGTTCCTCTCTTCCCTGGAAAGTGCAATAGGGTCTGTGACCTTTGCACCTATTTAGCTAACAAAGAGAGAGGGCTAGCGCTGTATGGAGTGGGGAAGAGAGGTTAGGCTGGGCACCACATGGAGCCTGAGGATGAAACTCATGGCCAGAGAAAGCTGTAGAGATGAAGAAAAACTCAGCCCTTGTCATCTCGCTTGAGCTACAAAGTCAAATCTCCCCTGAAGCTGCTCCAAGCTAAAAAAACAAAAACTTTCTTGTTTAAGCCAGTTGAGTTGACTATTGTGTCATTTACAACCAAGAGCACTCCAACTAATAGGGAGAATCAATGGACATTAAATCACATCCTCCTTTCTTGGAGGGCAGCAGTGTAAACACAACCTTGTCTTGGAGCACAATTTGTTGCAAGAAACAGAAACCCACCCAAGCTGGCATATGTAAAGAAGTATTTATTACAAGGGCTCAAGATTATCTCCAGAACCCCAAGTAGCATGAAGCAAAGGTGAGATTCATGCAGAACCAGCATCAGGCACTTATAAGGCGATTCATAAATACCTGTTGATATCAATGGAATGAATGTTCAATTAACTGGAATTGATACTGCATGGGAACTAATACTCCCTCCAGGCTTCAGGAGCCATTTGAGCTCTCAATTCTGATTCTCCCTCCATATTAGATCCATTCTTCCTTGCTCATCAGTACCCACTGCTTCAAATTGGCCATCAATATTTCTTAATCTGCTGGTGACCTTAAAAGCTCCACCAACTGGTAATTTTCACATCATCTCCATTAAGGAAAGTTCTTGAACAAGGGAATCTGATTGGTTCATCTTAAGTCAGGTGATCACTCCTGATTTGATCAGTGGAGTCATCTGCCGAAAGAGGAAGCATGAGTGGGCAGGCAAGTCAAATGGGTTTACCCCAAGATGGGAGCTCAAGTTAGTCCTGACAAAACAGAAGCCCCACCACCACCCCCTCCCCACCTTACCTAGACACAGACCAATGACTCTGAGTGTTAACTATTCCTTTATTAGGTGGTGAGGGGAGTGGGGGCTGTACAATGCAGGACCTGGAAATTCAGCTACACAGGGATCGTGACCAGAAGCCATATTACAAAAATAGCCTAAAAATACTTCTATTCTGCCATGAGGCTGGGCCAGGGGAGTACCAGGAGGAGGTGCCACCCAGGCAGCTCCTCCCTTTTCCTGCAGTCCCATATTTACACGGAGACAAAGTGGAATGCACACATCTCCCCTGGCCCTCATTTCCCACCAGCCACCCACCAGTTCCCAAAGGGAGGTGGCCCAGGATTGTGGGGGGGTGGAGCTGGAGGCGGGTTCTCGGGCCAGAAGGGCCCTTCCCCTTCAAGGCCACAAAACACGTCCCATCTGGAATGCAGTGAAGTGAGGGAGGGGGGGTGGGGAGGAGGCTCCCAACTCTCCCCTGACCCCTGGCCCCGGAGGGTGCGCCCAAGGGTGCCTACTTGGTACATACCTGGGTCGTGTACTCAGTACACGGGATCCCAGTCATGCCTGTGTACTCGGTACACAGAATCCAGCTCGGCCGAATGGGCCCACAGACTCAGCCCCACAGGGGCACTGGGGGGTTCAGAGGGGGAAGGTAGCATCTCCATATATATATTTTGTAAAAAATAATAATAATAATAAGTTTGTTTAAATGAATTTGTTTCTATACAAAATGTAAAAAAAAAGGAAAAAAAGGGAAAAAAATAATAATAATTCACTGGTGTCAGAGTGTGAAGACACGAGAGGCCAGGAGGCCAGAAAGGAAGGAGGGAAGGGAGAACTCGGGGGCAAGGGGGGTTCCCACCCATTATAAATAAAGGAAGACTGAAGCCCGGGCGGGTGACCTGTCCCGGCCACACTGCAAGGCAAAGGTGCAGGAGGATTGGGGGGCAGAGCAGAAAGTGAAAAAGACCAAGAGGAAAGGCAGGGGAGAGAACGGAGTCAGGATGGGCTGTCTCTTCAGCCCCCCAAGATCCAGGAGCCGAGGAGTGTCTCAGGCCAACACCTGCCTCTTGGGGGTGACTTCTGGCTGGGGCCCCAGCTGGGTCTGGGCCTGAGCGAGCGAGCCGGGGACAGGCAAGGGGAGCGGCTGGGCTGGCAGCGCCCCCGTGGCAGTGGCCGTGGCCGCCGTGGCCGTGGCCGGGCTGGGCGTGGAGTCGGACCAGTCCGAGAGGGAGGGAGGCGAGGGGCTGGCCCAGTGCTCGGGAGACTCGGGGGATGGGGTCAGGTAAGGATGCTCGCTCGGGACCCGCAGGAAGCGGGCCTTGGGGGGGCTGCCGTGGGCCCCCGCTGCTGGGTACTCCTCGCCGTGTCCTGGGGCTGCCAGGTAGGGCGGGGGCCGCTCCTGGGGAGAGACGGGGGTGCCGGGGTTGAGCAGCTGCGGTCCCGGCGCCAGCGGCAGCAGGAACGAGGGGCCTGGCGGGGCGGGCGGGGGCAGCCGGGCCCAGTCGAGGGGGACGGCCACGGGGTTCAGCAGGCCCAGGCTGAGCACGCAGCCCCCCGGAGGCTGGCGCCCCAGACCCACCCGGCCCGCACCACCGAGCTGCGCCAGGGACACTGCCGTGGCGGTGGCAGCCGCGTAGGGGCCCTCGAGGGGGAAGCCACCAGGGGAAGCCGGGGGCCCACCGAAGGGCCGCGGAGAGTCTAGCGAGTCCACGGGCGACAGTGTGACCGAGCTCTCGGCCAGGGGGCCAGGGCAGGCCAGCGTCAGCTTCTTGCCCCGCCCGCGGGCCCCCTGCGGCCCCAGCCCCGCCTTCCCGGGGGGCCTCCGGCTCTTCTTGGCCCCCGACTGTGCCGCCTTGAGGCCCGGGAGGAAGGCCCCAGGTGGGCAGAGCAGGGGCCCCAGGCCATGGGGCCCAGGGGGGCTGCGGGGCCCACTGGGCTGGTCCAGCAAGCGCACGATGTCCTGGTGCAGCCGCTCCTGGGCCACATCCCTTGGCAGCCTGTCCAGGTGGTCCGTGATCTCACGGTTGGCAAAGTGGTCCAAAAGCAGCTTGGCAGCCTCGTAGCTGCCCTCGCGGGCGGCCAGGAACAGCGGGGTCTCCTCCTAGGGGGCCCAGAACCCACAGATGTCAGGGTCACCCTGGCCAACACCAGCAAGGTCTTCCAGCCTCTGGGGGAGCGCCAGAGCTAAGAGTTTGTCCACAGACCTGGGTTAAATCCTGGCTGTGCTGGGGGAACCTGGACAAGTTCTTTCCTTTAAACCACATTCACCAGGCACCTACTAAGTGCTGGGTCCCAGAGCCAGGACTAGAGTCAAGTGAGGTACTCACCTTAGGCACAAAATTTAAGGGGGTACCAAAAACCTCAGTCATCAAAGTAAATGATATTTTAATGCAATGTTTTTTCGGAAAGTAAGATCAATGCAAAAAAATCCATAATGAATAAAATATTGAAATGTTAGGCCAGGCGTGGTGGTGCGCACCTGTGGTCCCAGCTACCTGGGAGGCTGTGGCAGGAGGATCACTTGAGCCCAGGAGTTGGAGGCTGCAGTGAGTGAGGCTGACACCACAGCACTCCAGCCTGGGTGACAGAGTGAGACTCTGTCTCAAAAAAAAATTGAAATTTTAAATATGGACAGAATCTGCCCCTGCACGCCTCTGAGCCTCACCCTTCCCATTTGTAAAACAAGATTATGTAATATCACCTTGAGAGAATTTTTAAACAACAATCATATCAGTTGCCTTTTACTGAGGATCCGCTAAGCACTTTACAAATGCATTAGCTCACTGAATCCTCAGGAGATGCAATGAAGTGGGTACCATTGCTTCCCCACTTCACAGATGAGGACACTGAGGTTCAGAAAAGCTCAGAGAAGTTAAGCAACTTGCCCAAGGTCACAAAGCAACTGCCACAAACATCCTCCTCTGATCCATTGTCGGAGCCTCTGGGCCCCAAATCCCACCCCTGAAAGCTGGCAGGGTAAATGTCCCCACCAGCCTTACCCCACCCTGCTCTCTGCCACCTGCAGGGGTCTGTGCCAGTAATGACACCCAGGTGGACTGAAGGCCAGGGCTCACCTTGCTATCCTGCATGTCCTTGTTGGCTCCGTTTTTGAGCAGGGCCAAGGTGGCCTCCACATTGTTCACAGCTGCAGCCCAGTGTAAGGCCGATTTCCCTGCAGGTAAGGAGGGGAGATCAGAACTGGACTCATGTTCCAGGTCCCCCATGGCAGGGAGGCAGGAATTGTCTAGAATATAGCCTGAGAGGAGAGGGGGCAGGCGTGCTGTGAGTATCCAAGCACCTGCGTTTGGGTCTGTGTGTATGCATATCTGCGGAATGACTCTTTCTGTCCAAGGGGGGGCACTCCATGTGTATGTGCACACGCACACACAAGTGATTCTCCATACACAGGGGCTGCTGTGTGGACCTCACTCAGTTGATCCGAGAGCTGTGCTGTCCAATGCAGTAGCCACCAGTCACGTGTGGTTCCTTAGGTTTAAATTAAATAAAATAGGTTCCAGGACCATTTGGGGGGAAAAGAATAGTCTTCTCAACTAATGATGCTAGAATAACTTGATCTCCACATGCAAAAGAATGGAGTTGGACCCCTACCTCACACCATTTACACAAATGAACTCAAAATGGATCAGAGACCTCAATGTAAGAGCTCAAACTATGAAACATCTAGCCAGGCATGGTGGCTCCTGCCTGTCATCCCAGTGCTTTGGGAGGCTGAGGCGGGAGAATCACTTGAGGCCAGGAGTTTAAGACCAGCCTGTGCAACATAACAAGATTCTGTCTCTATAAAAAAAATTTTTTTTAATTAGCCAGGCATGGTGGTGTGCACCTGTAGTCCTAGTTACTTGGGAGGCTGAGGCAGGAGGATCACTTGAACCTAGGAATTCAAAATTTACAGTGAGCTATGATCAGGCCACTGCACTCCAGCCTGGGCAACAGAGCAAAATCTCATTTCAAAAAAAAAAAAAAAAAAAAAAAAATATATATATATATATATATAAAAAATAATCAAAAAGACAGATAATAACAAGTGTTGGCAAGGATATGGAGATACTGGAACTGTCATACATTGTTGGTGGAATGTGAAATAGTGCAGCCACTGTGAAAAACATTCTGGCAGTTCCTCAACTGGTTAAACATAGAGTTACCATATGACCCAGCAATTCAACTCCTAGCTATCTACCCCCAAAGAGCTGAAAACAGGTGTGCAGACAAAAACTCATCTATGAATGTTCACGGCAGCATTATTCACAATAGCCAAAAGGGAAACAACCCAAGTGTCCATCCATGATGAACAAGTGGGTAAGCAAACTGTGGTCGATCCATACAATGGAATATTATTTAGCCATAAAAAAGTGAAGTATGGAGACCTGCTACAACATTGGTGAACCTTATAAACACAGTGCTGAGTGAAAGACACCAGACACAAAAGGCCACGCAGTGTGTGATTCCATTTATATGAAATGTCCAGAACGGGCAAATCCATAAAGACAGAAAGTAGATCAGTGGTTGCACAGGGCTGGAAAGATGAGGGGATTGGCAGATGATGACTAACAGGTGATAGTTTCTTTGTCAGGTGATGAAAATGTTTGAAAATTGACTGTGGTAATAGTTGCGCAACTCTGTGATTATACTAAAAACCACTGAATTTTACACTTTAAATGAGTGAATTGTATAGTATGTGAATTATACCTCAACCAAGTGTTAAAAAAAAGACCAAAAAAAATTAAATAAACTAAAATATTTAGTTCTTCATTTGCCCCAGCCACATTTCAAGTGCTCAATAGCCACCACATGTGGCCAATGGCTACCATATTGGACAGTGCAAAGAGCATTTCCATCATCACACAAGGTCCTATTGGCCAGCCCTGTTCTAGACCTGAGGCTCTCAACCAAGGGTGATTCTCCCCCCAGCAGCATTCAGCAATGTCTGGAAACATCTGGGGCTGTCACAACTGGGGGATGGGATGCTACTGACATCTAGTCGGGTTGAGGCCAGAGATACCGCTCTGCACCTTACAATGCACAGAACAGCTCCCCACCACAAAGAATTCTCCAACCCGTCCTTGTTAGTATACTGGTGAGTAAAAAGTCAAAAAATAAATAAAATGAAATAAAATAAAGAATTATCCAACCCCAATGTTAACAGTGCTGAAGTTGAGAACAGTTTCTCCAAATTGGTGTGCACGTCTGAGTGTGTCTGTGGCTGTGTGAGGCCCTCTGGACATGAAGACAGACTGCTGTGAACCTGCACAGGTCGGGCTCTGTGCAAGCAAGCCACCTCCACGGAGCTGGTGGCATCACATGTAGATTTGGCCAATTTGCAAAATTATTACAACTGTCCAGCAGGTGGCAGTAGAGTGAGCTCTTCTAATAAAGCTGATGGAAATGAAGTGTTTTGGGGAAGGGTGCATTTTTCTAAACCCCTGAGGCACCCTATAAGGGCTAGGGGGGCTGCCCTGCATGAGAGTATAAGTCCATATTGGAGCACAGTCATGTGTGCATGAGCTTCAGTGATAGGGTCCCAACGTGGGTGTGAGTTCACACCAACACGACAGTCAGGGTCCAGGTGACACCCACCCAGCCTCCACCCACCAATTCCTCTGCCAACCTACCGAGCTCATCCACAGCATTGACATCGGCGTGGCTGGCAATGAGCTCTTCCACCATGCCCTCCACTGCCAGACGGGCTGCCAGGATCAGTGCTGTGGAGCCATCCGCCATGCGGGCATCCAGGTCTGTAGAACGGTTCCGGATAAGAATCTAGGAGAGAGACAGGATACAGTAGGAAGAGAGGAGTAACGGCAGGAACAGAGGGGTCAGGGGTACCCCTAACTCCCCAGAAGTCCCCACCCCCATACTCCTGAAATTGATGAGCTTCAGGGAGCAGCTACTTGCCAGATACTGTACTCCGGTATATCCCCATTTTCCAACTGAGAAAAATGAGCTCTGAAAGGCAGCTCAGAACCTGAGTGTGGCATGCCTGCCCTGGCTCTGAAGTCCAAGGGGTAGGCCTGTCTCACCTGGAAGACACCCTGGGCATCAGCAGTTACAGCCGTGTGCAGGGGGGTTCGACCTGAATGGTCCTGGGCATTGGTGTCTGCCCCAGCATCCAGCAGCCGCTTGGCGGCATCAGCCCGGGCATAGCGGGCAGCCAGGTGCAGGGCGGTCTCGCCTGTGCGGTCAGTGCGTGCCCCGAGCTGGGCGCCCTGGCAGATTAGGTCCGAGATGATGCTGGCTGATGTGTCGTCTGCCTCATCCTCCTCAGTCGGCATCGGCTCCAGGGCCCCCCCGCAGAAGGAAGCCAGCATTAGTGGGGTGAAGCCATCTGCGGGGATAGGAGTGTGTCACCAGGGAGGTGGGTATGGGGGTCTTTCCAGCGTTTATTATCAAGAGCACCATTTTAGGAGCAAGTGGGAGACACAGGAGGGCAAGAAGGAGTGGCAAGTCTTCCCATCTGCACACCCACACCCAGGGAGGATTCCTGGGTACGTGATTTATTACAGGACTCCCAGGGAGCAGGGGACACAGGATAAGGAAGGAAGGGAGTCAAGCAGGTGAGTGCAACCTGAGGCAAATTCCCAGAGGGTTATTCCAGCCTGACCCTGCAGGGGACTCTGCAACATGAGTTGTACCCACAGTTATAATCCAGCTCAAGAAAAAGGCACCATCCCTTTCATACTTCTGCATCCACTAGCTAACAGCCACCCCCAGGGGCATAAAACCCCAGGCATTTCCGGCCGCAATAGCCAGAGGGACTTCACTTTTTTTTCTTTCTTTGTTTTGTTTTAATTTTTTTTTTTAAGGGACTTCAAAAGCAAGCCCCAGTACAGGCCATTTGGAGCAAAAATAAAACAAAGCTGGGGCAGGAACCCCAAAACGTGGTAAAGACGGATCTAAGAGGATCCAGACAACATGGTCTGCTACACTCTGCATCAACATTTGACCTGGTTTTCCTCAGGGAGCCACTTGCGTACTATTCTCCATCCTCAAGCCCTGGGTACAGCCCAATCCCCTCCCTGGCTCAAGGACAGGTATGTGGTCCAGGCCTGGTTAATCTGCATATTCCAGCCCCCTGGCCACACTGACTGGCTCAAGAATGAGCATGTGACTCCAGTCTGTCCAGTCGGAATGTATCCTGGGACTTTTGTTGGAGCAGTTGAGAAGATTCTGTAAGGTGGGGGCGAAGGGGCAGAGAGAGGAAGACTGAGGCCTGGATCCATATGTGCCTGCTGCTTCCAGTTACATGACTTAGTAAATCCCCTGATTTACTTAAGCTAGTTTGAGTTGGGCTTTCGTCACTTACAACCAAGAGTCTTAATTAACACACACACCCACAGAAGTCCCGACACTCCCCAGTTCTCCCCAGAACACAGACTCAGATGTAACCTCTCACAGTAGGATGGGAGGGGGGGACCATCCCTGACCTGGGCCCCGCACGTTGACATCCATGCCATCGGTATCCGCATCGCCCTGCGGTGGTGTCAGCGCCATGGCTGGTGCCACGCGGATGTCAGCGGCAACCAGGTGGTGTTGAGTCCACTGGCGGCAATCCACAGACTCCTCGGCCCCCACGCCAGGCTCCTCTACCTGGAGGGACAGGGACACAGCTTCTCAGATCTCACTCTTTGGAGACTGGGAGAGACAGTCCCCGGGACAGGGCTGGGCATTCCCACAGGTTTCTCTCACAGAGATGCACACACAGCCCTAGGAAACCATTAACAATTAGCTTCTTTTATAGATTGGGAAATGGACATGCCAGAGCTCAGGGAGCTACCGAGAGGAAGAAATGTAATTTCAATCTGGGTCGGAAGGAGGGAGAGGCTGCAAACCCAAAATAAGTGATCCACAAGGAGGCACAGAGCGTGGCACCCATCAGCACACACACTGGACACGAACACACCAAAAATGAAACCAAGCGAATAATTCCATTGACAATAGAATCAAGAAAAAGAAGATGTTTAGAATTAAATTTAACAAAAGAAGTACAAAACTTGGACTCTGAAAATTACAAATCACTGGTAAAAGAAACATAGCCTGGGCAACATACCGAGACCCTGTCTCTAAAAAAAAGTTTTTAAAAAAATTAGCCTGCACGATGGCACATGCCTTTAGTCCCAGCTACTCGGGAGGCTGAGGCAGGAGGATCGCTCGAGTCCAGGAGTTCGAGGCTGCAGTGAGCTGTGATGATGCCACTGCACTCCAGCCTAGGATGACAGAGTGAGACCCTCTCTCTAAAAATAAATAAATAAATAAATTTTAATTTTAAAAATTTAAAAAAGAACATAGGGATGGAAAGTGGGTCCTTCAAGGACCAGTATTAATCTGGAAATAGGTGAATGGATGGAAGAGGAGAGAAAGGGTACACTCTCTCACAATCAAGAAGTCACACAGAGTTCCCACCTGGTACCCAGACAGGATCAGGACCACACACTCCCACACAAACCTATGGATTTACCTTCCCAAGCCCAGCACCTGAGCCTCTAGCAGGAGCTTGATAAATTTCAGGTTCATGGTTCAAATGGCATGAGAGCCATTATGAAAACAGGAGAGAATATTCTTAACTAGCCTGCCTAGGGATTTGAGAGCTTTGGGGCCCCACAGAGCCTGATCAAGCGAAATCTGATCTTAAGGACCCAGGCAGGGAAGTTGGGCTTCATGAAAGGGGACAGTCAGGTGATGCACAGCTAAACAGAAAGGGTCAGAGAGGATGGGACAGCATTTGATGCAGGTTCAAGTTCAGACTCTGCCCCTTAGTAGCTAGCTGTGTGGCCCTGGGCAAATCACATTACAGCAAGCTTCTTGTCGGCAAAATCAAGATGATGCCATCATTCTACAATGCTAAGATATAATTAAAGCAACAGATTCCTTTGGCTGTCAGTTACAATATACAGATGCCTCCATTTCACAAACATTAAAATACAGGCAGAGGAAAGGCAGGTGTAAACTGAAGTGTATATCAATAGCTACTTTATAGGGTCCTCAGAAAGATGAAATACGATGTTTTGTGTGCATTAGAGACATTCAGCAGGTGCCCACCCATGTAATGCTAGTAAGGGCCTGTTACAAACTGAATTGTGCCACCTCTAAAGATCATATATTGAAACCCTAACCTTCCATGTGACTGTATATGGAGATAGGGCCTTTAAGGAAGTAATTAAGGTTAAATAAGGTCTTAAAGATGGGGCCATAAGCCAATAGGACTGGTGCTAATAGGATACACTTATATGCTTTTAAGAAGAGGAAAAGACAGCAGATGTCTCTCTCTCTCTCCCCCGCCCCACTCCATGCATACACAGAGGCACAGAGGAAAGGCCATGTGAGGACACAGTGAGAAGGTGGCTGTCTGCAGCCAGGAAGAGAGCCCTCACCAGGAACCAACCCTGACAGCACCTTGATCTTGGACTTCCAGTCTCCAGAACTGTGAGAAACTAAATTTCTCTTGTTTAAGCCACCCAGTCTGTGGGGTTTTGTCATGGCAGCCTGAGATGACTAATACAGAGCCCATGGGTGTGGCTCCGAGATATGAAATGGTATTCAGGACTAGCTGGGAGCACTTTCAGGCTGAGCATGCTGGACAAAGTTGGAACTAAGAGAGAGAAAGCAGAGTCGCTGTCTCTGGGCCAAGGGGTCCCCTCCAAGAAGACACCAGGCTGGCCTGTGAGCAGCAGCCTGGTTGGGGAAGGGGAAGATGAGGTAGGGGAACTTCTACCCACCCGGAGGGACCCTGTGGGCCCCGATGGCAAATCTCCTTCCTCCCTCTGAGGCCACAGAGCCACGCCAAGGAGAAAGCAAGGTCCCAAAGCTGGACCAGAGAGGTGGGGAGAGAGGAGACTTCCCCTGGGCTCTCCCACTAACCACTGGGGTCCCCACCCAGGACCCTGAGGGCAAGGGCCAGAGGAGGGGCAGCACCTTCAGTCGCTTGGCCTCTGGGCACTCTGTGTCCATCCAGTCTGTAGCCACCTCCCCCATCAGACTCTCGCCCTTGGCCATGTTCCTGTGGGGACAATGGGAAGTAGGGATATCAGAGGGGACACCAGAGGCGTCCAGTGTGGAAGCAGGATTTGGTGTGGGGTCAGAGCAGAGGTCGGAGGGGTGAGGTTAGGGGTCTGGAGCTGGGATCGGGGTCTTGGGTCAGCAGCCAGAGGGGGCAGAGTCAAGACACAGGAGTGACACAGAGAAATGGGACATAGAGTCAAGAACAGAGAAATGGGATGTGGAAAATATCACCAGGTCGGGCTCAGGAGTCGGGGCTGAGCCCCAGGGACCATGGAGTCAGAGGTCGGGGGACTGAACACTAGGCACCAGGATGGAAATCTGAAGCTAGGGTCACGTTGGGGTCCAAGCTCAGAGTCAGGTCAAGGTGGGGTCCAGGGATCACGGATCACAAGGTTCCCATAGTTGGGGACAGGGGTGAGCGGGCAGGGTCCTCACTTCATGCCCAGCGCGTCTTGGCCCACGGGCTCCCGCCGGCCCTTGTGGCCGGCGGCCACATCCTTGTGCAGCGCGAAGCCCTCGGGGAACCAGAGGGTGCTGTGCTCGCGCTTGCGCCGGGCCACCATGACGCCCAGGACGAGGATGATCAGCAGGAAGACGGCACCTGCTGCCAGCAGGGGCAGCAGCGGCACGCTTGGCTCCGGGGGCTCCAGCGGCTCCCCTGCGGGCAGGAAGCAGGGGGCCAGGCTTCAGCCGCAGGAAGGCGGGGAGGGGCGGGGCTTCGCCCATGGGGCGGGGCTTCAGCCACAGGAAGGCGGGGAGGGGCGGGGCTTCGCCCATGGGGCGGGGCTTCAACCACAGGAAGGCGGGGAGGGGCGGGGCTTCGCCCATGGGGCGGGGCTTCAGCCACAGGAAGGCGGGGAGGGGCGGGGCTTTAACCCCCCCTCCTCCTGTGCCCGCAGCTCCGCCCTCATCACCCTCCGGGCCGAGCTGCACCTCGCACGTCCCGCAGTGGGTACGGGAAGTCGAGGCGCTCCACTGCCGACAATGCTCCCAGGTAGTCAGCCGCGCTTTGGGCGTCAGGGAAGCAGTGGTCATTCTCGGGGGACTGCAGGCAGAGCCGGTTGTCAATCTCCAACATCACTACAGAGCTGCGAAGACAGCAGGGAGGGACCAGAGGGCTCAACAGTTGCCTGATGCACGCCCTGGCACCAGCGCCCACCCTCCCTCCCCAGCACCTGGCTCAGAAGAGCCATCTCCACCCACCACGTCTCCATGGTCCACCTGGCTCCCAGCTGGTGCCCAACGCCATTGCACCCCCAAAACCTGTCTTGCTGTGGCCAGCAGTGTCCCCCAAGCTTCTAACAGCTGACAGCTGCTCCTTCTCTGGATGACCCACAGTGGGTACGGGAAGTCTAGGCGCTCAGCAAAATGGGGACTGCCCTACTTGGGAGGCGACATTCCCCAGGGCAGCCCGCAGCAAGTAACTGGCTGAGATGCAAGGTACACAAGGTGGGAACCAACACTGTGCTGCTGTTACATTCCGGGGCTCCCCATGGGCTCAGACTTGGGCCTCCAGCTGGGGCTACCTCCTTCCTTAGCTGTCACCTGGCACATCCTGTCCCCTCACTACTCTTTTTCTCCCGAGGGCACCTCCCCCCCAATACATCACATGGATCTCAGTCTGCACCTCAAACTCTGCTTCCAGGAACCCAACTTAAGACCCTCACGTTCCCCAAATTCTCTCCTTCATTGGGCTTCATTGGGATCCCAGTACCACATGCCCTGATTCGATTCCTGTGTCTCTGGTTGCTCCTTCTCTTCCTTCTTTCTTTCTTTCTTTGTTTTCTTTTTTTTTTTTTTTTTTTTTTTTTTGAGACAGGGTCTCGCTCTGTCCCCCGGGCTTCAGTGCAGAGGCACCATCGTACCTCACAGCAGCCTCGAACTCCTGGGCTCAAGCCATCCTCCTGCCTCTTTCTTGTTTCTCTCTTCAGCCCCCAGCTACCTCCTGGAGGGTGTCCCCCATTCCTCCATGTCCCTCAGCCCCAAGGTGACCCTGATTTTTCACCCTATGTCCCCGTCACTCAGGCACCTCAGCCAGGGACTGGTACATCAGCCACCCTCCTCCCTCCCCCCACTCCTGCCTCCCTCCATTCACACCCCAATATCTCTAAAGCCCAGCTCTCCTCTCTGCGTCAGGGCCCCACCCTTCTCAGGCCTTCTCTCCCTCCTCAACAACGGCCACACCTCCCTTGTGGCCTTCTGGTCCTCTACCAGGCCACCAGCAACATAAGTCTACTTTTTCCATTTCTTCTGGGGTTGGGGGGAAGGGAGGGTTGTTTTTGTTTTTGTTGTTGTCTTGTGTTTTGTTTTTTTAGAGACGGGAATCTCTCTATGTTGCCCAGGCTAGATTCCTGGGCTCAAGCGTCGAGCGAGCCTCCCACCTCAGCCTCCCGAGTAGCTGGGACTACAGGCTCGCGCCACCCCACCCGGCTCTGTTTTCCATTTCTTTAAAAACAAACAAACCCTACACATGCCTTTAACCACTGCCAAACCACCTGCCTCTCCAGAAGGGGGCGAGACGTGGGCAATTCTGCCCCACCGCCAACCCCCCACCTAGGGACACTTGCTCGTATCTGGAGGCATTTTTGGTTGTCACAACTAGGGGGCGGTGCTAATGGCATCTAGCGGGTACAGGCGTTAAGCGAGTGAAATACACAAGACCTGGATCTACGTATGGCGTGTCGCCCCTCCCCGACCCCCACGGCTCCCCGGGCTCCCTCAGGTGGAGCCACTCACCCGATCACCTCGGGGGCCAGCTCCCGACGGCTCCGGGGTTCGGAGTCAGGACTGGGCCGGTGGTAGGGGAAGACCATGGCCTGGCCGTGCGCGTCCAGGCGGAAGCGCAGCGAGGTGCGCAGGATGGCGCTGAGCCGCTGCAGGAAGTCGGCGCTGGAGCGCAGTAGCTCCTCGGGGGGCAGCAGCACGGTGAGCACCAGCACGCCCCGGGCCAGCAGCGCGGGCACCTCGCTGGCACAGTCCAGCCCATCCCAGCCGCACTCCTCCGTGTTGCAGCCCTGGTCGCAGCGGCCATCGGCAAAGTGGTCGGCACAGTACTTCTCGTACACAGGGCTGGGGCAGAGAGGGGCGAGGTCAGGGAGGGCCCATCCCCCCACGCACACACACGCAGAGCACGAGACTCCAGACAATGCGGGCAATAGGGGACTAGAATGCACTGGTGTATGTCAGGCTTTCTGCAAATCCAGTCATTTCCTGGCTAACTACTCATAAATCAATACTATTAGCTGACTGCCTGCTGTGTGCTGGGCACTGCTGTAGGCACCAAGGATGTGGTCCAGCCACAAGTCCTTGCCCGCGTGGAGCTGGCATTCCAGTGGGTGGAGACAGACGTTAAAGGAGATAAATGAGCAGAACACACAGCATTTCAATGACTCATCAATAAAAGCTAAATATAAACATACACACACAGAGTGCTAAATGGAATTAAGTGCTAAGGAACAAAAACAGAATGCAGAAAGTGCGGGGGGTGACTAGGGAGGAGCTGAGAAGGTGCCACCCTTGGAGCAAAGACTTGAAGGAGGCGAGGGAGGAGTCATGTGGCTCCCAGGGGGGGAGGTTCCAGGTAGTGGGAATGGCCACTGAAAGGCCCTGACATGGGCCCAAGCCTGGGGTATCTGAGGAACCGCAGAGAGGCCAAGGTGGGTGGAACAGAGTGAGCAAGGGGGAGAGTGGGGCACATAAGGATGGGGAGACAAAGGTGGGGGAAGGGTCTCAGGAGGACAGAGGGGTACACACAGGGACAGAAGGCGCAGAGCACAGGAATGGACAGATAGACTGCACGGAACAGACAGACAGGACTCATGGATAGACAGAGAGAGGGACAGAAGAGAGGCAGGGATAGATAGGCAGGACATGGACAGAGGAACAGCCATATAGAGGGGCATATAGAGGGTGTATGGATGGACAGACGAGGCACATGGATGAACAGGCGTGACACAGGGATGGACAGAGGGCCACACAGATGGGGCACACAGACGATCAGACTGGCATATGGACAGACAAATGGATGGACACATTAGGTCCAAGGATGGACAAGCAGGAGTGCAGACAGACAGCTGGGTGCATAGAGGAATAAAAGAAATTCATGGGTGGACAGAAAGACAGACAAACAGGGCACAGGGAGGGACAAATGGAGAGCATAGGCAGACAAAAAAACAGAAAGGGCACATGGATGAGCAGACATGGACAGACAGACGCATGGGCTCACGGACGGAGAGGCAGGACACGTGGGAGCAGCAGATGGGGTGCACGGAGAAACAGACGCGCCAAGTGAATGGACAGGACGGACTGACAGGCAGACTGGAGCGAAAGGACGCACGGAGGGATCGGGCATGGCCTATGCACAGACGAGGAGAGGATGGACCGGCTCACTTGCAGGCACGCTCACGGCCACCCGCGCGGCAGTCGAAGTTGTCGTAGAGGCAGGCTGGCGAACTGCAGGCGGGGTCGCAGCGGCTGTTGTTGAAGAGGCGCCAGCACTGCAGCGCCTCGCACTGCCGCCAGGGGTCGCCCACGCTCAGCGAGCAGTCGCCGCCGTCCCAGCCGCAGCCCGGGCTGTTGCACTCGCGGTCGCAGCGCCGGTCGCCGCGCTTGGCCTGGCAGGCGGCGCGCGGGCACCGCGGCTCCTCCGAGACCTCGGGCGCCGCGGCGGGCGCCTCGCAGCGCGGCCCGGTCCAGCCCGGCGCGCACGCACAGCGGAAGAAGGGCGCGAGCGGCGCGGGGCGGCAGGAGCCCCCGTGGAGACAGGGGACGGCCGCGCAGCTGGCGTTGGCGGCCCCCGGCGGCGACCCCCGGAAGCCACGGCAGGAGGGCCCGGACAACCCTGGGGGACAGGCGCAGCGCGGCCCGCGGGCCGTCTGCTGGCAAGGGACGCCCACCGGGCACTGCAGCTCCCGGCAGGAGCGCGCCACCCGCTCGCAGCGCGGACCCCAGAACGGCTGGGGGCCGGGTGTGGGGACAGGGAAAAAAGTGGGGGAGGAGCAGGAAAGGGAACGAGGAAGAGGAGCAAGGGTGCAGAGCGAGAGAGGGAAGAGTGAGGGGTCAACACTTGGAAAGGCTGACCCCCAACCTCCCCACGTCCCGCTCCACCTGTCCTTCTTCCACTGGAGGCCCCGCCCGGCAGATAAGCCCCGCCTTCCCCGGGAGGCCACGCCCCCAAAGCCAACCTCGCCCTCTCCCCCCTCAAACATTCGAGTAATTCCGGCATTTCCCAGGAACCCTCTTTCCTTCTACCTCTTCCCCTATAAAGCCACACCCTTCCCCGAGAGGGTGCCACCCACACCTACCGGGACACAGTGGCAGGCAAAGGTCAGCCCACCCCCAGGGCCTGGGCTGGGACGGCACTGGCCTCCATGCTGGCACGGCTGGGACTCGCAGGGAGACAGGACGGTCTGACAGCGGGGACCTGATTGTGCAGTCGCAGGTGGATCAATCACAATGGAAAACCAGCAGGCAGAGTCCCAGGCCAGCCCCCTCTCCCAGGCTTACCTGTGAAGCCGGCATGGCAAAGGCAGCGGAAACCCCCACCTGGGTCCTGCAGGCAGTCCCGGGTGTGTGCCGCGTGGCAGGCACCTGAGCGACACTCATTGATGTCCGCCTCGCAGCGCAAACCTGTGTATCCCGGTGGGCAGGTGCAGCGGAAGCCGCCCACCAGGTCCACACAGGTGCCATTGTGTAGGCACCGGGGGCCTGAGTCCAGGGGGGGGCCTGGGCCACAGTCATCCGCATTAATCTCACAGAGCACGCCTGGGGCAAGGAGGGGGGAGTAGTCAAGAGGAGATGAAGATTCAGGATCCCATCCTGTCTCCCAACCCTGGCCCTGGCATACCCAGTGTCCCAGGGGGACAGGAGCAGAGATATCGGGCCACGAGGTCGATGCAGGAGCCCCCATGCTGGCAGGGCTGGGAGGCACACTCGTCCACATCGTCTTCACAGTCATCACCAGTGTAGCCAGCCGGACACTTGGGAGGTGCGAGAGAGGGATCCATTCAGCCCAGAGGGACACAGACACCCGGACACACTCCGTGAAGACACAGAGAACCCCAGCACAAAAGGATACACACAGACATCCAACCCACAAGGACATGCCCAGCGTGCAGGATGCATACACACAGACATACCCAGTGCCGAGGGACACACGCGTGCAAACACATAAGGAAAACACCCAGATGCTCCCCAAGACACACACAACCAGAGAAGCACACTCAGACACATACAGAGACGTATATAGACATGCCCAGGAAATAACAGAAGACAGAGGCACACCCAGACAGACACAAACACCCCCAGATCTACCCAAAGTGACACCCATAAAGATATATCCAGAGTCACAAAAGCAAAAAATCCAGACATGTCTAGAGAGAGACATGCCCACAGACACACAGAAACATGTGCCCAGACACACCCAAGCATGACAAGCTCCTCTTCCCTCTCCCGGGGGGCACCCCCTTACCTCACACACAAAGCCCCCCATGTAGCCACGGCAGGTGCCCCCATGCTGGCAGGGCTGGGCCAAGCAGGGGTCTACCTCCTGCTCACAGTGGCTACCTGTACGGCCCTCTGGGCACACGCAGTAGTGGGAGCTGTCCTCATCCACGCACTGCCCACCTGCCTGACACAGCTGTTCCAGCCGCACCCCTGCAAAGAGCAGAGTGGCATCAGGCAGAGAGGCAGCCACACCCTCCCCCCTTGCTGCCCACACCACACACAACATCACCCACCATCCCTGCTGCCATTAGTCCCCAAGGTCTCACCCACCACACTCCACTGGATTGACACACATGCCCCCAGCTGGCAGAATCTCAGTCACCAACACACACGACTTCGACGCTTACACCAGCTCAGTCACACACTGCATCGCATGCACCATCCCAGCTGTCTCATGGTGATGGACACACACACCATCCTGACCAGTCGTCACATGGTCACACACACTGAGCCACCCACCCCCCCCAAGCCCACATGCTCTGTGAACACCCTCACGCAGCTCACACTAGCAGCAGGTACATGCACACACCCCTCCCAGAGCCCCCCCACCCGGCCATGCACTCCCCTCACCGGTTTGGGCTGCGGCCTCCCTGCAGGGCAGGCTTCGGATGTCACAGAGGCGGCCGCTCCATCCCGGAGGGCAAAGGCAATAGGCCCCGGTCTGGACACAGCGACCCCCGTTCTGACACGGTGCGCTGCTGCACCAGTCCACCAGCGTCTGGAGGGGAAGCCCTGGGCGTCAGCCCTCGGGTCGGGCAGGCCCCTCCCCCAGAACACCCCTCCAGGCTCCTTCCCCCGAGCCCCAGCGACCCCGCCCACCTGGCACTGGGTGCCAGTGAAGCCCTCCGGGCAGGCGCAGCGGAAGCCAGGACGGGCGGCGCTGCAGACGCTCCCGTGCAGGCAGGGCCGCGAAAGGCAGGGGTCGGCCTCATGTTGGCAGTGGGCGCCGGTGTAGCCGGGGCGGCACAGGCAGCTGAACGAGTTCACACCGTCCACGCAGGTCCCACCATTGAAGCAGGAGCTGGGGGGGGTGGGAAAGTACAGGGGAGAGTGGGTCAGGCCCCGCCCCTTCGCAGGCCCCGCCCTGGTTCTCCCGCCTCGGTCCCTAGCAGCATTGGGTACCTCCCACTCTCTGACCCTTACCCCCAGGTGCTTCAGCGCTAAGGTGGGAGCCAAGTGGATGCTCTGCCCCCTCAAGGACCAGAGTCTCTAAAGTGACTTCCAAGCCCCATCTGTCATCAGAGTCCTGTGGTGGGTGCCAAACCAGGGATCCCCGCCCTTTCCCTTGTCCCCACTCCTTCCCAGACCCCAGGCCCTATTTGAAGCCAGAGTCCCCCAGCTCCGAGCAGAGGCCCCGCCCACCTGGGGCTGCAGTCTGGCAGGTCCTGCTCACAGTGGAAGCCTCCATAGCCCGGTGGGCAGGTGCAGGTGAAGGAGGCCACGTGGTCGGTGCACGTGCCCGGGCCACAGGGGCTGCTAAGACACTCGTCCATGTCGCGAGCACAGCGTGGGCCAGCGAAACCAGGGAGGCAGGAGCACGAGAAGGAGCCCACGCCGTCCTGACACGAGCCGCCATTCAGGCACGGGTCTGTGGGCAGGAGGAAGGTGGGCTGGTCACCTACCTTGCTCCCATCAGCCCAGCCTGACTCAGCTATGCCTTGCATAGAGTGGAGCTCAGGAGGAAACCAGGTTCAATTGGGAGGGGGCACGTTTGGTCAGAGGGATCAAATTCTGTCCTCTTCTATGGCCTCATCACCTCCCTTATCTGGAAACCTCACCTATGTGGAAGGAGACTAGTGTTGGGAGAACAAAGAGGTCCCTTTGAGCTGCCAAGCAGATGCTGCTAATTGTGCCTGCTCTAATTCCTGGGCTAAGCACAGGCTTGTGCTGGCCAGTATAGTGGCCACTAGCCACAGGTGGCTATTGAGCCCTTGAAATTGTGACTGAATTGAGGCTGGGCGTGGTGGCACATGCCTGTGGTCCCAGCTGCTAGGAAGGCTGAGGTGGGAGGATCCCTTGAGCCTGGGAGTTAAAGGCTGCAGTGAGCTATGATGGTGTCACTGCACTCCGACCTAGGCAACAAAGCAAAACCCCATCTCTAAGGAAATGAGAAATAAAACAAATAAATAAATAAATTTTTAAATCTCATTAGTAATTTTTATATCAATTACATGTTGAAATGATATTTTTATATAGTGGGTTAAATAAAATAGATCATTTCTATTTAATAAATTAAATTTAAATGTATTAAATTTAGTATCACCTGTTTCTTTTTATTTTTTAGTGTGGCTACTAGAAAACTTAAAATTGAATATGTGGCTTGTGTTATTTGTCTATCAGACAAGTTCCTGGAGAACTCTCTTAGGGCTTTTTATCTCATACTTTGCACACAATCCTAACTTGTTTGCTCTCAGAGAAAATACACAGGCTTCAGAGTCAGACAGACCTATGCTCCAAGCCCAGCTCATCCCCTTACTTGTGGCATGACCTTGGGCAAGTCACTTAACCTCCTTGGGTCTTAGTTTCTGTATGAATAAAATGGGAAAAGTAAGAAAGCTGTGAAGACAAAATGAAAGTGCAGTGCTGGCACATAGTTCAAGCTTGGCAGAAGCGTTCCCTAGAGCAGCATCCCCCCAGGAGCTCCCCTGCACTTACTGGGGTCACAGTCATTAATGTCCTGATTGCAGGAAGGGCCAGTGTATCCCCTGTGGCAGGTACAGCTGAAACTCCCTGCCAGGTTGGTGCAGGTACCATGGGAGCCACAGGGTGAAGGACCAGCACACTCATCCACATCCTGCTGGCATCGCAGGCCTAGGGGTGAGGAGCAAGGTAACACCTATGGTTAGAGGGCGCAGGGCACGGTCTGAGGGACCTAGTGTTCAGGAAGAATGAGCAGGCCAAGATGGGTGAAGGCAAGAACAAGCCATGCTACAATTTGCTTCTGGGCTTTTTGCAGATGCTGTTCCAGAACTCCCTTCTCCCTGTCTCAGAAGGTGGTAAATGCATACTCTGAGGACTGCTCCTCCAGGAAGCTGTCCCCAAACCCTCAGCCTGAGTCCTAGAACCCCCAACCCCACATCCCTTCCTCTTCCCCAGAGCTGACCCACATGGGCTGCAAGTGTCTGTGTCCAGCTCTGTCCTTTCCCAGAAGGAAGCTCCTCTCAAAGGCTGAGCTGGGGGTGAGTCCCTCTCTGGGTCCTCAGCATCACCCAGTATGGGGCAGGGAGCAAAGGGGTGAAAAGGAAGAGAGGGAAGGAGCAGCTGGTGTACCTTGCCAGCCCGGGGGGCAGGAGCAGACAGGCAGCTGGCCAGGGGCAGACTCGCAGAGGCCGCCATGCTCACAGGGGTTCGGGGTGCAGGGGGACAACAGCTCACACTGATGTCCTGTGGGGGAAGCAGGCAGAGCGAGATAGCCTTGAGGGAACCCCCATTCCCATCTCCCTCCAGCATCCCCGCCTTTATACCCACCTCCCAAACTCCTGGGGGGGAAGAGGAAAAGCAAAAAAGAGGCAAATTCAGGGGAAAGAGAGTAGAGTAGAGAAGGAAATTAGGATAAGAGTGGCAGGGGCCTGGGGAGGGAAGATGGGGCACACACCCTGGACACCAGGGGGACAGGTGCAGTGGAAGCCCATTCCATCACTGGTGCAGGTGCCACCGGCCCGGCAGGGCTGGGACTCACAGGCGTCTCGGGCCAGGCTCTGGCTGCAACGGGGGCCACTCCAGCCAGGCTCACACACACAGCGGAACCTGGCAGGGGAGGCAGTCAGGGCTGGCAGGTGGGCCAGGGAGAGGGACACGGCGTCAGAGGTTGAGGAGGGGCCTCACCCGCCGGGTGCATCGTGGCAGACGCCGTGACTGCAGGGCTCATGGGCACAGGGATGGCTCGGGGGAAGGCAGAGCGGGGGCAAGGAGCCGGGCGGGCAGAGGCAGCGGAAGCTGTTTTCTCCATCTACACAGGAGCCTCCCTCGCCGCACGGGCTGGATGCACACTCATTGATCTCCACGTTACACAGGGGCCCTGGGGAGCACACAGGCAACCTCATCCCGGGACAAGGGCAGTGGAGCCAACTGGGGAGGGACAACCTAACCCCATTTAGCACATCTACACCCCTGAGCAAGGACAACTTCTTTCTCACAATGCATCAGTTCTTGTGCAAATTAGGACAGCCACCCCCTCAACCAAGAGCTGCCATGCCCCAGATCAACCTGGTCCCCAAATTTATATGAAGTCACTTCATTTCCACCAAGGATTACTTTAACCGCATTGAGAGACAACCTGTCCCTGAGTCTGGACACCATCTATGCACCAGAATAATCTTGAGCCAAAATGGGGACAATCCCATACTAACGTGCCGAGAGAGCACAACCACAGGGCAAAGCACGGACACTCTCGTTGGAAGAGAATGTGCAAAGACAAGGGCAAAACTCAATCATCAGAGACGGGTGACTTCACCCTCATTCTACAAGGACCCCCTCTCCATGGCAGCCGCTTGCCCACCTGTGAAGCCAGGCTGACAGACACAGTCATAGCGGTTGATGCCGTCACGGCAGACTCCAAAGGTGCAGGGGTTACTGGCGCAATCATCGATGTTCACCTCACAGTTCACACCTGGGGGAGGGGAACATGGCAAGGAGTAGCCACCACTGTGCCCCAAACCCTCTGTGCCCCTCCAGGTGTGCTGTTCCTGCCCCAGCCCCCAGCCCCACCTGTGGTGCCGGAAGGACAGCGGCAAAGGTATTTGTCCACCAGGTCTAGGCATTTGCCCCCATGGCGGCAGGGCTGGCTGCGGCACTCATCCACCTGGCTCTCGCAGCGTGTGCCCGTGTAGCCTGGCGCACAGGCACATGAGAAGCTGGCAATGCCATCCACGCAGCGACCGTGGTGGCACGGGTCGGGAGAACAGTCGTCCACGTTGCGCTCACACAGCGTGCCCTCAAAGCCTGCGAGGGCCAGAGGGTCAGGCCCCGCCCACTTGCCAAGGGCCTGCCCACAGCTGTGCCATGGCCCAATCCTGTCTCAGCTCTAGCTCAGGCCCTGCCCATCAGGAGGCGGGCTCAATTCAGGCCCCGCCCCTACCTTGCCTCCACTCCATCCTGATGGCTACAAGTTCCAGGACTCACCTGTGGCCAAGACCCTCCCACTGTTAAATCCCACCCCTAGCTCTGGCCGCGCCTCCAGTCCTTACATGATCAGCCCTGCTCTGCCCTGCCCTTGACTGGAGCACCTGGGAGATGCCTGGGGAAGCTAGTGGGGATTGGGGCCGCCCCCTCCAGTTACACTACCCGGCCAGACCCTTTGGCCCCACCCCTATCCTAGATCCATCATTGGCTCCACCCTCAGGCTCTGTCATTGGTCCTGCAGGGGGTCCTGTCTTACTGAAGCCCCACCCACAAGCTCTCCTCCAGTCTGTTATTGGCCCTCTCCAACACTAGCCCCGCCTCCACATTCTTGCCGAGCTATCATTGGCCCGCCTCACCCTCCGCGCAGCGGCACTCGTAGCCGTCGGGCTGGTCCACGCACTTGGCGCCGTTCCTGCAGGGCGTGCTAGCGCATTCGTCCACGTCTAGCTGACACGTAGACCCGCTGAAGCCTGGGGTGGAGAGTCGGGTGAGCGGAGGCCCAGATAGAGTCAGAGCAGTCACGCCTCACCAGCCCTGCCTTGTTTGGGTGGGAAAACCCATTTACTTGCATTTAAATTAATTTCAATGTTTTTCATAACATGTGGTTTCTATTATAAGTTATCAGCTAACATGGTCTTATAGGGTCACACTCTGGAATCTTTGCACAGACACCTTTTAAGGCTCCCTGTCCCAGGGTCCTCACCCGAGGGGCAGGTGCAGCTGAAGCCGTTGACTCGGTCCTTGCAGACGCCACCGTTGACACACGGGCTGCTCTGACACTCATCGATGTCCACCTCGCAGTAAGTTCCTGTGAAGCCTGGGGGCAAGGGAGGGGGATTAGGGCAGTGGGGGCTACCCTCTGGTCTGTAGGGGGGTCACCGGGGGAGGTACTCCCCTTCCTACTCATAGCCTTGGCCCCACCCCCAGCCCAACCTTAGAAGCAGTTTTCAGCCACAGCCTGGACCCTCACCCAGCTCAGGTTTCAACTGGCCCAAGGCTCATGAGACCAGACTCTATATGGGCCTTGCCTTCAAACCACCTTCTTTCCCCAGTGCACAGACTATGCCCTGCCACCAGCCGCCAGCCCCAGGGCCCACCATAACCTTGTGCCCAGCTTCAGGTCCAACCCCACCTCAGGTCCAACCCCAGCCTCAGCACAAAGTTGCAGGCTCCACCTGAACCCCAAGGCAGCCCCACCATCCTATCGCTCCCTTCCCCAAGTGGGTCCTAAGGCCCAGACTCCACTCCCAGCCCATCTGAGGTTCCACTGACTCCATTTGACCACGCCTCACCCAGGATTCTGCTCTGGCCTTGTCCCCACATCATCCCAGGCTGCAGTTTCTAAGGGTCCCACTCCAAATTTAAATTCCACCCCATCCTCCTCCCCGCCCCATCTCCCCGTGGGTCTTCTCTCAGGACGCACCCCGGCCACACCCACCACGCACCTGCCATGCAGATGCAGGTGAACTGGCCTATGCGGTCAAGGCATGTGGCCTGGTTGCGGCAGGGCCCCGACAGACACTCGTTGACGTCGGTCTCACAGCGTGGGCCAGTGTATCCGCGGCCACACTGGCACAGGAACGAGCCCTGCGTGTTCACGCACCGGCCCAGGTGCTCGCACGGGTTGGCACCTGCGGGACAGAACACAGTCGGTATGGGCGTGACCAGGTGAGGCCCCGCCTCTCCCCTCATTTCTACATGGTGGTGTCCCCCTCACCAATGGAGCACTCGTCCACATCCTGGTCACACGCTCCACCCGTGAAGCCGGGTGGACAGGTGCAGATGGCCCGGCCGTTCACCGGATTCGTATCACAGATAGCATCCTCGTGACAGGGGTTGCTGACACAAGCATCATCAAGATGACACAGAAGGCCTGGGAAGTAGTAGGCAGAGGTCATGGACAGACCCTCCAGCTCTGCCCAAAGGTCCCACACCCCTTGCATATTGTTTTTTGGTTTTATTAACCTGCAGCAAACTAAGTAGCTGCTTTTTTATCCATTTATTATGAAAATTATCAAACATACAAAAAAGTTGATCATTTCATATACCTACCACTTGGTTTTTGGTTTGTTTTTTTGAGACAGAGTATCACTCTGTCACCCAGGCTGGAGTGCAGTGGCGTCATCATAGCTCACTGCAGCCTCAAACTTCTGGGCTCAAGCCATCCTCCTGTCTCAGCCTCCTGAGTAGCTGGGACTACAGGTGCACAGCACGCCCAGCTAATTCTATTTTTTGTTGAGATGGGGTCTCGCCGCTATGTTGCTCAGGTTGGTCTCGCACTCCTGGCCTCAAGCGATCCTCCCTCCTTAGCCTCCCAAAGTGCTAGGATTACAGGCATGAGCCACTGCACCCAGCCCACCCACTGCCTAGATTCAACTATTATTAGTTTAATCTGTCAATCTTTTTTTTCTGAACTATTTGAAAATAAATTACAAACATCCACATATGGTTTTAAAATCTATTGACTCTTTTTGATTATAAAAGGGTCCTACCCTCAAGCCTTTGCTTCTGCAGTACCCTCTGCCTGGCATGCCCTCTTTCCATTTCCAAGTCCCCTTCCTAAACACCTCCTCTGACCTTTGCCACTTCCCAAAGGTCCCCTTTCTTTCTTGGTTACACTTCCCAGGAGCTCCCATGGCGTCTGCCCTGGACCACATGTCAACCTCCTCCCAGGCCTCTCCCAGGCTTACCCTTCACCCCAAATCCAGTCTCCAGTCTAATCTTTCTAACACTCAAGTAAGACTCTATCTTTGCCCCCACTCAAGAACCATCAGTGGCTCCCTGCTGCCTACAGGGAAAACGGCCACTCACCAGTCTTGCCCATGGGGCAGGCACAGTAGAAGGAGGCCACACGGTCATGGCAGGTGGCCCCATGGAAGCACACAGCCGTGGCACAGTCATCAATATTCTGACTGCAGCTCTCGCCTGTCCAGCCATTGACACACACGCAGCTGTGGCCACCCAGCGTGTTGAAGCAGGTGCCTCCATTGTGGCAGGCATTTGGCTGCAGCTGACACTCATCCACGTCCTCTGTGCAGAATTGGCCTGTGGCACACAGATGCACCAGTCCAGCCACCTGGTGCGTGGCCACCCAAGGTCTGCCACCCAGCCCCCTCCAGCCCCCGTGCCCACCTGTCCACTCAGGAGGACACTGGCAGTTGTAGGTGTTGACACCATCTACACACGTCCCCCCGTTGAGACATCGGTGTCCTGGACAGTCGTCCACATTCACTTCACAGTTCTGGCCCTCAAACCCTAGTATGGGGTTGGGGGCGCGAGGGGAGGATGGTCACTGCCAGGCTGGTTGGGGCTGTCCCCAACCCCACCTGAGCACAGTTCACTCACCAGGAAGACAGGCGCAATCATAGGTGAGGTCGCCACTCTGTCTACAGGTTCCCCCATTCCGGCACGGCGAAGGAGCACAGGGCACTGCAGGGCTCTCACACAGCGGCCCTGCGTAGCCAGCCGGGCACTGGCAGCGGAAGGAACCGGGCGTGTTGAGGCAGGTGCCGCCATGGCGGCAGGGCCCGCCTACCCGGCATTCATCCACGTCACTCCGGCAGCTGCGGCCCTGGTAGCCAGGCGGACAGGAGCAGGTGAAGCGGCCATCAGCCCCCACTGAGCAGCGGGCACCATGGGCACAAGGGCTGCTGAGGCAGGGGTCCGGCAGGGAGCAGTCAGGACCTGGAAGGACCAGGAGAGTGTGAGCTTGGGACTGACCACACCCTTGCCTGCCTTGGGCTCCCCCCAGACTCTGCCCTCTCACCTCGGAAGCCACGAGGACAGCGGCAGGAGAACCGGGCAGTGCCTGCCACCACTGAACTCTGGCAGACGCCACGGCCAGCACAGGGGCCCGAGTGGCAGGGGTCTTCCAGCTGACACCGCTCACCCACCCAGCCTGGTGGGCACCTGTGGGCAAAGATGGCTTGGTGAGGGCAGCACAGGGCAAGATGTCCCCAGACACAGAGACACACACAAGGTGAGCAAGAAACACACAGGCAAACAAACCAGCAAACATGCACACACTCATTCATTCATGCAATGGATATTTACTGAGCACCTACTATGTGCTAAGCAATAGGAACACAGCAGCAAACACAATAAAAGTGGTCTCTAACCTTTGGATCTGCACAGCCAGGTTCAGGCAAAGAAAACAGACACAAATGACAAATTAATATACAACATGCCAACAGGGGGAGGTGAGATGCATAAGGACCATGAAGGGTGCGGTGAGTTGGGTGGCAGCCCCCCAAAAAAATGCATCCATGTCCCAGAACCTGTGACTATGACCTTATTTGGAGAAAGGATCTTTGCAGATGTAAAGGATTGTCAATATGAGATTATCCTGGGATATCCAGGTGGGCCCTAAATCCCACCTGGACGAGTGTCCTTATAAGAGAGAGACAAGCCAAGGAACGCCTAGAGCCACCAGAAACTAGAAGAGGCAGTGAAGGATTCTCCCCTGGCACCTCTGGAGAGAGTGTGGCCCTGCCAACACCTTGATTTCAGACTTCTAGCCTCCAGAATCGCGAGAGGATGAATTCCTATTGTTTAAGCTAGACAATTTGTGGCAATTTGTTACAGCAGCTGCAGAAAACTAACACACAGGCTAAGAGGGATAGAACGATGGGGGTGGGGAGAGGAGGTGGGTATTGTATTTTCACAGACAGAAGAAAGTGAGGAGGGGCCGTGGGGAAGAGCATTCCAGGCAGAGGGAACAGCAAAGGAAAAGTCTCAGACACCCGGAGACAACTACCCAGGCACATACAGAGGGACACACCAGCTGGAGCCATTGGGCTGGCACACACGCAAGGCACTAACCCACAGGCTCCCACAGGGATGTGGCTGACTCTAACTCACATGGACAGGCGCAAGGACTTCCACAGTCCCTGGGACACATACAGCCTCCCATGGGGGCTCGGGGGCTGGAGTGGGCACTACTGTTGGTGCCCTTATCTTGAAGGGTGGTCCTTCAATCTGCAGCTCCCTCCCCAAGCCCACCAGGGCAGCCTCTGAGTGTGGGAAAAATGAGATTTGGGGGGGATGGTCTCAAGACTAGAAATCTCCAGGGGGCACTGGCAGGGTCAGAGGGAGGGGCTTGGAGAAGCCAGAGGGTCCAGGCTCTGCCCCCGACCCCCGCCCCTCGGGGCCGGTCCCCTCCCTCTGGCTTGTCCCAGATGCCTGGGACTGAACTCAAGCAGGTGACTCAGTCTTTAGCGTCACCCACAAGATCCCCCCCTCCATCCCGGCCCCCAGCGAAACAGGTCGGGGCACGGCGAGCTGGGGTGCGGGCCGCGCTAGGAGGGGAGAGCCCAGCTCCCAGCCCTCTCCCCAAAGGCCCGCAGGGCGAAGCCGGCGGCCACGACCGCGCGCCGGGAGGGGGCGCGCTGCGCTGGGCGCGGAGGAGTGCCAGTCCCACCGCCAGGCAGGGCGCGACCCGCGCGGCCCCCTCCCGACGCCCCGGGCGGGTTCCCACGCTCTGCGCCCGGCGCCCCCGCCGACCGGTCGGGCCGGTTCCAGCCCCAGCCCGCGCCCCGCCCCACGGCCTGAGCTTTGGGGGAGACGGAGGGGAGAACGGAGACTTGGGGGTGGGGTGTGCAGCGGAGGAGGCGAGCACTGGAGCATGGGGACAAGAGCTCGGGAGCCTACTCTGGGGGAAACTGGGGGGGTCCCTAGATGGGGTGACAGTTTGGGGCATCCTTGAAATGACATGAGTATTTGAGACCTCGAAAGAGATTGGGAAGGGGTGGGGCGTAGGGAGCCGTTCCCACAGCCCAGCCCTGGGGACTGCGCCCGCTCCACTCCGGGCGATCCCGGCTCCGGGCGCCGAGCGCGCCGGTGATTCACCTGTTGGGGGGGCGGGGCAGCCGCGGGCGCTTTCACCTGTCGGCAGTATTCCAGGCGCGGAGCGGCACTGCGCAGGCGCCCGGCCCCAGGGCTCAGCCTCCCAGGTGAGTGAGTGGCTCCAGGTAAGGTCACACTTTCTCCCTGCCCCACCATCGCAGCCCCCCAGCGCCAGGAACCCCTCTTTAGCCAGGGTCAGCCTTCCACACAGGTGAGCCCAAGTGGGGCTCCAGCCAAAGTAAGTGCGTGTGAGTAACTTCAAAGGGGCTCCTCTGGGGCTAAAGTCACCCCAGACCTACCCAGCTTGGGCCTCACCCAGTATCTGGCACACATGATGTTGAATAAATGAATACATTAATGAATCAATTAATGGCTGCTGAGTGAACTGCTATTACTATATAGCATAAAAGGAGCCAAGCATTTCCCCATAACCTTGAGGTTCCCCCTCATAGATCCTATTTCCTGTGTCCCTACCATTATTATTTATAATAATAATACCGATTTATTGAGCACTTAATGTATGCTGAGCAGCTGAGCACATCATATGAAGAGGCTCGTTTAATCTTTACAACCAATGCTGGAGGAGGAGTTATTACTGCCCCATTTTCCAGATGCAAAAACTGAGGCTTGGAAAGCTTGACGCACTTGCTCAAGGTGTCCCAGAGCCCAGAATTCAAACTGAGCTCTGTCTGCCTCAGCTCACCTCCTTCTCTGCTCCCCCCAATCCTCTGCCTTTCCTTGTGTTATCTAACAACTAAATTCTTAGGCCCCTTCACAGTCACAGTCAGGGAGAAGCACTATTTCACTGATGCAGCGAGGTTCACAGAGGGGAAGTAAGTAGCCCGAGGTAACACGGCAAGAAAGTGGCAGAGCAGGGCTGTATCACAGGCCTCCTGTACCCCCCCCCAACTAAATGGGAGGCTGTAGATTGTGTCCTCACCCCTGCCAACCCACTGCCATTGGTCCCTGAAAGTTTGTTGATTGAATCATGCCTGCCTCATCCGGGGCTTAACAGGTGACTTCAGGCGGCCAAGAACTCTGTGCAGCTGGGATTACTGGGCCCATTTTGCAGACCAGGACACTGAGACTTGAAGGGTTTAATTCCCAGCCAGTCAGCAACATGACGTGGGATTTGAACCCAGGCCAGCCAGACTCCAGAGCCCCTGCTCAATTTGCGACGAGGAAACACGAGAGGTTGCCCAAGCCACACACATGTAGGAAGTGGTAAAGCCATCCACGCTGGACACAGAGGCAGAGGAAGACCAACCGCCTCCCCACACAGGGCCCACTGATGGCTCTGAGCCAGGCACTCACAGGCAGGCAGCCTCCCGGGAGGGCAGCTGGGTGCAACGGCCTCCATTTGCACACGGGCTTCCGTCCAGGCAAGGGGGGGCTGTGTGGGGGTGAAGGAAGGTGGGGGCGGGGGTCAGCCAGGCGCCCAGGAACCCCAGCCTGGAGTGACGGACCCCCTCCCTCCCTCCACCAGGCAACAGCTGCACTGGGCTGGGGGTGTCTCTGCCAGTGCAGGGAGCCCCCCCATCCATGGTTCCCACGGCCCCCCGCCCCAGCCCCAGCTGTTGGGGCTGCAGCTGTCCCTGCCAGCTCCAGCCCTGGGAACCACAAGGCAGGGGCGGGCAGGAGGAGGGGCTGACTTGTGCCAGATGTGGGGGCTCGGGAAGCTGCCAGAGCTAATATGTGCAGAATGGGGGGGGTGCAGAGGTAGGAAGTGAGTATTATAGGGAGGTCTGGGGCTTCATGCCTGGGGTTATAGGGAGGTCCTGGGGTAATGGAGGGGACAGGGGCAGAGAATTCTGGGGCCATGGGTCTTCTTTACCCTGATGTTGGGCATCTACATCATCTGGGCAGGCTCTTGGGAGAGGGGCCAAGGCATGTACCCACGAGTGAGCACAGAATTTCCAAGGGCAGCCGGCGCTGGCTCTTGCAGGATAGGGTGTGTGTAGAAGGGAGGGGCAGTTGGCACAAGACATGTGCTGCCCTGTCCAGCATTGCCATCCCTAAGGGCTGTGTCCCTCTGGGGTGTGGCATAGTCTAACTGTCCTGCCAGATGGGTCAGGGGTGTAGCTGGGTCAGAACTAATGGAGAATTGTGTGTTTGCGGGCAGGTGTGGGGCCACGGTGCATGTGCACGCGTGTGTGTGTGTGTGTGTGTGTGTGTCTGTGAGAGAGAGAGAGATGGTAAGAGGGAGGGAGATTAACAAAAACAGAGACAGATAGACATAAAAGAGGAAACTAGAAGCAGGTAGACAGAGAGAAGGAAACAGAAAGGGCAGAGAGAGAGAGAAAGGGAGAGATAGTGACAGAGATGACTTGAGCTGGACGCCACGGAGCATGTTCCCCCTTCCTCACAAGCCAGGTGGACAGGAAGGACACTATCCCCCACACAGGGGGCCGTGTGACATGGGCTATGCAGTTATAGGTGTGCTTGAGTCACTCTTCCTGTGGGCTTGGGCATGCATCTGTTGTGTCCCTATGCAGCTAAAAGTGAGTCTGTACACACATGTCACTGTGAGTGTGCCTGTGTGTGAACTGCACACCCATGCAGGGGTGTACAGATGCGTGTGCTGTATGTATGCAGGCTGCATCTGTTGTGTGTCTGCCTATGTGAACCGTGTATCTGGGTGTACAGCTCTGTGTCTGTGTGTGTGACTGGTGTGTGCACTGGTGTGTATGTATAGGTTGGATGTGCCTGTCTGTCTGCATGTGTGAGCTGGGAGTAGGCATGTCCTTGAATCTGTCTAGGTGTGTCTGAGTGTATGCAGGCAGCATGTGTGCTAGGCCTTGGGCTACAATGCACATTATGTGTGACCATATTTGATTGTGTGTGTGTGCATGTCAATGCATGAGCTGTGTGCCTCTGGGTGTGTCTTGTGCGAGCCAGGTGTGCACGGCTGCCAGAGAGCTGTGTCTGTGTGTGTGTGCACGTTTGCATCTCTGTATTTGCGTGACCCAGAGCTGTGTGTGCCAGCGAGTGTGTGACAGGCCATGTGTGTATGTGCTGGCCCCGCGGGGGCGGCCGCTCCTGCCCGATCCTGCCCCGTCTGCCCCGTCGGGCCGGGGCTGGGCTGGGGAGGCTGTTCCCTCCCGCAACCCCCACCCTGCCCAGCGCCGAGCTGCAGAGCAGCGCCCGGGACCCCTGGCCAGGGCCCTCGGCCCGCGCCCCTCCCCCGCCAACCAGGCCTCCAGTGGCGGTGGTGGGGGCGCCCCCGCAGCCCCCGCCCCGGCCCCGCCGCGGGTCCCGCTTTGTCTGGCAAAGAAAGCGCGAGGCCGGCCGGGGGGAGGGGGTGTCTAGACGGCGCGGCCATTGTCCCGAGCGGGGGAGGGGAGAGAGGAGAGGAGGAGGGGCGGGGGCCCCCGGCCGGCTGGGGCGGGGCTCGGGCCTCGGGGAGGGGGCGCTGGAGCCGGAGGGGAGCACGTGGGCCCTCGCCCCTTCCCCTCCCCGCGCACGGGCGGGGTCCCGGGGCCGCCTGGTCCCCGCGTCCGGAGGAGCGAGCAGGACTGCGGGGGTGGGGGGGCGCGGGCACCGCTGTGGCTCCAGCTCCCGATCCGGCTCCGGGTCTTGCCGCGCTCCGGCCTGGGAAGTTTTCTCCGAGTTCTGAGCTCCGAGAACTTCGCGCCCCCTCCCCGCCCCCCGCCCGGCCCAGCCCGCCCGGGGGGGGGGGCGCTTTTGTGCAAGGGGTCCCCGGCTTAGGGGTACTTGGGTCCCAACTGTAATCCTTCCAGGACTCCAGGCGAGAGTGGGATGGGGGCGAGCCCCAGAGTCTTAGTACCCTCCCCCCATCTTGAGTCTCCGATCCCCAACCTCGAGCTCCGAGTCACGGACTCCTGGATCCCCTGCACCTCCATCGCTCATGGGCCTCTGGCGCCCTCGCCATTCTGAGTCTCGGGGCCCCCAGGACTGGCACGCAGCCCCCGGCCCCTGCCCCGACTCTGATCCCTGGCTCCCAGGACCCCCCCCCCGCCCAGCGCCGGACTTGCGGGTTCTTGCTCTCCCTCGTCCCCGCCCCTGCCCCGTCCGCCAGGTCCCGGCCCCTCACCTGCAGCCCCCGGCCCCGCCAGCAGCAGCAGCAGGGGCAGCGCCCGCACAGGCGACGGCGACATCGGGCGACGGCGGCGGCGGCGGCCCCGGGCCCCCGGCCCCATGGCGGCCGGCCGCGACCCTCCCCTCCTCCCTCCTCCCTCCTTCCCTGGGCTCCGGGCGCGTCCCGGGCCAGCCTCCGCGCCGCCGACTTCGCCGAAGTGAGGCAGCCGGGCCGCCCCGCCCCCAGCCCTCAGCGGCTCGCCCCGCCCCGGGGCCGGCCCTGCGCGCCCCCGCCCCCCGCCCGGCCTCCCGGGGTCCCTGCCCACCCTCCACCCGCGCAGCCTGGGACCCTCGGACCCTCGGAAACCCAGGCCGGCCATACCCAGCCTCGTGAACACCCCCACACCCCCATCCTCCTATGCATGCACAGAGCCAGGACGAAAACACAGACCCCCAGAAACCCTCAAAACTGAGGCCAGGCACGTCCTGAGAGGCTCCTGAACACACAGCCACCAAGGCACAAATGCACACCCATGCGCAAAGCTTCGTGGGGACTCCAGCGTCTGAATGACGGGCACACCTGAAACTCAGGCCCAGCCAGGCCCGGAGCCCAGGGGGCATTTGCAGCCTCAGAGCTCAGACAGGCACTAGGAATCTCATGCGTGTGTGTTCCTTCCCACTCTCGCCCCCCAGCCCAACCCAGTAGCCCACACAGCTTTGTCACTGAGCCAGTCTTGCTCCATTTGATCAACTGCCTTTTCCCAAATCAGTCCAGCTGCAATGGCTTCCTGCAGCCCCCTCTGTCCCTGTGGGGAGAATGGGGACCCTGAGAGGTCCCAAGCCCAGCCCTAGAGGAACCCCTAATCTGGGGAAGAAAAAGCCAGGCACAGTCACCCCCAACACAGAGGGCTCAGGGCTGGGCTAGATGGAGTTACGAGGTTTGGGAAGGGCACAGAGTGGGTGGTGAGAGTTCTGTGGGTGGCAGGGGGGATGGTTATTTATTTGTTCACTCATGTGTTCAACAAGTATGATTAAGGTTCCAGCTCTATGTCTGCCTCTGTTCTAGGGACTGGGGGTACACCTTACCCCCTCTAGGGAGAGTTTCCCAGAGGAGGCTCCAGTGTGTCTTAGCTCTGAAAGATGAGCTGGAAGAAAGACATCCCAGCAGAGGGACTGTTCCGCACCCAGATGGGGAGGCAGAGTCCTGAGAGAGTGTCCAGGCCAGGTCTCAGAAGGAGGAGGAAGAGACCAGGATGACCTCCTGGTATCTGGCTTGGTTGGAGGCAGAGGTGAGGTGCTGAGTCCAGGGGGTCACCCACAAGGCAGCCAAATGCTAGGGCTGAACATGGGAGATCTGAGTGGGAGGTAGTCACATGGGTGCCCCAGAAATCTTCAGGCAATTTTTTGACTTTATATTTTGAAATAATTTTAAACACAGCAAATTGCAGAATAGCACAAACAACTTGTATAAGCCCTTTATCCAGGCCAGGCGCGGTGGCTCACACCTGTAATCCTAGCACTCTGGGAGGCCGAGGTGGGAGGATCGCTTGAGCTCAGGAGTTCCAGACCAGCCTGAGCAAGAGCGAGAGCCTTTCTCTACTAAAAGTAGAAAAAACTAGCTGGGTGCAGTGGCGTGGGCCTGTAGTCCCAGCTACTTGGGAGGCTGAGGCAGGAGGATCCCTTGAGCCCAGAAGTGTGAACTTGCAGTGAGCTATGATGATGCCCCTGCACTCTAGCCAGGGTGACAGAGAGAAACTCTGTCTCCAAAAAAAAAAAAAGAAAGCCCTTTGTCCGGACTCACCAACCACCCACACTTTGTTACATTTGCTGTATAATTTTATGTATATATATATAATATGCATATGTATATATGCATTTCTTTGGCTGAACTATTTCAGAGCAAGTTGTAGATACGATGTTCCTTTGCCCCCAAATAGTTCACTGTGTGTTTCCTAAGAACAAAGGCATTCTCCTACATAAACATACTACAGTTTTCATCCCAGTCTGCATTCAGAGTTCACCGATATGCTTTATTGCACGTTTCTTTGCTGGCCCAGGATCTAATTCCTGGATCACAAGTTGCAACTAATCATCATGTCTCTTGGTCTCCTTTAATCTGAATCAGTTCCTCAGCCTTTCCTTGTCTTTCATGACAATGACGTTTTTTGGAGAGTTGAAGTCAGTTGTATCAAAGAATGTCCATCAGCCAGCCAGCCTGAACCTCATGGCCAGGTTCAGATTGTGCATCTTTGGCTGGAACCACAGAAGTGATGCTGGGTCCTCTCTAGTGCATGATATCAAGAGGTACCTGATGTCAGTTCCCAACATTGGTGGCGTTCAACTTTGATCACTCAGGTGATGTTGGCCAAGTTTCCCCCCTGTAAAGGTGCCATTTTCCACCACTACATCCTCCCCTTTGGTAATGAACAATTATCCTGTAGGGAGACACTTTGAGACTGTGTGAATATACCGGTGCCTGTAAACTTTCACCCACTGGTTTTGGCATCTATTGGTTTATTCTGATGATTTTTTAAAAAATGGAGGTAAAATCTGCATAACATAAAATTAACCACTGACCATTTTAAAGGGTACAATTCAGCAGCATTTAGTACATTCACAGTGTTGTGCAACCACCACCTCTATCAAGTTACAAAACAGTTTTATCATCCCAAATGGAAACCCTAAACCCACCAGCAGTCACTTCCCATTCTCCTCTCTTCCCCCAGCCCCTGGCAATCAGTAATCTGCTTCCTGTCTCTATAGATTTGCCTGTTCTGGACCTTTCATATCAATGGAATCATACAATATGTGGCCTTTTGTGTCTGGTTCCTTTCACTCAGCATCATGTTTTCAAAGTTCATCCACGTTGTAGCATGGGTCAGTGCTTCATTCCTTTTTATGGCTGCATAATATTTCATTGATTGGCTATACCATTCATCCACTGATTTTTTTTTTAGTTTATTTATTTATTTTTGCCCACCTTGATTTCAAAGATGATTTATTTTTTGTAGAGATGGGGGGGCCTTGCTATGTTGCCCAGGCTGGTCTCAAACTTCTGGCTTCAACTGATCCTCCTGCCTCATCATACCCAAAGCGCTGGGATTACAGGTGTGAGCCATGGTGCCTCAAGGGTGATTTTTAAAGGCTGGAAGAGAAAGAGGCAGAGGAGGCAGAGAAGGAGTATCAAAGGGAAAGGCGAAGCACGAAGAGGTAAGGATGAAAGTTGAGCAACTGACCAGGGCAGGCATCGGCGATGACCTCCGGCCCTGCCCAGGCTGGCCGCTAAGCCCAGCCCCAAGGGGTCGGAGCTGAGGATGCAGCGTCACTCCTGTCTTATGGGTGCAGCCCCGCTCTGGGGGGGGAGCTATCTGCCCATCTTATGGGTGCAGCTGTACAACTTAGAGAAGAGCAGTGACTTGCTGGAGGTTTTCTAGGGGAAGAGTTGAGATCGGGACCAGAGTCTTAGTGACTCTAGGCCACATGGAGTACAGGGGTGGGGTAGGGGTTGGGCAGAGAAAGGAAAGTTGCATAAGAAGGGGCACACACTGACTCACAGTGAATGTGCTGAGTCAACACGCCCATGGGGCAGGCTCAGCACAAGTCCCGCCCCCATGCCCATCACCCCAGGAGGAAATTCAAGTTCCCCCCACCAGCTGGGCTTTCAGGCCCCTGGGGTTGGGCCTGACCCTCTCCAGGCCTATTAAAACCCCCACCCATCACACCACGACAAACCCATCTGAAGCCAGGCACGGTGGCTCACGCCTGTAATCCTAGCATTTCGGGAGGCTGAGACGGGAGGATCGCTTGAGGCCAGGAATTTGAGACCAGGCTGGGCAATGTAGCAAGACACCATCTGTGCAAAAAATTTTAAAAATTAGCCAGGCGCGGTGGCATCTGTAGTCCTAGTTACTCAGGAGGCTGAGGCAGAAGGATCACTTGAGCCCAGGAGTTCGAGGTTGCAATGAGCTGTGATCATGTCACTGCACTCCAGCCTGGGTGACAGGGTGAGACCCTGTCTCTAAAAAACATAAAATAAAACTCTTCTGCATCCAGCAGGTCTCATGCTCTCCTGGCCTTTGCCCCGGGCTCTTTCCTCTGCCTGGGACACCCAGCTGGACAGAATGACCCTTTTGCTTCCTCCTCAAGCAGGAACTCACAGCCAATGTGTCCTCTTAAAAAATGCATTTTTGTTCTAGTTAGAGGGAAAACTCTACTGTTTCTCACACATGCCACCCCTTTGCCTATACTGGTCCCACTTTCTGGAATGCCTTCCCTCGCCTCATTCTTGTTTCTTGTCACCTCCTATTCATTCTTAAAGGGCCCCACTCCAGGAAGCCCTCCCTGCCGAGCCCCTCTGCATCCCCAAGCTCTCCCAAAGCCCTTCTCTTCAGCTCAGACTTGGTTCAAGGGGTTGGGTTGTTTTGCCCCCCCCCAAAGACGGGGGCTCCTCAGGTGCCAGAGGATGAGGGTCCCAGCATCCCCCCACATGGGGTGGGCAGAAAGCAGGTGACATGGGAGGGATTGGAGACTCAGGAAGTGGCTGAAGGAGTTGGGGTACTCAGCCCAGAAGAGCTGCCCCAGGGGGCCCAAACCATTCTCTTCAGTGTCATTTTGGGGGTCTGTGGGTCCAGAGAAGGGTCTGGGGTTTGAGGGGCAAAGCTAGGGCCCTAAGTGAAGGTCAGTTCCTCCCCTGGCCAATCTGAGAAAGGCCTTTCTGCTGGAATGGATGCTCTAGGAGGTGCTGAGCTCCTCATCACAAGGAGCAATCAAGGAACCTGGGCACACATTTCACTAGGCAGGAAGTCCAGAGTCTGTGACGACAGCAGAGTCACAGACTCTGAATGAATCAGGGTGCTGGGGGCAGTATTGGTGACAACACAGGCTGAGGATGGCATGGGGGAATGGGAACTAAAGGAACACGCACACAGCTACAAAGCACCCACTGAGCAGAAGGTGGGGTCCCTGCTCCAAGTTCCTGCTGCTGCCCTCCAGCCATTGTGGCAGGACTGGCCCAAGGTGTCCAGATCCCCAGGGGACAGGACAGTCAGAGCAACCATTCCCACGGCCTTGCAGCCCGCGGCCACACAGTTCCCAACGTGGTAGGGGTGGGCCTGAGCCCCGTCCCCTTCCCCTGCTGGCTGCCTTGGCCGGGGACTGCATTTCTCCTCAATGAGCTCAGTCCCTGGGGACGCGGGACCTGGGGCCAGGCCAGGACACAGCTGCCGGCCCGCTGACCAGGAACCTGAGAATGTGCCCTTGGCCTCTCCTCCCAGGACGCAGTCCCGCCCTCTGCGCGGAAGCCGGGGCCAGGTCCTCACACCCAGGCGGTGGGTTGGGGGAGCCCAACGGAAACCAGCAGGGGTGAGGGCTGCGGGCGTGGGCCCTGGGCAAATGTGGGGAGGCAGGACTCCAGGGCCTGTGTGCTGAGGACCCAGCCAGGTCCCCTGGACACTGCCTCCCTGGCCCCCTCCAATGCCAGTGACACAGCCCATCTTCACTTCGCCAGCTTTACCTCCCTGTCTCCAGACTTTGCACAGCCGGGAGCACGTTTCTCATACCCCAAAGGCTACTTTCACTCTGACCCTCTCTGTAGCTCGTCTCACCATCATTCAGTCATTCAACAAACATTCACTGGACACCTACTTGGTGTGAGACCCTATTTATTGTACACAGAGGTGGCCCAAGACAGAGCCGCTTCCTGTTCCTGATAGGGGAGACAGACGGGGAACGAGCAGGCGAACAAATGAGAACCGTCGAGGCAAGAGGGTTCAGAGGGAGGGAGAGATTTCAGCGTGCAGAGACCAGGACAGGCCTCGCTGAGGACAGCATCAGAGCTGAGATCTGAGGGAGGAGAGAAGCCTGCAAGGGGAACAGCCAGGGGAACAGTGTTCCCGGCAGAGGGAACAGAAAGTGCAAAGGCCCAGAGGAGGAAGGGCGGGTGGAGGAGAGCAAGAGCGAGGCAGCCAGGGTGCTGGGCGCAGAGTGAGTGAGGGGCGGGAAGTCAGGGAAGCTGCTGGGGCTGTGTCCCAAGGGGCCAGAGAGTCTGGGATTCCAGCCCAAGCACAGTGGAAGCCACTGGAGGGTTTTAGCAGGGGAAGCTGATGTGACTTAGTTTGTAAACGGTCGCTCTGGAAGTTCTGCCTTCTCCTCCCAGGGAGCCCTCCGTGGCCTTCTCTGGGCTCCCATGGCCTCCTCCGCCATCAGGGCTCTGACCCCTCCACGTGATCCTGCCCGGCTCCCCCATCAGGTTCCGAGCTCTGTGGGCATCTGTCTTGCTCAGCGCTGAATCCCCAGTGTCTAGCGTAGAGCCTGGTGCACAGTAAGTGAAATAATCATCAGTTGAACGAATGAGTCAGGATCTGGGACCTGAATGTGCCCAGGGCCAGCCCTCAAGGTCCCCCTGTCTGGACCCAGACACATCCAGCCCCCGTTAGATCAGGGGCTTGGCCAGGGGAAAAGATGGGGCTGCTGGGGCTTCCCACGGGAGGGGGCGTGAGAACAGAAGGGAAGAAAGGGAAGTAGAGGGAAGGGAATTCACCTCAGTGGAGCCTGCAGCTCTGTCTGCAGATCGGGGAAGGGGAAGAGGGGAGGCTGTTCTCCCCTTCTGGGGTGGGGGTGGTTTCCCTGCCCGCCCCAGGACCCTCCACTGGGCCCTGTCCTCTGTCTTGTCCTCTCAGGCTCTTGGGCTCCAGACCTTCCCTGCCCCTGGCCTCGCTCTGGACCTCATGTTCTCTTGCTCACCTCTGAAGCACGATGCTCTGATGTCCCCTAACTGCTTGTCCTGCCTCCCTGGCCCCTGAAGCTTGTCCTCTTTCCTGCAGGGGTGACACTTGCCCCCCAACTCCCTGTCCTCCTACTTCGGAGAAGGGGCACACCTGCCCTGGGCTTTGATGACCTCCTCCCTTAGCCATAAGTTGAGGTCTCTCCCATGACAAAGTGAAACCCACAGTGAATGCCCATCTCACATCTGCCCGGCCCCAGCTCGCGTCACCTCCCCCTGCGCCGCATCTCCTCCCACCCCTGACTCCATTCTTCCCTTCTCTGCTCCGCTCTATCCCCTGCGCAGACGTTCCTGTCCTCTGGCTTCTGGGTGGGTCTGGCCAGTAGGAGGCACTGCCAGATGAAGTTGGAGGAAAGTGACAAGGGGACATTAATCCTCCTGGATCACGCCCTGTGGGGTCACCTCAGCTGGCTGTGTCCCTTGACCAAAGGCCCTGTCCACACGACTCTCTCCCTGGGCTCTGCTAACACCCGTCCTTTCCCTTGCCCAAGAGGAACACCCAGAGGTGACAAGGGCTGTCCACCGGTGCTTGCCCTGGGTGCTGCGCTAACCCCTGCTGCTTTCCCAAACCCTGCCCACCCCGCTGTATGCAGGCCCTGTAGCAAACCTGTCTCAAATTACCCCGTTTGAATGTGCCCGTTGTTTCCCGCAGACCCCCAACCAGGGTCCCCATCCTCCCCTCCCCATCTCTCTAACCTCACTCAGAGCATCCAAGCCCTCGGTCCTCAACCCCAGCTTTCCTCCCCCACGACTTTGGGCTCTGCACGACTCAGTCCTGTCACTTGATAGCCCAGCAGCTTTGGACGCCACACACTGTATCCCTGCTCCCTGGCACTGCCCGCTGCTCCGCTGCTGGGGCACCACACTCGCCCGCTTTGCGTCCTGCCTCTGTGGCCTCTCTTTTCTGCCTGTCCCTTAGATGTTGGGGGCCCAGGGCTCAGTCTCCCGTCTGGTCCTCCACTCTGTTCTGGGGAGATGTCACCCTCTCTCCCGGCCTCAGTGCCTCCCTCCGCCACCACACACGGACGCTGGCTGCGCCGCCTTTGTCTTTAGCCCACGCGGCTCCTCTCGGTCCCTGCCTCCGCCTCGGGCTGAACATGCCCCAAACCTGCCTCTGTGCCTTCAGCATCTCTGCTCCTCCAGTGCCCGGACCACGCCCAGCTTCCTCGGAGCCCTCCCCCCGCCCTCTCACCCGCCCCAAGGAATATTCCAGACACACAGATCTGTCCGAGACCCCCCTGGCACGTGAAGGCCTTTACCCTCCCCCGTCTTCCTATCCCCAACTTCCCTCCCAGTTTCACCGAAACGCTAAATCACCCGTGCGTGGGAGGCTTCCGTGGGTCGGAGCGCAATTTTGCAAGGTTCAGCGCCAAGGCCGCCTCCTCCAGGCAGCCCTCCTTTCCTCCCCGCGGGCAAGTGCCCCTGCCCGGCTCCTCATTCCCCCGCAGCCTGAGCACGCCCTGCTGGCCGCGTCCGCGCCGTGCGGGCCATTGGCGTAGCGCTGGTGGCAGGGGCAGATGAATGAATGAATGAATGACGGAGTGAGTGAGTGAGTGAGTGAGTGATGGGAAGTGGTCAGGAGGCAGCGGCTCAGGGCAGGGACACCGAAAGGCCGATCCTCGGAGGAGCCCCAGCCCGAGCCCTCGACGCCTCGGCTCCCGCCTGAAGCGACGTGCGCGCCAAGCCCCTTGGCCAGAAGAAAGGCGCGCCCCGATTGGCTCAGGCTGTGGGAGGCGGGCCTAGGCCGAGCTCCGAGTTTCTATTGGCTCACTCGTCAGGACTCTGCCCAATCAACGCGATCGCTTCCTCCAGGAGGCCCCGCCTCCCTCCCGCCCGCAGCCCCGGAGGCGGAAGACGGCGCTTTCTCGTTACCCTGGCAACAGTCAGCGGACCCCAGTCGCCCGGGCAACCGTCCCAGGCCTCCCGTCAGCCTTTGCCTGGGCCCCTCGGGTCACCCAGACAACCGCTACCCGTTCCGGTGAACCATCACCCCTTCCCCCGTCGCCCTGGCAACCGTCGCCGGACCCCCCCCCCGCCCGCCCCCCGGACGCCGTCCTCGTGCGGTCCGCAGGCCTCCTCGCCCCAAACCTCCACCGCAGGCTCCAGGGGCCCCGGGCCTCGCGGGCCGTCTCCGCCTCCCGCTGTCTCCCCGGCCCCAGCGCGGGGGGCGTGGCTCCCTCCCCGGTGGGGCCTGGTCCTGGGGGCCGAGGGACCGCCGCGCGCGGAGGCCGCCGCGCACGCACTCTTGCGCGGGGCGGTCCGGCCGCCGCAGGGAGCTCTTCGAAATGCAAACCGTGTCCCTCGCTGCTGAAAACCCTCCCCTGGCTTCCCTGGAGAATCGAACTCAAACTCTGGCCGTGGCCTCCGCCTTGTTACTCCAACGGCCCAGGCGTCTTCCCGCCTCGGGCCTTCCCGCTCCCCCCGAAGATGCGTCCCCCCAAAAGCTAGGTTCCCGCCTGTGGCTCCTCAGGGAAGCCTCACATGGGCCCTGCCACAGGCTTGCATGGCTCTGCTCCTTGTAAACTCCGGAAGGGAGGCAGGCCGTGTCCATCTGGTTCTCCCGCTGTCCCTAGCACAGCGCCCGGCACCTATGTTGGGTGAAAGCAGGTTACGCTGGGGACAAGCGAGGGGCAAGGGGGGTGCCCAGCAGGCGGGCCCATCCCAGAGGCAGGAGCATGCGTTTCTCTGGTGCCCTAGGTCCTCACGCTGCAGGTGATGAATGACGCTGTCCCCAAAGGCTAGGCAAACGCTGGGGAGATAGAAGTCGATGCTGTGACACGCCTCGAGCTGGGTGCTTACCCTCCACTTGTAACCCCCTCATTTGGAAGCTGGAGCCAGAGGCGTCCAGAAAGTCAGCAGAAACTGCGGCTCATTTGGAGCAGGAGATCCCAAGAGCTGGAGAGGCAGGCTTCAGATCCCAGATGGCCATTCTGGGAGCTGGTCTCTTCCTGCCCTGAGTCCAGAATCTCACACGTCCTACCAGCGCCAAGAGCGATTTCCCAGGGATCGGAGACAGGGGCCAGCTCAGGCTGGGGCAAGAGAATTTGACCTGACAAGGAAGGCCTAGGGTCACGACGGGGAGGGGGGTCGTGGGACCTGCCTCGGGTCTGGCTGGAGAGGAGTCTGCACACCCACCTGCCTGCCCATGAGGGTCCCCCGTTGGTGAAGTTGTCAAAAGCCAGGCAGGGAGGCCCCCTACTCTTAAGCTAGGAATGCCCTCTTCAGCACCGTCTAACAGGACTTTCTGCACTGATGTGGCAAGCGAGCACTTGAAATATAGCTGGCGTGACTGACTGAGGCACTGTATTTTAATTGTATTTCATTTTAAATTAATTTACATTTGAGTTGAATCAGCCACTTATTGGCTAGCAGTATTGTAGCATTTAGCTGAAGGCCCAGACTAGAGGTGGAAGCCAGGGACAGGAAGATCAAAGTCCATGGTTTGTGCAACTACAGGGCTGGCTTTGGCAAGGAGCAGAGTGGGGCCCCAGGGAGGGGAAGAGGTGGGACACTCGGTCCCAGCATCTGGCTCCACGGAGGAGAGGAATACCTGGTTCCCAGAGTCAAAGTGCTTGCTCACATGTGCACACACCCACGCCTGAATGCAAGCATAGGGGCTGGTGTGTCTGAGGGCACACCCATAGATGCATTTATGTACAATCCAGGAATCCCATGCCTGGGGGAAATCCAAGAGTCCCCCCCACCCCGTGTACATACATTGTATGGACTCCCAGGCACACGCCGATAGCCGTGTGTGTTCCTGAGTGTCCACGCACCTGGGCAGGCTGGTGAGAAAGGGCCACTAGTCCAGTAGGTCTTGCAAGAAGGCCCACATGTACTGGTGCATCTCCTGGGGGTTGCTCTGTGGGATCCAGTGCCCCGCTCCTGGCAGGATGTGGGCCTCCAACCGGCCTGGCACAAAGCGGCTACCAATGGCCCCCACCAGCCCCAGCTCAAAGTAGTTGTCCTTCTCCCCCCACAGCAGCAGTGTGGGTGTGGCCAGCTCCTGGGGCTCCAAGGGGAAATTCCTGTGGCCAAGACAGACAGGCAGAAGGATGGCTGCCCCCACCCCCTGCCCCTGTAACTCTCCAGAGCTTCTGCCCTGCATCTCTTCTCACCTGAAGAGGTTTCGATAGTAGTTGAGGGGCCCGGTGAGGCCATTGGGCTGTGAGAAGTTATAAAGGAAAGCCTCGAGCTCGTTGGGAGTCAAGTGTGGGATGCCTGTCTTGCGGTGAGTGAAGGTGGTCTTCAGTATCTGGGCACATATCAGGACTCTGGCTTCAGTGCTCAGCCTTCCCAGTCCCAACCTGCTCCCTCCACCCCCAGGTCTTCAGCCCACTGCACCTGGAAGTCAGACATGGACAGCAACTTCTCGGGCAGCCAGGGAAGCTGGAACAGGAACATGTAGTTCGAACGGAAGAGCTGGCCAATGTGGCGCAGAGAGTAGTCTGGGGCGGGTACGTTGGGGGACAGATGTGAGGCCTGGACCCGGGGTGGCCCCACATACCTGCACCCTTACACTTGCCCAGGTCAGGCACACAGGCCTCAGGAATGCCATCGCTGCCTGCCTGAGTCTGTGAAGACACTAGACAGCCTCCTGGCCCAGGCACCAGCCTCCTACCCAGATCGTGCTGGGTGGTCACTATCCACCAAATGGGGGGGGTGCCCTCCATCTGTAGCTCCTGGGAGCCCCCACATTCACTGGTGTGCATCCCCTGCCTAGGCCAGGATGCATTTCCCCTGCTTCATTCAGCTAACAGTTATTGAGCACTTACTGTGTGCCAGGCCCTGTTCTAGACCCTGGCGACACAGCAGTGAATGGGACAGACAAAACTTCCTGCCCTCAGGGAGCCAAGAGTCTAGAAGGGGAGACAGACAAGAAATAACCACAAGGAGGGAGAAGGGAGAGAGGGAGAGGGAGGGGGGGAGAGAGAAGAGATAGAGAGAGAGAGAGGGAGAGAGAGAACACTCAGCTATGACTACAATGCTGGGAACTAAAATCAGGTGATATGATATAGACAGTGGGTAGCCAGAGACGGCATCTCATGCTACTGAATTTGCTTAGTTATCTACAGTTGCTTAGTTATCTATACCTTCCCTGCCAGAAGAAAGCCATTTAACCTGTCTTGCCTCAGTTTCCCCCAACTGTAACATGGGGATAACACTTTCATAAGCCCCAGGAGCCTTGAGTAGGTTACTGTACGCAGGCTCCTTGTTACCTGCAAGTGCTCCAAGAATGTATGGGTTACTCTTAAGTGCATTGTCATTGATTTTAGCTTGAGAAGTGACACAAGGGAAGGAACCTGGGTTCACTGCTGCGCCCCCACCCAGCCCCTGGCATGTCCACAGCTGGACAGAGAATGGCAGACACAGACACACAAACACCCCTGCACATAGGCACATCCCAGTGTCCCAGACCTCCCGACACACCTTGGTACACTGACATGGGGGCACCGCTGACCACAACCATGCGCTCCACCAGGGATGGGTAGTAGACGGAGAAATTCCAGGCAAGAAGAGCGCCCCAGTCATGGGCCACGAGGATGCACTTGGAGTAACCTGAGGGTCAACCTGGTGTAAGTGAGATGCCAGGTATGGCTGAGGCAGGGGTGGGGCACATGGGTCCCAGCAAGGAGGAAGCAGGGGCAGGAGGGGGTGGGTAAGGGTGCATGCAGGATAAGGGAGGTGGCGCCTGGGATGGGGGCATGTCTGCACCCAGGCCCAGGATGACATCCTGGATGTCCGCCATCAGCAGGTCGGTGGTGTAGCAGTCCACCTCCTGAGGCGCATCTGAGGGACCATAGCCACGCAGGTCCACAGCCACGACGTGGAAGCGGCTCTGGAACTCCCAGAGCTGGTAGCGCCAGGAGAACCTGCCGGGTGGGCGGGGAGGGAAATTGAGTCAGGGCTTCCAGGTTGCACCTCCACCCTAAGCCCAGCAGGGACCATTGGCAACCCCACCTTCCTGCTCCAGACTCCCCAGAAGGGAGGATGGGGAATCCCAGGCAGAGGCTTAGGCCAGCTGCACCCCAAATCCAGGGCATCTTAACCTCAACACCCATTTGTCCCATCCCTTCAGGTCCTAAAGATGCCAGGTGTCCTGGCGCAGTCCCCTTGCGATCCCTCTGCGCCCTGTATGCTCTGTGTGTCCCGGTCTACCCAGCCCTCGTCCCCGCCTCTTGGGTGCCCTAGCAGTTGGTCCCAGCTCCACCCGGCCCCAGTCCGGTGCGCCCCAGACGTACCAGTTCTCGGGGAAGCCGTGCAGAAACAGCATGAGGGGCCCGTTGCCTCGTCCCGCCGAGACGTAGTGCAGGCGCAGGCCCGAGCTCTGCGGGAGGGCACGGTCTGAGGCCTGGGAAGCCCCCCTTCCCTGGGCTCGACCCCCAGGCCTCTGTGCTGACTCGGGTTTGGATTCAGCCCACCCCCTCTCTGCTCACCCCGCAGCGCCCCCAAGCGACCGCCACGGCGCCCCCCGCGCGCTCACCCTGAGGGTCAGGAAGCCGTGCTCGCCCAGCGAGGGGTCGCTCAGGCAGGCGGGAGCCACGCGCCGGCGGCGCCCGCAGCAGCCGCGCCGGGGCCGGCACAGCACGTGCGTGAGCGCGACGCAGCCGTACACCGCTGCCGCCGCCAGCGCCGCGGAGAACACGAGGCTCCACATGAAGGCGCGGAGCAGCTTCAGCGTGAGGCGCGACGGCGCCAGCAGCGCCGTCACCACCAGCTCGGGCATGGCCCCGCGCTCCGGGACGGCGGCGGCGCTGCCGTCGGGGCAGTGGGCTGGCGGCTCGGGCGGCGGCTGCGGGGCGGGGTGCGGGCTGGGCAGCCCACGGCCTTTGGTCTGGGGCCCCTCCGTGCCGCCGGGGCTTGCGGGACGCGCTGAGGGAAGAGGTGGGCGGCTGGGACCGAAACCGCCACAGAGCGCGACTCACCTGAGTGCCAGGTAAACAAACACCTGGGCGCGACAGGGACAGGGAACAAGGCTAGGGTGCGGGGGCGGAGCCTGCGAGGACGCGGCCGGGGTGGCTGGGGAGGAGTTTGTGGGGAAAAGGGGAGGAATGGGCGGGGCTTAAGACAGGGGCGGGGGCCTAGTAGGACTCCCGCACCGCGTGGCGGGGGCGAATAAAGCCAAGATGCGAGCGGGGACAATCCTGGGGCCGGAAACCCTGAGGGGAGTGGGCGGGGCCAGGAGCGAGGGGGCGGGGCACATGCAGAGTAGGCGCGGCTTATGAGCCGGAAAGGGGGACCCAACTTGGCCTAGGAGCGTTGTGAGGGCTGGGGGGCGTGGTTCGTGCGGGTGGGCGGGGAGTGGGTGGAGCCTAGAGGAAGTGAGGCCTAGCATTGGGCAGCGAAGTCCAGAGCCTTGGCCCAGATGACTTGGGTGAGGGGGCTGGGCCAATGAGACAGGGGGCGGGGCCGGAACCTAATATGGCGGGTCGGGGGTCCCGGAAGCGGAAGGAGAGGGGCCGGCGATGCTATGGCTAGGCCTAGTGGGGAGGCGCGGGCGGTCTCAGCGGCCCGAGGAAGTCTCGGGAGCCCCCGCCGCCGCCCGCTGGGAGCTCCCCGACCCAGAGCGAGAGACCCTCCCCTCGGCCTGGCTCCGAAGACCTAGCAGGACCTTCACCCAGCCATGGTTCCAACGGCGGGTCCAGGGGCCTCGGCCCAGCGCCGTCCTCCTGTTGGCCAGCAGGCCCTCCGGCCCGCCCGTGCACGGCTGTGATTGGATGGCGGCGGCTATTGATGTCCAAGTGACAGCTCGCAGCCGGGGAGCCGGTCCGCAGGTGGTGAGGCCCAGGCTCCGGTCGCGGTCGACGGAGGCGGGGATGCCTTGACTCTCCTAGAGGGCAGGCCCGGCTCCCCAGTGGACCAGGCCGATTGAGTCACTGGGGCTCTGGCCGGAAGAGGAAGCAGGGCAGGGCCGGGCACGACAGGGCCCGGTGTCACAGAGCCCCGTCCTTGCAAGGAACTAGCTTCTTTTTCCTATTTTGCAACCTTCCCCCAAGATCCTTGAGCATTTTAAGGACACCCGTCATTTAACCCTCGTAACAGCTCTATTACGTTTAGGTAGTATTATCACATCCCTGTAGTACAGATCATGAACCTGAAATTCGGGGATGAAATCATTTGCCTAAAGCCACAGATCTGGCTGAACAGCAATCCGGAATGACTGACACGGAGAAAGACAGCAATCTGTCTCCACCTCCCTTTCCTCCTGGGGGCGGCCATCGGAATGCCTTTAGCTATCTTCTGGTGGTTACCTAGGTGTCTCTAAATGTGCGTCTGCAACTATTTGATTTACCAACTTGGGGCATTATCTACAGTCACATCACCACCACCGAGCATGCCATTTTTTCTCTATTGGTTTCCTCTAACTTTAAACCATCCACCATCCTTTGTCACCTCCCCCTCCTCCTTGTACCTCCTACTTTTATCCATATACCTTTGTTATTGTCAAGGCTGCTAAACATCACACTGTCCTGGGACCATAATCAAGTCCATGAGGTTACTACTTAAAGGTGAATAGTGGTTTATGGTGTTCTGTCTCTGTAAACAATGCATCTCAGAGTGGAATAGAAGTCTATGATTACATTGTCCCACATTGTACAAACATTTGTTCTCCCTGGACTTAACCACCTAGCTTTCTTTTCTTGCATGATTAGCCTAGTATCCTAACTTTGGTTTCTTTCACACTTTCCATCAAATCAATTCTCCGACAACTTGATGTTCCCAGGACTTCCCAGAGTCCTCTAATCTGGCTGCGTGGCTGGTGGGTGTTTGGGGACCTCCCTTCTTCCTCCGCTACACATCACTGACCCCCGCCCTCAACTCACCTCCTCCTCCTCCTCCCAACTCCTCCTCAAACAAAAAGACAGCAGTAGTCACAGAAGGGTAACTTTATATTCAGTACAAATGTTTATTTTTGCAATGAGAACTGCACAAAAAAAAAAGAACCTTTAGTATATAAGTGAAAAGTCTACGAATTCCCTTCTACAAATGTCTAAAGTGTTTAATACAAGTCTCAGATTCACTGACATAATTATTGGCCAAGCGATCCGTGCATACAGTACAGTGGAGGCTTGTACACACCTCTTACTCTTGTATAGGACTAAGATTTCTAGTACTGTGGGATTGGGAAATGGCTGGAGAAATTAAATAGATCCCAGTTCTAATTACAACCCAGTTAGAGAAATACCCATCAGGGAGGTGTGGAGAAGGCCATGGCAAAGTTAAATCTTCAGCAGGAAGGTGCATACAAAACCATCTCTCCAGCTCAACAGTTGGACCAGCCCGGGAAGTTTCTGAACAAAACAAGGAACGAAAATGAGGGGGTGGGATGAGATGGAAGAAACCCCAAAGAACCAAAATATGTCACACTTGAACCGGCACAGTGGCATATGAGGAAGTGCCTGGATGGGTAGGGACATCAAGAAGTGGGGGGCCCCTGGCTGGATGTCTGAACTACACCCTCACTGGGAGGTTTGGCAGATCTAAACATAAGACAATAAAGGGCCTTTGAGGTTGAAAAAGGGGGATGTAGGTTAGTAAACAGTGCTAGAGATGTTTTAATCAGTTTGTCTCTGCATCCATATAAATTATATACTTGTATCTTACATTCTAGGGGCTGTTCTTGGGCGCCACCCGTGCCTTGTGGCTAGGGCATGTGCGTACAGCTGGGCACACAGGCAGGGCTGGCCGGGAGGCCACCCGTGGGCTTTCTCGGGCAGGAATGTGTGCGCATATGTGTGTGTGTGGGGGGGGGCGAGGACCCTATTTGGAGGGACGTGCGCTTATCTAAGAATATCTGGTCAACCCTGAGCTCAAATGAAAGGAGCAGTTAGGCAGAGGCAAGCAGGGTGGGAGAAGTGGCTGAGTCCTTTGGTGAGTGGGGGACCAGGATGGAGGAGCGTGAAGGGGAAGAATACTCTCTGCAGTTTGGCCAGGGTTCTGCTGGAGCATGTCACCCACCTAGGCCAGGGTCCACAGAATGGGTACCTGGGCTCTGTGTCACAGCTTTAGTTTGGGGTGGCTGCTACGAGCCTGAGCGGCTCCTGCACAGGGAAGGCAGGGACAGGCCACGGGAGAGGGGCTAGGTATCCCCTGGTGGTAACTCTTGTCTAGAGGTGGTCTGGGGTCCAGGGTGGCCCCTGGGCCTAGCCTAAGCAACAGGTGGTTCACAAAGAAATGTCAGGGAGACGCCAGCATTAAAAAAGAGAGATGTGTTTATTCCATGATCAGTACAGACCAAATGCATATTCACTGTATGAAAGTCAAACCAGTCAGCGACTCCAGAGTTTGGCCAACACTGAGGCACCAGCGTTGTGGTGTAGAGTGGGTTCTCATGGCACGCATAACCTCACCAAGGGCTCCAATTATAAAATTAAAAAAAAGTGTGGGAAGGAGCAGCCGACTGGTTGGGGCCGGGCGCAGGGCTGGGGAGCCTCTGCCTCAGTCTGTGGCACCCCCAGCACCTGGTGCCCACCTTGACCTCTGGCCCTTCCTTTATTGGTAAAAAACAACTCAAACAGATTTGACATTAAAAAACAAAGAAGCCAACGAATGAGGGGGTAGGGGAGGAGGGGAAAGAAAAGAAATTGCAGCTTTCTGGTTTTATAATTAAAAATAGACTAATAAAGTCTGAAACTGAGTAAAATATAGGCAGGTTTTTTTTTTTTTTTTTTTGCATTTTGTGTTTTGTTTTTTTTTGTGGATTTTTTTTTGTTTTTTTTTTTGTTTTTTTTTTACACCAGTTTGGTGGAGTCACCAACAAACTTCAAACAAAGATATGCCAACTATGTTCACTATACAGTACAGCCACGGTCACACACTACCCACAGCGCGGTGGTAGCCGCCGCTCAATGAGGAGACGATCACACCATTTCGGAGATAAGCAGTGCCATTGTGTCTGGAGAAGAGAAAATTAAAAATAAAATAGAATTCAACAAAAAATATATATATAGAAAAAAAAAAAAAAAACCCAGAAACACAGGTGGGAAGGAACTGACTTTGGTTGGTGGCCCACACACACGCGGGACAGTCGCCTCGCCCCAAATTGCCATGGACACACACACACCTCCACAGCACTATTCCCTTTTGCACAAGCGAACACTTAGAGAGCGGCTCTCGATTAAAGGCTTGTGGGGGAGGGGAGGGGTGGGGTCTGTTCAAGGCAAAGTCAGTGCCAGCAAGGGGGTGGGCCAGCCTCGCCCGCTTCCAGCCCACGTGGCCTGCCCTGGCCTCCCGGGAGTGGGTGGTGATGGCTGGGGTGTGGGGAAGAACTCCCGGCGGGCAGGACGTCATAAACGTCACGTTCTCGGGGACAGAAAACCAGTCACGATGGCGGCAGCAACGATGTCCTGTGTATACTGTGTAGACATTTGGCGGAGACAAGGGCCTCTGTCCCACATGTGGGGACGCAGGGCTTGGGTCCAGCCGGCACTTGCTCATAACGAGGCGTGCTCTGAGCTGACGTCCCGTGATGGGGTGGCGGGTGGCAGGACGTCTGTCCGGCCGGCCGTAAGGCAGACAGGCTCTGCGATCCTCAGCTGCCCATCAGGCCTGCCCCGGGCATAGCATGCAGGAGGGCCAGGCCCGGAGACACCCCCTGGCCGCTGCTACTGCCTCCACCGCCGCCCCTAACACTATGGAAAGTCAACGTTTTGCCAGAAAATCAAAGTCAGAAGCCACCTAGGTGCTCTCAGAAAAGATTTTCTTCAAATATTGACAATAGATCACTCTGGAAATTCATGTCAATGGTAGCTGCCATCTGAAGGAGAGAGGAAGGAGGGAGGGAGTGAGGTGGGGTGACCTCCCCTACCCACTGCCCCTGTGGCTGCAATGGCCCTCAGACCTCCCCGTGGGCTGCTCCCTCAGTGCCCACCCTGGATCCTCATGGCCCTCAGCCACCTACACCTGTGAGCCCGAAGGCCAGCCTGCAGACCAGCAGGGCCTGGGCTCCCTGGCTCTCTACCCTCTCTGGGTCCCAGGTCCCCACTTTCCCAGCCCCTCCAGGGGTAGACCCCTGCCCAGCAGTCCCCACTGGGGCCCCCTGACTCACTGCTTCCCGGCGTCTTCGCTCCTGCTCCCGCTTCCGGGCCAGCTCCCTCTGCTGGTCCAGCATGGACTGGGGCTGGGAGCTCTGGGCCTGGGGAGCGGCGGCAGCTGCCACCGCGGCTGCCTGTTGTTGCTGCTGCTGCTGCTGCTGCTGCTGCTCCTGCCGCTGCTGCTGCTGCTGTTCCTGGCGCCGGCGTGCCTCCTCGTGGGCCCGCCGGGCCTGCTCCAGTGCGTCTTCGTCCTCTCGGCTCCTGGGCAGAGCAGGGCCTGTCAGCCTAGGGGCCTGGCGTAACCCCTGGAACCCCGCGCCCCAGGCGGAGCCCTGCCCACCTCAGGCGCTCCTGCCGCAGCCTCTCCTTCTCCTTCTCAGCATGCTCGGCCTGGGCCTTCAGGGCTTTCTCGCGCTCCTCCTTCTCCCGAGCAGCACGGCGGAACTGCTCGAAGCTGTCACTCGACGACTTGGCTGTGGAGGATGGGGTGGTTGGATGCTTCTGCACCAGGCTGGCCCAGGAGCCCATGTTCTTGATTTTCAGGTCCTGCGGGGCAGAGAGGCCAGGGGCAGGTGAGAGGCCTGCTGTGCCTGAAGGCCAGGGCAGGAGGACGCGCCCACCATGGCGCCTTCCCAGGGCAAGGGGCAAGGGCGCTCGTAGGCCTGCTGTCACTACCTTTTTGGGCGCAACTGGAGTTTTCGGCTCCTGTTTCTGTTTATCCTTGTCAGGGGCCCCTGGCGGGGGTGCATTCTGCTCAGGGGGCCGGATCACAGGCCTCCCAACGTCCACGGGCTTCATCTCCGGCCCTGGAACACAAACAGCCCATGGGCCTGGTCCACCGGCCCCACAGTGGGCTCATGTCCAACACGGGCCTGGGTGCCTGAGTCCCAGCTGTGGGCAAGGAGGGCACTCACGCTGGGGCAGGTGGACGGGGGCCTTGATGCTCTCCGGGTGCTTGGGGGGCTCGGGCCGCAGGGAGGGGCTGAAGGGCTCGCTGCGGATGATGGGCGAGTGCATCTTCTCCTCCTTCACCACCACCAGGGGCTGGGGCTGGACCACGGAGGCCGCACGCAACTCCTGGGATGGCACAGGCACAGCGGCTGGTGAGGTGGGCTGGTGCCCCCTGCCCGGCCCTGGGGGCCTTGGCCCAGCCCTGGCCTTACCTGCTTCTTAGGCTGGACGCTTTGCTGGGGCGGAGACTGGCGGGTCAGGCTCTGGAACTGCGGCATCTGGGGGGAGGGCATCATAAGCGGGGAGGGGGCTTCGCGAAGATGACCTAGGACAGGGGACAAGAAGTGTGTCACGGGCTGGAGGGCCAGTTGGGTCTTGAGGGAATCATAATGGGGGAAAGGACAGGCTGGAAGCGGAAATAGCACGTGGCTGGCCAGGCCTTGGGACAAGGGCCTACTGGCCAGACTCAAAAGAGTAGAGACCCACGGACGCCACTGAGCCTGGTGGGGACAGGACCCCTCCCCCAGGGCTGGGTAGCCCCAACGCCCTGCACATGGGGCCTACAGCCCACTCAGTCACACCCCAAGATCAGCATGCAGCAGGCTCCTGGGAGCCCCGCAGCACCAGTCCTAGTGTTGGATCCTCCTGTGTGTCAGAATTACTTGCGAAGCTTTGAGAAACACAGACCCTGACACATCGGGTCTTGAATAGGGTCTCAGTATCAGTACTTTCGAACCCTGCAAAGCTTAACCCAGGTACCTGCCTCTGTCCCTGTGTGGCCTGGTCCCCGGCCACAGGAACCTCCCCACAGTCCTGCTCCCTAACTTAGCCCACATGCCCAACAGAGGGGGAGGCCTGGAGCTGGGGCTCCTTTAGGAACCGGCTAGTCTGTCACCCGCATCCAATCCAAGGGTGGGAGGGATCCAGGCAGCCAGGGGTGTGAGCATGCGGCACAGGTACTACTGGCCTTCAGGAAAGGAACAATGGAGCACTTAAAACTAACTCCTCAGCTTTAGCGATGGGCAAACGGAGCCCTGGAGGAGCTAAATCTTGCCCGTCCACACATGGACACCCTCTGCTTGAATCCCTGCAGGAAGGCTACCCCTCTGCCACCCCCCTGCACCTGGCCAGGTCCCATGCCTCATGCTCGACAGTCTAACCTGGCTCCACGTGCTAGCCCTTCCGCTGACCTCCTCTGGAGCCTGCTTTTGAGCCACTGCCTGCCGGCACAGGCACCCCTGGGTCTCCCAGGGGCCCCACTGGCCAGAGGTACCTATTTTTGTGGGCCTGGAGCAGACCATAATGCCCCAGGTGTGGCAAACCCACCTAACCCCAGAAGGTGCCTAACCTAAGAAGGCATCACAGCTGCTTGGAGTCCACACGGTGGCAAGGCCCACTACCCCGTGTGGCTGGTTCTGCCGGCCTTGACATTTCCTCCAATTCCAGCACGTCAGGACCACTTTGGACACGGACATCCCTGTTTGGTGCTGGGAGGCCTTGGGTCTGGCTCCCCAGCGATCCACAGGCACACAACTGCGACAGCCTCCCACCTAGGGCAGTGCCCTCAGGAACACCTGCTGAGGCTGACCTGGGCAACAGCAGGCTGTCGGGCCTGTGATTTATAGGAACCTCCCACCTGCTGGCGGCTTTAGAGGGGAGGCCCAATGGTTCAGGGATGGCACCTGAAAGCTGGCTGGGCGCCCAGGGATGCCTGCTGAGCTGCTCTGGGAGTCTAACAACTTGGCTTTTGGCCCAAAGCCCCCAACAGGGTTCCAATCCACATCAATCCCTATGCCCCATCCTAGGCTGCAGGAGCTGGGGTGGGGGCCTGGGGACTTGAAGCAGAGCAGGCCAAAGGGGACCTGCACTGGCCCCTGTAGGTCCTAGGCACACCCAAGTGCTGGCTCTTCTGAAGGCCTTGCATCACCTGTCCATCACCTTCCCCACAGGGAAGCCCAGGTGAGAAGAGGCCCAGCTGCATAGCTGCCAGGCCCAACACCAGCGTTTCCCAGGGAGGACAGATAGCTGCTCTCGGCTCAGAGCCTGCAGCAATCCACTGGGCACCAGGCAGCTTTTGCTGGGTTTAGAAGAAGTCATTGCTTTGTTGTTCAGTTCGCAGGCGGCACCCGGTGCACCCCCAAGACAGACTGCACAGTCTACACTGCTGAGTCCAGGAACCTCCCCCCTGACCCTGCAGCATCGCTATGTCACGAGGCATCAACTGGAACGTTCCCCTGACAAGACCAGCAAGGGCACTTTGGTTACTGCCACTTAACACATTGACTGCCACACTAGGAAAAAAAATTTTTTCTCAGGGCTATGGTGTTTTACTACGAAAATATAATAAAAACTTTGAAAACAAAATGATCCTTTCTAGTTTAATGAAAAATTTGTGTTTTTTTATTGTTTTCTGTATACAAGTTATATGCAACTTGAAAAATAATGTGGCTCCCAAGGTGAAGAGACGTGTGAATTACATGCGCTTCATGAGACCACGGGCTCAAAACTAGCGTGAGTAAATTACAACTCACACAGCAGTTAATGTGTTAAATGCTCCTGCCCCAATGCTCCCCACCATGGCACCCTGGCTTTGCCAAGTGGGCCTCACAAGGCAAGAACAGGTACTCCTGGGTCCACCATGAGCCCCACTGGCTGGAGGTACCCATTTTCGTGGGCCTGGAGCAGACCACGATGTCCCAGGCCTGCCCCCACAGCTCTGCCTAGACTTCATTCCCCACCCTGTTTACTCAACTAACTCCTACATGTCCTAGGGTCACCTCCTCCAGGAAGCCCACCCCAAGCCACAGAGGTGGATCAGATGCCTCCCCTGGGCTCCAGCTTCCCCGCCTAGCAGGGAACACAGTGTGTTGTCACATCCCTGACAAAATTCTAAGAGAAGGGCCAAGAGGAGGCTTATTCTGGGTGATCTTAGCTTCTAAGCAAGACCTGATAAAGCCACTGCAAGAAGCACCAATGCCCGCTTTCCAGGCCCCCGGTCCAACTAGCCAGAGCCTTTGAGGCTCGACTCTTAGCCCACTGCAGTCTGAAGTACAAGCGAACCCTTCTGGCTTCTCGAGGACAAAACTCTGGTCCTGCCTAGAGTCCTGGAGTAGGGACCACTTACCAGTTGAGTAGGGGTCCGACTTGTGATGCCGGGGTGAAGGATGATGTTGGATGACTTGTTGAGGCTTGGCGGGCTGCGGCGGGGGTGGCTGCTGGCCTGGGGGTGGGTGGGGGGGCTGCTGGCCCTGGGGTGGTGGGGGCTGCTGGATGTGGGTGGAGAACTGCATGGGCTGCAAGTGCACAGGCCGTGGCGGGGGCTGGTGCTGCTGCTGGGGTGGGGGCTGGGGCTGGGGTGGGGGTGGGGGCGGCGGCTGCTGCTGTAGCTGCTGCACAGAAGGGTGGGGCTGGGGCGGCAGGGGGGGCGGGGGCTGGGACTGCACCTTCACGGAAGGGAGTAGCGGCGTGGGGGGCTGCACCTTCTGCAGCTGCTGCAGGTACAGCTGCATCTGCATGGAGGTGAGGGGCGCGGCAGGTGGCTCTTCGTCCTCCAGCAGCACTTGAGGGGGTTGAGCCATGGGGGGCTGTGGGAGCAGGGGAGGCTGGGCCAGGGCAGGTGACACGGCCGGGGGCCGGGCAGGCTTGGGAGGCAGGGCGGCAGCTCGGTTGCTGGGCCGCGATGGCTGCTGGGGCAGCGCATTGTGCAAAGCTGGAAGGACACAATACCAAGGTGGTGAGGCTTGAACACCTGCAGCCCCAGGCTGGCTTTTCTGTTCCATCCTGACCTTGTCTTGACTCTAGTGGCCTCCTACTGGCCTCCCTCCAACCAGTGAGCTCTCCCCACCCTCCACGGCCACAGACTCCAGAATAAAGATAGCTTCCCGTGAAGGTGCGGGGTCAGGCCCCTGGCTGCCACCTTCCTGACTTGGGCTTGGTCTCCCTCCCTCCCTCGCCCCCATGCTCATGCCAGCCCTTCAGGTCTCAGTGCAGAGCTGTGTCACCCACTCACGCAGCCCCTTCCCAGCCCCCTAGGCAGACAAACCCTGTCCCTGTATCCCCCAGGTACATGCTGTCCAGGCTGCACAGGAAGAATCTGATGAGGATGAGCGTGTCCCCCCACCCCTGGCCAGGAGCCGCAGAGGGGTCCCATTTTTTCTCATCGAATACCTAGCCTAGCAGAAAAGCTGAATCAAAATCTTCCGAACCAACATGCTAACTTCCATGCAAGTGTGTCCCGGGGCATCTCCTTTCATTTCCAAGATGGCCCAGGGTGCCCAGTCACTGCATGGGAGGACCAAGGTGGGAGGACACCTCGGTGGGCCACGGCTCACCTGGGGGAGAGACTACCGCGTGCTGGTTGAGATGGGGTGGAGTGCTGTGCTCGGGCGGCTGGGGCAGGTGAGGGGGCAGCTCGGGCTGCGGCAGGTGCAGGATGGGCTGGGTGAAGTGGCCGATGGGGTCGAAGACGCTGCCTGGGAGCTGGGGCTCCAGGACGGGCACCTGGGTGGCGATGAAGGGCGGGGGCGAGGACTTTATCGCAGGGGCTGCCTGTTGTGGCAGGGAGGGTGGGGGTGGAGGGGGTGGGGGCTGCTGCTGCTGCTGCTGCTGTGGTGGAGGTGGAGGGGGCGGGGGCTGCTGGGGCGGCGGGGGTGGCTGCTGGGGCACAGGGGCTGGAGCCTGCTGCATTTGCTGATGGTGGTGGTGATGGTGCTGCAGACAGAGACAGAGAGACAGGCCGATGTCAGGCAGGCAGGACTGGCCCAGGCCAGACCCAGGCTCCCCCTGGGCCCCACACACCCGATGGAAGGCACCCCGAGCCCACGTACCTTCTTCTGCTCCCTCCCAGGGTGCCCCTTCTTTTTTGACTTCGGAGCCATCTCTGCAGAGGAAAAGAGAAGGTGGTGAGGCTCTGGGAAAGAGGAACGTGAGCTGGCCTTGGATGCAGAGAGAGAAGAAAACAGGGCATATTCAGGAGAAGGCCCGGTGACGCTGGGAGAGGGTGGCCGGGGGTTCAGTCTGGGATGAGCCGGTCATCACAGGGAAGGGAAAGACATGTGAGGCGTCACCTACCCATTTGCCTGCTGCTTTTCCTTGTTGGGAACCGTGCCTGAAAAAGCCTCTCCTGCCAAGCTGCACACCACCAGCACCATTAAAGACTGACCCACAGCTGCATGGGAAGCTGAGTTATGGAGCCCTCACCCAACGCCTCCCCCTGCTTGCAGGTCAGACACCGCTATGGTGACCGAGCGTCTGCACGCTCTGGACCCCAACCTGCTGTTTTGGAACAACCTGTACCGTTGGAAATGATCACGTTCATCTGACAGTTGAGGAAAGTGAGGCTCTAAGAAGTGAGGGGTCCAGGGTCACACAGCCACAAAGTAGCAACTCGGGGGCCTCCAACTGCATGGCCCATTGAGGCCCACTCCTTCCCACTCTCCAAGGGGAAGCAGAGATACTCAGGTTGGGGGTGGCAAGGGTGTTGGCATGGGGCATGGCCTGGCCACAGAACAGCACAGGGAGGGCTGAGGAAAGTGCCGGCAAGTGAGAACGCAAAGACCCACAGCGTGAGCACTTCCGGGGAGGGAAGTGAGCAGGCTGGCCTCCCTAGAACGACCAGGAATGAACAGAGTAGGTGCTCACTGCCACGCACAGCTAGCAGAGGGCGACGCTGGCCAGCTTCTCCCTGCTCAGGGGAAATGGACCTCGGAGAGTCCCTGCTCTGGGGACACAGTCAACATACTGCAGAAAGCAGGCAGCACATGCCCTGGCTCCTCTGGAGCCGAAAGCTTGGCACCACAGCTGCGTGGATGGGTCATGCCTCTGTGAGGTGTGCTCAAGAGCAAACATGCCCACCTCTGTCCCCACCCCAGAGGTTTATGCTGAGGGACTTCTCCCAGCTGGATGCCCCCACGCCAAACACGGACGATGTGTGAGCCCCACAGAGGAAGATGAGCCCTGGCCAGTGCTCACGGGCTGGCAACACAGGGGCCAAGCACTGGGTGGGAGGCTGGACCCATGGTATGGTCTCTTTAGGATTCCTGTCACTGAGAAACACCTCATGGCTCTCCCTGGCTTCCCCTGAGTTCCTTGCCAGGGTGCCAGCTCTTGCTGCTGGTGTTGGAGGACACATGCTTTGCCCAAATCAAGGCTACTTCTGCTTGGATCTGCTTCGTGGAGGGCCATGGTAAGCTTCTGTGAGGTGCATGGCCTCCGGGGTGCAGCGGGCCACCAAAAGGGATGAGAAGGAACCTCGTGCCCTGCGAGAGCTCAGCACCCCATGCAAGAGACAAGACACGGACACAGACCCCAGCAGCTACAGACACACGTCCTCATACAAATGGCAAAGGGCAGCAACTGGGAACACCTGGGAACTGGGGGCCCAACCCCAAACCTGTATGCCAGGATACAGGGCTCTGGACTCTTTGGGTCAAGAGTACAGAACCTGGTGAGGGGTGCTCTCGTGGGTGAGACGTACAAAAGGGGACAGTTTGGGTAAATACACAGGGTCAGGTCAACAGGACGTCTGGCTGCTGTAGCACGGGAGAGGAGCACTGGCTACAGAGGCTGCAGGACCAGAAGGACCCTGCACACCAGGGGAGGTGCAGTCCACAGAGCCCTGGTGCCTCACAGCAGCTGAGGCCGCCGAGCCAGGGGAGTGGGAGGAAAAGGCCACGGCTTCTCTAGACAGACTCCTCTCCCGGGACTGACCGCAACACAAGGAGGTGGTGGAGCCAGGATGGCTGGGGCATCTGCTTGCATGCTGGGCACACCTTTATGAGGGGACCTGGGGACAGGGGAGGGAAGCTAGGGAAAGCAGCGGGGCCACTATGTGAAGTGTGACCAGGAGAAGCCTCAGAGACGTGCCCAAACACCACCAAGTCATGGGGAGAAGCCTTTTGGGGCGGGGGGAGGGGGAGGTCGGGCAGGGTCAGCCTCTCATAGCCTTGGAGGAAGCCTTGTTTTTCCCACTATAAAAGAGGGGTGGTTGCTCTGACCCCTCCCAATCTGCCTGCAGGCTGTGAGGAAAGGCCACAGGAGACGGCGTGGGGACAAAGTGCAGTGTGGGGCCTGTGGGGGTTCCAGGGAGTTTGTCTTGGTTGCCTTGGAAAGGTCACAGGGAATATCCCAGGGCTTGTCTCCAGGGCCCCTTGGAAACGCTGGGGCACCTGGGCAGGGCAGGCAGGAGGCGCACGGCAGCCTCCAGGATGAAATGTGTAAGGGTCTGGTGGTGGAGGCCGAGGGGTGCTGGTGCCGGTTTGAGGGCAGCCCTGTCTGGCTCACGTGGCCCGAGCTTCGTGTTGGAGTTACCAGTAAGAAGACAAGACGGGAAGTGCACAGCTTCACAACAGACCAGTCCCAAGACACCCCCCACACAAAACTCTCTAGAAAGGGTTACATGAAGATGGCCTCAAGTATGGTGTGATCTTTATTCCATGACAATCTTCAACTCAACACAAATTTCATCTTTACATAGGATGGTAATTGTACAAAGAAATAAAATTTTTGTAAAATCTGATTAAAACACTGATTTCTCCCACCCTGACACCCCCCTCCCCCGGGCCCCACTCCAGCAAAGGAGACAGGATGGAGGGTAGGGTCAGGGCAGAGGAATGGAGCCCTCGCCTGCGCTGACCGGCTCCCACCCGCCCCCACCGCAACTCCTCAGGACCCACTGCCAGCTGGTGCAACCACCTGGCACCTCCCACTGCCCCCACACACAGGAGGCTGCCAACACGGAGAAGTGAGTGGGCACTGTCCTCTCTGGCTCTGTTTCTGGGGCACCAAGCACAGGTGACAGTTTAAGTCTAAAGAGCTGTGTCAAGTTCAATGAGCCCTGAGAGTTCTCTGCCAGATGGGAGCCCCACGGGCAAGAAGGACAGGATCCCTGGAAAGCCTGTGGCTACAGCCGGTGTGTGCAGAGGGGTGGAGGTGGGGGCAGCACACAGGCCCGACCCTGTGGGAATCCAAGCTGCCATTTGGTCCAAGACAGCAGAATCTTCCCAGAAAGACAATGCCAGCAGCTTCCCAACCGTCCTGTGGGAATCTCTGGGCATGAAGGCTCCCCCGCCTGCTCCTGTCCCAGCCAGGCCAAGTTGCACTGGGAACACATTCAGGCGTAGGCCAAAGGGCAGCTCAAAATAGTCTGTTTGGCAAATGGAGCTTGACTGGAAGCTGGACGCCCAGAGAGGATCAGGAGCAGCCTAGGGACTCCTGAACAATGCTGCGGGGCTCTGGTGAGGCTGAGGCTAGACCCCACGGCCAGGGCGAATCTGGGGCAGTTACGGCTGCTTGAGCCCCAGGACGCAAGGAGCTGGGGAGAGTTGCCAGGGCTTCCCCAGGCAGGCGGGGAGCCAGTGCCCAAGGGCCTGCCAATGGTGAGCGGCACCTCCTCCAGCCTGCCTCCAGCTCCGGGAGAAGGCAGGCTCCTAAGATGCCAGGAGATGGGCAGGCCTTTAGGAAATACATACAAACTACAATTTAGAACAAAAAAAAAAAAGCCCCCAAAATGCAGACGCAATTCCTTAGGGGACTTTTTATGTCAGGCAGTTTTCTGCTGAGATGCTGGATTCGTGACCAAAAAAGGGCTGATGTTTATTTTTAGAGCAAAAAGCCTATTCAGTGCCTGTGGGAGGGCTTAGATGACATGGCCAACCTCATCTGCCCCAGCCTCAGGGGCTGTCATCATCCTGGAAGGATGTCCACAGTGGTAATGCCCCTCAGAGATGTGCACTGGACAGCCCCTGAGGGCCCTTCACCAGTGGCCTGCCTGGCAGCTGCTGCTCGCTGTGGCCTGCTTCACGGAGCAGACCGCTCCCAACCACCTGGGAGGGATGGGCAGCTGCCTAGCAGGCACTTCCCCTGTGCGACTTGAGAAGAGGACAAAGAAATTGGGAAAATGCCTTCCAGGTAACTTAAGCTTTCAGAAATACACAGGAACAATGGAGAGGAAGGACTTCAGGAGGCTGTGGGTCAGCTGTGGCTCGAGCCTCACAGGACACCAGACAGAAGGCATGCCGTGGGGATAGCCCCAGCGAGCCTTCGAGGCCCAGTGGCCTCCCCGCTAAAGCACGCACTGCTCAGGGAACAGCTCTGGAGGCCAGAGCGTTCTTCCTCACATTGAACGAGAGCTCTCCTGGGCTAATGTCACTGCGAGGTCCGGGAGGGAAGCAGTTAGGGTCCAGAGTCTCAGAAAAAGAGGGAGGGGACGAAGAGAGAAAACACACTTGGGATCAGGCTTTGCGCATGGAACAGCACCACATGTATGCATGTGTGGGGGGACTGTCATCACCCTCCAGGAGATGCCACCCACCCAGAGAACCCCAGGTGACCAGGGAGGCTGGACAGGATAGCCAGGCCGTCTTTACACAGGGAGGCCTGGGCAGCTGGCCAGGCAGGCAGCCTTCCCGAAGGCGGGACTAGGCGTGTGCTGCTGGACAATGACTAATCCACCCCAGGGGACAGGCCCAGGGCTCTGAGGAATTCCATAACTTGATGGAGTCCTGTCCCTTTCACGGAAGAAAATGGACTTAAGCTATAGCTTGCTGGGAAGGAATCTGGAACTGAAGACCGTTTTATTAAGAGTCCGTGTCCAATGATTAGGCAGGACCTACGTAGAGGGAGAGAGAAACCAGTGTGAGAGAAATGGTGTGGAATGTACCGTTCAAGTCACAAGAACAGAAGAACCGCAGACCACGCCAGCCTCCTGTGCCCCAGCGGCTGACGGGGCACGAGGACGGCGCTGGAGACCGGGAGCCCCACCCCCTGCCTGGCCAGCCTCGGCGGGGACAGACCCACCTTCCCCCCCGTAGAAAGGCCACGGATCCAGCATGGGTGGACGGGTGGACATCTCCAAAACCGCCCCAAAGCTGTTTACGCTGCTCGACAGAACTGCTCTAACGAGATCCATGTGTGCCCTGCCTGAGCACATGCCGGCATTTCCTTCGCTGCTCCTGAAGCTGCTGCTTCTGAATTTGAGAGGCACCTTCCCTGTCCTACCAGCCAGGTGTGGCAAGCCTGTCAGGCGTCCACTGGCTCTGAGCCGATCTCCCCTGGGGGCTGCGTGTGGTCTAGTCGCAGGGAGGCCATACCAGCCCTTCCTTGTGGTCTCTGAGGAAGGAGGTGCTGGAGTGCAAGACCTCCAGCGGAGAGAGGGCAAGAGCCAACAGCCTCACCTCTGCGTTCCTCTAGATCCCAAAAACCAAAAGCACGAGCTATAAAGAAAGGAACCAGTGACATACATTGTTGAGAAGGAGAGAAAAAGGAAACAAACAGGTCAAGGAAGAAAAGTCTTGTATTTTCTTTTCTTTTCTTTTCCAGGGCATCCAACATGGCTCCCTGGACCAGGGAGGGGCTCTGGGCTCATTCCCACCCACGCAGCAGAGCGGATGCCTCTGCCGGAGTCACGGATGCAACCGACACACTATCCCTGGCCCCCAAGTGTGAGCATGGGAAAAACCCGCCCACCAGCAGCCTCTCTCTCTGGGCCACATTCCACAAGGCTCGCCCTCGCCAGCCCGTGAAGGCCCAGGATCCCTCCAGCTGCAACTCCTAGGCGGTGTGTGTGGGATGTCACCTGGCTGTGCAGACAAACTGGCTACAGCCCCATCTTCCAGGTCTCTTCCTACTCCCACCCCCTCCAGGGGCCTAACCCCTTCCCCAAGGCAAGTGCCACACTCTTGGAGCAGGCAAGCAGCAGGCCTGAGAGTGACTGGGAATGAGTTCCTCAAAGACCCTGGGGGTCGGGAAGCTGAGGGTGGCTGTGTGGTAAGAACGCCCCATGGCCTCTGTCTGCACTTCGCTGCTCAAATCTTTCCAAAACATCAAGCATTCCTTTTTCCCCTGGAGCTATTAAGAAACACCCACTCGCTCCAGTCCTGGGAAAAGGAAACCAGGAGACTAAAATAGCTGGGCTGTGCTCCTGCTGAAACTAAAAGGCCAGGCCAAAGTCAGAGAGGGTCCCCCCACACCTCCTGGCCCTGTCCCAGCCCAGGGAGCTGGGAGTGGGAACGCTCCTGAGAAGGACACAATCTGTGGGGCCGCCCCTGCCCACAAAGACCTGTGGATGGCATTTAGGAAGAACCAGACGTCAGCAACATGACGAGTGCAAGCTGGAGGGAAGAGTCCTAGGACATGCCCTGCCCCACATCTGGGCAGATCCAACCCCAGCACTGGTGAGAGCAAAGCCACAGCTCTGCCCACAGCCCACCTAGGAATGCAGCGGGAAGGGAAGGACCATGCCTCCCTCCTTTAGCCTACCCAGTGTGGGTCTGCAGATGCCCTGGGGTGTGCAGAGGGTGGCATTTGTGCCCCACCTCTGCCTGCCCCAATACTGAACCCTCAGGCAGCTCCAGGCTTTAGCTGGCATTGCAGCTCAACGGAAGACCACAACCCTACTAGTCACAGCTGGGTTCAGAGAAAGTGGTAGGTCTGGCCCCTGGCACTGCATGCCGCTGGGGCGGGAGGCAGGGGAATACACGGGAGGCCGGGACCAAGCTGGGAAAGCAGCCCCCCGCTCTCCGCCCAGCTGTCTGTGCACCACCTCCCTGAACTGCAGCCTGGCCCCAGAGGACCAGCCCCATGCCCAGATCAGTCCTTAGCATCCCTGTCTATGGACAGCTGCCAGAGGAGAGGTCCGTGCACCACCCCCACTCCTGCCCCAATCTAGTGCCTCTGTTCCATTTCTTTTGGTGATTCGTGTCTCAGGGCTGTGTCAGCAGAACTGACCCTTAGTACAAGTGACAAAAATAGGCCCTTTCAGGAATTTCGGCTCCAACCCAAATGGAAACACAAGAACAAGGAGGGCAAAACAAGCCCCAAAAGACCAAAGAGAAACACCTTCAAGGCCCCCCTACCCTGCCCCACTCCCCCAAGGCAGAGTGCCTGTAACTGGCCACAGACATTGGGGCTCCCTGGCTTCCTGGACCCAGGAGAGCAGCTGCTGGAGGAGCCGCCCCCAACCCCTTCCAGGAAGAGTGTGCGGGACGGGGTGGCGGGAGACTGTATTCACTGGTGCTGGGGCGTGGGCTCCCGCTTTGGGATCTGCTGCACAAAACCCACAAAGTGGGCCCCTCCCGATAGCAGAAGTCCCCTGCCAGCCCAGACAGAGCGCACCCAGTGCACACAGAAGGAAAAGGAAAAGCTCCTGTTTGATGGGCAGCCCTGCTAGCCAGGATGGTGAAGACAAAGGGAGCCAGGCACAACCCAAGGTGGGAGGGAGCCTGGGAAGAGGGAACACCAGAGCCCAGGCAGCCGAGCGCAGGGCCAGGGCTAGGCTGCCAGAGCCTGGGAGCTGGCGGCAAGCAGGCTCCAAGACTGTAAATCTCGTCCTCCTTCCCGCCAGAACAGCTGTTCCCAGGATTCTCAGATTACTTGTTGCACAATCTTCCCACTTTCTTGGGGGGGGGGGCTGAAAAAATAAAAAACCCTCAGGGGCAGCACAGAGCTGCTGGAAATGCCGTCAGAGCCACCCCCACAGCAGGCAGCAGCAGGAGAGGTGCAGGGCCTCACTCAGGAAGCCAGGAGTGTTCCTACCTAAAGCACAAGAGCCAGGGATAAAGGCCACGATCACAGCCCCCTGAGGTGCCTTGTCAGGGCCAAAGCAGTCCCCTCACGGCCAATTTCCGCCTTTGGGCTTTCTTTTGGTCACTCGATCCTTACACGAACAGGCTGCAAACCCCTGGTGGAAGCAGTCTGTTAGAAAACGCAGGAGGTGCAAAACTCCAGAGGAAAGGCAAGCCTGAGGCTTGGCTGGCACTGAAAGTGAGAAGTCGGTGGCCACCAGGAACGCTCAACTGGACCCAAGAATATGGCCATTCACCCCATGCACCCCGCTGAGGGCGGGAACCCTTTCTGGACAGCCATGGGGTGCAGTGCCCCCTGCTGGCTGATGTATAAAAGGCAGTGGGGGGTGGCTTAGAGAGAAACGGAAAGGGTCAAGGACGGTGACAGGAGCACCACCCGCCCAGGGAGCCACCCAGGGCACTTTCTGCACAAAATCATGTTAGAGATATAGAACGTGGCTTAAGGGATTTCATCTCATTTGGGCCCTTCAAAAAATGAGGTAGTCCAGGGCATTTGGAGTCCCGGAGAATCCCTCAGCCCACCCCAAGGTGAGACCCCTCACTCACTTGGGAAGCAGAGGGCACTCAGCTGTCCAAGGCCCAGAGGCACCCCTGCCCCCCCCATCCTATGCACATGCACCTCGGAGCAAGTGGCTCTTTGCAGCTGCCCTGAGGGATCCTCAACCTTCCTTGGCATGACCAAACGTTATTTACATGCACTGATTATGTGGGAGTTAGCACTTATTTCCACTTAGAATAAAATTCCAGAGGTGGGATAGGTCCATGGAAGAGCACACCAGGAATGTCTGTTGCCCAAACATACACTTCCCACTGTGGATCTGCACTCCCCAGCCTGCCCAGGGGAGCGCGCCTGAGACGCTAGGGCTGGGTCTCGTGGGCAGCAGCACACCCGCTCAGCTGACGGAGCTGCGCCTGCCCTGTGGCAACCCTGCTCGCCCTAGACACAGACTGTCAGCTCCACCTCAGCACGCACTGGTCACCAGGCCTCCTGGGTACCATGGCTTCTTCCCTATCCTCTCCTCCAGGGCAGCCTGAGCATCTGCTCCCCTGAGAATAACAAGGGAAGTGCCAATCTGGAGTAAAGTAGCTCCTCCCCACACCCCCACCAGCTCCTAGCACCACCACCTCCTCCCACCTCCCACTCTGAGGTACGAGGCTGCTGCTCAGAAGGTGGGCTCTGATGGGGCGCCAGGGGGGCAGACGTGCAGGGCCCACAGAGAGAAGGGGATACTGTTAGAAGTGCGGGACACACATGTCCAGGTGCGTGCAGAGTTAGAGCAAAGTCGGGAGCAGCCAACAGAGCAGCGTTCACACTCTGGGGCAGAGCAGGCAGCGTCCAGAGCCCTGGTGATGGCAGGTCCGAGAGCAGACTGGCTGTGCCAGCTGCAGGTGGCTCCACACCCGCCAGAGCCCAGAGAAGCACCTCCCCTGGAACAGCTGCGCTGCACTGACTATGACGCAGGGAAGGTGGGGAAGGCAGAGTCTCCTCTGGGGCAGAAGCCTGGGTGGGGTCACACCAAGGTCAATGGCACCATCTGGACCCCACACCCACAGTCCTTGTGGCCCAGTCCCTACCCCCGACCCTGGGCTCTGCAGTGTCAATGCCCTTGGTCACTAGCACCCCCTAGTCCACGCCTCAGCAGGGACAGTGTGAGGGCCACATGGAGGGAATGGACACTGCTGCACAGGGTACAGGGCTACCCACCGCCCCCAGGGAGAGTTAATACGGCAGACGGACAGGTGGAAGGGCCCAGCACGTTCTCATGACCACCATCTCTGGACTCTTTAGCAGCAAGGACACAGGACTAAGCTGGTGCCAGGCACAGGTGCGTGGAGTTTGACAAGATGCTTAAGACACGAGTTACCTAACCTGTTTCGGAGTCTTCGCTGTCAGAGGAGCTGGACTCACTGGAGCTCTCCGACTCTGAGGACGAGAAGCCCTTCATCTTAGAGGAGCCAGCAATCACATCGACTTTCTCAGCTGCAATCCAAGCAACAGAAAGTGCGTCAGGCAAGGCCCTGACCCAGGAGGATGCTGTGGCCACGGGCACACACCACCCACTGGGAGGAAGGACCAGTGGGACACCTGTGCCCCATGAGCTGAGGGGGTGCTGCTCCTAACCACCAGCTGCCGTTGTTCCAGGACCTGAGTGGCCCCCTGGTTCCCACTGGTAGCCTGCTACACGCCAGCCAAAGACTTGGCTTTTGCTGGAAATTCAAGGTCCCTTCCATCTCTCAGAATATCCTTTGGAGGGTTTATCAAGGATTCAAGAGACCAGGCAAGGAGTAATTTCCTAACACAGGTACTTGCTGGGCTTGGGGCTTGGGTTTTCTCAGTTACTTTTCTGGCAAGGAGTGAAGAGGACCCAAAGGGAACATGACACCCAGACACAAAGGAAGACAAGGAGAGCACCCTGGGGCTCTCCCAGCATAGCTGTCCAGTGCCTGAATGTCACTATGTGGTACACCCCAGGGAGAGGCCCAAGTACCCCAGGAGCCAGTCTGAGCTGGGGTCAAAGGCCGTGTGCAATGTCCTGACACGGATCCTAAGTCCTGCCTGCAGTCCTAAGAGGAAAGCTGTGAGCCAAGATGAGGCATATATAACACCAAAGAGATGCTTGGGAGAGTGTCCCCAGAAAGGGTGTCACACCAAGTTGTCCCTGCTAGAGAAGGACAGAGGCTGCTCAGTGCTAACCTACCACATCAGCACACAGGCCCCTAAGGCACTGCTGACCTCCCTTTTCTCCTGGCCACGTGCCACAGACCCACAGAGGTTTTCAGGGAAGACTCAGCAGCAGGCAGCCAGGGATAAAAGCAGCTGCTGCTTAAAGCAAGGCTTGAGACACCCAGGTTTAGGTGGGCTCAGACAGCAACCTGCCAGAGAGGTCTGGAAAGGCACTCGACAGCCCAGGGCTGAGTGGGACCTTCCAGAGGTTTCTATGTCAAGGACACAGATTTTATAATTAGGAAAAAGCCTGCAGAGGGAAAGGGCTGAATGAAGAAAGGGAAGTTTCATGAGGGTGCCCACGGGAAGGACCCCCAAGCCCACAGGGCCCAAGTGCACCTTGAGGTTTCCTTTTCTTCCGCAGACAGGAGGTGACGTAGCGCTCCAGCTCCCGCAGCGTGGACGGCTTCAGGGTCTCAAAGTCGATCTCGATCTCGTCGGGGTTGGAGTTCTTGAGCGAGGGCTCCCTCGACTGGATGATGTGCACCACGCGGCCCAGCTTCTCGCCGGGGAGCTTGTTGATGTCCAGGCTGAGCTGGCGCTTCTCCTCGTAGGACATGGGCTTGCACTTGTCCTCCTCCTCCGACTCGTACGCAGGCGGGGGCCTGTTCTTCACGGGTGCTGGCTCCTTCTTGCTAAGAAAGGACGAGGCGGACACTGTCAAGGTGGGTTCCCGAGGAAGCTGGGCACTCATTCCCGTGTGCGTGCGCAGGGGGCTCCCCACACCCCACCCACTGGCCTTCACGGGCAACGGGACACAGGCAGCTGGCCCCTGGGAGCCCCAGTGCAGCGTGAAAGCGAACCGCGACCCCGGGGCTGCTGGAGGTGGGGCTGTGCTGCGGCCAAGCCTGCGTCGGCACCACGCCGTCCTACCTCACCAAAGCCCTGAGCCCCAAAGGCTCACCCCACAGAAAAGGGCAGAGGGTGCCCAGCAAAGTCCCGCACGTGAGTGCCGCCCGCCTCGCTGGGCGAGCTGAAGCTGCAGAGGGTTAGCCCCTCTACCCACGTGGGCAGACTGGGCCAGAGGGCCCGCGTGGCCTCACAGCAGCCCTGGAAGGAGGGTCCCCACCCAGGGCAGACTCGGGAGGCACAGACCTCGCATTGCTGCTGCTGCTGTTGTTTTTCTTGGTCTTTTTGGGAGGCAGTTCCTTGGCTTTGCTTTTCTTATTCTCCTCTACTTCCTCTTTCTTTTTGTGCTTTTCTTTTTTCTTTTCCTTCTTGTCTTTCTCCTTTTTCTTTGGTTTGTTCTGCTGGGGCTGCGAGAGGGCTGCAAGCTGCTCGTGCACGGCTTTGAGCTGTGGACCAGACAGGCAAGACACACACCAGGGCTGAGACCTCCTTCCCGTCACCCGAGACCACCACAGGGTACAGCGTGACGCCCAGCGGGCAGCAGGGTGCGGGCATGGGGGCAGCAGAGGGAGGGCTGGCCCTCGGCTCTGTGACCTACTACGGTAACCAGATCCCCAAAGTGCCCAGGCCCACCTATTCCCTGAACCCCAAGGACTGCCAGAGTGCCCCTCGCCAGAGGAACAGATGCTGAGCCCCGTGGCCATCCTGGTCCCAGGAGGAGGAGGGTCCCTAAGAGACTGGGCAAAACATACAGACACACTGGGCACTAAGGGCTTCATGACCAGCTGGTAGGGAGAGAAGCAGCCAGGCAGGCCCAGGAGAAACGGACATCCCGGCTCGACCTCCTCCTTTCAGATGTTGGAAGGATCCAGAAGCCTCGCTTCTACCCATAAAACAGCCATGCACCCCCAACTTTGACACACACAGTGTATATATGTGTATGATCAACATGCACTTGACCTAGCAGAGGGGAAAAGGCCACAAGGGGACCAGTGGGAATTCTGCACCCGTGGGACCTCAGAGTCAAGAACATCCCTTGGAATGCTCTGGGGAGACTGCCCTGGTCCATGGACTCTGGGGGGACCGGGAATGGAGCCGCCAGCGCCCTCACCTGCTCCTGGAGCTCAGCCAGCCGCTGGGCTCGCTCCTCCTCGGAGTCGTCAGTGGAACTGTCACTGTCTGAGGAGCTATCGCTGCTGCTGTCGCTGGATGAGGGTGGGGCCACAACCTTGGTGGGAGGGGGCACCGCTGGGGAGGACACGGCCACCACTGGCTCCTCCGGCTCGTCTGGCATCTTGGCAAAGCGCATTTCGAACACATCCTGGGGAGGCAAAGCCGTGCCCGTGGGGGCTGCTGGGTGCCCAGGCCGTGGCCTGGCATCACCTTGGCCTCACCAGCTGCTGGGGCCAACTCAACAGAAGCAATCAGAGGGTGAAGAGGGCTTCAAGGACGGTGAGCCTCCCCCGCCACTAACGCGGGCTCAAGGGGCTGGCCGAGGCCCTGACAACTCTTTCAACATTCTTCTCTCCACTCTCACTCTGAAGGGCAAGGTGGTCCTGGGGTAGCCAGACACTCACCCCTGGGGAACACAGCCCAAGTAAGGACACGTGACCCGGGTCACAGAAGGCAGGCCAAGGGCAACCCCCAGAAAATAGTCCCTTAAGGCTCCTGCCAGGTCCATGACTCCTAGACCGGAGGCTCTGCCTGCCTTTGGTTCACACTCCCACAGGGAGTTGGGGGGTCTATGGTTTTAGAGCGCCTTCCAGGCAGTGGGAACAGCACGTGCAAAGGCCCCAAGGTGGGCGTGTGCCTGGCAGAGTGCATAACCACTCAGGGGCCAGGCCCCGCAGTAGTGGGCACATGTTTAGTCTGCCTCCCTGCTCCTCAGGTCACCCACAGAGCACCTACCCAAGCAGTGCCAAGCCACTGGCCCAAGTGTCTCCAGAGCATGCAAGCCAAGGTGAGCAAGGTATTGGGTTGCAGGTGTGGGGGCACTGAGGACAGGCTAAGGGAGGGCACCACCTTGTGAGGTGCAAGCAGTCTAAGCAGAAGCCACGGGATCTCAATCCAGGAGACCAAGACCTTTCAACTCTAAGACCCAGGAATTGGATGGAACCAAGTGGGGTCACCCAGCTCAGCGACAGCAGCTCTGTCTGGACACCCAGGGTCTGGCCACGCATCACCCACCAGCTGGCAAGTCCTGTCCTACTCTGGGGGCTCCGGTGATCAAGCCAGTGATGACTCAGAGGACGGGACTGGCTTCCCAGCAGGATTTTGAGACCTGCTTTAAGCCTGGAATAAACCGATCAATGTGGCAACGGACACAATGAAAGGAACCTTCCCCCAAGTGCGTGTCAGTGCTTCAGAGAGCATCACATGGGGTCAAGCACCAAGGCTGCTGTTTCAACCCAGGGTGCGCTCAACAGAGCCAGCCCTAGAAGCCCTTCCTGATGGCTCAAGAGACAGGCCCTGAGGTTTCCTGTCCCAGCAGCTAGGAGAGAGGGCATCCTCTGCAGCAGGCATCCCACATAGCTGTAGTGCTGCTCCCCTCCCCTCCAGACCACCCAGTGTGTAGCGTCCTCCTCCAAGCAAGGTGCCCGCTTGCATTCTGTTAAAGTAGTTTTGCTGACTAAGTACTGGAAGGGCAATAACTTTCTTATCTATTCAGAAATAAATCCTTGAGCAGGTCTGAGGCAAGGAAGAAGATACACGGGAGGGGATGACTAGAGACTATCACCACCCTGCCTGCCAACGAGAGGGGCCCAGGCAGGAAAAGGCAGAGGCGTCACACCGGAGTGGAGGACCCCAGTGGGGCAGCATGCAAGACCCCAGCACCACAGCACCTGGCCATGTGCCGAGAGAGGAATGCCCCCCCCCAACCCACAGGGCCCTGGATGGGGGTAGGCTCAGGTGCCCGACTGACTCCAAGGGGTAGCAGGTTACAGCAGTGAATATGCCCCAGAGTATCAGAACATCATGAAGGGAGGTAACTGCCTCTACTTCCCAGGTCAGAGGGAAGACCCTTTATCTCATGGGAGCTACTTCAGGCCACTATTTTTGAGATTGGTACCCCCCTCCTGACCAGGTTGGAGACAGCACTGCCCTTGCTGTGAGGATATCCCTGCTTCCCCCACCAGACTGTGGCTGTTGTGGAAATGGGGAGTTGGGGGCGGGTGGCACTTGCTCTAAGGCCTTCTACTCCCTGGGTGCTTGTGGCCCTGGCCCTCCCAAGTCCCCAAAACCAAACAGCAAGACAAGAAGCCAGTTGGGATGAGAAACTAGCATCAGGTGGGGCTGGGGCTGCTGGCTTCCTGGTGGTGTCCAGCTGTATGACCCCTTCACCTTCCTGTCTGTAGGATGAGAAAACCCTGCTCTAGCCTGAGTAGGGGGTATCTTGGGAAACTCATGTGTCGGCAGGCCCAGGGCTGCAGCAGGAAAACCTTGCTGGGTGGCTCCAACAGTCACATGTCCTCCCCAAGCACCAGTTCTGTGGTCAACAGAAATGACGAGCTCCCTGCCCTCAAGGAGCTCATAGTCTAGTGGGAAACAGAAAGACCAGCGAGCACCTCTAAGTGCTAAGGTGGAAACAGCAAGAGGTTATGATGAACCAGAGGAACTGGAAAGGGCATGCTAAGACCTAAGTATGAGAGGCGGACCCCAGGCCAAGTGCTAGAAGACAAATGCTGCCACAGAGACCCAGGGAGGACAGCGGGGCAAGACCGTAGTTAGGGGTGCAGTGGGGCCAGTGAAACCCAACCAGATGTAGCGAGGCATGTGTCTCCTGAGGGAGAACAGTGGGAGTGAGGAGCAGCAGACCCCACCAGTACCCACTAGGGAAGGGGGCTTGGGCCTTCTGCTGCTGGGCCGACAGCGTCCCGGGTGGGGGAGGAGCTCGGGGGGGAGCTCCCAGCCCGGCGTCCCATCACCTCCACCCCACTCTCTGCAGGTCTGGGTCATGACGTGCTTCTTGGTCTCAGCACACTCCACTGGTTTCAGACAAGTATCCATTCTTGCTAGAATGGTGACCAGGGTCACCTATCCCGGGTTACATCAGGCCCACGGGGGAAGCCTCCCCCTTTAAAACATGCTCAGGTACTAGGAGGCCACAGTGCCCAAAGACCCCCAGGTAAACCAGTCCGGAACCAAGGAGCTTGGAGCTGGAGACCCTTGGCGGAGGTGCAGAACACAGGTAGCAGGAGGCCTACCAGGTGTTGGGGACACAGCTGTGAGGGGAAGGCACGACACACACACCTCTACCTCAAAAGCTTCCTGCCACTGGGATCTACCACAGATCCCAATGTACTTTTCAGTTTATTTTTCCCTGCTGTAAAAACAATTATATAACTCCTTCAACTTGCCACTTTTTTCTTGAAATATAACTCTGATAGTCACATGGGTCACAATCACTACCCAACTTCCTAAATACTCTTCACAACAGAGCAGACAGTGAGGGGTGATGCCACCAGCAGCCCTAGGCCCATCAGCTGTGCCAGCAGCCTTCAGCCCAAGCCACCCTTGGCCTCCTATGGAAACCCTGAGCCCCAAAGCACCTGGCCATCTTTGTGACCGCAGCTGGCAGGCCGAGAATTTAGAGGCTGGAAGAGGAAAAATCAAGTGGTTCCTTTCCATGTATCTTTCCAGATAAATCCTATACCTTGGGCACAGCCTAATTAAGAGATTTAATTAAGCAGGTCCCAGAACTTCTTAAAGAGGTGAACGAGGGCTGGGGTTCCCCCTCTGCGATGAAGAATCTAGCTCTCTAAACCATGCTCACACAGAAGAACTCACAGAGAAAGAAGAAAAACAAGCCCAAAATGCCACAAGCACAACTGCCCGCCAAGAGAGAAGCCTGCCCAGGAACTCCTCCTCGTTGACTCTGTTGCTGAAGCAGAGACACCCCCATCCATCCACTGGCATAAAGAGGTGACCCGCCCTGGGGTGGGCAAAGCAGGCTGGGGGCAAAGCCTCCCCCCCGCCGACCTGGACCCTCCTCGAGGGCAAGGCCCAGTCTACTCCAGCCTGGTATCCAAAGTCAGTGTTTAGGAAGAAACTCCTGCCCAAGAGGCTGCTGTGTGGCACACATCTCAGTGGCCTTGCATGCGACAGGCGAACTCCACGTTTGGGCAGGCTCACTCTACCCCCAGAAGGAGAAAATGCAAAAAGGAAGAAAGAAAAACAAAAACCCCAAGCTTTCATCGGAAAAGCAGACATTTGTGAAAAGCAAGTGGCTCCAGGATGTCAGCAGAGGACAGGGAAAGAGAAACACAAACATTAGGGAGAGAGAGCTAGGACACGTCAGAGTGTGCTTTCTGTTTCTTTTCCCTTTCTTCTTTTAACAAAGCAGCTCAAAACAGCAATCTGTGGTGTCGGCAGATAACTTGCTTTGGTTCAGCTGTTTTATGCGTATCAATCTGGGCAGTGTGGGCAAAGCTACCCCTATTTTCTCAAGAAAGCAGGAGGGAAGGATGGAGGAGCCTAAGGCACAAACCTGAAGGCACCACTGCACTGCATGGCCCTGTACAAAAATTGCATTAAAATTTAAAAAGCCCCAACTCCTTCAAGGGTGGGAAATACAAACATAAACAGTGAAGGGGCAGTTGTCTTTGTGAAGAAAGCACACAAATAATACCAGATTGAAGAGAGAGAAAACCTCCACCCCCAGAGTCAGAGAAAATAAAACTTAGAAATGAGCAGTAGAAACAAAAACCTTCAAGTCTGAGCACGCATTTAAGTAACAAGAGCCAGGTCCATACTAGTAAGAATGAACCCAACCAACCTACTAAGGAAAGTGGTTTTTATCTACGTCAAGAGTTTGAGGACATGTCCTCTGAACCAAAGGCAGCCCTTGACCTGGACAGATCAGGGGAGGCAGTGCCTTAGGCCCAGTGGGGGAGGTAGGGGTGCTGCAGTGGTGAGTCTGATGGAACCAGCAGAGCTGGGAGGCAGGCGGGCAGTGGGGCTCAGGTGACCTCTGCCTAGCACAGACATCACCAAAGGCTCCGCAAGCCATCACTTCTGCCTTGGAAGCACTTCACAGACAGAAGCCCTTTGAAGCACACAATGACACCCCATGACAGCAGGTAGCCCAGCCCCACAGCCTGCTCTGACCCCAAGAGCAGAGGCAACGCACAGCCTTGGGGAGAAGAGGCTGGCAATTTTTATGATTGTGTGTGTATAATTTTAAAAAATTTAAAAAAAAGATTATGGAAGTACTAAATATTGACTTTATTCTCCAAAATTTTTAACCGGATCTTACTAACCAAAGTTAATCACTGTTTTATCTTGGGTGTGTATTCTTTTTTTTAAAAACAAAGAGTAGAGTTAGTTTACACATCTATGCTGCAATGTGTCCCCCTTCCGTACTCACATGTGCACTTCGCAGTGTGTATCACCTGGGATTTTCAACTTGAAAGTAAGGGCCCATGAACCCCACCCATTAGGGAATTGGGTCATGGGGAAACACCCACCCTGCAGCTAGAAGGCAGACAAAGGGTTTCAAGGCTCTGGAAAAGAAATGTCCATAGTCAAGCAGTTACTTCAGCTTGTAACTGTGACAGTGTCTACTACAGGCAAGAGTGTCCCCTGCCAACCTGAGACAGGTCTGTTTTGGAGAAGAGATTGGCCCCATGCACAGCACATGCATGCCCTTCCAGCCAAACAACCCAGTGCTGGTGGTGAGTGGGGAGGGGGCTTTTGGTGGGACACATCAAAGCAATACCAGCCACCCTGCTTTAATCATAATCAAATAATCCCAACTTAAAATATATGCATCAGCCTGAGTTGAGTGCACTTTCCCAAAACAACACAGCATCATCCTAAGGAATGTGAGAGAAATAAAATCTGCCAAGGCCCAAAGAGGTCTGGTCCCACCAGGACCTCAGCCCGCTCTGCTGCAGGGTAGCCACGCCCTCCCCAGAGCCTCACCTGGAGCTTGCGGGCCATGGCCACCACCTCATGGTCAGGAGGGTTGTACTTATAGCAGTTGGAGAACATCAATCGGACATCAGCACCAAATTCCTGAGCATCGCGGTACTCACGGGCCTCCAGTTTAGACTGGAAAAACAAGATAGGTCCCTGTTAGCCATGATTGTCCATGTTCCAACAGGGAGATGAGGCTTCTCAGTGGCTCTTGGTTTGATCCAGACCCTAGTGGGAGGACAGGCCATACCCCAGTTCTCATTATCAGGCGGACAAGGAGACACTCAACAGCAAGTCTCAAGGCTGGGAACGTCCCTGCCCGCATCCCAAGCTCACCCACCCAGATCACTGTGACTGCCTAAAGGGCAGGTGGACACAGACTCCACAGAGGTGGTAGACCTTAAAACAGAACCGAGGAAGGGAAGAAAGGAGGGCTAGGCCCCGTTCTAATTAGGCATACGCTCGTTTTGTGACACAGTATAGGGTGCTGGTCAAAGGAACACAGCCCTGTCCCCTACTCTGCCTGCCCCATATTTGGGCAGACTTATTCCACTCCCAGAAGGAGAAAAATGCAAAAAGTCTTAAACAATCAAAACCAAAAAGGCCTCAAAACACTACAGTGAAAACGTCAGCACGTGCAGTGTGCCTCCCACACAGAGGAGACAGCAAGGTCCTCTCCGTCACAAAGAGCCTGGCACAGTCACCAAGCCCCAAACTCTCATGGAGCATCTCCTCTGTGCCAGGAACCCGGGGCACTGGGCCCCTGAGGCCAGAGAGCTCCTCTTGCTTTTCCACGGACAAGGGGAAGGGGGCAGCACGCCGCGGGCTACCAAAACGGCCAAGCACGCTCTCACAGCTCCAGCAGGGGGCGCTGAAAGGTCTACACAGCCACAAGTTCTCCAGCCCCAGGCCAGCTCACCTTGATTGTGCTCATGTCCATGGGGTGTTTGATGATGTCACAGTAGTCGTGCAGGCCCAGCGCCTCTACGTCCACGGGCTTGTAGAAGGGCCAGGCATAGGCGGCGTGCTTCTTGGCGAACATCTCCTTGAGGATGCCGCTGCAGCACTTGAGCTGCTCTGAGACCTTGCTGCTCTTCTCCGGTGCCGGGTGCTGCTGAGAGTCGGGCACATCCTTCTTTGGGGGTTTCACAGGCCGGCTGCTCTCCCGCCGGGGGCCCAGCTTGGTGGTCTTGGGCTCCGGAGGCAGTGAAGGCGGCTCGTGAATGGGGTCGATGGTGGTGGGGGTGGTGGTGTCTGCTTTCCTCTTCACCCCCTTCTTTGTCTGCCGGGAGCACAGGTGTGACAGGCATGGTCAGAGGTGGCACAGCTGCCCCTCAGGGTCACCCCTGAAGCCAGGCCCTGTCTAGGGTCCCAACACTCACGGGACGCAGTACTGAGGACAGGGAGATCTTACCCCACCACTCCGCTCTGCAGCTAGGACAGAACCTGCCAGCGGCAGGAGAAAGCACACACCTGAGTGCAGGATCTGCTCACTTCAGAGGCCACAGAACCTCCTGAAGCCGTTTCCTACCTAATGTCAGGGCCCTCACCCCCAGTGCCCATGGGGCAGGGGGTGCACAATTCTGAGACTATTTAGATGGTATCTGCAAATACAGTCTAAATTAGAGATAGGGCAGGGACCCACTGGGAGGTGTGACATGATTACGGGATCTTTGGGTCAGTAGAGCAGCTGCTTCTGGACTATGATTTAAACATGGCATGATCCCCCCAGAAACACCCACCAGTGCCCGGGAGTCAGAACAGGCTCTGCATATAGCACAGGCAAGGACAGGGCCACCTGTCTCCTGCAAGCCCCCCGTCCTTGATGGCAGCAGCCTGCCAGCACCCAGACGCTCACCTTCACAGGCTGTGGGGTGGCTGCGATGATGGGCGGGTGGCTCTGCACGGGCTGGGGGGCTGGAGTGGGTGGGGGTGGTGGCTGGGGGGGCACCGGTGGGGGCGTCTGCAGTGGCTGGGGAGGCACCACTGTCATGACAGGGGTCTGGACGATGAGGTCTGGGGTGACAGCAGGGAAGGGGTGAGGCGTGGCCTGCACAGGTGGAGGATTCTGCTGAGGGGTCTGGGTCTGCGGAGGAGTTGATGCTTGAGTTGTGTTTGGTACCGTGGAGACTCCAGGTTTTGCCGTCCCTGCCAATCATAAAAAGGACAGAGAGTCACAGGCTGTGCTGACATCCACCAGCTGACCCTGCAGGGACAGTACCACATATGGCGAGCACACATTTGCGTGGAACATTTGCCTGAAAGATAGAACGTCCTACACACCCCAGACTTCACTCTGCCAAACCCGTCCACCTGCCCCCCCCAGTGCTCAGACAGCAGTGCCAAACCGCACCTCCTGCCTCCCAGCGCGTCCTGCCTGCAACTCCCAACTTGGCCACAAAGACCCCTTTCATGAAGCATGAGGCTAAGGCTGAAGGCGCAGGAAACACATGCTGAGTGTTAACACCAAAACCATGGATGGAGAGCAGCAAAATGCTCCTTGGAGCCTCCAGCCACAGCTGCCCTCAATTCCAGAAGTGCTGCCTTTTGAGTAAGCACTTCTGGCAGGGGGCCAGCAGTGGCCACCCTCACCAAAATTTCTGGAAACTGGCAGGCCCCTACCTCCCAGAGCCAAAGGGGGTGACTGGACTTCTGCTGCCCTTTGTGACTGGCTCAGGCTGCCTCCCAGCAGCTGTGTAGGCAATCCTGAACACACAATGGTCACGTGGCATGGCCAACTGGCTCCAAAAACAAGGGGCTACGACCAGAACTCTAACATGAGCAGGTGGACCAGGTCATCAGAGCCTGGGAGCATGACCTGGATTGCCACATCCTCTGCATGCACATTGGCTGCCATGAAAATGGACCGACACCCAGTGCCTCAAAAAAGCAGCCTTCACCTGTGGGCTGTCCTTGGGCAGCACCCACGTTCCCAGTGGGTCTCAAAGAGCAAAGGCAAGGTTCTGCGGAGTTTCCCAATTCTCCTTCCCCAGGCACCACTCCTGGGCTTCTTCCAGACTGGAACAGAGAAGCTGTAGCCATGTCTGCCCAGCAAGAGGCCCAAACCCCTGGTCCCAGGGATCAAGGACCAGGCTTCTCATGTAAGGAAAGGGATGTGACCTGACACGTACAATAGCCAAGGAAGGGGTGATATGCAAGACTAGTTCTCCTTGGTTATCCCTGGGTGCTGCAGGGGAGTTAGCCATCCTCCTTTGTGCCATCACTTCAGAGCAGGGTGAGAGGCCAGGGGAAAAGCTACTCCTCAGAGAAGCAAACAACTCACACCCAGGGACCACCTTGCAGACATTGCCCTTCTGCAGCACAGAGCTGCAAAGGACAAGACACAGACAGCAGCTGCTGGAGTTTCCTAGACAGAAACATTTGAGTGGGCAACTTTGCCAGCTGGCCTCTGGAAACCCACGTCAAGGGGGAAGGGGGGAGCTGGGAGGCGTGACATGCAGAGACAGACAGGCAGGGCTTAATTTTACCTTCAGATGACCAAGCACCACCAGCAGGCATAGTTCTGACATACGCGCATTAAGATAATTCAAATAACAAACCTCAAGGCTCCAGGATTGGGATATTAGTTAAAAATGTTCCTGGTCACCTTGGTTTCTTTAAAATGGAAAAGCAAAAACCATCCTGCTTACACTTTCTTTTTAACTAACCTAAGTCCATCAGCCACCTCAGAAAAGGCAGGGCCCAGTCATTTCTGCTTGGGGGCAGCCACAGGGTCACATGAGCTTGTGGGGTGGCTCCAACCCTGGGATCACCCCCACTCCACCCAGACTGCAGCCACCAGTTGTGTATGACGTCCCTCTTCCCGCTACTCCCAGCCCTCCAAGGAGCTTGGAAAGGGCAGGTGTCAGGGAGAAATACGGCGGCGCCCTATTTCAGTACTCTACCTGCTTCCTTCCTCCCACGTCCTCTTCCTTTTGCCTGGACTATCATGATCTCGGTTTCTTCTGTGGGTAGTTCGTTGATTTTTTGCAAGAAGAGCTTCTCTAGAGCCTCTGCCATTAAGACTATGTCATCTCCAGGCTGGATGAGGAAACACATGGGGTAGAGTCAGAAAGCCCTCCCCTCCCCACCTCTGTAGACAGGGCACCCCGTGCACCACCCCCTGCCCCAAAGCCTGAAGCGTCGTATTCAGGGCCTTTCCCCAATCTGTACCCCAAGGAGCCATGGTGGCTAGGCTACCAGGTATCACGGAGGCTTGTGTTCCTACAGGTGTGCTGAGCCTGCACCTGTCTGCCTACACCTCCCTCTCTCGTCTTTTAAGCTCTGGCCTGTCTGCGAAACCATCCTAATGCCTTAAGCATCTACCAAGCTCAGCCAATCACTGACAGGGGCCCTCCCTGCATTAGGACCTCCTTTCACACTATTCAATTTCACTAGAAATACTTGATTGACACAGGACTTCTTGCCAAGATACTTTAACAGGGCCCCAACAGTGCTCCCCAATGTACCCCCAAGGCAGCTGACCAGGGCTCTGGGCACTGCCCATCTCACACTGCTTTAGGGGTTCCCACTCTGTCACCTCGTCCGTAACATGCTGTTCCCACTCAGCTCTAAACTGCGAGCCTGGTGTGCACATTTCACTCAAACCTAAGTGGTGAGAGCTGAGACTTTAAAAAACACAGTAAACTTCAAGAAACTCACCTACCCATCTCTTCTGGGCCATTTTACCCACTACACCAGCAGAGGTCAAAAGCTGAGTTCTGTATAGTGTCTCCCTCCAGAGTCGTTCTATTTGAAAGGGTTGATTTTAATCACATCTGTGGTCTGAACTGTAAACAAATGATCTGGCTTCATGGCACAGCCGAGCCGGGGGGTTTGGCTACGGGGTTAGGACGTGACCTTCAGGTCTACAAGTAAGATCGGGGGACACTCGATTCCATGGCAACAGTCATGTCCACGGTTCGAGGAGACCATCACCCACAGAGCAGCTGAGCTCTGCGCTGGCCCCATCACACCCTCTCTCACATGGGGGCCTCTGTTTGCGCACACCTCTGCACCACTACATTTTAGCAGGCTCTTTCCTGACAATGTACATCACCCAGATGGACTTCGATGGGCGTCACCACTATCCTCCTCACGCCTTCTCTACTAGACATGCTCAGGAACCAAAATCCCAAGGGCATCAGAAGCGCATGCTTCAGGCTAACAAGGACGGCTTGCAAGTTAACATGGCCAGCAACCCCCCCTGCCCCAAAGAAACACACCCCATCACAGGCACAACCACAGGTCCCATTACCTCCACCTCCAAAGGTCTCCTCCTGCCAGACTCAAAGCCCAGCAGCTCCCAGCACCCCTGCCCACTGGCTCCTGACATGCCCGCGGCTGCCACCTCCCCCAGGGCAGCTGGACGTTCACCCCCACATCTCACCTTGTTATAGATGTAACAATTTGTAAACATAGTGTTGAAGTCCTGGATACATTCCTGAGCATTCCAGTAATAGTTGTTTTCCAAGCGCTTCTTTATTGTTCCCATATCCATAGGCGTTTTAATGATCTTATAGTAATCCTGGGGAGCAGAGACAGCAAAAGGCCAGTTGTCATCTCGGCAGCTGTGTGGCATACATGCTGGGCTTGCCTGTGGATCTCACTGTAGGTTGCTCCACAGGTAAACTGACAGGAGCTACAGCACAGACTGAAGTTCTTCCTTGGCATCAGCGAGAGACAAAGGGGACTCAAGATAAAGTGGATCAGGGAAGGATTCCTAAATGCTGGCTGGCAATTTGGAGGGAAAATGTACAAGTTAGCCAGCCAACTGCCCTATCTTGGAACAGGTTGTCTGTATCGAAATCTATGTTTTTTCTTTTCTTTTCGATGTTAAAATATTCTTTTATTTTTAATAAATAATGTGGAAAGCAAATTTGCAATTCCTTTAAAAAAGCAATTCTTACCTAGTAAAACAACCCATGGCAGGCCATACTTTGTCCCTACCATTTAAAATTCTCCAAGTCCATAAAATGCAAATCCCCATGGCGCCAGTGTGGAGCCCGCCCATAACCACTGCACCCCTGCTTCCTGTCACACTGGAGAACCTCAGCCAAGTCCACTGGACTTAATTTCTTTTACTTACAGTCTGCCACTAACTAAGGCTCCACCAGTATCCAGATACGGCTGGACAACTAACCAGGTTAACTGCCAAGTGAGGAATATGGACCGCTTTTGCAATCCTTGTTGAGATAAAAAAAAATCCAGATTTTTTGGTCTGGATAAAAAAATATCCAGACCCAATCCTCAAACCTTCAGATCTCCAAGTGCCACATGGGAGCCAGACAGCAGGTGTAAATGTCTTACAGCCCTCAAGATCAAACTCTGCACTATCCTCACAACTTTACTCTAAACATGAACCCATTTTAAAATGATGTTTATTTTTAAGAACTACCAGAGGAATTTGGTAACAGATCAAGCAGGGCCCGGGTTTCCAGGCAGGAGGACCACAGAGGGCCAGCAGGGGGGCTGCACACAGACAGCAAAAGCCCCTGATGGCTGGCCCAGCTCAGGCCCCTCGGGGAGTTCCACTGACAACCCATTCTCTGCAGCCATCACTCCCACTGAGGACAGGTGGGGTCCTAATGGCAGAGGGGCAGAGAGGCTGTTGCAGGGAGGAGAGAGCAAACCCACTGCCAAGAAATAGTGGACAGTACTGGACAGGCGAGCATGGGGTATGGGGTTTTGACTTGCTCTGACACCAAGAAAGGGACAAAAGCCACCACTTACATGTAAAGGGCTGGCATGGCACAGGTCACCTGCCCTGGTAAGGGCTTGAGTACTCACCCAGGTGCCCCAGGCAGGTGGCCAGGAGGGGAGACTTAAACTGGACTTTCTATGCTCTGACCTCCTTTCCCAAGAGAACCGAATACATCTGCCCCACGGGAAATTCAGATTTTATCCTATGGCCAAAGGTCTGTAAGAATGATGTTGGGTTTCTGAATTGGCCACAGTGTGTAAAGTGGCTCAAGGGCAAACAGGATAGTGGCAAAGGAGGAGGTGGGATGACGGCAGAGAAAATACTGGGGGGCGAAGGGACTGACAGCCAGGGCAGTGGGTTGAGGGGCATGAAAGGAGGCTAAAATGCAGGCGAATATCTGGAAAGGCATCAGAAAACAGAAAAAAAAGGGGCCCTTTTTTTGCTGGCCCTACTAACATCTCCTGAAGGAGAGGGTCCCCGGAAAATTGGGCTTTAGCATGACGATGCTCCCAGGCAACCAGGCCCTCTGGGTCAGCCCGCACCAGTGCCTTGAGAGAACTCTCGCACAGCAACCCCCCTCCCGGCTCCTCACTCTCCCGTGTCTGAAAAGACCAGATTAGTGCCACCATCAATTGTCCCCTTCTCCCTACATCAGAGCTGCTGAGGGTAACATCAACAGTCACAGGGATAGGTGCATTCACAGAGTCCTGGCCACCCTCGGGAGCCCAGCCTCCACTTCAAAGAACAAGAGCAAGGGTGCCGCGGCCGTGACAGGGCGGGCACAGCTGTTCCCCCACTGTGCGCTGCCGCCAAGGCCCCTCTCAACTTGCCCTCTCTCCAGCCAGGGCCACCTCCATGTACTTGCTCCCTGGGACAGAATCCACTAAATTTCCCTGCCCTGTGCCCCAGGTTACGATGATGCCGCTAGCAACCACTACTGCAGCAAGCCAGTCCCCCTCCAGCACAGTCTGACCAGCCACATCTACTTCTCCTGGGCCCAGCTGGCCACACCTGAAAAGAGAAGGGGGCCAGGTTGGCCACGTGCTCTGACTTCAGCTCACCGTGGGACCGGAAAGAATCTGTGAGCATCCCTTCCTCCCTCGTTTGAACCTTTACACAATTTCCCCCGGGATCCTGATATCCAAGAAACCAGTAACTGTTTAAGCCAATTAGTTCACTCATTCTCCTCCCCAACTACGATTCTTCAAGACTGCTGCAACCATTCCCCCTCCAGGGCCCCACTGGTGCCGACATTCAGAGCTGGGCCCTGAGCTCTCACCATGACTCCAAACACATCTCCACCCTCCCCTGGAGCTTGCCATCACCAGGAAACTTGCAGGAGGAGACCTTGAGGACCCCTGTGCCCTGCCAAAGCTACTCACAGGGAGGTTTAGCTTGACGGCGTCCACAGGCTGCTGGAAAGGCCACGCGAACTGGTGTTTCCATAGTGTCTTGAGCACCACTCTGAGCAGATATTGCAGTTGGTTGGTCTGCCTCTTGGGCTTGTTGGGGTTGGAGGTCTCCGGAGGCGGAGGGTTGGTGCTGGCTGTGTTAGCTGGCTGGGGTTGGGCCTGGGCCTGCGTTGTGGACATTTGGGAAGTTTCTAGTCCATCCCCCATCACTGGCAGATTTCTCAGTCTCGTCCCAGGGCCGCTCTCCGCAGACATGCTAGTGATCCCATCACATTCTTCACTGGGTACTCTACAAGGAAGAGAAGAGTCTCCATCAGAGACCAGTTAGCAGATGGGCACCACAAGTCCCTCTGACTGTGGCCTCCAAGGACTGAGCTTCGCTGGTGGTAACCGGTCAGGTTGGCCAGGGGATGCACTGTGTAAAGGGACCCACTGCCTGCTCTCCTGAAAGACTCACCATCCAGCAGGGAAGAAAAACGACACACCCACAAAGGGGAGGAGGGAATGGAGGTCAGAGCTGACCAGGAGCCAGCAGGGGCTCTGGGGGCCACGGAGTTTCTGAGGAAGGAGGTACAATAAAGCCACGTCTCACAAACCTGCACCTCCCTTTCCCCACCTGCCAGCTTTTTAGGGATGCTGCCTGTGTGTGGGAGAGGATGATTTGCAGGCCCTCAAATATGATATTTACATTAAAATTCTTGTTTGCATTTGTGGCTCACGAAGCATGGAGACAAATCAGTAATTCCATTTGGTGGGCCAGGCAGGCAGGGGCAGGAAGGCCACCTCCACCCGCCATTGATGGCCCACAGACTCCACTGCCAAGTGCTCAGGGCAAAGCCTGACGCTAACTCAGAACATTTCCTTGGTAACTTAAATAATGCATGTTTGCTGATGAGAGAAATCCACAAGTTTACTGCTGATAACATAAAAATGAATCCATATTTGACCTACCATTTTATTAACAAGAAGGCACTGCCAGTGCCCGTCTGAGCACCCCTCTGGTGCCCTCCTTACACGTGAATAACCCTGGCTGGCTCTGTCATGGCTTTTATTCTGGAATGTACTTTTAGTGAGTCAAGAAACAGCTTCATGCCTAGCACAGACTGGGCACTCTAGCTGCTAATGAATTACTTTGTAATTCATAATTTAAACCAAGGCTCCCACAAACCTTGTAAATGCAGTTCTGGCAAATTATCATATTTTAAAAGCACCAGGGGAGAACTTGCTACAAAAAGCCAACCCTGTAGTCTATGTTTAGGGGCTGTGGAGAGCTGGACATCCTGGCCCGTCGCCAGCAGGCTGACTGCCTGACACACAGGTCCTGGCCACACGCCCCTACGCCAAGGTCCTGGCTGCAGGGTGAGCCCACAGGCTGACAAGAAGCCGGAAAAACCAACATCTCCAGAGAGACAGCTTCTTCCTTCCACAGTGCTCTGGCTGACTGTAGGTACAGCTGTCACCTGGCCAGAGAATGCGTGAAGAGAGCACTGCTCTAAGGAATAAGCTGCCACAGGGAGGGGACCTGTGTGGAAGCAGCCCAAGGCCGCCTAGTACAAGACTGTGAGGGGGCAGGTGCAAATCCAACTCAGAAGTCAGCAGATGGTTGGCAGTGGCAAACACGTACACCGGGCCTTGGTATCCACGGGGGTTGGTCCAGCCCTCAGTCCCTTATGTAAAGTGCTGCGGCATATTTCACACAACCTATGCATACCCTCCTGCACACCTGAAAGCGCTCCTGAATATCTCCAATCCGAGGTTGGTTGGATCCTTGGATGTGGAACCAACAAATACAGAGGGCCGACTGTACTCTGAATCTCAAGGATTCGGTCTGAGAGCTGAATCCTTTTCAGAACTGAATCTTTCTTTACTTTATTTACCAAATAGGTAAGAGATTTAAGATACCTGAGTTTTGCCTACTCAGAGTGGGGATGCAACTCATTTTTAAAAACCTGAATAATTCATTAATCCTTTAGCTCAAAGGAAAAGACAACACCGTGGAAAGAAACACACTCTTGCCACCTACGTGGAGACTTCTGAGGAGCTGAAGGGAGGGTGTGCTAGAGCAGTGCTGGCTAGGTGTGTAAAAGGGGTCTAGTATCCATTGCTAAACAAGTATTTCATGAGGTCCAACCGTGCCCACAATGCCAGGCTAGAATTCACAATCTGTGCCCTCCCACGGTATTCCTGAGACGCGACAAGGGGAGGGACAGCAACCCTTGCAAGGGGTATGCTCTACCCAGAGAACACCTAGCTCAGGAAGAAGGGGATGAGGGAGGGCCTTCAGGGATGTGAAGCCAAATCCTGGTACCTCTCCCAAACACAGTGCTGAGGATGGGGAAGGGACACCCAGAGCTGAATCCAGACAGACACCTTGTGTCAGAGTATGATGGGGACTGGAGCTGGAGACAGCTGGGCGGCAGCCTGTGGAGAGCATCCCCCCACAAAGAGAGCAGTGAGCCCACGAGTGCAAGAACAAGACGGGGCTTTTCCCTGAAGCAACTGTTTGATGGTGGGCCTCATGAAACACTGCAATAGCTTAACAAGCAAGCATCACCGACTCCATACGACTGAGTGAGCCTGCTTCAGGGGCTCCACCATCCCATCAGGCGTACATCTAGTACAAGTTTGGCCAGAACTAACTGCCATGTGGTCCTAGAAGGAAGTGCCTGTGGAATGAATCAAACAAGGCTATAGGGACAGAGACGCTCCTGGTGCGAGGGAGCTGCATGAGGAGGGCCTGGAAATGCAATGGCAGTTCAGGCAGAGTTGGAAGCTTAAAAAAGACAGCATAGGCCCTGGAGCCTAGAGGCCTGAGTAAACACACCCCAGTGAAAAAAGGAAGGAGGCCACACACAGATCCAGGGAGGGGGCGCACCCAGCAGCTGGGGGTTAGGTGCAAAACCTCACAAAGAGCTTGCACAGAGATGAGAAGAATACAGAGGGATGACAGAGACCCAGGACCTCGGCTGAATCACATGGCAGCATTAAGAAGACATCACTGTCAACCAGAGAGGGGCAGCGCAGTAAGGCAGGCAGCCTGAGGAAGAGTCAGAGGGAGGCAACACCCTGGAAGTAGCGTCCAGCTGTGTGCAGAGACTGCATAAAGGGTGTGTCTTTGTTCTGCGATGAATGGCAAGAACACAAATGAGAACAGGATTTGCCAAGAATTCAGCTGCTAATGGGAGGGACCTCAACCTCAGAGAAGCGGGGTCTACAGCCACCACCAGAGTGCCATGCCAGGGCTCAGAGTGGGGCTGTGGGAGGGTTTCCAAACTGTGTCCCTGAAGCCACCAGGGGAGTACAGACTGGCTTTAAGTGGATGGCGTATAATCGCTCAGGATGAAGTTTCCCCCTTTTCTATCTCTTTTTACTCTCATCTGGTCTGATGAGGAAAGTCCCAGTTTGATCCCAGTGTAAAAGACTGTGCTCAGAGGTGTTAGAAGACAATTATGTTATCTGGATAGAATCTCACAATGTCACTTTGTTCCCATGGTATTTAACTTTACTGATTTCCACATGTGGCTTTGATTAAGTCTCCTTTCAAAATAAGTCTACCATAAATAAAACAGTAAACTGATTTTTGAAAAAACACCTTTAAGTACGAGCGTATCAAGACAGGACAGGGGTGAGGCGGAGTGGTAAGAGCAGCACCGACTCCAGGAGAGCTGTGGGACCTGGGGCGGGGAGGGGAGGCAGTGGGGGGGTGCTGGTCCAAGCAGAGAGGGCCTCTGGCTCCCTGAGGCTCTCCAGAGGTGACAGCAGGGAGGGAGCCAGCCAGAACAGACTGCAGGCTTCAGGCTGAGATGCCAGAGGGCCAGGGGAGTCTGCAGGGGACTGCTAGAAGAGGGAAGAGAGGTGGAGAGGCAATCACAGAATGGCAGAGCACTTTTTCTCAAATCCTCCCCGGCTAAGTGGATGGGGGCAATCACTTCTTTGGCAACCACAGAAACTTGAGGTGGGGACCAGTGAGAGGTGAGAAGACAAAGGGACAAATGACACCAGCCACAAGCCAGCTCACCGGGAACCTCGGGCCCAGTGTACTGGCCTCGGTCCAGGCACAGAGGGATTACAGAACACACTAAGTGACCGGACACAAGTCTTGGCAAAAGGACACCACCACAGAGAAGGAAATGTGTTAGTGGGGTTTAAGGATGCCTGGAATCTGCTGGGAGAGGGCTTCCATGCAGAAGGACCAACATATTCAAAGGCACCAGAGGAGATGAGCTTGACATGGCCCCAACACAAGGGGAAGCCCTGAAGCACTGAAGCAGCCTGGAGCTTGGGAGGGAGGGTGCAGCAAGTGAGGTTAAAGAATGCCGTGCAGTTTGGTTTCTACTATTAGATTTCCCATAGATAGCAGCTCAGTAAACACACTGCTTATGCTGTGCACTGAGTGCATGCCAGGTGAGCAATGGCAGTCTCGGGTGGGGGCAGGGGCAGTCCCTCCCTGGAGGGGAAGCTCCCTCCCCAGAGCAGTAGAGCAGGTCAGCCACAAGGACACAGGCCGCCAGGGGGCTAGCTAGTCCTACCAAGTGCAAGCAGTCTCCGTAAATTTTCCATTAAGTAATGACATTCTGGAAATCTCTAAGCAATTTCTCCGAGGCAAGATGAAGCCAAGGTAACCGATTTCTAGAGCTCCTGGACTGGGCCATGCCTTCTCTCTTTCCAAAGGGACTGCAGCAAAGCCAAGGGATGGAGGACTCTTGTGTGTTTTGGGCTGGTGACCACCTTTCTTCATCTTCATGCCAGGCCCAGACAGGTCCTTGAGCCAAGAAAGCTGAATTTTCTGTTCTTAAGATGAAGGGAGATTTTTCTACAGAAAATGTGGACTCTTGAAAAGCCTCATCTTGGTACTTTAAACCACTACAAAGGCCAAAGCACCTTCCTAGTCAGCCAGCTCACATTTGATGCATAGTAACAATTAAATCCTCACAATAACTCTAACATTGCTTCTGGCCTCATTACTTTACAGATAAGGAAACTGAGGCAAGGAGAAATAACTTACCCAGGAAATGGAAAGACCAGGGTCTAAGCAGCCAGGGTGGTCTGAAACCTGGCACCTGATTCCTTGGCAGTTTAAGTTGGTCTTTGAACCAAAGAAGTCCCCACTAGCAAGCTGAACACACACGCCAGAAGAGTCCAACATAGACAGTCATGACAAGCTGGACACCATCCCTAACTAACGTAAAAAACTAGGCACAAGATCCACACACTCATAATGACTGAGGTCAATTCCATGAGGACAGAAACTGCAGGAGGTTGTAGTTCAAATGAAAAGACCGGACATGTTCAACAGATGAGACTTGGGAGCCACAGTACCTCAAAGTTCCTTTTAGGAGGCTCCGAGAACCACCAGTGACAGGTGACATCCATGGCCCCCATGAGGGGGATCACCAGGTAACGATAACTGAGCCATGAGATGCCCAGGACTCCCATTCTGTACCCACTCCAGGCCTGTGTGGCACCCACACTTCAAGGAGCCACGCTCTGACCCATCGCAAACGCTGCTATGCCTAGACAGCCTGCATCTTGGGGCTCAACCTTCCCATAACCGAAGGAAAGTAAAATCCTTGGGAAACTTCAAGAACCCACTCCTACCGCAGTGAAAAGAAACACAAGGAAAATCAACCAGAACTTCTAGTCTGTTGTGAGCCAAGGAAGAGAGGCACCAGTGAAAAGTCCTACCTGAGAGCCAGCAACTTTTCTAAGGCACAGATCTGGCCAGGTCAGCCTTCTTGGGTAAATTCTTCCCACAGCATCTATGCTCCAACAACACAGCCATAATGGCCCCCCATCACCGTCACCTTCCCCCTTTCATTTGCTACCTCTGCTGCCAGGACACATACAGGCATGCGAACACACCCCACCCCCACCCTCCAGCCCACAGCATCTGGTGCTTCTCTGATCTCTGTCTAGTGGCTTCCACCGTCAGCCCCATGCACACACCTGGGAACCCGAGGGCAGGCCCATATTTATCTCACTCTTGTCCTCCCAGCACACAGCAGGTGTACCCTACAGTGACCACACACAGATTGTCACCCCGGGGCTTTCAAAGCTCTGGAAATGGAAAATAGTTCATGCTCTGATGTGGACAATGTGGTGACCGCCAGACTCAGTCACTTGCTCAGGCAATGTGTCCTTATGTACAAGTTTCCCAAGTTCATAGACCTCTGACTAAACATGCCTGCTTTCAATGATGCTATCATATTTAAGTGATTTGAGAAAATTTCAAGGACAGACAGTATTTAACAGACAACACAACAGTAGTTATCCAACTTTCAACAGAAAATATTTACTTTGACATTAACCTTATTTGTAACCTAGCCAACGGTCCAGAAATGTAAAGATACAGAAAACAAAAAATCCAAAACAAGTTCAGAAAGTTGGGATATTTTCCAGGGATGGAGTTCCCACTTGTAAAGCTACAGCTGTCTCCAACCCCACCCCCACCCCCCACCCCCCAATTAGCTCCTATCCTTTGACAGGGCTCTCAGGGTCTCCAGACAGCCTTTGTTCTGAGCCCACTCTTCACAAAGAAGCCTGGCCCCAAGCAACCTGCTCCCAGACCAGGAAAGGCGATTAGGAGGCAGGACAGAGATAAAGAGACGTGCAGGGCAGGCTCAGTTCTGGGATTCTGAGGGCAAGCAAGAGAAGAAAAGAGAAAGACCACAAATGACTGCCCAGAATCAGCTGATTTCTGGAGATCCAGTTCCCAGTTCCAGAGGCTGAATAAAACAAGTGGGCTGGGACCAACTATACTTTGTACTTGTGGTTCCATCTGACGTCCTGGTCTCCCAGCCCAGTGACCCCGCTTCAACTCTATCCTGTTCATTCAGACTTACTCGCCTCCTAAAGTGACACAGCATGTAGACAACAAGATGCCAAAGAAGACAGGATCAGTGACACAGCATGTAGACAACAAGATGCCAAAGAAGACAGGATCAGTCGTAAAGATGAGTGTTAGTTAAGGGAAGGCTTTCTGAGTTTGCCTGTGAAATACGGTGACCACACTTAGCAGAGCTTTACGCAAGCCATCGTCACACATACTAGGGAAACTCGCCAGCAAGTACCTGCTGCTTCCTGGGCTGGAACCCTAAAAAGCACTTGACCTACATCAGCTTAGTTAATCCTCACAGCAACCCTAAAAAGCAGGCAGCAGCTTCATCTTCATCATCATCCCCGTGGTGACACAGAGGTAGAGTGGCCTAGTTGGCTGGAGGTCACTTGGAGCAGCATGTGCTTCGAGTGCTCTGCTCCATAGCTGTCTCCGCTCACCAAGCACGGCAGGTCCTCGGCTTGGCCAGCTGCACCACGCTTCCGCTTCCGTGTCTCCAACAGCGGGCCTGCCTTCTCTGAAGAAGCAGCAAAATGACACATGGCCCAAGAAGCTGGGTCTCAAGGCAGATTTCTAGTAGTGATATTTCCAAAGAATTATTTCATCCCTGTAAACAAATCAGAGCCCAGACAACTTCCAGCAGCACCTGGCCATCTGCTTACAATGAGATGAGGCCCCGAATTAGGTGAAATCTGAAGCACACTTCCCTGCTGAAGCCCTGAAGTTCAGGGCAAGGGAAGTGGACACCAAGTTGTCATTTATGCTTCTCAAGCAGTAACAGGCCAGAGGGGACATGGCTTGAATCTGTTTTATGCCAAGCAAAGTGCTGGCTAATGCCAACTGACCCCAGCCCCTCAGGAAATTACAAGTTCACAGTAGCATATACCCTTCAGGCAGAGGAGGTCACCTCCCCACCCTTACAAGGCTCTTGTATAAAAGATTTGGGGAAATGCTAGATTCTACCCAGGGACAAAGAAAAGGGGATGGGGGACCCTGATTCTGGTAAAAATCTGGTAATTTCTCAGTATTAGTCAATTTACATCTTATCCCATCCTAGGAACATCTTTGCTGAAATGCTGATCACACAACATCGACATCAGAAGAGCCATTTCCTTCATAGGTGCAGAGCAGCGGCTATTTCACATTCACGATGACTGCCCTGTTTAATTGTGCAATCTGTGTCAGTGGGGAAGCACAAACAGGATTACTTTTCCATCTGACTGGCTCAGGCAGCTGGTGAGAACAGCACTCGTGTCATCAGCCAGACTGCACCGCCTGGAGCCGGGCCAGTGGCCGTGCGCTGAGGCAGCTCTTAGAGGCCTTAATCCTCCTTCGTGCAGCTTGTACACACCCTGCCCCCCACCCCTTGGGCCTGCCAAGCAGGGCCCCATAACCTCAGACCCTGCAGCCTGCCTTCCTGCGAGGTAAGAGTATGAGCCACACTCAAGCTCCCTGTCCCTCACTGGAGGGGACACAGGTGCACAAGAACCTTGCAGCCAGGAGGACCAGGGGACTGAGCAGGCCACAACCCCACCACCCAGAATTCCAGTCTCTTTGCTTTAGAAACTGATCAGCAGGCCAATTAAACTAGGGCCCCGGGAATGCTGCACCACCTTCTGCCTGCAAAAGCTGCCAGCAGCTGGAGGGATGAGCGGCTCAGGCACACTAAAAGGTTCCACTGTTACATACGGCTTACGTCATGGTACTGATGGTTAAACCTGGGCAGATGGATTTGTAAATTTTAAATGTTCCTGTGAGACGCTTGCAGCAAAAATTAAACAGAATGTTGATGTGGACAAGATCAAAACTGTTGGGGTGAAACATATCCCCACAGGGGCAGGCTAGGCTAACTTTTCCTATAATGGGCTAAAGGGTCAATACTGTCAGCTGTGCGGGACACGTGGTCTGTTGAAATACTCCATTCTGCCATCACCAGAACATGAAAGCAGACACAAACCTTAAACAAACGCACCTGGCTACATTCCAATAAAACTGATTGGCACACGGGCCATAGTCTGTAGCCTATTCCGTAGATTTCTACACTTGGTGAAGGTCAGGGACTGTGACGTTGCATTAGAAAAGCAGAACGCAGAATTACAGATGAAATGAGGCAACAATGTGCAGATGAGTCGGCACGTGGAACCATACAAATGAAGGAGGATGTGGTGGCAGGTCTGTGGATGACTACACCTACTTACACTGAAAACCCAACCAACCAACTAACACACATGCCAATGCAGCCCAGGCTCTTTGCCATCTGCCCCTTTCACAAGCCCCCACTGACTTCTGCTGGTGTCTGTCTGCCTCTGCCTGTTGAGCTGGGCCCCAGGGACTGCTTCCTAAAGCTGCCGTGATCTAAGCTCCCAAATTAGAGGCTGAAAGATTATGACAGAAATACGCTGTCATTAATTCAAACTATGCATTCCCACTGACCCTGGCTGTGCCCTTCACAGGCAAAGAGTGACATTTTCTCCTGGTTGCTTCTTTTAAAGCTATTACTCCATCTCCTTTACTTGCCTTCACTTTACACCTTTTTAGTTATTTGTTTTCCAACAGAGTCGATGCAGAGTATGTGGTACTGAGATTCATCTACACCATAATGTGAAACACAATGTAACAAAACTGGATTTATGCAGAAAAACCATTCTTTGAGAGAGAGACTCCAAGATGGGCAGAGAGCGATGTGCCCGCAAGGCTGGGCAATTCCCTCTGCTTAGAGGGGGGTTTCCTAGTAAGAAGGAAATGCAGGGGACATTGAAAAATGAAAGAATCTGCAAGGCAGCAAGGGTGAGAGATGAGGCTTCTTGGAGGACACGAAAAACTGAAATGAGAAAAAAGTTAAAGAGTGAAAAACCCAGGTTCAATCAAACTAGGCTGGTAATCTGGTCTTGGGCTGCCCCTGGTGCAGACCAGAAAGCCTCCAAGGATGGCGTCACACTAGTCTTCTGGAATTTTCCCACTTCAAACAAAAGGATAAAAATCAAGTTCATGATCCTCATGAACAAAATTTAAAACTATAAAAAGTCCAACTATGACATTTCCAGCACACGAAACACCAGGGAAACACGTTAGTGCCAACTTCCACATATGTGTCAAGGTCAAGCCGTTTGGGAATTTGGGGGGGGGAGGTGGCAAGGAGAGGGAGATGGACAAGATGCAGATGAACAATCTGCACGGCCCACGACCACACTGCCTATGGCTGAAGTGTGGCTGAAACAGGCCTGTTGCATGTAAGTAGAAACAACACGGAACACATGGAACAGACCCACGAGTGGGAAAGGTGACCTTCCAATTAGCTTTTCTACAATTTCATCCACTGGGAAGCAGCCTGGATGAGTAATAAGCAAGAACACATCATGCCTCCAAGTTTCTTCTCAAAGCAGCAGAGCAGTGGATAACATGACTCGAGGCATTGCTGGAACCTGCCTATACTCGCTGGGGACACAAAAGGGACACAAAAGCCCTCTAGTACACATACTTCCAGAGACACCACAACCCTGACAGCATCACTTTAGTCAGAGCCACCAAGAGCCCTTGCTGGGAAGGAAAGCCAAACCAGGCCTTTGATGGCCAAGAGGGGATACGGAGACATGGTAAGGAGCCAGAATTAGACGTATTCACGAAAGGCAGGCCGCACGCTGACTCAGTGCTTAGAGATACCAGAGCCTGGTTACCTCCATGAAGAGCTGGTGTTAATGGGATGATCTTTTCATCAACGATATTACCCTGGGCCTGTGCCCTTCATTGTGAAACTGAGTGTTAAACGAAAGATCTGGAAAAAAGGAGGTTACATCAGTTACTATCCAGGCATTCTCAAGACGTGGCTCCAGGAAAGATGATTTTTCCTGTCACCTTGCCTTACCCCTCATCAGATACAGAATCACTTTTCTCAAAAAAAAAGGCAACACAGAAAGTGACACAAAATTAATGTCAGAGCTGGAAAGACCCCAGTCCTCAGTTGACAAACCAGGAATTGAAGACTGACCCAAGGCCCAAAGATGACCAGTCAGTGAGAGCTGACAGTGTCTAAACCGCCAGATCTGTATCTGATATACACCCCACCAAGTGTACAGAAAAGGCCATTCCTGTATCTTCATAGAAGCCTCACAGTCAATGCCGCCCTAGGGAAACAGACCAAGGGGCCCTGCCTTCCCTGCAGCCTTGACTTCCCTCCAGGCTTCTCTCTCAAGTAAGAGTAAGCCGCCCAGACAAGCCCCTTCACACAGTGCTGGGAGGCCCCCAGCAAACATTTAACGTCTACTTCTGCCCAGACAATCTAACCAAATTAGCTCAACAAAGATGCCTGGATTAAATAACCGACACCCTCTCGAGCTCAATAACCTTCAGAACGCAAAGGAGACAGCAAAGGAGACAAACGGAACAAAGCCCACACCATTCAGATGAGAACAGCTAAGGAAGCAAAGAACTTGGCAGGGATCTGTCGCTTCGTGAGAATTCATCTTCCTGTTTGCCATTAATTCCACCTAACTTCCAAGGAGAGTGGATGGAGGTGAAGAGAAAAGTTACAAAGTGTGTCTCATCTCCTCACAGGGCTCACACGCTGTCCCCCAGCTCCTGTCTCCAGCCCCCACTGGCAGCAGCCACTCACAGAGCCAGCCCTGAGTGCGGTGCCCTGGGGGAGCCCCAGGTGCAGGCAGGCTGGCATCCTGCAGACCCAGAGTCCATCCCACAGCCTATGTTTATGCCCCTGCAGATGTGGTCAGCTGGTCCTTTGCGTCCATTTAGGAGGAAGAACCACTTACTGGGAAGGAGCTTTCAGCCCGAGAGAAACCAAATCCCAGGGCACTGACGACCACAGTCCCACGGAACCTGCAGCATTCCTTGGAACTCCTTGCCACCTTTGCACTAAAAACGTGAACAGTATTTAAAGATGCAGAAATAACGTTCATCACATATAAAGCTTTAGACCAGGGTCTAGCGTAAAGAATAAATGAACAAATGAAAATGTGCACACATGCACGCCCCTCAGTAGAAAAGAGACTGCAAGATAGATATCTTTGGCTAATTTTTATTACTACTTTATACATTTTTCTCCAACTTCCTGAAATGACAGGAATATACATTTTAATCAGGAAGAAAGGATTTTTTTTTTCTTTTTTACTTTAAGGGAGACTTAAATGGCTAGGGGTGGGTGGGGCAAGAGGCACACCAGGAGAGAGATACCCAGCTTAGTTAGAATGGCACTCACCCTGGGTTTAGCAACTGGCTTAGGAAGTGTGTGTGGGAAAAGCCACAGACCCACACGCTAGGCAGCATGAGGCCCACATCCACCCTCCCCAGCTCTCCAAACCACTCTCCAAGTTTTCCCAGATGCTGCACTGGGCATGTCTCATCCGGGGAAGGAGCCAAGCTGAGCGGGTGCCCTCCCACCAATGCTTCCCACACCTCTGACCTGAGGACCTGAGGCCAAAAGCCACACAGAGGGCGAAACAGGCCTTCTCCCACATATCCAGAAACACCAGTAAGTCCTGACCTCTCCCACCTACCAGCAGGTGAGGGATGAAGCAGAACCCCTCCCTTCCACTGGCCCAACACCCCAAGGAGAAGCCAACCCAGTGCTCTGCCAAGGCCATGACCAGGCACCAGGACACTCACAGGCCTGAGGCCATGTTACAAAGAAAATGAGAAAGAAACTCCAGTTAAGAACTCACCAAAAAACAAAAGGGCCCAGAGACTTCAGCAGGACAGAAAGGGAAGTAAGAGGAGGATCAGGTGGAGGGCCGCTGCATGGAAGTGAAACTCCATTCTTGCACCATATCTGTGTGTGTCCAACAGAAATCTAAAGTGGCTACTCACGCACTTTTAAATTTTCTAGTAGCCACGCTGACATACAAAGAAACAGGTGAAGTTCATAGTGTATTTCACTGAACCCAATATATCCAAAATATCATTTCAACATGTTATCACTATAAAAAGCCGAGATATATAACTTTGTGTTTCTATACTGATCTTTGAAATCTGAGCACGCACTTCACACTTAAATAGCATTATCAATTTGGATGCTAAATTTTCATGCAAAATATTTTATCTGTATTTAGATTCCGTAAAACTTGCAGTTGAAAATGTAGATTCACATATCCAAGGTGTCCTAAACATACTTACAGGAACTTGGCTCTGGGGCCACAGGGACCCAGACCACTACACACATGTTCAGGGCTGGTTAGACTCCAGTCAGTCCCACAACCACCACCTTCGTCACCCACAGATATATCTGTGCTTTAAATGAATTTGCTTTTTACAAACTAAAATATATTAATTTAAAAGAAAACATTAGCATGTCACATTTGATATGTGAACCTGTGTGAATGGGGGAGACAGACATTTCCGAAGATAACATGGAAATCTCAATATGCAATACGATTATTGATTTTGCTGTATGTAACAATGTTTATTGAGGTTCTAGAGGACAATGCCTATATTCCTAAAAAAAAAAAAAAAGTAAAAAACTTTAATAATGTTTTTATTTACTTTTATTGTGATAAAGTACATACAACATAAAATTTAACATTTTAAGCATTTTTAACTGTATACAGTTCAGTGGCATTAAGTACATTCATACAGTCATGCAACAATCACCACCATCCATTTCCAGAACTTTCTCAACTTGCAAAATGGAAACTCTGAACTCTGTGGCCATTAAACACTAACTCCCCACCCTCTCCCTGGGTAAGTACCCTTCTACTTTCTGTCTCTCTGAATTTGACTACTCTAGGTCCATGAGTGGAATCACACAGTATTTATCCTTTTGTAGCTGGCTTACCTCACTTAGCGTAATGTCTTCAAGGCTCATCCACCTTATAGCACCTCTGAATTTCCTTTCTTTGTAAGGCTGATTGATATTCCACTGTGTTGATATACCACATTGTGTTTATCCATTCATCCATCGATGAACACTTGGGCTACTTCCACTTTTTGGCTATTGTGCATAGTGCTGCTGTGAACATGGGTGTATAAATATCTGCTCTGGTCCCTGCTTCCAAGAGAATGCCTTTATTCTTCAAGAGATGTTTGCTGAAGTATACAGAGATATAATATCACATCTGCAACTTACCATCAAAGGATTTAGGAGGGGAAAAGTATGCACAGATAAATAATGCAAATGTGGCAAAAGGTTAACTGCTAAATCTACTTTTCAAAGGATATAAAAATTTTCAAAATTGAGCCAGGCACAGTGGCTCACACCTGTAATCCCAGCACTTTGGGAGGCCCAGGTGGGAGGATCACTTGAGGCCAGGAGTTTGAGACCAGCCTGGGCAACATAGCAAGACCGTCTCTCAAAAAAAAAAAAAAAAAGAAAAGAAAAACTAGCTGGGCGTGGTGGTGAGCACCTATACTCAGGAGGCTGAGGCGGGAGGATCCCTTGAGCCTAGAAGTTCAAGGCTGCAGTGAGCTATGATCGAGAAACTGCACTCCAGCCTGTGTGATGGAGCCAGATCTCATCTTTTAAAAACAATAAAAAATAAACACAAAAATTAAAAGTTTGAAAAAGAAAAAGAATCACTAATTTAAAAACTAGCACCAGCTGCTATAAAGCAAAAGCCAGTGTAAAAATAAAAATAAGTACAATGAAAACAGCCGTGGCTGCAGGCCCAAGGTTCTGGGGGTGCACTTATTTGCACAAAAGAAGATCAGCACCTGATGGAATTTCTCCTCAAAGTGAGCAGAAGGACTAAAGGAAGATGGAGATGGTGGTCCCTGCACTAGCAAAAGTCACCCTACTTAGAGGTTAGGCAACCCCCACTTTGGAAACACTGTTGAGGGGATGGAGAGCAAGTTTAGTTCAGAGGCTACTGCAAAAAAAACAAAAAACAAACCAAAAAAAGACCACAAAAAGGAGGAGGATGGGGTCAGACTCAAAGACAATTTAAGAAGTTGAATCAACTGGACTCCAATTGTTGAGGCCAATGAGGAAGCTGGGATCAATCTCAACTGCTGAACCATTAAATTGTTTCAAATTTCCACAAAGACAGTTCCATCTCTATCAAAAAACAATCCAAAAACCCCCCACGTTACCTGGGTCTTCCATATGGGAGCTGAGCAGAGCAGTGAGCAATGAGGCTAATTGAGACTACTTTGGAAAACGTATGTCCAGAGAGGAATGCACCCAGAAAAGGGTATCAAACCAGCAGCATCCTAGATGGCAACACAGCAAGGCAGGTTAAAAGCAGCAGGTATGGGCCACATGGCCTCAGGCTGTCAGCAACTTAAGGCGGGGAGGGACGGGGAATAAGTTGTCCTCCAAGAGTTGAACGGTAAAAGGGTAGGAAGAATCTACCCTAGAAAATGTTACAAGTGAGATACACAAAGGCTTTTTTTTTCCTGAAGGGGGGCGGGGGGGGCGGTCTTGCTCTGTTGCCCAGGCAAGAGCACAGTGGCATCATCATAGCTCACTGCAGCCTCGAACTCCTGGGCTCAAGCGATCCTCCTGCCTCAGCCTCCCGAGTTGCCGGGACTACAGGTGCATGCCACCACACCGGGCTGTTTTTTAAAATTTTTTGTAGCAACAGGGTCTCACTATGTTGTCCACGCTGGTCTTGAACTCCTGGCCTTAAGCAATCCTCCTGCCTTAGCCACCCAAAGTGCGGGGATTATAGGCTTGCGCCACCCAGCCTGGCCCACAAAGGCATCAGATACTGAAGGAAATTTAGGACCAAGGTAAATATACAAAAAGAGGGAAGGGGAGATGAAAAATTAACTTCCAAAGAAGGTTCCAAAGCCGAGGCAAATACCTTGCTGGGCCGCTGGGCTCCCCTTATCACTAGAAGGAGGGGATTGGAACACAGTTAAAACTTGGACCATTACTCCCTATCAAAAAGTAGCTCCTTCCCAGACGCTATTTACGAGGCACCCACAGAATTCACCCACAACTACTGATGCTGCCTAAGCCTTCCACACCCTTGCTCGCTCACAGAGGATGGCTCGGCTTCACAGTCTTCCCTTGTTCTCGCCATGGCAGCCAAGCAGCTGGTGCTACGCAGGCCAGTGCACGGCCCCAGCAGACACGCAGAGCTGCCGACAGGAGGAAGTCAACGCCCGAGGGTGGCCACCAAGCAGGGCGGTGGGAGCCTTCCCCAGCAGATGGAGGAGGGCCGAGTTCTGAGCACACTGCTCAGTGAATGGTATGAATAAGCTCTTTCACTGGCGCCAGAGAACACGCAACAGTACCATCTGCTGAGGGGAGGGAAAGGTCAGAGGAGCAGACACCGACCCCTCAGCTCTCCACAGCCACAAAATCCCCATCATGCCAAGGTAGCTGCAATAGGCAAGGTCCCCAAACATGAGGGGCTAAACAAAGTGAGCTACAGTTCCCCTGTCCGTAACAATCCAGGGAAAGCAAAATGCAGAGCAACACCAGAAATGCTTCACCATCTTCTACCTATGGTTGCCTTTGTTCAGCTCCCCCATCCCCTCCAACCCAGGCCCCCATGTTTCTGTTGTCTGGGTCCTGGGTTCAAGGAGGCAGAGGCCAGGCCCTTAAGAAAAAATCTAGGCAGGCTAGAGATGTTTCTCCCATGTTGTCTCCAAATGACTCTAGTAGAAAGCTAGGATCGGAAAATAGGTGGGCATTACTTCTGCAACTCAAAACCACTTTCTAGATAATTAAATCTAATAAAACCCAGAGAATGCAAGTTAGGAAAGGTGTGGATGGAGGGTGATGGGAGGAGTATGCTCGTGAGGGTACTGGAGTCCCCAGCATCTCGGTTCTGCCCACAGGGTGCCACCCACAGCCAGGCCTCTGCCTACACAGACAGGAGGGCACAGAGGGCCACAGGCCCCTCAGCAAGGGGCTCAGGTCAAGGAAGGCTTCTTGAGGAAATAGCCTGAAGGGAGAGAAGGAATTCACATTTTTGTTTTAGTTCTTGGAGAAGACTGGTTTCAAGGAAGGGCAAATTAAAAAACAACAACAAAAAACCCCATGTGACTGCCAGGGTGGAGGGGAGTCACACAATAGACACATGAACCCCCCAATGACAGAGGTGTGTGTACTTCTAAAACCCAGAGAATGAAGTCCCTAAGGACTTTACTGAGGATTCATTTGGGATTAAAAAGAAGCGCCCATCAAGACCCCCTCCTGCTCCCAAAAAGCCTAATGACACTTAAAACCAAGACTAAGTTGAGTGACATGTAGATTAAGAAGTATACTCAAATGGAGTCACTGTTAAAAATTTAGTACTCGACCATTTCAATTCTCTTCAAAATGCAGCACTGACTTATAATGGAATTTTCGATGATCCTTCACTAATCCTGTTACCACATTAGAACACAAAAATAGAATTTGTTCCCTTGGAGTTCACTGGTTGCCATAGAAATAGCATCAAAATGCATTATACTTTCAGGTGAAGAAATGCATCATGGGTGCTGAAAAAGAAAAACCCTCACCAAATCCAGTACAAACTCAAATCCCTTTAATAATAAATGGGTGCAAGTATACACCCAGAACACCACCCAAACAGACATGCTCCAGGCCTGGGGAAGAAAGGAATTTCATTCACTTTAACATATAGAACATCAACCTGTGAGAAGACTCTCGAGGGGCAAACAACTGACCTGGCCAGTTTGGGGCCCCACCATACCCTACTGACCCAGGCTCTGCCCCAGAGGGACAAGTTCACAGCACATATACCTCCTTCTCACTCTGAGCCCACAGTTGTCATGTTTCTGGTTTGTTCCATTCTCATACTGATCCCTATTTATGAAAAGTGCCCGCTTCCCATGGACACAAGTTCCCTCATGATTGGGTTCACCATCTCTAGCAGATGATGGAGATACAGGCTACTACAGATTTGATTTCAACACAAAAAACGAATTGAGAGGTTTTAAAAAGTGTTCTTTATAAATAAAAAGAAAAAAGTCTATTGCATTATAGAGGTAGATGGTATGTTTGACTGATCCCAGCAGGATCCAGATGGAAAGCAGTAGGCATGATGGCACTTCAGACACTGCAAAACCCCAAATCAATGGGTTATAAACAAGGGTTCAGCTTGCTCCTGCGACCAAACTACTATTGCTTAGCAACTCACCCTGTTACTAACATGTATCTATCCATTGGACCTGCTTCTGACTGTTACTATGCCCCCCCTCCTGGAGTGGTGTTAAGGTGTTATGGTGAAGAACAGGTTGCAAACCAACTCCCGGTTGAGGGTGGCCATGCAGCAGGTGCCTGGGGATGACACAGTATATCCCCCTGTCATTTGACGTGTTCCTGGTTTAGATGAAAACTTTGGATTTCTGATTCACCCATCCTACTACATATCCTGCATCACTGCAGGCACTTGAAATTCAGTCCAAAGGCACTCGCCCTCGTGGATTCACAGGGACAGACAATCAAGAAGAAAAAATAACTAAAATTATGTGATTTACTAGGAGGTGGTAAGTACTATGGAGAAAAGGAAAGAGCAGGGGAAGATGGCATAAGACTTTTAAAATTCCTACTCCTTGTGACTTTCACAAGTAAGTCTCCGTGGTTCCTAATCTCTTCCCATTTCCTCTGTATTATGCATTAAACAGAATGACAATCCACACAGAGAACAAACTTTCTCCACTGGAACATCTCATCCATGTGCAAATTACTGTAAAGCTGGTTCCCCAGATAGATATCTATTTTGAACACTGGGGGCCTGTGGCTTACTTAAAACTACAGCTTCCATTCAGAGATAGCATCTTTAGCTATCATCTTCAAAGATAATGAAAGAGGACTGAATTTATTTACACCTTTGAGAATTTACATACAAGACAACACAGCTCATTAAAGCCAGTCTCATACAACAACTTCGGTGGTTTTGCATCCTTTACCATTTTGCCTAGACATTGATTATAACAAGCATATGCACATTTTCCTGAGACAAGTGATATTCAGTCATCCTTAACTCCACCCCCCAGGCAGTTTACAATGACAGCAACTTCTAGGTTTACACTGTTCCAGCCAGAAGGAGGGTAATTCCTTCTGGTACACCAGTTATTTTGCTAGGCAGTAACAAAATGATTCTGTAAATAAACAACACAACTGTAGGCAGTGCTGAATGACAGCTACTCAGCTAACCAAAGCCAGGTTTTTCACTTCACAAATATGTTCCACCTTTAATTACAAAAACAAGACAAGGCATAGTGCAGTGTCTCACCCCTGTAATCCCAGCACTTAAGGGATGCTGAGGCGGGAGGATCACTTGAGGCCAGGAGTTCAAGACCAGCCTGGGAAACACAGGAAGACCCCATGTCTACCATCCCCCCACCACAAAAAATTAGCGGGGTGTGGTAGTTTGCACCTACAATCCCAGATACCCTGGAGAGGCTGACGGAGGAGGATCCCCTGAGCCCAGGAGTTCCAGCCTGGGTAACAGAGTGAGACTCTGTCTCACTTAAAAAAAAAAAAAAAAAAAAGAAAAAAAGAAAACAAGACAAAAAGAAACTCCTAGTTATGACAACAAGCCACTGTGCTTAGTGACCCTACCCTGGTCTTCCAGGTATGCTGGAATTCTCCCAAGTTTCACAGCTCCCATGGGCTGTGAAAGGCAAAAGAGCTTCATTTCACAACCATGTAGGGGTGCCTTCATGACCCTTACCTATGGCTGCAGACGTGGATGACTTATCTACATGCCAAAGGGTCTCTGTTTGCTGCTGGAAATGCTGCACCCAGAGCCCTTGGTATTATTTGGACTACACAATGGACTATGGAGAAAACTGCATGCCTAGTAAGGCACTGTGAGCAAATAAGAAAACATCTATAGAGTTCTTTGAAAAGCTCAAACATCCCCAAAGTGAAAGCATCCTAGGTCTTGGGTTTCACAATTTTTGGCCCGAGAGGAGAATTCCAGCAAAGGAAGGACAGCAACTCTCTGCTCATTGCTGGGAGTCAAGTGTCCTACTCTTTAACTCCTCTTGGAGTTAAGTATCCTTGAAAGGGTGGCTCCTTGCAGACCACCATGCCAAGTGCATGCCAGGGGATCTTCACAACAGCTGTCAGTGTCAAAAGATCAAGGAGGCCAATGGCAGTACCACCTAAAACAGTAACCTCCAGAGCGAAAAACCAACAAAAAATAAACTAACCTCTGACTCAAAACAAGATTAGCTGAACCTGGGTTGCCCATGTAAAAACCAAAGCTAAAAAACAAACCATGAAACTGTACAGTTTAGCTTGTTAACTACACTAGAGTGGTTGCCTGAGGGGGTTCCTGGCCCCTTGAGCCTCACAATGCAGCCCCAAACCAGAAGTCCCAGGAGGGTGGCATACCAGGTAAGGCCACCACAAGCCCACACCAGCAAGAAGGCAGGCTTATCTCGGTTCCCAGGACACAGAAGCAGCCCATTAAAAGGGCAGAGCAGCAGTTAAAGGCACACAAGCAGGAAGCAACAGCTGGCAATTTGATAGCAGGCAAGGAGACAGCTACGCGTTTTACCAAAGGAAAAATCAGCCAAAAATTTAACTGCCATGGCAGGGGGCAACAGCCTTAGCTGACCTGTGCAGACACCACTTGTTTTAGAGGGTTAGGACCGTCAGCCCCACCCCCCAACCTCAGGGGTATGATCGATAACGAGTTGTCCCCCAAACTAGCTGCCTGAAAGAGGCAAGGCGCACCTATTTTTTTGTGGTAAAAGAAACAGAACACAAAATCTACCATTTTGGCCATTTTTAGGTGTACAGTTCAGTGGCATTAAGTGCATATACACTGTCGTGCAACCATCATCACTATCCTACTCCAGAACTTTTTCATCATTCCAAACAGAAACTCTAGCTGCTAAACAATAACTGGTCACTCCTGCCTGTACTACCCACTATTCTATTTTCTGTCTCTATGAACTTGACTATTTTAGGTATCTCATGTAAGTGGAATCACACAGTATTTGTCCTTTTGCATCTGGCTTCTTTCACTTAGGATAGTGTTTTCAAGGTTTATCCAAGTTGTAGCATGTGATACTGTAAAACACATATTCACTCTCCATCCCTGTTTCCTGGCACACAACTTCTAAAACTGTGGACTCTCCAGAATGATAAGTGTCTTTTTGTATGCTAATGAACTGACTCAAGACCGGGAGCTCCAGGATAGCTCCAGGATGGGGGCTGGTTGTCAGGAACCAACCACGTGCTGAGTGGGCTGGGACCTTCAGCTCCACCCCCCAACCTCAGGGGAAGGGAGAGGGGCTGAAGGTTAAGTTGATCACCAATGGCCAATGATTAAATAAATCACATCTATGTAATGAAGCCTCCATAAGAACCCAAAAGGACAGGGTCCAGAGAGCCGAACACAGGGAGGTTCCTGGAGGGTGGTGTGCCCAGAGAGGGCACAAAAGCTCCATGCCCCCAGCCCTGTACCTTGCACTATGCAACTCATCATCTGCATCCTTTGTAATAACAGTAAGAAAGTGTTTCCCTGAGGTCTGTGAGCCTCTCTAACAAATGAATCAAAACCAAGGAGGGGGTCATGGAAACCCCGATTTATAAGCAGTCTGTTAGAGGCACAGGTAAAACAACCCGAGGCTTGCTATTGGCATCTGAAGTGGGGAGCAGTCTTGTGCAACTGAGCCCTCACCCTGTGGTGGGGGCTATCTCCAGGTAGACAGTGTCAGAATTAAATTGAATTAGATGATATCTGGCTGGTGTCCACTGAAGAATTAAAATGGATGGTTGCCGGTGGGGAGAAACTCCTACACACTTCTTGGTGACCAGAGGTCACAGAAGTCTCTGATTGTGACTGTTGAGTGTTGAGTGAGAGAATGAACAAACACTTTGGATTTTTTCCTATATCCATGGATAGCATGTGTCAGAATTTCATTCCTTTCAAAGGCTGAAAAAATATCCCATTGCATATATATGCCACATTTTGTTTATCCATTCATCCATCCATAGACATTTGGACTTTCTACCTTTTGGCTATTATGAATAGTGCTGCTATGAACACTGAGGAAGGCACACTCATTGCTACCTCAGGGCAAAGATTCTGGTCATTCATTCCAGAAAGTTTTCCATTTCAAATGACTAGCAGAAACAGTGTCAGCACTAAAGACGGGGCCCCATTTCCCAGATTTCATCAGGGCACAAATGTAGCCAAAACTGTCAATTGGGCCTTAATACACCAAACCGCCATTCTCTCCATCCTCAGACTAAGGTGGTACTCTGCAATGAAGACAGCAAAGGAAGAATCCAGGAGCAGGTATAATAAATAAAAGCATTTAGCCAAGCATGCCCAGAAGACTGTGCAACTTGCCCAGTATACGTCTCTTCTCAGGAGACTGTGCTGCTTCTGGATTCTCAACACCCACCACGTGACCCAGGGGGGGCCTGGTACAAAGCAGCAGTGTGCAGAACCATACAGCTGGCAGCAGAAGGGAAACCTTAAAAAATACTGATGCCTGCCCCCCCCCATTCCAATGAAAAGGGTCCTGAGTGGGGGCCCAAGTATTGTGGTTTTCAAAAACTTCCCAGATGATTCTAACATCCAACACGTAATTCTGAACACAATCAAGAACAATCAAGAAATGGAGTGCCATGCCAAGACATACCATGAGTCTGAGTTTTCGCAAACGTAATTCACAGCAATTTTCTTATAATCTGAAGCTAAACATTTCTGTGTTGAGTAAAACATAAATGAAAATGCCAAGGCGAAATGTTCTCCTTCCTTTCCATTTCAGCAGCTGTAATGGATAAAGGTCTGGACGTGCAGCTCACAGGGAAGGAGAAACTTTGGCTGCTGCAGACACATCTGGAGGACAGGCACCAAGTCCTCACTGTGCTTTCGGCCAGCTAGGTGAAAACAGCCTCATGCAGAGCAAATTTCCTGGGCCCACTTGTGTCGTCTTAGTCAGAAAGCCAAGGGGATGAGAAGGGGATGATGGCATGTGGTTTTTGCCACTAGCATTTAACACAACCAAAACTTGGATATCTTGCTACCTGGGAGTGGGGGGTGGGTGGTGAGTAGGGTCACTCGGAAAGAGCTGGCCTAGAAATCCAGGGCTAATTTCTTTCCCCTTTCCCACTGTTTTTGCAGAAGTCTTCTCAATATACCACAGGCAGCCAGCAACTTAGGACAGGCTCGTTTTTCAAAGGTTCACGGAGCCAATTCTTTGGATTTCTCTACCGTGTTCCCAGGGAAAAATGTTGTAAATGATGGCTGGGTGCCACTGCTAATCCAAAATGAACAGAATTGCTGATCTCCTCAGCGCTTGGGGCTCTAGGGCCTGGCTGACATCCAAGATCCCTGAGATGCTGAGGGTCAGTGTGGGGTGTTTGGGACCCTGTGTGGTGAAGCAGCATGGCAATCAAGGACAGTGAAAGGTATGCAGGCTGCCCCATGCCCAGAAGGCCATTCAAAGAGCAAAGAAGTAACACATCCAATTCCAAAAGGGAGGAGATAAAACTACGCTTCAGCTATGACTGGTTCCCCCAATTGTCTCAACATTCAATGCCATAGTAACTACTTTGTACTGTCTATAACTTCCTATTCTGCTACCATATAGAAGCTCCATGAAGAGGGACAGTAGCCCAGAGAGCAAACCACACAGTTGAAGCTGAAACTTGGCACAGCCTGTCCACCCCCGAGAACCAGCTTGCTGAAGGAAGCTGTGCATATGTCTGGTGTCCACACAGACTGTATCCCTGACACCTCAGGGCACCTAGCACATGACAGGAGCCCAAGGACTAGAGCCAGGTTCCCAATCTCTCTCACAGAGGTGCTCACTGTTGCTAGCACACATACCATCCTGGTGCCTGATCTCTTCCTTTGAATATACTAGGCCTTTTCTACTTAGAATACCCTGTTCTCCACAGCACCCCATCTGGCTAAACCCTCTCCTCCAAGAAGCCTTCCCTGAGTCTCTTACCCTTGCCCATCTCAAGTCTAATGCCTTGGGTAGCCTTCCCAATTGTTCCTGTGTCCACAATTTGTCTTATCACAATCACAGGATCTACGTAATGCTGAGAAACTAGACGCTTTCCCCCTACAATGTGGAACAAGGCAAGGATGCCCTTTCTCGCCACTTCTTTTCAATCATACTGGAAGTCCAAACCAACGAGTATGACAAGAAAATGAAAGGAGAGGGATACAGATTGGGAAGGAAGAAACAGCACTGTCTTCGTTCACAGATGACAGGACTGTCTACATAAAAAAATCCCAAAGAAGTGACAAAAAAACTCCTGGAACTAAGTAAGAAGCAAGGTTTCAGGATACACAAAAGCCAATTGCCTTTCTATATACCAGCTATGAAAACTGAAATTTGAAATTACAAACAACCACAGCACCTACACCACACTGTGATGCTGTAATTGTGTTTGCTCCCCTTCTTCCAAGTTCATATTGGTATGGACAGCATCCAGTGAGTGCCTGGCAGGCTGAAAGGCCCCAATATATGTTTGACAAAAGCCAGAAATTAACGATTGTCAGCCACACAAAGCTCAAAGCCCTGGACAGAGGCCCCCCAGCCCCAGAGACTGGGGCAGGATGTCTGCAGAACAGCCAGTGTGTCTTTAGATGGCAGTGATGCAGAAGAGTATGTCATGGGTGCTAAGGTGAGCAGGGAGCCAAGAGGATCAACGCAGCGTGTGAGATGGTACCCCAGTGTGCAGTTTCCTGTCCTCCCAGCAATGCTGAGCTTCTGAGACACCACTCCACCCAATGGCAGAGCTTTAAGTTTGAAAACCCAGGGGCGCAAAGGCAGACAAACCAACTTACTCTAAATCCTCTGGAAATCGCCTTAACAGAGGAGGTATGTGGACAGAGCTTTCTCTAATCTGAAGAACAACCATTTCTCTCTGGTTCTCTAAACACATAACCCTTTTTGGCCCCCTTTCGTAGAGGGTGGGCAATGATGGTGATGACCCCCCTCCCAGGTGACACATATACTTCAGAGCAAGGAAGACCTTGGTTCAGACCCTGCCCAGGGGTCACTTCAGCCTGACGTCCTTCTTCTATGGGGATTTTGTAACATCCACTTTGTATTTTTGCAAGGACTAAACAAAACAATACATGTAAAAGCAACCAACACAGCTTCTAACAGATGATTAAAAATATATATATTAGTTCCTTCCCCTCCGACACACAAAAATCACAAGATGTGAATCAGCAGCAGCCCTCGGTTACAATTCTCATCATCTTGACAAAAGATACAGCATTGCAGCCAGGTCTGGCCTGGTCTCCGCTACAGCATCCTCAAGTGCCAGAAAGGCCAGGGGGACCTGTGTCCTCCTGTTGACCAGGCTGCGCAGACTGCAAAGCCTTCCAAAGCTGTTCCTTGTGCAGGTCTCAATCAACTCGAGAGCTTTCCTCTTTTCTGTTGCTAAGAAAATACCAGATGGAATGTATTGTTCCCTTACCTTCCCAAATAAACAATGTACTCACAGTACAGAGAAGCACTGAGGGCCCCGACTCTGCCTTCACATAATTTTAAAATCGCCCTGGGCTTCAGTTATTTTCAAGTCTTTTACTCATCAAAGCCTGACATACTCCCACACATTCCTTTGTTATGTCTACTGGACAAACATAAGAAACTTTATATTTGCATAGCTACTGGTTCTCTTTCAGAACATGTCAACATTTTGTCTTCTTTTGGATCTGCCTTTGTGCAGGGCTCAGGTCTAGTGGGAGATGCCCTGCAGGCTGACAAAGGGAATACAGCTGTGAGCTCCAACCAGCAGATTCCTCATTTCCTCTGTATGAGGCCAGCCCTCATCAAAGGAGATGATGTAAGCGGCAGAAAGCAGCCAGGTCACTTGGAAATTGCAGGTGAAATGGTAACAGCAGCATGTAAGAACCCAGCCCAGGAAACCCAAACACCCTGGGCTCCCAGGCGACCAGCAGCAGGGGAGAAGAGGCGCTGCCTTTCTGCGCTCCCACCCTCAACCTCAGGCATTTCTGCAACCTCATCTGCTAGGTAAGAGAGAAGCATAACTGGAAGTTCCATTACAACCAGCAGTGTCTCCAGCTGGGAGAGCCACCACAGGATGGGCTGCCTGACACAGGTTACGCAGAGGCCAACAACCTCGAGAGAGAGCCCTCTGTGCCTGCCTTATGCAGGCCCAATTACTCACAACCCAATTTGGACTTTATTATTAATATTAAGCAACAGGTTATTGGTGGGCTCTGCAAAGGGCACAAACATAGGTAGATGTCCACAAACAGAAATACTCACTATAAGTACTGCTGGAATATTTGTTTTTTGCCTGAATTTTAGCTAAGTCTGTACAAGACTGTGGTTCACTTGAATGGCTTTCAAGAAAAGAAATGCAAAATGCTTTCTTTGCATTTTTATTGTAAAAGCTTGCAGTCACATCCCCTCTCTCTGCACTCCACCCTGAAAAGGGGACGAAGGAACTTCTATACAGCTTCCCTAACACTTTGAACTAAACCAAAGGTGTAACAATCTACTTCCTACAACCAGAAAATCAGCTTAACAGAAACATCATCAAATCATTCATCCCTAGTTACATAATCAATCCAACTCTACCTCAATCCTAAAGAAAGAAAACAGGTCCCACACTAAGAGATCACCAAGCAGCCCAGGCTAATTTCCTAGAATTCTAACATTTGGCTAACTGCTGGCACATCATATCACCTTTACGGGTCATGCCCCAAGAGTAGCAATAGGCCTCTTCTGCTGGCACAGAGGCCTTCCTCAGTCACAGCGGCACCACAAACACTTGCAGAAGTGGACACCTGGGGAACAAACACACTCTGCCATCACAGCTGCCTGCCAGAGAGGCGAGACATTCCACTTTGTAGAAGCAGGCAGCGCCTTCCCTTCGGGCAGAAAAGAGGCTCTGGCTGGGTGCTGCCCATTTGTGACCCACGTGTCTGTCTTAAGGTAGGAGGCTCCATCACTCTTATTAGAAGGTGATCATCACACAATGAATGGACAGAGCATAACACCCGCCCCCAATTTTTAAAAGAATCCTCCCCTAATTCAGACTAATGGTTGCTGAAGAGTTCTGCTACTTTCACAGAAAGTCACAAATTCTTTTTTGCGGTAATATATGTGCTTAGTCAGCACAATAATCAACCTGAGAGTCTTTAGGCGGGTGGGGGATGGGATGAACAAGGGGCATACAGGTAGGGCCTGGGGCATTCAGGCTATGGCCAAGCCCAGCTAAGAAGCTGGTTCACACAATTTGCAGTTTATTTTGTTAATTCTCCAGCCTCAGGCAGGACTCTCAATAATACGGACACATGTGAATCAACATGGAGCAGGGTCAAGTTTTCATGGTTCCTTTGGTGGCCCAGAATGAGTGGACTTGTTCGCATGATGTTTCCGCTTCCTTCTCCCCAGGGCAAGGCTGTAGCAAGAAGCTGGCATCACACAGGGGAGCAGTGCCGACATTCCAGTGCTATATGTCCTTACAGCAAGCAGACACCTGCTTCTGCATCTCACCTACCCAGGCCTTTCAAGATTCATAAGCAAACAACATGACTTAATTGCTGCTCTGGAGAGAGCCTGCAAAGTGGTGGTTCTCATCTCCAGCTACACAGAGAACCACTTGGGAGCTTGTTTTAAAAACTCATGGTGGGGTAGGGGAATCATCATCTGTGGACAAAATAAAAAGATGCACACATACAAATAAAAAAGGAAGAAAATACATACAATTATAGTTGGTTAAGAAAAAGAAGTCTGCAGAGAGAAAATATTTTCACATTACTTATCTGACAAAGGACTTGTATTTAGAATATATAAGGAACTCCCAAACTCAATAATAAGGAAAAAAAAATTTAACAGGATTTACAGATACAGATACTTCAAAAGGCTATGTAAGGCCAATAATCACATGAAAAGATGCTCAATGTCACTAGTCATTAGGAAATGCAAATTAAACCCACACTGAGATACCAATACACACCTATTTGAATCCACTGCACACACATTCCCCCTCCCCAAAAAAACTAACAATACCAAGTCCTAGTGAAGATGTGCAACAGCTAGAACTCTCATCCACTGCTGATGGGGATGAAAAATGATGCAGACACTCCAGAAACGTATGACAGTTTCTTACAAAGCTAAACATATACTTATTCTAATGACCTCACCATGCCACTTACAGGTCTTTAACCAAAACAAAGAAAAACATATTTAACACAAAGAACTGTATGTGAATTATTTTTAGCAGCTTCATTCACAATCACCCAAAACTAGGAACTACCCATGTGTCCTTCAACTGGGAAGTGCAAAAAAAGCTGCAGTCTATCCATACACTGGAACACTATTCAGCAATGAAAAGAACTACTGAAACACTCCCACGTTAAGTCATCTGAGAGTCATCTCAGATGACCTCCGTTAAATGAAAGAAACCTCACTCAAAAAGCCAGGCACTGTATGATTTCACTTAATATGACATCCTAGGAAAGAAAACATTATAGGGACAGAAAACAGATCAATAGTTGCCAGGAGCTGAGGGTTAAAGGAAGGGCCGACTACACAGAAGCACAAAGGGAATTTGGGGGGATGGTGGAAACTGCCAGTATCTTGACTGGTGGTACGTTTTGTCCAGAGTGAATTTTACTGCATATAAACTTATATGAAAGTCAATAAACAAACCAACACACCCTGTGCAGGCCCCCACTAGGACCGGGGGACACTGCTTTGCAGGGAGGGCAGAGACAGACCTGCAGGCGCAGTGGGCAAGGACAGCCTGGTCTAATGAATCCCAAGCTCCAGTGCTAACCTGGGGCACTCTCAGTGACAGACATTGCTAGGCTCTGTTTCCTGTTTGCAAAAGGGAGTAGTTTATAGGACCCTCAGGGTCGTCCCAAGGATCAGCAGGCTTACAAATGGTGCCTGATGTATGTGAAGTGTTCAATGTTCAATCACAGAGAATGAGGAGGAAAAAAACACAAACTATTCTACTCTCGGGAATGATCTATCTATCGTGGGTAGACTGGGAGCTCCTCCAAGACAAGAGCTCCTGAAACATTGTTTGCTGAACTGAGAATCAAAAATTGCTTTTCTGAAAGGAAGACTCTAGTTAAAAATTGGGTTCTGTGACTTGCGGTTTATACTTAAGAGAGCAAAGCAGCAAGATTAACAATCTTAAAAGAGTAATTTAAAAAAATCCACATGGGCTACACAATCCCTGTGTTCACACCAATTGGATAAGGGGAGCTACTCCTAGCTCAGGGTAGGGGAAAGTTGATACACAGCTATTCCAGAGAGTGTTTAATGTACAGACAGTTAATCTTCTGAGAAAACTAAAACTAAACTGTGTTGATAGAGCAAAGCTTCTGTTCAGAATATTTTTCATACTAATGTTTCCTGGAGGACCTTGGCCTAATTTTTAAGTTTTGATTAAATCTCAAACTAGTAAAGATATTTACCTCTGCAGGGATGGGGAGGGCAGGACGACTCCTAGGCACAAAGTGTCAGAGATTTAAAACTCCCCACTGGCTCTGACGGCAGAACATCTTCGGGATCAGAGGGAAAACACCCCATTAAACAAGACAATTCTGCCTGTCCACTGAGATCTTCTGATTAAAATGTAACTGTCATTACAATAAAATGCAACAAAACTGCGAGTAGGGAAAAGGTCCCCTGGCATGGTAATACCTATTTCCATGAGTAGCCCACAGGGTTACTTAACAATCAATATTCCCCTCATAGTCTGTGTTCTGTTTTTGATGGGACACAGTGTGTACAGACCCTATCTGTCACCCTTCATTATGATGTGATGACCACTACCCCATCACAAAAGACCAGAGCTCACACAACCACATCCCAGTTGTTTTACATAGGGATGTCTCCAGTTTTTCCAAGTACGAACATGACAGGGTTAAGAAAGGGACCAACAAGCATTTGATGGCTAATTATTACACGTCCAGCTAAATGGTCCCCTGTGTGAAGGGTATACAACAAAGCCCCTGATCAAGATGTCAGCAAGAACATCCATCACAACAGACAGACTCCATGAACCATGCTTGGAGTTGATGCCCTTTGAGCACCACAAGCCCTCACTCTTACATCTGACCACCAAGGGTTCGATGAAAGAGCACAGGCTATGCAAAGAAATGTCCACCCATCCTTCATTAGGATGACCTTCATTACCTCCTCCAGAGGAAAACTCAAAGCCTCTCTGACTGCTGACTTTTTAAACCTTATCACATAACCCCAACCCTTTCTATCCCTTCGCAAGTCATTCAGAGAAGAAATGCAGTGACACAAATGCCATCTGTTTGCCCACAGGAACACACACTGTATGCTGCACGTGGTCACTAGCAGTTAACTGAAGAAGCTTTTCTGCCCAAGGTGGCTGGGCGTCATTCAATGCCTTGAGGCTCCCCACCATGGTTTAAGTGTTGGGCTAACTTGTCTGGACTCACCCTTGTACCAGGGACCTAGGAAGCAGTTAAAACACAATTTTATGCTTTCATTTCTAGAATGCATCAGATATGACATGAAATCAGCTCTAGGACTGACTAAGCACCTGCTGGCACCAGGCAGGCTCTGCATGCTCTATGTTCTCCAGACCACCAGCGCCCTGCAGGGATTTGCCGAGCAGCCAAATGCAGCCTGGCCACGATGCCTGGAGTAAGTTGGCAGGCAATGTATAATACTAGCAGCAACTTTCTCAGTTAAGCGCCAACTTTCCCTGAGTGTCCACATGCTTAGGGAACACAGTTGGACTCAGACCAACAAGCAATTACTGAATGCTTACTGAGGCATGGGACTCAATGTGTCTGTGGGTCGTATTCCAACCTCATGAGAACCTTGCACATGGTAGGGATTAGCATCTCTGTTTTACAGCCGAGGAAGATGATGCTAGAAAAATCAGCAATTTATCTCTTCACACTGTAAGAGATTTGGAGAATGCCCAACTCCTCACCTTATACCCCCAAATCATTTCCTGATGGACCATGGGCATAAACTGGAAAGGCAAAACTTTACATCTTTAGAATAAAAAATAGAATATATTTGACTGCAGGGTAGTGTTCTTCCCACCAATCATATATGATGTTATAACAAAGATTCATAAATTCACCTACATTAAAATTACGATCTTCTGTTCATCAAAAGATATTACAAAAGTAGAAAAACAAAAAGACACTGAACAGGGAAAATACGTGCAAAATTACCCACGAAGATCTGGTTTCTTTGGGATTCTACAAAGAACCCTGCAAATCAATTTAGCACAAGACAGAAACAGGCACTTCAAACAAGGACAATGAATAAACACAAGAAAAGATGCTCAGCCTCATTAATTTGCATTTCCCTGTAACTGAAGTCACAATGACATTTTATATCCATTAAGATTGGCAAAAAATAAGTCAATTAATCCAGTGATAGTGAAAATGTGGTTCAACATTTTGGGATGTGGAACGGTAAACTGATGCAACTATTTCTGAAAACAATTTGGTATTACAGCATCCATGAATGCCCAGTAATTCCACTCCTGGGCCTTTACTGAGAAACTTACACACGTCTCAGATACATGCACATTCAGAGGAATGCTCACAGCAACACTCCTCATAATGGCACTTCCTCCGTCCTCCACTAAAAACAATTCTAATGACCCAAACGTCCAACAGTACAAGAACGAATGAACTGGTACCTTCACACTTCAGTGAAAATAAACAAGCTATGGCTACCACAACATGGCTGAACTTTAAACAAGGAAGTGGCAGAAGTCTGCAAAGGGTTAAAACCACCACTGTCACAAAACTCAAAAACAACAGAATTAAGCAATGTATTCGTTAGAGGTATAAGCAAGCCTTGGAGATACTGTGGCTTCAGTTCCAGACCACCATAATAAAGCAAGTATCACAAAAGAGTGAATTACACAAATTTTTTTGGTTTCCTAGTGCATATAAAGTTATATTTACACTTATATGCACTGGGAAACCTGTAGTCTATTAAGTGTGCAATAGCATTGTCTAAAAAAACAATGTACAGCCTGGGTGCAGTGGCTCACATCTGTAATCCCAGCACTTTGGGAGACCAAGACAGAAGGATCACTTGAGGCCAGGAGTTTAAAACCAGCCTAGGAAACATAGCGAGACCCCCAACTCTAAAAAAAAAGAAAGAAAGAAAGAAAGAAAGAAAGAAATTAGCTGGGCATGGTGGCGTACACCTGTAGTCCCAGCTACTCGGGAGGATGAGGTGGGAGGATCACTTGAGCCCAGGACTTTGAAGCTGCAGCAAGCTATCATCACACCACTGCACTCCAGCCTGGGTGACAGAATGAGACCTCATCTCTTAAGAAAAAAAAAAAAGTACACACCTTAATTAAGAAATGTTTTATTGCTTTAAAAAAAAATGCTGTCTTCTGAGACTTCAGCGAGTAATAACCTTTTTGCTGGTGAAGTCTCAATGCTGATGGCTGCTGACTGATTAAGGTGCTGGTTGCTGAAGGCTGGGGTGGTTGGTGGTGGCAATTTTTTCCTTTTTACAAATTGGCACACTGAGACAAAGCTCTGGCAATTTCTTAAAATAACAAAACAATGAAGTTTGCCACCTCACTTGACTCTTCCTTTCACAAAAGATTTTGCTGTAGCATGCAACGCTGTTTGACGGCATTTTACCCACAATAGAACTACTTTCAAAATTGAAGCCAACCTTCTGAAATCCTGAATCCTTTGTTCATTTCAACAATGTTCAACAGCATCTTCACCAGGAGATTCTATCTCAAGAAACCACCTCTTTTGCTCGTCCATAAGAAGCAACTCCCCATACATTCAAGTTTGATCAAAAGATTCTAACAATTCAGGCACATCTGCACTTATAATTGCTCTTTCCACCACATATTGACTCCTTCCACCGAAGTCGTGAACCCCTCAAAGTCAGCTATGAGGGTTAGAATCAACTTCTCCCAAACTACTGTTAATGTTGATATTTTGACCTCCTCCCATGATTCCTAAATGTTCTTAATGGCATCTAGAATGGTGAATCCTTTCCAGGTTTTCAACTGACTTTGCCCAGATCCGTCAGAGAATTACTATCTATGGCAGCTACAGCCTTACGAAATGTATTTCGGTTTGACCTTCTAACCAAACCACTAGAACTTTCTCCGTATCAGCAATAAACCTGTTTTACTTTCTCATCATTCATGTGTTCATGAGAGTAGCACTTTTAATTTCCCTCAAGAACTTTACCTTTGCATTCACATCTTGGCTAAGTGTTTGGTGCAAGAGGCCTAGCTTTTGGCCCATCTGGGCTTTCAACATGACTTCCTCACTAAGCTTAATCATTTCTAGCTTTTGGTTTAAAGTGAGAGATGTATGACTCTTTCTTTCACTTAAACACTTAGAGGCCATTGTTGGGTTATTAATTGGCCTAATTTCAATATTGTTGTGTCTCAGGGAATAGGGAAGCCTAAAAAGAGGGAGAGAGAGTGGGGAGGAATGACCGGTCGGTGGAGCAGTCAGAACACACACATTTATCGATTAAGTTCGCCTTCTTATTTGGGCACGCTTTGTGGCACCCCAAAACAACTACAATAGTAACAACAAAGATCACTAATCACAGATCACCATTTAACAGACATAATAATAATGAGAAAGTTTGAAATATTTCGAAAACTACCGAAACATGACACAGAGATATGAAGTGAGGACATGCTGTTGGAAAAATGGTGGCAACAGACTTGCTCGATGCAGGGTTGCAACAAACCTTCAATTTGTAAAAACACGCAATAAAGCGAGGTATGCCTATATATGCAACAAGACAAAACTAAAAAAGGCTGCTGAGCTCAAAATTTAGGATGGGCAAGGAAACGAGGCAGGGAAAGGAACACATAGATGCCAACTCTCCTCAAGTTGGGAGGTACAAAACAGAATCACTCAAAGTGCTAACCAAACCACTGCACCTTCAATCAGCTATGACTGAGTCTCACAGCACCTTCAGTGAAAAATCCTCTCTGCTGTGCTTGACTCTCATCAGTAACAAGCAGAGCTACTTGGTCCCAGACATAAGACCTTTACAACCCTGACAGGTGGATGGAGTGCTTTTGTTATCCAATTTTACCGACAGGGGAACAGATCAGAGGTGAATGTCCATTTTCATATTCAGTACCACCAGTCACAGCGATACTCATCTGCTCATCTCCTTAGGCAGTGCGTTCCACTTTCAGCAAGCTCCAATGGCCAGTGTAAAACACACCAGAGGTACAGGGAACATCAACTAAGCACAAAATGCAACACGGAGTGACTATTTCTTTCCCTTTCCAGGACAAAAAAATGCCCCCCCCCCCCAAAAAAAGGCATGGTGGTACATGCCTACAGTCCTAGCTAGCTACCCAGGAGGCTGAGGTGAGAGGATTGCTTGAGCCCAGGAGTTCAAAGCTGTAGTGAGGGTGCCACTGCACTCCAGCCTGGGTGACATAACATTTGGCTCTTACAAATAACGCTGCCTTTAATGTTCACATACAGGCTTTTTGTGTGGAAATATGTTGTCCTTTCTCTTGGGTATACACCTAGGGGGTGGAACTTCTAGGTCATGTGGTACCTATGTTTAACCTTTTGAGGAACTGCCAGACTGTTTTCCAAAGTGGCTGCCCCATTTTAAATTCCCGCCAACAATGTATGAGGGTTATGAAACTGTCTCTCTTTAAAAAAAAAAAAAAAAAAAAAAAAGACAAGGCCATTGGCAGTTTAACAGTAAAAAAAGAGTGACTTCAAAGATATGGCTAGTGCAGCACCACCGGAGTAAGACCCTTGATGGATCAAGTCTTCATCTCCCACCCTCAACCAGCAGCTGTCCAGCAATGAGTACAGTGAGATGGGTTCTGAAATGTATCTTCAGCCCCAGGTATACACGCATGTTTGTGGGCAGAAAGCAGAGGGAGGATGTGGACTGGAACCCCTTCCTCAAGATCTCAGCACTGTATTGCCTAAAAAGATCAACTAAAACATTACTTGAATAAAAGCACAAAGAAAATAAGTCCCACAATACAGACTTAAAATGCAACCTGCTGACCACACCATGGCACTCAGGTCTGCACATGTGGCCACCTAGCAACTGGTACGTCACATGACAAGACTCACCTGAGCAGGAGCAGCCTCCAAGAACACTGAGAAAACACAACTACTCATCCCGCAATTGCTACTCAAAGTGATGACTGAAAGGTGGGGATAAGAAGTATATGCAAGAAACTCCTTATCTTAACTTCTGGTAGGTTTAAAAGGAATTTGTGCTATAATAAAAACAAGTGTTGGCAAGGACATGGGGAAACTGGAACCGTCATACACTGTTGGTGGGAATGTAAAATGGGGCAGCCACTTGGGAAAACAGTCTGGCAGTTCCTCAAAAGGCTAAACATAGGTACCACATGACCTAGAAGTTTCACCCCTACGTACATACCCAAGAGAAAGGACAAAATATTTACACAAAAAACCTGTATGTGAACATAACAGCAGCATTATTTGTAAGAGCCAAAAAGGAGAAACCAAAATATCCATGAACTGATGAACGGATGGTCTCATTTATAAGAATGCAACCAGATTTTCTGAAAAAAGGAAAAAAAAAATCAAAGATGCTTTCTTTTGGAGGAGCAAATTGTGTAGTGTGGCAATCAATCCCGAGGCTCCCTGCTGCCCTTCCAAGGAATGACGTTCAGTATCCAAGAATCACTGTGCAGGAATGGAGGACAAAGCAATCCAAGTCATCCAGGCTTAAGTCACAGAACACTGAGTGCAAAGAGGCGGAGCTTGCCAATACTGGTGTCACTGGAGGCACCTCTCACCTCTGCTACATATGCTCAAGTGTCAACAAGGGCCCTCCCACTTAAAACATTTCAAAACTTAAGCAGCTTTGATCACATTTTGAGGCAGTGCATAGAGAAATGTCCAGTGACACTGATTCCGTGAGCCTTTTCAGAGTCAGATCAGTTGAAATCAAGACAGATGTCAAACTGCTTGCTGCGGAAACTGTTATACAAAGTGGGCTGAAATGCCAGGGGCTGTGGGGTAACTGATCAGATGAGACCCTGGGAAGTGAGGAAAGGGTGGGGTCCAATCCATTTTTACCCAGTCTTTTAGAGTGCCCTGAGAGACATCTGCTTGGACACTGTTGTGCCACTGCTCAAACCACTTCCAATACCTTTGTGTCCACTTTTCACAGCTGCCCAATAAAATCTCCCAACCCCACATCAGTTTCAGCATGCAGGTAGGACACGGGGAATCTGTAGCCCCCAGAAGGCTTCAAGTTCTGAGTTCTGACCTGTGTTCAAAAAGTAGGCAAGTGGCTATGTGTGCACCCATGTTCACTGCTGCATTATTCACAATAGCCGAAAGGTGGACGCAATCCAAGTGTCCATTAGCAGATGAATGGATAAAGAAAACCGAGTATATCCACAAAATATCCACAACAGAATCATTCAGCCTTTAAATGGAATAAAATTCTGACATGCTGCAACATGGATAAACCTAGAAGACATTATGCTCAGTGAAATAAGCCAGTCACAAAAGGACAAATACTGTCTGATTCCACTTGTATGAAATAATGATAGTAATCAAACTCATAGAAACACAGAAAGAAGAGTGTCTGCTATCAGCTAGGGGGAGAGAGAAAGGAGAGGTTGTTTGATGAATATAGTTTCAGCTTTGCAAGATGAAAAAGTTCCAGAGATTTGTCACATAACAATGTGCATATAGCTAACACTACTCTACACTTAAAAATGATGAAGATAGTAAATTTTATGTGTTTTTGACCACACACACACAAAAGCAGGCAAGTGGCTTCACCTCATGTTCCTCAATTCCAAAATGGAGAGAAGACCCTCACAGGGCTGGTGTAAGGGTTAAACAAGATGCTACACAAAGTAAGTGCCCAACAAGCACCCACTATTAATAAAAGTGAATGTCATGATTTAGTAATAACTTTAAAATATTTACGTTTCATAAGCCTATAATCGTGGAGTAAAACCAAGCAGGCCACACTGTCTGCTCTGCAGTGCCCTAGCACATGAACTCAGCAGGCAGGCAGGTAGGCCTCATCCACCTTGCTTACCGCTGGCATCCAGCACCTGGACGGTTCCTGGCATTCACCACAAATAACCTCTCAATGCCCAGAAGCATCAAATGCTTACTAGAAAAACCCCCTGATGAGGGAGAGGGAGGACTGAGTGCACAGGCCAAATTCTAGAATCTCTGCCTTAGGACCTGAGGGGCCACCCTGCCTGAACTACCAGGTGACTCTTCCAAGTCATCTCAACCTCTGGTTGACTCACTCTAGGTGGACCCACCACTGGCACCTTCTAGAACCACAGGTCGGCCTTCAGTTCCTGCTTGAACCTTCGTTCACATTCCCCATACACAAAGATAATTTGTCAAAACGGGCCAATCCTGCTCCCAAAGCTCTGGTCACCAACAGGGGGGGCGAGAAAGGCACACAACCAATGGAATGAAAGATGTCACATAAAGCAAATTCCAAAGAGAGGTGGGGAATTCCTAGGCTCCAAGAACAGAAGAGCAAAACTAGAAAACATGATACTTATCTAGGTAACTGAAGTTCACACCAGGACAGACAGTTTTAGAATGAAAAGCCCTTCCCCCAACCTGTGCTCTTACCCCACCGTGGCCTGGCTTTCTCAAATCCAGGACCTTATGGGGCCTCCATTCCCAACCTCCTATTGGCGGGGTAGGGGGGGGAGACTTGCCAATTTCCAAACATCAGGATTCAGTCCTTGACTATCTTCTCACCTTCAATGCTTGCCTCAGGCCCCCTCTTCTCTCTCCTCACAGCATCAGGGAGACCTCACCCACCCTCCCAGCCATGCCCTATGGCCTCAAGTCTGATCTAGACCCGCCCTTGCATTCTAGACCTGGGTATCCAACTTCCAAAATGTCGGTGTCCTTGAGAACGCCCCACAAGCACCACACAGTCATGGAACTAAAGTGATTCCCTTTTTTCTTCAAAACCTCCCAAAGAAAGTTGATAATAACAGCACTACTGAATGTTCCAGCCCCCTTCAAAGGCTCACTTACCACATGAGGCAGTGACTACCACGCTGGCTGACCCAGCTGTAGAACCTTTCCACCACTGCAGCAGTTCCACTGGACAGTACTGCTTTAGAAACTGGGTAGGTTACTGTAAGATAGGTAAGGTCCAAACTAGACCTTGGAAGATGGGGGGAGTGGGGTTGTCTGAAAGAAGTGAAGAATCTAAGAAACAGAATGAGACAGCAGTATGTCACAGAACTCAGGAGCCCAGGTGCCACAGGATGGGAGTTTTGGTTTTATCCTATACGTAGTGGGGTTTAAAAGCAGGAGAATAATTATGCTGCAGTAAATCTATTATAGTCTGATCATGTATTTTTCCACTAGTTTACTAGTCAAATTTTGCATGGAGCTTATTTAACCACTTCTACCATTTCCTCTGGACAAGGTTTTTCTCACAGCTACTCAGAGCCAATCTCCTACTGAATGAGATCATTTGTCATTTTACAAAGTCAAAGAAAAGTTTTAAAAGTAAAATGAAAATCCTTCGGGGTACACTTATTAAATGAATCACCATCTTTCTAGCATGGAGACACTGCCCCTCACTGGAGATATTAGGATCCCTGAAACAACTGCCTCACTCTCCCCCAGTCATGCTTCAAGTGTACACAGGACAGACAAGGGAAACACCTTTGTTCACCATCAAATCCTCACTGCACACGCAGAATACAGCACAGTGCCTGATGCAATCATACCTAGTAAGTCCAGCACACACACTGTACATGGGTGCTGAGTGGAGTCCCATTTGGTGGATCTACCTCAGACAGGAAATTCCCTTGAACGGGAATCCCTAAGTGGGGAAAAGCACCATGAGCTGAAACTCAGTTTCACCCTGTAATAAGCAGCACTTCAGGACGAGAGGCTCAGAGGCTCACCATAATCCTGAGAGATCGTCCGGTTCACACCTCTGATTTTAACAAGCCCCAGGCACCTGGACTAAAGACATACTCACTCCAGTTTACCAACGTCCCCCAAACCCCCTCTCTGTACCCACAGACTTTCACTGGAGTATCAAAGGGAAAAACGGAAGTGAAACCAAATCAAGGCAACTAGTGCTCTAGTGGAAACTTTTTCAAGATGAGGTTAAACTCTGCTCATGTGAATATCTTCATGAGAGACTCCTCAGGAGGGCAGTACTGCTTTTACTGACCAGATGCCTGGATGAAAAGGAGACCTGCCCAGTTGGGATTCTGCATCCCTCCTCCGTCAGTACCCCCCCCTCCTCGTGAGCAGCTCCGAGGGACAGGTGCTTGCCTGCAGACCTGTCCAGGTCTCTGTCCAAGCCTCCACTGTCCTCACTGAAGGACCAGACTAAACACTAGCTCCTTTCCTATGCTCATAGCTGGAGGTCCCTTCCTTATCAGACCGTCTGCCTGTACCTCTCAGAGAGCACTTCTCAGCTCTACCCTGTGCCACCATCAGAGTTCTCTGAGAGCAAAGCTGCATGTGGTGGGTTCCCACCTCCCACAGTTTGTAGCACAGCAGTCAAAAGCTAGTGGGCTCTGGAGCCAGGCACTGCTGCTTACCAGCTCCGGGACCCTGCAACCCTGCCCAAGTGACTGAGCTCTCCAGGCATCAGTTTTCTTATCTGCAAGACAGTGACGACACTAGTACCCAGTTCATAAGGTTGTCTTCTGAGGACTTAAGGAATATGCAGAGATTCAGAAATATTCGCTAAAATGGAGTGATCAACAGCAGCATGCTCAAACCCGTAGTCACGGAGGAGAGTGACCAGCCTTGTAGCGCCACACAACATTAAGGCTGACACAGAAATCTGAGTGACTGATGTTTGGCTTCACTATTTCAGAACAGGCATGCAGTAAGTAAGAAACAGAGAAAAATGAAGGAAGACAGCAAGCATCCATTCAGAAAATGTCATTCTGTACTTTACAGGGAAGCCTATTCACAGGCAGCTATTTGCTAAAAGCCCTGAACTTTCCATGGAGTCAACAGCAATCACAGATAAGCACTGCCTTAGGGTGAACAATGGGAAGTGGGGGGCAGGAAGGCAAGCGGAAGGAGCCACAGGCCAGAGAGGGTAACCAGCCCTCACAGGTGCAAAGGAAGGACATGGGTTACCAGAGCAAACAGGCCCAGAGATGTCCTGAGAGATGACATCAAGAAGAGGCAAGCTGCAGGAAACAAGCTGCACAACCCAAAAGGACCCAATAGAGAACTCGCTCCAACACTGGTAATTCAAACTGCATTCCTGGGATTACAAAGATATGTGAGCTATTATCTCGAAATAGATGAACATGAAGGTAATGTTATTTCCAGGCAGCTAATCTGTCAACTCAATGGTTTCCTAGTGTCAAAAGGAAAACAAATGAAGAGTCTCACACACACACACACAACTTTATTACTTAGCAGCTTTTTGTAACTGAATGCACCTCAGAGCCAAGTCATTGTTTTATGAAGATTATTAATGAAAACAACCTACACGTGGATAGCACCACTTTTTAGAAAACTCTTTCACGTACACGACCTTATTTCTCCTACTTACAGAACAGAAAGGGGAAGCTGCTTAAGTTACAAAAGTCATGCCTGTACAGTAAGACTGAAATTCAAATGAGCAGAGAAAGGGGATTAATTAAAGCCAACGCCAACAGTAAATGAAGGAAGGAACATACCTATTAGCACATGTAAGTTTAATCTTCAAACTTTAGAGATTAGGAAGGGGTGAAGAAGTTTGTAATGGAAGAGTTCTTTTCCATCCTCTGACTCAACTCTGCCCCAATTACAGAAGTATGAATTATTCAAGTTTATGGTATTGTATTTCTTATTCCTTCCACCACACAGGGATGTGGGGAGGGAGAGGAGAGTGGCATCTTGCACACCACCTGGTACAGTGTATCAATATTCCTAAGCGTAAGCATGTTATGCTGAATATACTTTCTGAACCTTTCTCCTCAACCTGCAGGTTCAAGTGCATGTGTGAGCAAATGTCCCACAGCAGAGAACAGGCGCTAAGCCACATAAGGCACCACAGCATCAATCTTAGTTTCTAACTTTGAATGATCAGGCTGGCTAGGGACGCACTGGGTTACCTTCTGCAGCAAAGGCTCCAGGCCAACACCAACTCCTAGAGACAGTTTTATGAACAGCAGCAGTTTCAGTGAAGAGCCCTAGAACAAAGACCTTCATCTACAGCTGCAGCAATAGGTCTATTCTGAAATTCCTCACCCCCAGGAAAAAGTGGGGGTACAGGGACCCTGGGCAGGTTCACACCACTGCTGATACACAAGTTACTTGATGGCTTTGTAAAACCTCTGGAGGATTTTAACAAAAACAAACCAAAATGGGCACTCTACACTGTTTCCAAGTCATAAATTTATAAATGTCTACAAAAGCAAGATGCATGTCAAAGTCTTCAAAACCATCAAGAGCCTTTTAATTATAATAATAAATTTCTCACCCTCAGAGTAAAATCCAGGAAATTCATTCTAGTACATGCTCCTTAGATGGTCTCTAGGGCTCAATGTTCATGCATATGTGCACTTCTGTCACCACATTCTCAAGAGGACTTCCAACCTCCCCTCACATTAGATGCTCTCGTGACGTAGGGCCAGTCTCACTCTTGGCCACTGGACTCATGTTGGAAAACAATTATTATAGTAGGGCTTAAGCTTAACACTTGTTTTTGATTATGGAAATCTGAGTAGACTTTTTGTAATACTAGAGTAATGCCAAGCAGCCGACTTTACAAGAACTTGAGTATAGAAACAGCTTAGCAAATAGCAAAATTATAACTGTAGCTTTTGCAGGCATGGAAGACAGATGAATCGAGTCTACTGAAATGTTCTCCATTATAATTTCACTCCTTTAAGCATTTACTGAAACTTACTGTCTACCTGGTCTCTTATCCAAGACTTTCCTGTAGGCTCCTGCAATGGTATAAGCTGGTCCCACCCTGTGTTCCCTCAGGGCCTTTGTTTGGCCAAATCAGGCCCTATCACTGGCCTGAGTCCTCCCACCCACCCACCCAAGTGACTCTTGAGACTTGGCTTGACTCTTCCCAGAGCTTCCACAGCAGCTGTACCCAGCATGAGGTCTTACAAAGATGTGGGATAAACACATCCTTACCAATCTTCGTTTTACTCTTTTTACTCACTCTACTCTGGTTTAACTAATTCTGTTTTATGAACTGGCGTGAAAAATGAGCTTTCCTTTCACCCACCCAAAATTTCTTGCTTCAAGTTAGGGAATATGCACTACCTCTAACATAGGAGACTGTGCTCAGCAAGTATCCCATCTTGCACGCCTCCAATGAGCAAGATGCTGCCGGAGCCACTACCGGGGTGACTGACCAGAGGGCGGAGACCCTAGGCCTGAGGCCAGCTCCGCATTCTCATTTGGCACGTGGTCCCACCAGAGTCCTCTGCTACTGGGTAAGGCTCACTCTCGACCTGGAGGTCAGAATATTTTTTCAGAGACAGATAACAAGCTCCGAAGCCACCATTTGGGCCCCTGGATCCAACTACTCCTGAGCCTCACCCAGCCTTCTTTCGTCACATCAGCCAACAAATTCCCTTTTGCTTTAATTAGTTTTGTCATTTATACCAGAGAGAGACCTAACTAATACAGCCATTTCCTAACAGAACAGTCACCTTGATAAAAAAAAGTTCGGACGACAGCATCTGAGCATAAAGGACAAGCATAATAGGTTACCACATATACTTCTTGTTTCACCTGCGGCAAACTACTTACCAGACCTTCAACACTACACGTTCCTTCAACTTCCCCCACCGTACCCCCTGCAAAGCTTCTAGAAAGCAGTGGGTACAAGAAAGAAAAGAAACTAAACATCTATGCACTTCACCTACTACTAGAAAGCACATCCAGGACAGTGACTCTTGGGCAAATGATAAAGAAACAGACTGCAAAATGGCCACACACAAAAAATAAAGTCACCTGCATTACCATCGAGCAGTGTTCAAAACAATGTTATTCTCACTTCTCTGACATGACCCACAGTGAGAAACACTTTTTATCATGTACACAACACATGACATCAAAGTAAAGGTTTTATGAAATATCCTTGAAACGTGTGGCACCCTGTGACTTTTTTTTTTTTTTTTTTTTTTAAAGAGACAGACTCTCACTCTGTCGCCCAGGCTGGAGTGCAGTGGCCCAATCATAGCTCACCATAACCCTGAACTCCTGGGCTCAAGCGGTCCTCCTGCTTCGGCTTCCTAAATAGCTAGAACTACAGGCATGTGCCACCACACCCAGCTCTATATATATATTTATATATATTTATATATATATATATTTTTTAGAGATGGGGTCTGGGTATGTTGCCCAGGCTGGTTTCAAACTCCTGGCCTCAAGTGATCCTCCTAAAGTGCTGGGATTACATGAGCTACCACACATGACCTGTCATTTCTCCCCCACTCCAACACCAATTGCAACCCACTAAATTCATTTCATGACCCCCGATTTGAAAAACATACATAAAGAATTACTTTCTACAGCTACTTGGGAGGTGGGGGGTGGAGGGGGCAGGAGGACAGCCTGAGCCCAGGAATTCAAGTGCAGCCTGGGCAATATAGTGAGACCCCATCTTTTTTTCCTTCCAGCTTAAGAAGAGTTCTACCATGCAGGGCTACACTCAACTTCATTAAACAAATTATTACTAGACCCTGTCTCTTTAAAAAAAAAAAAAATTACTTTCTCTTAAAATCCAGATTCTTGTCAGTTCTCTGGAACCCAAACCTATTTGCCCTGCTTTACATATGAAAAACTGAGGCTTGGGAGGGTGGGCAACAGGTCCAAGGACACATGGCAGGTGTGGCATGCCCCCAGCAGCCTGAGTCAGCCCAAACTGGCACCCAATGCTAAGGCTGGCAGGTCCCACACTCCATGTAGTTCTCCTTTCAATGCTGACAAAATGATCCACTCCCACAAAATACATGTTTCCTCAAACAGCGTGGAAAATGTTTAAAGTATAAAATCCCTAAATTTATCTCACCCTCTTCCCTTTCTTTTACACAAAACAAAACAATCTCAAAGGCCAATCCACCCACAGGCAAGTATGTTACTGCCTGAGGTAGAACAACTGGGGACATAAACCATAAACAAGGACACAGGAATTACTAATTCGTGTTTCTGAAAATTGCATAATACCAAACCCAACACTTCTCCCCTGGCACTGGCTCCACAGTGTGGCAGTGTCTCCTGATGTAACAGCAGCTCGGGACAAATGAGGAGTTTCTGACTAGAGTGGAGACAAGACAATGAAAGTGACCACATGCAAAGTAGGAAGGACCTGGACAGCCTTTCTCAAAGTCCTTCAGGCAGAGAGCAGAGCAACACTCCGAGTCTCTGCCTTTCCCATCCCAAGCATCTTAATACGGTAAAATATGAGGCCCAGGTCCGTGCCCACATGGTCTCATCTTTGTCAAAGTGTAGGCACACCGATCCCATTTTATAAAAGAGGAAACTGAGGCTTATGAAGATTATGTCACTTGCTTGCGGTCAAGGCCAGAGGGGGTGGGGCAGGGACTGAACCCTGACAGAGGACTCCACAGCTCTCCCTTTCTGGGCAAGCCCAATCAACCCTGTCTGCCACAGCCCGAGGTCCCAGAACTTTCTTCCACTGGGCAGAACAGGCTAATACAGGCCAAGGGAAAAAAAATCAAAGAATAGCCTACACCTATGGTAAATGGGGGGGGGGAGGAAGTATTTGTAAGTGTGCACAGATCAAATAGAACAAACGTCATACTTCTTCAATTTTTCTTAATTTGAAGTTGATGCTCAGATTCCTTAACCGACCTCTGAAAAAAATACACGCTCCAGTTATATTTCACACAGAGAAAAGGCATCCCTCCTGGACCTGGATTCCCCATAGCTCCTAGTAACAGGGACTGGCATTAACTGGTTCTTCTGGTCAAAAGGTCCAAAGCCTATTAGTAGGAGCCCAGGCTCCCAGTCAGGGGCTCCACTTCCCTGAACTCCACACATCCAACTGCCTGGTTCACTCTACCAAACCCTTCTGGGGAGACCCTACAGTGTAGGGCCTACATCTTCCTGGGGACCAGAATCCTTTCACCAAGCCCAGATGCCAACACAATCTGAATCAGGGCCAAGGGAGGCAAGAAGGTTTGAGGAGACGTGCCTGTGTTCTGGAAAAACTTCAGTTCACCAGTGCCTTCTGGCTCCCCAGCCATGCCTTTGTTCAGATAACCAGGTTTTCACAAAATGGATAAGTTACGTTTTAGGCCTGAAGATACACTGGGACCACCTTTCCCTGCAGGATCATTTTCCCCAATTCTGCAGCAAACATCCCAGGGTGGCTGCCCCCAGAGCTGCTGCATTTCTACTAATCCCATTATCACCACACTTAATCTCATTACCAGATAAAAGCAAACACATCCCCCCTTTCAATTGCCTCCTCCACTGGTCTCCACCCAGAGCTCACTCAGAAAAGACACAGCGCCCCTGGACCTTAAAGTCACCCAGTGCCATGCCTGGATCAGCCGGTGCACTTCCTCACTGTCAGCGGCTCTACTCTGGCTTCCTCTTCCCACTTCTATTCTTTACCTGGGCAACGACAGCAAGTAGCTAACCTTGAGAGGGCACCGCACTGGTGCCAAGGCCTGTACTTTGTGCCCTCTGAAGTACACATTTTTTTTTACCTTCATCTAAAAGATGAGCAAATGAAGTTCTGGGAAAGATGAGTGACAGGCTGAAGGTCACACAGTGGGAAGCAGAGCCAGGATTCCAACTGGGGTCTGAGCGTGCCATACTGGTGGTATCAAGAGTCTTTGGAGCAGGACAGCAAAAAGAGACAGGACTAGATGCCAAGAGGCTGCTCACGCCCTCCAGGGTCACCCTCCCTAGAGCATGCTGGTAACACTGGGCTCCTATCTCAGGGTCAGGAGACTTGATTTCAGGAAACAAAGTCCAACTCTGGGCAGGAGAGGGTAGAAAGGTCAAAGAGCAAAAGACCAGAGACACTTCTGCTTCTCAACACATTTGAGATAACACATTTTGTTGTCACACAATCATCATTTGTGGGGGAAAAAAACGTTAACCACCTCACCCTTATAGACAAGACACTGCCAAGCTCAGATTGGAAAAATGGAAATGTATGCAACCTTTCTAGAAAAACAATTTATATCAAGTTTTCAACAATACAGACTCTTTGATCTAGTAATCCCCTTTCTAGAGACGAAAAAAGAGAAAACTGGAAAATCATGTCCAAATGTCCAAAAATAGCAGAATTAAGTTACGGTACAGTCATATGATAGTTAGGTACCCACTTAAAATAGAACATTTTGGAAATGTTCACAATGTAGTACTTAAAAAACCCAAAAAACTTGAGTACAACCCAATTTTGTAACTCAAGTATAGGAAAAAGACTGGAAGGAAATAAAAACGAGATTAAGAGATAATTCCTTAACATTTAACATCATTTTAACATTTTGTATCTTCCAAAATCTTTAAAATGACCACGCACTACTTTCATTTAACGAGAAAAACTCTCACAATCTCATTTTCACATGATGTGGACCAACTAATGCTATTCCCCTTCAGGGTGGACAGACTGGGACAGATGGCTTCTTTGCAAAAGGTGACATATTATATGAGTCCTGAAATATCCAGAACAGGCAAATCTAGACACAGATTTGTGGTTTCCAGGAAAGGGGGCCGGGGTGGGGTAGGGTGGGAGGATGGGAATGGGGAATTATTGCTAACGGATAAAGGGTTTATTTTGGAGGGGACAGAAATGTCCTAAAATTCGTTGCAGTGATGGTTACACAACTCTATGCATACACTAAAAATTAATAATCATGAGTTATATTTCAAACCTGTTTTTAAAAAAAAGATGTCTGGCAGGATTTTACAGTAACAGTGTTATGCTCAAATTATGCATAACTGATATTCAAGAAACCTTTGGGGGATGAACACATTAATAAAGACTATACATATTAAAGTCACTGTGCAAATATCTTTTTGTCTTTCCTTGTACATAGTGTAAGAGCTCAGGGACTAACTGTAGAGATGGACTGGCCGATCATGCACACATGAAATCAGAATATTAAAAAGAATGTGTTCAATGTTTTTTAAAAAATGATCAAGTTTCTATTGACAACATGAGATTCACATTAAGTAATGCTACCCAAACGTGTTTATTACCCACTTCATCTCTCTCTTAAAATACTTTTTGCAGGTCAGGGTTGAACCACAGCCCAAACCCACTCACCACATTTCAAATTGCTAAGTGGGAAATGTACAGTAGACTGTGCATGGAAGCAATTGCATGCCAAGCTGCTCCAACTATTAATAAATGTACTGCAATTCCTAGGGATCTAAACACTATCTTAATTAAAACACACATTCCTTATAAGTCACTACTGACCAATTATGTCCCCTGCTAACAATATTTTTAAGAGGAATTACTCGCATTTGGTATTATGGCATGCCAAATTCTTGCTCCATTATCTCTCCAATTTATTCATTCAAAGACTATTTTAGCTGCTCTTCTAGACACAGGATTGAAGGGAATAGGCAAAGCCAAGCAAACCAAACCCTGCCCTCATGAAACTTACATTCTGGTTTAAAAAAATTTTTTTAACTTAAGGAAATTTTATTTTTACAAACTCATGTCTTATGTATTTAACAAAATGTCAGCATCAGCAATGAATTCCCCACAATGCTCACCTTGCAAATGTCCACCCTTTTCTAAACACTAAAAATCACAGCGATTTATGAAATATTAGTAGCAGTTTCCAATGACAAGCTTTTCTTTCCTTTTTATAGATTTGCCGGGAACACAAAGACGAACTTGGTCTACTCTGCAAGTTTATTCAAATTCAGAAATCAAAACATTTTACATCCACACAATCATGACAGACTACAACAATGGGATGTCAGAAGCGTATTTAACAGCCCGGGGTCTTCAAATCACTGAGATACCAAATGGTTCTTGCTTTAAAAACTAAATATCCCACTCTCTCTGTCAAATCTGTAAATCTCAAGTCATTCAATAACTTGAATTGTGTAACGGGAAAATATTGCTCACCTCCAACCTTCAAAAGCAAAAGTGCAATATAGTACAAAGATCACAACAACTGGCTCAAAAAGGTAACTTTTGGAAACAAAGTCTAAATTCCTTTAAACAATTCAATAATTTAGTGGAAATTTTACTAAGTGTCCAATGATTCTCTTGCAATTCTTTTTTTTTTTTTTTTTGCCCCCGCACTGCCCTCCCAAGCTAGGGAAACTAGGCATATCGCACCCCAGAGGAGCCCAACAATTCTTAAAATGCAGCTACTTTCACGTCTAACTTTCATCTGTAGGCAAAGTTCCTCATCGGCAGCAATTCCACTGCGCTGAATGCTAGGCAAGATACACGGAGGTGGGCTCTACTCCTTCCAGTTAAGACCAAGTAAAACCACCTTAAGAGACTAATTTAATCCAATTTGAGCCTTTAAATACTATGTTTCCTACCAAAGTAAGAGGTATAGGTGGATAACAAGGCAGTAATACATTCTGTTTCACATCAAGCTTTTCATTCTCGATGTGATCAATGGAAACCATCTGAGACGTTTATCTTTCCCTGGTTGAAGTCTTTTGGGGGAAGGAGTTGATTATCTACAACGCCTTGGTGGAAAGATAATCCCCATCCAAATTAAATCGAAAGAAATGGTTCAACGTTTTATTAAATTATTGGCAAGGTCATAAAACAGATTGTGCCATCCAAAACCTTCTTGAAATTGAAAACACATATTCATAAATCCTTTTGAGTATCGCTTTCCTTACAACTTCCAAGGAGGGAACTTGACAGCTCCATTCATAAAAATCTCCCAACCGTTATTACAGCACCAAAGACCCACTGGCTTAGAGGTACACTGCGACTTGGTTTTTGTAACCACGGACCGTAGAGCCCTCTTGAAGGTAAGCAAAGACATTTCAATTCTCGTGAAGCACAGACTCCAAGAGGTCATTTGCCTCCAACATACACACACACACACACAGATAAATGAACCCAACGACCGAGACCATAAACCCCACCGGGCTGCATGAAACGTAAATAAGTAAACAAGCAAATTAAAAATAAAAAAAAAAAAAGCATGGTCTTGAGTAAAACAGAGGTCAGCCACTCAGCAAAGGCACATGACTCATCCACGGGCCTGAACAGAAGTATTTACACTGTCCACTACTCCAAAGTGGGATTTCCCATCTTCATCCAAGGCCAGGCCTTGGGGGCATCTCAGTCGGGTGAAGTTGTGCTATTTCCGTTTGCGGGGGGGGGGTCATTTTATTTCGCTGAATCACAACTCCCCCACATCCCCACCCCAAACCAGCACAAACACAACACCGCAAATAAATGAGGCCGTGGCAAGGACGCCGGCCAGCACAGACCGAGCAAAACAAAGCGCCCAGCGAGGGGCTGCCAGGCAGGGGGTGGGTGGGTCAAGAGGGCCAAGCTCGCCCCCCAGCGCACCGCTCCCGCCCCCTGGGGCCTGTCTTTGGGCTGGCGTGCGGCAGCAGCCCCCTTCGTCTGGAAGGACGTGCCCCTTTCTCTGCAGAGCTCTCGGGACCGCCCGGAAGATGCGGACACGGGGGCGGGGGACGCGCTGCCCCAGCCCGGGCAGAATGACCCAGGGGCCAGAAGCAGAGCGCGCCCGGCCCAGCCCACGTGAGCGCCGGGGACGAGTCCGCCCCGGGGACCGCGGCCGGGGACGGCGGCGCTCGCGGCCACCAAGCCGGGCCCGGACTTACCCGGGCCGGGCGCGCCGCGGACTCCGCGGCGGCCGCTTCCTCCTCCTCCTCCTCCTCCTCCTCCTCACTTGACAAAATGGCGGCGGCAGGAAGTGCCGGGCGCCTCGGCCCGCCCCCCGCCCGCCCCCGGCCGCCCGCCCCGCCGCGGCGCCCGCGCCCCCCGCCCGCACCCCCGCCCCGTCGCCCGGCCCGAGCCGGGGGACGGCGGCGCCAACGGCGGGACGCCCGCGAGCCGCCCCGCCGCCCGGACACCAACGGCGCAGGCCGGCCCGGCCCGGCGCGAGCGGCGCGGGAGGCCCGCAGGCCCGAGCCCGCGTAGCCCCGGCCTCCCCGCCCCCGCGCCGCGCCGATGGCGTAGGTGGTGGCGCACCGGCCCCATTACGCAATGCAGGTTACGCGGGCCGCGCCGCGGGACCCCGCCGACCGCCCCGCGCCGCCCGCCGCCCAGAAGGGCACCGGTCCTCACCTGAGACGCTAGGCCGCGCGCCGCCCCCGCCGGCCGTCCGCCCGCTGCCGCCGCCCCCTCCCCGGGTTGGCCTGCGCGGCGCCGGGGCCCGCCCGCCGCGCCTGCCGCCCCGCTGCGCTCACAGGCCCCGCTCGCCCGCGGGCACCGCCGGCAGCCGCCGCCGCCGCCGCCGCCGCCGCCACTGCTTCGGCTCCTCGGCTGCGGGAGAGCAGAACAAACAGCCAGGCCGCTGCCGCCGCCGCCGCCGCCGCCGCCGCCGCCAGCGCACTGACGTCACCGCGCACGCTGCGCGCGCGGCCCCGCGCCGCTGCCGCCCGGCGTGCGCGCCCCGCCCCCGCGCCCGGCGCGAGCGAGCGAGCGAGCTCGGGGGAGAGGAGACGGCGGAGCCGAGGTGAGCGGGGAGGGCGGAGAGGGGGCGCTCCTCGGGGAAGGAAGCCCGCAGGCCCAGGGAGGGGGCTGCGGGAGACCCGCGGACTGAAGGCTGGGCCTCGGGGAGGAGATCTGAGGGCTGAGAGACACGGCCACGATTTTCAGAAGGGTCCGGTGATAGACCCTCAAAGAGGGGCGGACGCAGGAGAGACCCCCCAAGACCGAGGGAGAGGCCGAGGAGACGCCCCCGTCTAAGGGAGGCCCCCTTAGTGGGCCAGAGGGCTGCGCCGGGGGCGCCAGGGCCGGGGCCGCGTCTTTCGTGGGGGGCCTGGAGCACCCAGCGACGGGAAGGGCAGGCCCCCAGGCCGCGCGCGTGCTCCCCGCTGTTGTCCCCGTGCTGTCCCCCTGCTGGCCTCCTGGTCGTTCCTGAGACTCGGCCCCCAGGTGAGCCCCAGGGGGTGTGCCCCTCGGCGGGACTCTGGGGGAATCGACACGACCCCTTCTGGGGCTCGCACAGCATCCCCCGGAGCGCGGAAGGCCTTAGGAAGCACTGCGTAGTGTCCGCGGTCCCCGGGAGGAGCAAGGCAGGCCTAGGTCGCCGGGCAGCCTCACGGGATGGTTCTGCGAAAGGTTTCAAGCCTGGGAACAACCGCCTCTGCCTTTTTGCCTTTGTCTTCAGTCTCTAACACTCTTGGTTCCCATCTTTTAAGAATAGAAAGCAACCTCCCTTCTAAAAATTCTAGGTAATAAAATATTGCCTGATGATCCCTTATTTCAGAACATATTGATACAACAGGATACCGGTTAAATGGGCGTGTTTTTTTTCCCTCTCTCTCGTGATGTTTGGTGTTTGCTTACTCTTTAACCAAGGGTAATCATAAAGCTGATGGCTCCTAAGCAAAGTAAAAACTAAATTTTACCCTTTATTTTAACAAAGCGCGAGATAGCAAATTATTAGTTGCAAGAAATGACGTGATCGTACCTGTTTCTTAAACCTTTCTGACTCTGTATTACAAAATATTAAAATTTGTGGATATCTTCTGGCTCCTAATTTTGCGCACTCAGCCATATGCAGAAGATGATCAGAAATGGGAAAAGGAAAGAAGGTACGCAGGGCTGTGTGAACATGGAATACTAACTGGTTTGTTGTTGTTTAAGGAAACCAGAATGTATCTATTTTAAGGTTCCCTTCCCTGTAATTAGTTAATCTTGTCTTGTTACATTATCCACTTGATTTATTACTGTTGCTGGCAATAAGTGTTTTTGGAAGTAATTTGGAGCTACCAATTTGCAAGTCACGTAATAAAATCTGTCATTTTACGATAGAGTCACGCTTCATTTTGGACAAAACCGTATATTTAGCCTGATATACTGGTCCCAGCTGGATGGCTTTTGGCTATTGCTAGAAATTATATCCAACCTGAAGAGAGTATGCAAGCCGTAAAGGCAGTTGCAAAAGCTGTTTCGAAAAATCTTTCAGGATGATGAAAACAAAATCTTTTTGTTTTCCCTAGTGCTTAGCCTAACTCCTCACAGATAGCTCAAACTCAGAAAATGTTTACCTAGTTGAATCAGTTTAATAAAAAGTCTTGCTACTTAATGGTTCAAATTTTAAATAAGCTCTTTTTGCTTTGTCCTGTTAGTACTGTGTTTGTAATACTAAAACCCAGAAAAGATTAATGAAAATATTAAGGAATGAAACTTGAAATACATAAATAATTCTAATGACTGGTTTTAAATATCTATTATTATTTATTTTTAGATTCAGAGTCTTACTCAGTCACCTGGGCTGGAGTACAGCGGTGCAATCATAGTTCACCATAACCTGGAACTCCTGGGCTCAAGTGATCCTCCTGCCTCAGCCTCCCAAGTGGCTAGGACTACAGGTGCACACCACCATGCCCTGCTAAGTTTTTTTCTTTTTTGTGGAGATGAGGTCTGGCTATGTTGCCCAGGCTGGTCTTGATTTCCTAGCCTCAAGCAGTCCTCTTGTCTCGGAGCTACCACACCTGGCCTCCATTATTCATTTTTAATAAAGTAATATATGAAACCATTTTAATTGAACAATAGAAAAGAATACAGAGGAAAAATAAAGAATCCCCTGTCTCTCTTCCCTTCCTTGACCAGAGTAACTTCTGTAATCACTTTGATGTGTTTACTTTTAGACTTCTACTGTCTAATGTGATGGCCACTGGGTACATGCGGCTATTAAGCACTTGAAATGAAAAGACAAATGTAAAACATTTCACTATTAATTTTTATATTTGCCAGGCACGATGGCTCACACCTGTAATCCCAGCACTTTGGGAGGCTGAGGCAGGAGGATCACTTGAGGCCAGGAGTTGGAGGCTGCAGTGAGCTATAATGACTCCACTGCACTCTAGGCCTCGGGCTCTGGCAACAGAGCAAGACCCTGTCTCCAAAAAAACAAAAAAAAAAGGAATGACAACGGGAGCTCTCACATGCCAGGGGTCATTAGGCTTTATCTGCTGAGCTACAGTTCTGCATACCCTATGGTCCAGTAATTCCAATCCCACAGAAACTTGCTGACACATTTAAGAAGGTTCAGAATGGCACTGTTCCTAAGGCCCCACACTGGAAACAACCCAAATGTCCACCGATGGTAGAAGGAATAAATTGTAATGAAAGTGAACAAACCACAGCCACACACAACAGCATGAATGGCTCTTACAAACAACAGGAAGCCAAAGAAGCAAAGGCATATTGAGTATGTAGTGATGCCATTTTTATGTAGATTTCCAAAACAGACAAAAATAGACTGCATTGTTTAGGGAAGTAAAACTATAAAAAACAAAAATAAAAACAAACAAGTAATTACCGCTGGTTACCTGATGAGGTGATCTGGAAGGGATAAGGCAGGTGGGTGGGGATGGCGGGTTTCCAAGGCATATCAATGTTCTTTTCTTTCCTTTATTTTCCAAATTAAAGACCCATATGGCCCTGCTGATTTGATTTTTTAAAAAATTGTGGTAGAAAACAAATAACATGAGTTCTACCCCTTGTAACAAATTTTTAGTTGTTCAGTACATTATTATTAATGATATAAGCACAAAGTTGTACAGCCCTAGAACGCTTTCATTTTGCATGACTGAAAAGTGTTCTGTTTTCTTGACTATGCATTAGCTTTGTAGTTATTCACCCTACTATACCAGTGCTTTATGCATATCTTTGTGTTATATTTTAAAATTTTTTAAAGGAGAAAAATGAATGAGTCGTATACATGAAGAAAAGTGCAAGACAAGTAAATAGAAAAAGTTAAAGATGAGCCCAGTGTGGTGGCACAACAATAGTCCCAGCTACTCAGAAGGCTGAAGCAGGAAGGATGGCTTGAGCCCAGGAGCTGGAGGCTGCAGTGAGCTATGATGATGCCACTGCACTCTAGCCCAGGCGACAGAGCGAAACTCTGTCTCAAAAAAAAAAAAAGAAAATCAATGTAGCAATTGCACTTGTACCCCATGAACATACATAAATAAAAAACGAATTTTAAAAATTCCATTGTATAATGCCATCAAAAGAATAAAATACTTAGGGATAAACTTAACAAAAGAAGTGCAAAAGTTATACACTGTAAACTACAAAACACTGCTTGAAAACGTTAAAGAAGACCTAAATAAGTGGAAAGGTATCTGTGTTTATGAATTGTAAGACTTAATATTGTAAAAATGGCAATGTTACCCCAATTGATCTATAGATCCTCTATCAGATATCCCTATCAGAATACCAGCTGGCTTCTTTGTAGAAATTGACAAGCTGACCCTGAAATTCATGTGGAAACTCAGTGGACACAGAACAACCAAAACAATCTTGAAAAAGGGGAGTAAGGAGGAGTCACACTTCCCAATTTCAGATCTTATTACAAAGCTACAGTGTGATACTAGCATAAGGATGATATATAGAACAATGGAATAGAGCAGAGAGTCCAGAAATAAACCCATGTAGCTATGGTGAACTTATTTTTGACAAGGTCACCAAAACCATTCAGTGGGGAAAAAACATCTTCAACAAGTAGTGTTAGGACAACTGGATAAGCCACATGGAATAGAAGGAAGTTGGACCCTTAACTCACACCATGTAAAAAAAATTAACTCAAAATGGATTACAGACCTACATATAAGAGCAAAAACCATAAAATTCTTAGAAGAAAACAGAGAGGTAAATCTTTATTTGGATTTGCCAAAATCACAAGTAAAAAAAGAAAAAAAATAAATTGGGCTTGATCAAAATTAAAAATTTTTGTGTATCATTCAGTGTGTGTGCTTGCTGTTAAAAAAATTTTTTTAAATAAAAAAATTTTTTGTGTATCAAACAGCACTATTAAGGGAATGAATAAACAACCCACAGAATGGGAGAAAATATTTGCCAATTATATATCTGGTATTCAAGATATATAAAGAACTCCTACAACTTAACAACAAAAAGACAGTCTAATTTTAAAATGGGCAAAGAACTTGAGTAGATATACAAAGATATACAAATGGCCAAGGAGCACATAAAGAGATACCTAACATGTTTAGTCATTAGGCAAATGCCAATCAAAACCACAATGAGATGCCACTTCTTACCCACTAAGATGGCTAGAATTTAAAAAGTGGAAAATAACAAATGTTAGTAAGGATGTGTAATTGGAGCCCTCATACACTGCTAGTGGGAATGTAAAGTGGCACAGCTGCTGCAGAAATGTTTGGTGGTTCCTGAAAAAGTTAAACATAGGGCTGGGTGTGGTGGCTCTTGCCTGTAATCCTGGCACTCTGGGAGGCTGAGGCAGGAGGACCGCTTAAGCTCAGGGGTTTGAGACCAGCCTGAGCAAGAGTGAGACCCCCGCCTCTACTAAAAATAGAAAAATTAGGCAGGCATGGTGGTGCATGCCTGTAGTCCCAGCTACTCGGGAGGCTGAGGCAGGAGGACCGCTTGAGTCCAGGAGTGGGAGGTTGCTGTGAGCTAGGCTGACACCACGGCACTCTAGCTTGGGCGACAGAGCAAGACTCTGTCTCCAAAAAAAAAAAAAAAAAGTTAAACAGAATTACCACATGACCCAGTGATTCCACTCCTAGGTATATAGGCCAAAGGATTGAAAACAGGTTCTCAAATACTTGACAAGAATGTTCCTAGCAGCACAATTCACAATAGTCAAAAGGTAGAAACAATCCTTATTAATCAGATGGATGTATAAACAAAATGTAGCATATACATACAATGGAATATTATTCAGCCATAAAAAATGAAGTTCTGATACATGCTACACCACGGAAGAACCTCAAAAACATGCTGAGTGAAAGCTAGACTAAAAAGGTTATATATTACAGGGGTTTCCTTTATATGAAATATCCAGAATAGATAATCCAGAGACAGAAAGCAGGTTGGTGGTCGTCAGGGGCTGAGGGGAGAAGTGGAGAGTGACTGCTAATGGGTATGGAGTTTCCTTTTAGGATGATGGAAATGCCTTGGAACTAGTGTTAAGTTTAGCATAAATCTGCCTTTTACATATTTTAAGTTCAGCCTAAAGGTTTCTCTGTACATACTGAACTGTAACTTTTTTTTTCACAATTTTTTTTTCTTTTTAAAGAGGGGGAGGTATGGTGAGGAGGGTTACCTAGTTGCCTTGTTTTTGTTTTTTTTTTTTTTGTGGAGACAGAGTCCTCGCTCTGTCGCCCTAGGTAGAGTGCAGTGGCGTCATCACAGCTCACTGCAGCCTTCAACTCCTGGGCTCAAATGATCCTCCTGCCTCAGCCTCCCGAGTAGCTGGGACTACAGGCACACACAACCACGCCTGGCTAATTTTTCTATTTTTAATAGACCCGGGGTCTCCCTCTTGCTCAGGCTGGTCTCGAACTCCTGACCTCAAGGGATCCTCCCGCCTCGGCCTCCCAAAGTGCTGGGATTACAGGTGTGAGCCACCGCGCCTGGCTGATCCCACATCTTTGAATCTTTGACATGTGACCCTGAGTTACTCAGGTTTCTCCCGTGCAAATGGGGGAAATAACTGATAAATATGAGCTCCTCTGCCTTAAACGAGGAAGCTTGCAATTTATTATTGTCATTTCCAGGAAATATAAGGGCATCTCATTTGTGTAGTCCAAGTAATTACTCTCCATCTTGGGGAAGGAGGGCTAGATTTAACCCCAAGTATATGAATAAAATGATTCATGTCATTTCACATGAGGTGGTGGGTAGAAGAGCCTCATTGACATTTAGATTGATTTAATGAGAGGCCTTGGATTATTTTTACCAAAAAAAATCACGAAACAACGTAGTTCCCCTTCGTGTTCTTTCTCACACTGCCGATGTTCAATGCCACCAACAGTTTTGCCTGAAGAGAACATGCTTCAAAAGCGATGCTCAACCTGCAATTAAGCTTCATCTCCACGGCATTAAGGAACAATGAGCACAAGTGATTCAGAGGCACCGTTTTCTTATTGAGCAGTTTATTGTTCTAATATTGACTTCTTCATAAATATTCACCTCACAACTGCAATAAGGTTCCTTGAGAGCAGCGCCCGTATCTTAGAATTTTTGTCATGAATTAGCACCTGGTATACAATAGATGCTCATCAAATATTTTACTACCTTTTTAAATAATTTTCCACTGGCCAAGACTTCCCAAAATATGAGATGTATACAGTTCAAAGGTTTCCAGGGAAACAGACACAGCAGGACCATTTCAAAAGGGTCTTCCAAGTCTTCTGATTATATGAAAATGTAACTGTTGCGTGCCACCCTTCAACACATGCTAGCTTTCCTTTCTCACAGACTCAGAAACCTCCAAAGGAATATATTTATCTAAAATGAGACATGTCTATTCCATTATATTATTCTTTTTACAGATAGTATCTATCTATGGCCATTTATATTGGTTTTTCATCTATGGTAGTGATATCAAGTTTGCTTTTAAATACATTTAAGTAGGAATAACTCAATTTAAAGGAAAAGAAAACCTGAAGTCATCTACAGGTGGAACACAAATGAGGTAAAATATTATAAATGGGAGTCACCAAGAACTGAAAATTGGAAAAAAATGCCCTATGAGAAATTTCCCCATTCTTGAGGGTCAAGCGGTGAACTTGCAGTGATGCACATCAGTCGGACTCACCAGACCCTCAACAGAGTTCGCTGATGCGATGTAACCAGCATCACATGCTAAGGAGATGCTGCCTCATCTTGTGAGGATCACAGATCATACAGTGTGCTACAAAAGCAGACGTCGAAAACGGAAGCCAGAGCAAATGCTTGAAACTTAAAACAAAAAAATTCTTTATAAAGCAAAATATATTCCTACTGTTGAGCTGTTCTCAACCCAAAAAAAAAATTTAAACAAGCAACAAAAAAATAAAAATAAAAGGAGGCAGTCAGCCAGTGGCTGTATTTAACAAGCAAAGTATCATCAAAACCTAATCGCCCCATCTTTACTATTCCAACTGCAGTGTAAAGAGACATGTCACAGCTGCTTGGGGGGAATGTACAACTTCTGCAGCTTTTACACCCAGGCGGGAAGCTACTCAACTACAAAACAAGCCCGTGAGGTATGCCATTCAGAAGGAAATGGCTGGGTCTCTTCACCCATCAATTTACAGCATATTCCAGTAACACACACCCTAGTACTGCTTACACACCAAAGAAGAAAGAGCAATGCATTATGTAACACATCCCTTGAAACAGGGAAATGAGGATCATTCTGTGGGAATATCATCTCTGGACTCTGCATCAGTTTGTTCCACTTCAGCTTCCATGGCAGCTGGGGCAGGAACAGCCACTGTTCCTGGGCTTTCTGCCTCGCCTGCCAGTGTCTCAGCCTCACGTCCGGCCTCAGTGGTCCCCTTCCCAGATGCTGTTTCACAGGGTGTCTCCTCTTCCAGAGGCTGTTCAGCCTGGAGATCACTGCTGGCCTCGGCTGTGTCCGTGGGGCCTTCCCCTTCGGCCAGCACTTCACTATTCTCTGGAGCGGACGCTCCTTCCCCATCTACAGCCTTCACTGCTGCCGTAATCACCTCAGCTAAGACTTCTGCAGCCACCTCCTCAGGTGTCTCTTCCTTATCCTCACCTCCTAAGTTGTCATCTCCTTCCATTTCTGGGTCAACATTTTCATTGGTGAAAGGGTCCTCACCCTGGCCAAAGAGAAAACACAGTCAGTGTGGTCTAACAAGAGCTCAAAGGAGGCCCAGGACTGCTGGAACTTCGTTTTTAGGACCAGCATCAACCATGACAAACATTTAAACTAGACCACGTGAGTTAATCCTAAAGACGCTCAGAGCCTACAGATGCAGGAAAGATATCTCGGAAAAGCTTCACCAGCAACATCTTGTACTATTTTTTTTAGAGACAGGGTCTTAACTCTGTCACCCAGGCTGGAGTGCAGTGGTGCGGTCACAGCTCACTGCAACCCTGAACTCCTGGGCTCAAGGGATCCTCCTGCCTCAGCCTCCTGAGTAGCTGGGACTGCAGGCACAAGCCACGGCACCTGGCTTGGATATATGTTTTTTTGAGATGAGGTCTTGCTCTGTCACCAAGGCTGGACTGCAGTGGTGTGATCATAGCTCACTGCAGCCTAAAACTCCTGGGCTCATGTGATCCTCCCGCCTTGGCCTCCCAAAGTGCTGCGAGTATAGGCATAAACCACTGTGCCTGGAAAATTTTTTATAAAAGCATCTATCATATGCTCAGTATTTCATAGCTAGACAATCAGGGTTTCTCCTGGTGAGAGCCAACACACTGCACGCCAGCTAATTCAGCAGCACCAGATCCCCACAGTCCCGGGCAGGCAGCAAGTCAGGAAATCCCTAGCTGTCACATTCCCGAGCTTGATACATTTCAACGTCCCTCAAGTGGTCAAAAGACTCAGAAATGTGAAATACTGTCCTCCTCTGGGTACAGTTCCATGCTCATAGAGTTCAGCCTCTATTTCAAAAGCTTTCCCTGTTCATTGGACTTGCAAACACAAACCTTGAGGTATTTTTCCAGCATCTTCACTATATGTCTGTTGTTCAAAACACTCTTAGCCACGTGGAGACTTGTTTTCTTGAACTGTTCAGCAGCCAACTGCAAAGGGAACCAAAAGTGGGACTTGACCAGTGAGAGAAAAAAGGCACCAGAGAGAGAGACTTTGCAATTAGGACTGTGAAACAAAGTGGGAGAGTTTGATAATCTTAAAAGATAAAAGCACAGACAGGCCGCTGATATCCACGTGCCACCTGCCGAAGCAAGGATGAAACGACAGCACTTGCAAATGAGAAGCTATGTGGACTAAGGAGGGGGAACGGGGTGAGCTCTTTTCTTTTCAGGTTTTTGGGTTACATTGGTTTCATAATAAAACAGTTCAACAGTAAAAGTACGAATGTATCAACCGTTTGACTGCTGCAGAGCCTGACTTGTTCATACACTAAGCCCTTGTTTGTGTCGTGCTCTACAGCTGATCTTTAGTAGTACCGTGAGATGGGTGGGCACCTCTTGGTATTTCCATTTTATACTTGGGTCAACTAAGGATAGAGATGCTAAACCAGGGGTCAGCAAGGTACAGCTTGCGGACCAAAGGCGGCCACACCTACTCCTTACTGTCTGTGGCTGCTTTTGTGCACCAGTGGCACAGTTTTGTCACTGAACAGACCCTATGGCCTGCAAAGCCAAAAATATTTACTATCTGACTCTTTACAAAAAACAGTGCTGACCTCTGGGCTGAACATTTAGCCTCAGGCCCCATCTGCTAGTAAGGACCAAACCAGTTTTTTAACCCAGGTCCCCCAGGCCACTCAGCCTCAGCTTACAGAAGTTCCCAAGTTTTTAGCAACTGGGGGATTTACCTATGTGGCTTACAAGGGAACATTCTCAAATCAGGAGAATCTCAGCTACTGTATTTAGTCAAGCCTAAGCAACACATTTTCTCACATTTTAATAGAAACCGAGATGAATTTTACAATCAGTTGATGAAAGTGACTTGGTGAAATGTACAGCGAGAGCCGCCAGATGTTAGCACTACCAGTAAGAGAGAAGGTTCCAAACCCCACCCCTGTTGACAGCCTGGGCTGCTCCCCCAGGCCCCTGCCCCCGAGGTGGAAGGGGACTCACCCGGCGGTTGTGATTGTGGTCAACGGAATGCAGATGCCGCTGTAGGAGCTGGTGCTGCGCTGGGATCAGCATGTCGCAGGCCAGGCAGTGAGCGGCCTCGATCCTCTTGAAGAAGTGCTCCTGGCCAATCCCTGTGACAACACCCAAGTCTTGGGGGATCTGGGAGAGCAACTGATGCTTTCCTCCTACCCCTGGACAATGCCCACGTGTCCTCCCTGCAGCACTAGGGATTCAGCTGGGACAGACTATGAGACAGGCACAGCCTGCCCTTCTATGGAGAACGTGGGGTCAGGACAGCCGCCGGCCTCTGCACCTGGGAATTGTGCACTTCAACTTTTCTCACCCTTCTGATCCTTTCTCGTCAAACCAAGGAGGAAGAGATATCAGGGTGCTTAATATCACTCTGTGAGCTGCCTGCGGAGCTGTGGTCTACATGAGGCCACATGGAGGTGGGAGGGAGCCTCTTTCCCTTGCTAAGCACTGTTCCCTGGGGTCCTGACTTCACCTGCTCAGCAGCCCTGGGCTGGCTCTGCACCCGGCTTTACAGGTCTTGTCACATGCCTCACTACCACCCAGGACAGCAGGTGCCTCCGGATCACAACTCACCTTTGAAAGGGTCTGGTTTTGGTTTTGTGCTTTCTTTCTCCATCAGTTCCTGACGCCGCTTCTCAATTTTCTTGTTCCTGTTTACGATGTATTCCTGGGGGGGTTGAGACAGCAGTAGGTGAACCGAGAGGCCAGCAGAGCGGACACTGCTCGGCTGCCCTGAGGGTGGGCATCCGGCTACCAGGGCAGCTTGTGGGCAGGACTGGTGGGAGATGTGATGGCTGGAGCTCCTGACTGTCCCTCTGTGACTCGGGGACTTGCACGACTGTTTTATTCTAGGAAGAGAAACCTTGACCAAGTTTAAGCCACGAAAGTCCCTTCCCTTTCCCTTCTCTGTGAGGAATCTGGAGCCTGCAGGGTTGTCGGGAGGTGCTGAGAAGGAGCCAAGGGTCCCTCACCTGGAGGAACTCCACCGTCCTATCAGGCAGCTTGGTGCTTATGAACCTCAGCGTCTCTCTGTGAAATCTGCTCTGCAGGTGCTTCTGTATCTCTTCGCCTTCAAAGCTACGGAACTTACACACGGAACAGGCAAACTGAACCCTGGGGAGGAGACACGAGGACAGCAGCGGGTTGGGGAGAACCGGCTCAGCTCGGGGAAGAGCTGAGATGTAGACAGGAAAGCAGATTCTGAACCAAGATCTCTGACTCCTCGAGGGGTGCCAGGGCAGCAGTTCCCCAGGCTTCCCTGGCTGAAGAACAGGAACACGGCCTTGCCAGCATGTCAGGAAGATGACTCGCACAGCAACTTACTGACATCTCCAAGTCCCCTAAGAAAACACCCTAAACACCCCAGTTCAGAACTGTGGACTCTGTGAGCTCCGGCGTACTGCTCTGGGGGGCACAGTATCTAACTCCACAGCTTCTCGGATGGGTTTCTCTCTGCAGCCAGTGGAATGATACGAGGCAACCGCATTCCAGGTGAGGAGAAAATTCCTGAAGACCTTGCACAATTCAAAACTCACATACCCCGAGATCAGTTCTCCCACGGGACTCAACGTAAAGACCCGTCATGTCAAATTCTATGGATAAAAAGTCAGGCTCCTTTGTCGTGTGGTTTCAAAGCTGCACCAAATGCAACCACACTGTACGGTGAGGGGGGAGCAGCCTGCAGACCCCCAGGCCCCCTCAGTGGGGCACTCTTTCCCTGGCTCTGCCCTGGAGGCTCCAGCCCTCCCAGGGTAAGGGTGCAGGCCCTCAGGATTCCTCCTCTGTTAACCCACAGTTCTGCTGGCTCCCCGTTGCTTGGCTTCCGAACTCTGACAAGCACCATGAGATATTTTTGCAGACACTCCCTCATGAGAGTGAAGAAGAAAATCCCCCAGGTCCTGTGCACAGGTCTGTCAGGAAGCTACCAAAAAGAGGTGGGGGTAGGGGAGTCATGCTCCCCTGTTGCATCTTTACCTCCCCTGGAACAACTTCCCTAAGTCCCTTCCAGATCCTTGGTCACTAGTGCAGAGCCTAAACATTTCTTTAAAAAAAGTCATCTCAGTTTCCATGTGGCATGGAAATAGGTCTAATCTACCCATCATTTATCTGCTTAAAAACAAGGGTTTCCATGAGTTTCTGTAGCACTTAGCATTTCTTTGCACAGGAAAATCACTGTGCCATTGGAACCATCAGGTCGAGGATTCCCCAGGCGCTCACACGGTCACCAGGGATCTCCATCTCTAGTCAGAAGCCACGTGATCACTGCACAGGGCGAGGAAGGCGCGTGGCGTAGTCACACCGACACCCTCTGGGCTTGGCATTTTGTGTTCTTTTTCTATTTCAGAACAAAATCTTGATGGTGGGACCATCTCTCTACGCATATACCTGTTATGTCAAACTCGAGGGCTGGTCTGGATTTGAACGAGGTACCCAAAGGACCTTCGTAGCAGCTCTGCTGAATGAAGGTCACTTGTCTGGGATGCCAGACACCAAACCAGGGGACAGGGACACCCCTCAGGCCTGCTGGAGGGCAACAGAGCCCCCTGCTGGGCACGTCTCGGCCACACAGACCCGTCAGCAAGGCTGGGCCTTTCCACACTCCTGACTCATGTCCCGAGTCTCCCACTGACGTGGCCGCGAGCTCCCGCCCCGTGCCTGGACTCCGATCACACCAGGCCCCCCGCCTCGGGGAGCGAGGACACAGCCTCCACAGTGCCAGGGTCCAGCCACCTCTGGGGGGCTCTGGGCCCGCTCCTCACCTGTCGGCGGCTCGGTCCCGCATCCTGTCTCTTCTCCGTTGCTTCTCTCTTCTCTTCTTCACTTCCTCGTCCTCCTCATCCTTCTCTCCTGTAACAGACAAGTTCCTTCGAGATGCTCTGAGGGGCCTGCAGAGGGGCCGAGCTCCAGGGCCTTGTTGGGGCTGCGGCTTGGCTGCCTCCACCACGCGGCAGAGTCAGGATGCCCCGAGGCACCATTAAAAGCTCCCGATGGGCACAGGTCTTAGGTGAGAACCCAGAGGAGTCACCTCACTCCCCAATGGCCTGGGAAGGCCAGGATGGGCCAGGGACGCGGCCTCCTGTCCCATGTGCACCGTGGGCCCTGCTCTTCGTCCTTCCCCGTCCTGGTGTCCAATCTAGCACCCTGCAACGGGGTCTTCTCCCAACATCACTTAAGGAGAGAGAAGCCAATTCTCCCCAGGTAAGGAGGCAGCAGCTGGAAGGCCTCAGGAAATGAAGCGAGCCGCTCTACCGCCCTCCATCCCACCTCTAGGTGGGCCGCAACAAGCGTCCTGTTGACCTCGTCTCAACTAGGGCCCCAGCAGGTCTGACAGTCCTTGCTGGCCCGACCTCTATCTTCCACTCTCAAAAGCCATCAATCTAGGGCTTTCCCAGGGCTGCATGGGAAGCACTCCTAGAAACAAAAATGGGAAGAGACCCGATTGGTCCTCCCGCCTGTCCCCTGGGGCCAGCGCAGGAGCTCCTTGGAGAGCCGTGCGGCCAGCGTCCCAGCATGAGGCCAGGCTGGGTCCCCGAGGCTCAGGGCCAGGGCTGGATGCTGAAAAAAGGTTGGATAAGCATCTGAACTGTAACCCCTACCCCTGGTGCCAGTCCCGAGACTGTCCCACGAAGATGGCGACCGGCGTGCGCTGCTCAGAAGCCTCTCAAAAGGGCGTGTGGGGTTTTTGGCAAGAGGTCACTGCCTGAAACTATGACTGCTGTTTAATAGCAAAGTCATCCCGGGTAGGTAGCAGGACCTGCGCGCAACAAACATGTCACCTTTGCTTTAGCATTTGCCCCGCCGCACGAGCTGCTAAATGCTCGGTGTGGTCCCATGCTACGGGCAGAACTGCTTCAGGATATGGGGTGGGGGGACCGCAGAGGGTCGTCTAAGCCTGAAAACACAAGAGAAGGAGCATCTGAGCCAAGAGCCTTCGGAACTTATGGGAGCAGAGCCACGAAGGAGGCAGCTTATGATCCTTGAGGTAACCAGCTACGGACAGACCCACGGGAACAGGGAAAGAAACAAGTGGCTTGTGGGAGAGCTCAAGACCGATGCCTCTCAGGCCGCTTTTCCATGGCCCTCCAAGGGGTTCCACCACTTTTTGCCACTTCCTTTGGACTCTTAGGTCTCCTGTGTTGGAAACGACAAGGCCTGCTGAGCAATGACTGCCTCTCAAGGGTCTGGTGGGCCTGGATGCGCCTGACAGGCCCCCCCGCCCCCAACCCCAGCAGGTTTCCACTCTCTGTCCCACGTGCTCGGGCACCGCAGCTGCCGGTACCCCCACCATAAAGGCCGAGAGCACGGCCCCAGGCTGGCAACTGAGGGAACTGGGCAGAATGAAGCCCAGGAGAGAACAATATAGGGACCTGCACGAGCTGAGGGGGGAACACAGGGCATGGGCTGGAGGGGCCTCTTCTCCGTATTTCTCAGTCTCCCTTCCCGACCACCGTGAGCTGTTGTGGACACTCAGAGACGGGCTTCCCCCCCTCTCTGCAGCCTGCGTCAAGTGAGGCAAACGGACCTGTTTCTGGCAAATGCTGCCCCAGACACTTGGAAGCAAAGCCTCGGGCAAGCGCCATGGCCAAGGCCCACCTGGTGGCCACAGCCCCTCCTCTGCCCTGAGCAGTTGGCCCAACCATCCAAGCCCCCAGCTGGGAGCTGGGCAACGAGTGCAGGGCAGCCGGGCAGACACAGGAAAGCTGCAAGGGACACTGGGTGATGCCTACCTCTCTGCCTCAGGGAGTCGCAGAATTCGTCCTCCTGAAAAAGGGCACATGCAAAGTCGGGTGGTGAGGTGGGTTTCCAGAATTCTCCACAACCAGCCCAGCTCCCTGCCCCTGCCCACTGGGTGATCTCATCCGGACCTAGGACACTGTGCCACCAAGAAATGAGCCACAGTGCGTCAGGACAAGCCTCGGAGCCTTGGGATAAAGTCGTGTGTTCTGCACTGCTCCCGGCTGCCTTTGGAGGCTCCGTGGCAGCGGCTTTGTTTTAAAGTCACTGTCTTTCAGTTCTTCCTAGAGCCGAAGGACCGCCCACCGTGGCAAAGGCTGCCCGCATGGCCGCCACGGAACACCAAGAGCCCACTCGCTGACTGCAGGTCAAGGAACTCCGACTTGTGGGATGCTAGTTTCTGCGTTCTCTATTGAAAATGGGCTTCACCACGTTTCTCAAGTGTTTGTTTATATTTATCCAATATTTTAACAAACCAGGTATAGATAAAAATGATTCATCTAACCGTATATCTGCACAGAGCTGATTCCTTAGGCAGTGAGCCTGAATATTAGGGTTAGGAGGCAATCGGCAGATTTGCTTTGATTCCCACACTCAAGACCTAAGCAAGCCAAAGAGGGAACAAGTGAGACTCTAAGAAAAGCTGAAGACCCACTGTACTCTGCCCGCTCCCAGACTGTCACCTAGAGGAAGCCCTCCCACGCTGCAATGCCAGGCTCCCCCCTACTTGAATGTGCAAGAGGTGGCAAAGGCACCCTCCCTGGGTGCTTAGGGTGGTCCTGGCTAAGAACCAGCCTTAGACGCTGCTCTCCTATGCATTGCTGTGAGGACTGAAGGATGCAGACATGGGTCATTAGCACCTAGCATGGAGCTGGCGCCAAATGCGCCTCCAGTGTTTGACAGCTTCAGCCCACACAGTCCTTGGACTTACCAGCCTGGCAGCTAGGCCCAACACACTGACACAGCAGTGGCTGGGGAGAGGAGCAGGGAGCTATTTCAGGAAGGGAATGACTGTTTCAGGTAGAAAACTCTTAGAAACCTAGCTGTGAGTCCAGGTACTAAAGCCACTCAGAGGGCCAGGTGCAGTGGCTCACACCAATAACCCCAACGCTTTGGGAGGCCAAGGCAGGAGGATCGCTTGAGGCCAGGAGTTTGCGATTAGCCTGGGCAAACACAGTGAGACCCTGTCTATACAAAAAAATTTTAAAAATTAGCTGGCACGGTGATACACGCCTGTAGGCCCAACTATTTAGGAGGCTGAGGCAGAAGGGTCGCTTGAGCCTGGGAGTTTAAAGCTGCAGTGAGCTACGAAGCCACAATGAAGCCACTGCACTCCAGCCTGGGGGACAGAGCGAGACCCTGTCTCTTTAAAAGAAAAAAAAAAGAGAGAAAGAAAAAAGCAATGACTCAGAGGTAGAGTCGCGTTGACCAGGGCAGCTCTTCCTGCCCCTCTGTGAGGAAGGAAGAAATCCCACGCTAGGGACAAAGCGTCGGGGCGTGACTGGCAAAGGGTGAACTTACACCCCTGAATTCTTCATCTCCTGACCGGAAGTCACCAGCTCCGTCATCTGCCAGACACAAGGAACAGGAGAAGTCAGGCCCTCGAGGGCAGTCCATTCCCTGTTTTGCCCTCCCAAGCTCCCCGTCCAGAGTGCCAGTCTGTCCTGGCCACAGCGGGGGTGAGGGCGCAGGCGGAACACGCCACCCTCGAGCGCCCATGGTGTGGATGGGGCGGGCAGAGCACCAGGCAGGCAACTGACTCGCCTCACACCCTCCTGGCCCAGCTGGCCCCAGGGCATACCGTTTTCAGAAAAATCCCCTTCACTGTCAGCCCGGGCCAGTTTGGCGTCTGGCTCCTCGTAAATCTGAAACTGCTTCCGTTTCCTGCCCATGCCGTCTGGTCCGAGGCGGTCAAACCCTCTCCTCCTGGGCTACAGACACAAGCACATCTCATGTACCACTTACCTGGACCGTTAAAAGATACCCCAAAGAAACGAAGAACAGAGAGGTCGCAAGATCAGAGAACCAGCAGAAAAGGTCTTGTCAAAAAGCAGAGAGAAACAATGTATTTGGAATTCAAAGGAAACATCATGCTAAGTGAAAGAAGCCAGACACAAAAGGCCACATGTCGTGTGATTCCATTTGTGCCAAATGTCCACAACAGGCAAATCCACAAAGGTAGAAGGCAGATTGGTGGTTGTCAGGGGTTGGAGGAGAGGAAAAGGGGATTACTAGTGGGCAGAGATTTCTTTTTGGGTTCATAGAAATGTTCTAAAATTAAACCATGGTGATGGTTGCACGATTCTGCAAACTTAGTAAAAGTCAAATCGTACCCTTACAAATGAGCGAATCTTGTGGCGTAGAAACTTTACCTCAATAAAGCTGTTACAACAAAAGCAAAGGCGCCCCAACAGCACTGCCTGAGGGCTTACCCAATCCCGATCCCGCATCCGGGTCTGCGACCGGCCACATCCGTAAGGCGTCGTGCTGTCATAACCGCCCGCCCCCTGCATGCCCATCACGCCGTAGTCGGGAGCCACGGGCTGCGAGAAGAGGGACGGGGGCGGCCTGCTGGGGGACGGGCTGCCCAGGCCCCGTCCACCCACGTAGTTCAGCTCGTTCCAGGGAGCGGACAGGGGCTCCGAGGAGGCCGAGGGCGGCATGAAGGGGTCGCTGCGCATGAAGGCGCTGGGGTTGCTCCGCTCTTGGAAGCGGCCCTGGCCCCGGCCCCGCATGAAACCATCGAGGGAGCCCCGCTCTCGGGCGGGGTCCCGGCAGTCACTGTACTGCCCACCAAAGCTGCCGTTGCGGTCGGGCCCCAGGTCAAAGTCATAGTCGTAGCTGTAGCTGGGGCGGTAGGGATTGTGCTCAGGCAGGCAAGGCCTGGCGTCGTAGGACTCGAACGGCTGGAAGCGGAAGGCGCTGCAAAGGAGGCACAGCCTGTCAGGGGTGGGCGGGGCCCCTGCCCAGGCCGCCCCAGCCACGCACCGGCACCGCGGCATTCCCCGGGTACAACCTCCATGACCCCCTGCCAAGCTTACCTCCCTATACTCAGAACAGCAAACTAAACCACCCTCCACCCCCCACCTCGGAAAGCAAAACAGACCAACCCCCTCCTCTGAACGTTGTTGAACGAGGGGCATGGAGCCCTTAACCACGAAAGCAGCCTGGTGTACAGATGAGGAGTCCAGGGTAGCTTAGCCGACAGCCACACCCCAAGCCCCACCACAGTCCTACTGTAATGCCCCCCAACAGGCCCAATTCATCCATGCTACATGCAGGTGGGAGGCGAGAAGAGCCCTCCCTGAGGAGCAGGTGCCTGCTCCCAAGTGCACAAAGGTGGGCATGTAGGGTCCCAGGGGAAGGGCTTGGGTCCATAATCACCTCTCCCGGTCCTGCATGCCCTCCCCACCGCCGCTGCTCCCGCCCCTGCCTCCTTCCTTGGACATCATGTCCAAGCGCTGGTTGATCTTGGCAATGAGGGAGTCAGAATTGTCGGTGCATGGCTCTGGGCCAAAAGAGGCCATGTGCACAGCAGGGCCCCCCGCTGCCAGGCCACCATCGCTAGCCTTGGTGGCCTCCCATGAGGCTGGGCCGTAGCTGTAGGTTGCTCCTGTGGTAACGCTGGTGTTCTGTGCACCGTAATAATTGTAGTTTTCATAACCTGTCACGGGGAGGAGGAGCCATGTCAGACCTGGGCAGCCATGAGACCCATCCACAGTGGGCAGTGCTGGAGAGGAATACCCACTGTCCACAGAGAAGGAAAAGGGTCGTGGGGCCAAGTGCTGCTGGCATCACTTTATGCTGTGCTCGTAACCTGCCAAGAGGCAGCAGGAAGAGGCCAGAGGGAAGGGCAGCCTCAGCACAGAGTGGTGGCTTTTCTGTGCCAGACCCTAGGACTTGCTCCCCATCCAAAGCCAGAGGCCACTGAGAGCCAAGGAACAGCAGTTCGAGCTGTTGACAGACCCCACAAAGGGCTGCTGCTCAGCGTCAGCCCTCTCCAGCAAGCTCCCCTTGAGGCCACCCTGGCCGCAGGCCCTCCACAGCATTTCGTGCTCAGAACAGCAGCCCTGGCCGAACGTGTCCTCAGCAACAGGGCCAGGAAATCCATGCCAAACCCCCCCGTTGGCCTGACCCGCCTGGCCTTCAGGAGAGCTGTGAGCACAGCGAGGGTGGAGGATGGGGGTGCCTGTATCCCAACCCACTTGGGGGCTGACCAGAGGCCCAGCTGCCCACCTGCAGACCACCAGAAGGACTTACCTTGCCAGCTGGCCACACCGGTTCCATATGCACCTTAGGGGAAACAAAAACACACAAGAACCTGTTTGCAGAACAAAGGCACCCAACACCACCCCACTGAAGGACAGCTGTCACCTCACTCCACTATCCACAGCCCCAGGGTTACAGCTCAGGAAAGCATCCTTGGCTGCCTGTTAGTATGCTCATTTCCTACAGAACACTGGCCTAAGCAAAACCAAGGCCACTCTCCCAGGCAAGCCCAACTTGCCCCATCAGGTCAAGGGAAAGGACACTGCACACTCTCCAGGAAGCTCATCCAGTGTGAGCTGCCAGCTGAGAGGCCAGTCGGGCCAGGGCCCCAGGCAGAGCCCTTGTAAAGGGCCAGTTCCCACCAGGAGCCAGAGCTCAGGCACTGCCAACTGCACAGGAAGGCATCAGTGGAAAGTCATGTCCTCAACTCCACCAAGCAAAGGGACGTTATGTGCCACAAGAAACCTGGAAGGCCTCCTCCTGGGACACCTGGTGACGGGTGGAAGAGCAGCCCTGCCCTCCTTAGTGCCAGTAACAGGTCTCAGTCTCAGGAAACAGAGGCAGCCCTCTTACTCTGGCACAGAGGCTGGCACCAAGCAGGAAACCTCTCCAGAGAGCACATACTGGTCCTCCAAACAAGCTGAGCATCACGGTCCAGCTAGAGTGAGGGTCAGCAAAAGGCCGCTGGGCCAAATTTAGCCCATTGTCTGTTCCTGTACAGCCCTTGAGCTAAGAATGGATTTTACATTTTTTAAATGGTTGGGTGAAAAAAATTTAAAAGAACATTCAATGACAGATGAATTTTGACGTGAAACACATTGCTTATGCTTTTGTCAAAATCCAGAACTATACAACACAAAGCGAATATAAGTAAACTACGACTATGGTTAATATCTATCCACATTGGCTTATTAACTGTAACAATGTATCACACCAATGCAAGATCTTAGTAACAGGACAAACTGCCGGAGTGGAGGTGGCGTAGGTGTACAGAACTCTTACTACTATCAGGTAAATTCTGTAAATCTAAAACTGCACTAAAAGGTAGCCTATTAATTACCGGAAAGAAAAATGTCTGATTATACCCTCAGCTATTTACTTAGAATAAAAGAATAAAAATATTTTACCAAAACAGAGTATTTCACAACATGCAAAAACTACGATTTTCAAATTTCAGTGTCCATTAATAACTACTGGCACACAGCCACGTCCTTTCTTTTACATATCTATGGCTGCTTTTGTGCAGCCCACAGAGCCACAAAGATATTCACCACCCGACTCTTCACAGAAAAGGTGTGCTGACCCCTGACCTACTACTCCCACTTTACTCCAAAGAACATCAGGTTCAGCCGTGGGTGTGGGAGATGCCCACGCCTCACCTACAAGGCAGGACCCACTTACCCTGGGTGTTGGCAGGTCCTGCACTCCATGCCCCATAGCCTGCGAAAAGAAGATCCTGTGAGTTAAGATCCTATTTGTCACACCAGAGAGTGGGTGCTTTGGAGGTGCTCTGAGGAACCCAAAGAGATCTCCTTGCAGGAGTTTAGCGCTAGCCTTACAACAAGGCAGCATAACCGCAACACCATCCCCTATAAAAGCCACCCCACAGCTGGCTGACTGCATCACCACTCTGCCTGGCTGAGGCCAAGGAGGAAAAGAAGGGAGGGAGTGGCTTGGAAGGCAGCTCTGCCCTGAGGAGAGACCTTGGCTGAGGAGCTCACCCCTCCAGCCCGCAGTCTACAACTGAGGATGACACAGGACAAGCCACTCAGCATGAAGGCACAGTCCCCCACCCCTTTGACCCTGGCCCCACTGCATAGCTGGGAAACCAGCTCAGACCACCACAAGTACCCCACAACCGGAGCCAAACTCGGGACTCTGGTGACATAAATTGCACCTCTTTAGGCCTTACTTCCTTCACTTGCTCCCTTGGGCCTTCAAGTCCAGGGCTTGCCCTGGCCCTAAGGCACCAGACCGCACTCCTCGCCCCTCAAGACCCCCCACCACAACAGTATCTGTCTGCCCCTCCAGGCAGGAGGGTAGGAACCGCGTTCTCTTCATTTCCGTGTCCCTGGAGTCCAGCATAGAGCTAGGCACAAGTGGCCACCCATGCCTGTCAAACGATTTCACTCTGATGAAGCAAGAATATATTCTTGTTCCCCTTACCAGAACAACACCCACCACCAGCTGAGTGCCTACTGTGTGCCAACACATGACAGGCACTCAGCAAACGCTGTTGTCCCCAGTACCATTCAAAGACAAGGGAGCTAAGGCTCAGAGGTTAGGGGACTTGATCCAGGGTTTCCCCTCTGCTCACCTCTACAGGCTACGCCTTCCCCTCCCTGTCACACTACACAGCCTTCCACATTCATGCAGTAGAAAGGCAGCGGGCAGATTCTAACAGCAAGTGACCAACCACACAGCACTGACTGTTTCCCTGTAAGGCTCTGGTCTAAGTGGCATACACTATTCATTCACCTAATCTCAAAACACCCTGAGACAGAAAAATCAGAGGCTGCAGTATCTTCACTGAGCCTGAAAGGCTTTGGGGATAGGGGGGACCTCACCAAACTTTTATATGGGCATAAAAAAGGAATACAGTACCTGCAGAAGACCTGGTGGGAGGGAAGGCCAAGAATGGTGAAACCCAGACTGCGGAAGGCCGGGAGAGCCCGGTTGAGCCTCCCCTAGGGCCCAGCTGACACCGACAGCACACCACACACGGTCTCACCTTGGGACCGCCCTGTTTCTGCAATTCCTGCTGCTGGGATCCTGCTACCCTGCCACCTTTTGAGAGTCTTCTCTAGCCTCTGCACCCGGACAAGCCCCATCCCACATGTTCCAACTATTCTCTGTGGGTAAACTTGGCTTCCAGCACAGAGCAAAGGTCTCCCAGGAGGCTCTGGTTCCAGAGGCTGGGAGCAGGTAGCTCGAAAAGGTCGGTCCTACTGTAGGCGAGCACTGACGCCAAGTGCAGGAAGGACACGTTCCCTCCCACGTAGCCTCTTGGCTCCTCCAGGCCACAAGAGACTGCCTAAGGGAGAACGGCCGATCCGTCACCAGGCCCAAGGCACATCAGGTTTCCAGCTGTGCACAAGAAAATACTCGGCGTTTGTCTCGCAATGTCTTGTTCCACACCGAGTCTCTGCCCCCCACGGCCAGCACGCACCAGGTACACAGATGGCGCCCAGGGAGGCTAACCCGAGCTGGCCGCACCGCACTGCACCGCGGGGCTCGCGGCTCAGGGTCCGACCCCGCGCAGCCCAGACGGCTTCCGGGACAGGCGCCCCGGGCCACGGGAGCCCAGCAGAGCCCCGCCGGACCCCGAAGGCCCGGCAGCCCGGACAGAGGCGGGCCCCGCACTTGGCCCCCGGCCGCAGCCCCAGCGACCCGGCCGGACCCCACGGACCCGGCGCCGTAGCTCCGCCCCCCGGCGCCGCCATTTTGTGGCGTCTTCCGAAGCGGAAGGCGGGACTACGAACGCCGGGATCACCAGGGCCGAGACGGGCCCCGCCGGGGCTGCGGGGAAAAAACGGCCCACACCGCCCAAGGCGCCCCCCGAGGCCCGCTGCAGCGTCAGCCCGCCGAGCCCCGCCCGCCTCCCCCGGCCCCGCCGGCCAATCCGCACGCGGCGCCCCGGGAACGACGGCGCAAAGGCCCAATGAGCGGTGCGCGCGCGCCGCGGCCGCCTCTCCGCAGGGCCGGCCTGCGGCAACCGCGGTGGGCATGAAGGCCCCGGCCCGCAGCCCTGTGCCTGGCTGCGGCTGTGCCACCCGCGCAGGCCCTTCCCGCCCCTTCCCGCGCCAAGCGGCGGACACAAACCTCCGTAACCTTGCTCCATGTCTTCGACGCGGCCCGCCAGCAGCACCTTTTCTAGGTTGCCACAGGACGCATGCGCTCAACGCACCGCCCGCCGTCCGCTACTGGAAGACTAGGCGCACACGTCACTACTTCCGCGCGCTACCATTGGCCGGCCTTCACGAAGGCCCCGCCCCTGCCCTCCCAGCTAGCCTTTCGGGCGGCTCAGGGTCTGCGTCCGCAGCATCCCGGGAATTGTGGTCGAGCCGCGCTGCCTCAGGCCCCAGCCCGCGCGCATGCGCGCCCGCCCCGCCCTCCCGCGCTCCCGGCCCGCGGCCGCCCCGCCGGCGCCGCACACTACGGACAATCGAGGAAGTGGGGTGGGAAGAAATTTATTAGGTTCGGCTTCCAGCCTCTGCCACACGGGCCCCGCCCGCCCCCGGCCCGGGTCACGGGGCGCCCCCGCCGCCCTCCTCGTCGTCGTCGTCGGCCTCCACGTCGAGGCCCGGGATGCCGCGGATCTGGCGCTGCAGCGCCCCTCCCAGCAGGGGCACGGCATCCTCCTCCTCCTCCGGGGGCGGCGGCGGCCGCGGCGACGCGGCCCCGGGGGCCGGTTCTGGAGGCACTGGGGGCTGCGCCGGCGCGCCCTCGGCACCCTCCGCGACCCCTGCCGCTTCGGCCTGCGCGCCCTCGTCCAGGCCGCCGCCCTCCGCCTCCTCCTGCTCCTTCTCCTCCTCCGGGCTGTCGGTGAAAGGGTTCTCGCCCTGCGGGGAGGGACGCGGACACTGAAAGGAGGGAGGACACGCGGGACGAGGCTGGGGACACGGACGGCTGGGGCCTGCGCCTCACCTTCAGGTAGCGTTCCAGCTTCTTGCTGATGAGCTTGTTGTTGAGGATACTGCGGGCCACCATGAGCGAGGACTTCTTGGACTGCTCCATCATGAGCTGCGGGCAGGGCAGAAGGGGCTGGAGAGGCTGCTCGGGGTACTCTGCAAGCCCCCACCCCCACCCCGTCAGATCAGAGGGGACCCCCACACCCGCGCGCCTCCACCAGGGGCTCAGCCCTGCCAGCGAATAGAACCACGACCTGATCTGATCCTTGTTCAAATGCCCTATCCTTCCACACCATACTTACTGTGTGTGACTGATTAAAAATACAGATCTATAGATCTGTATATATCTTTACAGCTGTATTGCAGAAATCTCATTTGCTCACTTAAAAACTATAAACAGTGAACAAATTAAGAAACCTACTAAAGCCGAATGTGCAGCCCATAACAAGGAGCCAATGGCCCTAATACGCAAGGAGCACTTTGGGATAAACAGGAAGGAAAACAGAAAAGCAGGAATGCAAATGTCCGATGGTATAATTAAATGATACATATCCTTTTAACCCATAGGATTCCAAGGATGAAGAATTATTCCCAGTAATGCAAGGTTGAAGAGACACTTCTCTGGTGGGTCAACTGTTTACATAATTTTTGGAAAGCAGTTTGATAGAATGTTATCAAAAGTAAAAATTTGTCTTAGTAATTTCTTTCCAGAACCTATCCTAATTTGAAGAATTGGAAATATACATGCACACTAGTTGCAGTGGTAAAAAAATAGGAAAGCACCTAAATGTTCTTCAGTGGAGAAATGGTTGAATAAATCGTACATTCACAAGAACACCATTCGACCCTTATAATCAGACTCATCTCTTCACTGGCACACTAAGAAAGGCGTGTGATGAGGCAGGCTGTATAGTGTGCCAGAGCCATTTTGTCTGGAAGGATTTACACCACCACGCTGGGTCACTTCCTCAGTGGTGGGAGTACAGGCAAATGTCACTTTCACCATTATAAAGCCATAGGCAGAGAGAGGACGATAAAGCTATTTCTGCTGAGGTGGGAGAGCCCATTGCCAGGAGGAGCGCTACTGAGCCCCAGCCAAGTGTTTGCACGTTTCAGAAAGCCCTCTCACTTGGCTTTTCGACTCCCTTCCTCCACCTTCATTTGTTTTCTTTACATGTTTTTCCTATGGCTGGGGGAAAGTACTTACAGGCCGCATGCATGCTCCTAACAAGTTAAAGATACACAATTAAGACACTACTACAGACCTGTTCCTCAGCACCTCTCTCACTTGCCACATTATCCTCCTCCCTCTGGGTGCCCAGATGGACACACCCCAGACTCTCCCAACTGAGGCACATTTATGTTATTTCCAGATTTTCGCCACAATAAACAACACCAGAATAAGCTTATATATTTCCATGTAGGTGCTTTTAATTCTAACCAGACAGGTTCCGCAAAGTGATAGTGCCCAATTACTCAGCAAAAAATTTGCCAGTCATGCTTCCTCCACCTGCATTAAAACAAGGAACTGGTCCTCTTGCCTGCCCATCAGCACTGGATGTTATCCCTGCTGGGTGTTTTTACTGTGGATTAAAGAGAAAAGAATGTATGCTGCCCCCCTGGGCATGTCTCTGACCACCAGCCACTGTGAGCGCTCTGACATGCAGGTGGGGCCTGCCGGCCTGGTGTTTCCATGAGGTCAACTCTTTTCTGGCCTCTGGGCTTCCTGGCTTGTTCAGGAAGGCTTCCATTAACCTCAAGGTAAACAAATAATCTAAATATTTTCAGATCTTGATTGTTCACATTTAAAATTTCTAGAATTTAATACAGATTGAGATTCAATATCCAAAATGCTTGCGAGCAGAAGTGTTTTGGATTTCAGATTCTGGAATATTTGCATTCCACTTACCAGTTGGGCATCCCCAATCCAAAAATCCAAAATCTGAAATGCTCCAATTGGAAGTATCAGACGAGACATACTTAACCTGTTTATGGTATGAGGTAGGGGGTCTAACTTTCCCTTCTAGAAATATATAAAATAAACCATTATTTTCCTACTGAATTGGCATGTACCTCTACAATCCCTTATCTGTAAATCTGAAATCCAAAAGGCTCTAGAAAACAAGTTTTCCCCAAAAACTCATTTGGTGGCAAATGAAATGACATTATGTTTCTGTGCCATTTTTATTTGTCCTACTTATATAAGTCACTTGAAGAATTATTGATTCAACAACAAGGCTCCTGCAGAGGTTAGTAATCATACTGTCTTGTCTTTCTGAAACCCAAAAATTAATTCAGAAACATATGGTCCCAAGGTTTCAGATAAGGGACCTGTACCAACTTTAACAAATATTAAGTTCTGAAACATACTAGAATCTTTTGCTACACTCTATTCTGGTTCCACTGTTTTATTATGGTGTCAATATCACTTGTTTTTAATTGCGGTAGTTTTGTAATAAGTTTTAATATTTGCTAAAGCAAGTCCCTGAACTCACTACTGCCCTTTGTATAATCTCCTTGGCTACATTGTAGACTTAATTCTACAATGTATTATAAAACTTTAATAATTTCATTTTATTTTATCCAGTCCCCACTCTGACCTAGATTTTGGCTGGACTTGTGCTGTCTATATTAATTTGAAGATAGCTGGTTTTTGTGTTTTGCTATTAAATATTCCATCTAAGAATACAGTACGTTGCTCTATTCATTGAGGTCTCGTTTCATCTCCTTGGTGTATTTGTAATTCTTAATTATCCCGTATCTTTCTTCTTAAGTCTGTATTCTTAGTTATTCCATACATTGTGTAGTTATCGCGAGATTTTTTTCTCCATTTGCATTTCTAACTCTTTAGTACTAGAACAGAGAAAAACCACTACTCTTTGTATGTTATCTTGAATCCCATCCCCTTACCAAATTCTATTAATTCTAAGAAAATGTTGCTGGAATCGTCCAGCTTTTCTAAGAACATAATCACATTATTTGCACATAAAGAGTGTTTTCATATCCACTATTTTATACGTAGCTAGACCTTTCTTTTTTCTTTTTTTTTTGTGAGACAGGGTCTCGCTCTGTTACCCAGGCTGGAGTGCAGTGGCGTGCTCATAACTCACTGGGAATACAGGCATGAACTACTATACCTGGCCAAAAGCAGAATTAGATTTCTTATTGAACCATCCTTGCATTCCAGAAACAAGCCCTGCTTATAACATATTTTACATATGAATCACTACTTGATTGATAATTACTAATATTTTATTTAGCACTTCTATATCTTTAATTTAAAAATTTTTAAAGAGGGCCTCGCTCTGTTGCCCAGGCTAGAGTGCATTGGCATGATCACAGCTCACTGTATCCTCAAATTCCTGGGTTCAAGCCATCCTTCTGCCTGAACCTCCTGAGCAGCTTGGACTACAGGTATGTACCACCACGCCCAGCTAATATTTTTTTACTTTTTTTCTGTAGAGACAGGGTCTCACTCACTATGTTGCCTAGGCTAGTCTCAAACTCCTGGCCTCAAGTAATCCTCCTGCCTCGGGCCTCCCAAAGTACTGGGATTACAGGTGTGAGCCACCACATCTGGCCTTATATCTTTAATAATAAACTAATCTACATTATCTTTATCAGATTTTTGGAATTAAGGTTTAAAAAGCTTCCTGACTATTAGGATGGATTTCTAGCATCGCAGTCACTTCTCAAATAGACAAGCAAATACAATAACAAGACCCTGGGTTGGGGAGGGGTAGACCAGTGCCTTCTAGCATGGACCCACTACCTAGTGAAACTGATGAAAACTATTTTTTAAAAAAGTCTCTGGAAATGTCTCAAAGGATATACAGCAAACAAAGAAACATTTCATTGGGAAAAATTACTAAAACCCAAAAGAAAAATGAGAGATGTGGTGTTTGAAACGTGACCTGTTACCTCCCTGCCTCATCCAGCTCAGGGTGATGGAAACTCCATTCCACATGGTACAGCCAAGAAGACCGGCCTACCCCTTCTACCCAGCTCTCAGTAGAGGGCTATGTTATCTTCCCAGGAAGAGCAGGATGTCAGCATTTCTTATCCTGCTCCCAGCTACCTGCTGCTGAGGCTAAGTTCTCAGCAAGTACAGCTAAGAGGTAATGGCTCCTATCTTCTACCCAGCCGCACATATGGAATGGAGGCTTGGCCTTGGGCATGCAGTATTTATGGCAAGCAAAGAATACTGGGGCCCACATAGCCCTGGCTCTGGCTTGTTCATAAAGTGGAGGTCCCATGCCAGGAGAGGCAAAGCAAGACCAGAAGCTACAGCCCACTGCACCTCCCCCGCTTTTCTCTCCTAAAGCAGCAGAGTCACTCAAAGGGAAGCATTCCACTGTCCCCATCCCCAGAGCCTTGGCTCAGAGATTTTGCCCAGGGATGGAGCTGGGTCTTAAAACAATGAGCTCCGAATGTCTTCTCAAAGGAACTGACTTCATTTGCAAGAGTGTAGAGAATTCCAGATTAAAAGACTCTCCCAAAACAATGGAGGGTGTGGAGAAAAGAGATTAATTTGATAGCGATGCAAGCTAAACCACAGGCCAGCTAAATTACCAGAGAACCAATAAAACAACCAAGACAGCCTCCCTGGGTTCAGAATAAATCTCAGACAATAACCTCAAAAACCATCCCTGTAAAGGAGCCCAGATTTAATTGGATCAGACTGGGAAACAATTTATGCCCCAAGACATTGTTGAAAACAAAAGAGCAATCAGCCAGCAATTAGTGGAGTTTAACAGCTGAGCGTGTTCTGGGATCAGAGAGTCTTGCCAAAACCACCGTCATCCCAGGGTGACTGTGCACATACCCATGGCTTCCTCAGCCAAGGCACAACATCAGAGCTTCACACTGTGTGGGACAAAAGAGACCCCACTGAAAGAGACCTCACTAAAAGAATCTGGCTAGTCACTAAACAAACAGACAAGCAACTACAATAACAAGACCCTGGGTTGGGGAGGGGGAGACCAGTGTCCACAGTTGCTACAACATATTTTCTAAGATTGCAGTCCCCAACCCCTGGGCCGAGGACTAGAACCAGTCCATGGTCTGTAAGGAACTGAGACACCCAGGAGGTAAGTGGTGGGCAAGCCAGCGAAGCTTCCATCTGTATTTACACCACTTCCCACCACTCCCCATCGCTCCCATCACCGAATAAGCTCCGCCTCCTGTCAGAGCAGCGGCTGCATTAGATTCTCATGGGAGCAGGGATCCTACTGTAAACTGTGCATGTGAGGGATCTAGGTTGCATGTTCCTTATGAGAATCTAATGCCTGATGATCTGAGGTGGAGCTGAAGGGGTGATGCTAGTGCTGGGGAGCGGCTGCAAATACAGATTATCATTAGCAGAGAGGTTTGACTGCACAATAAATGTAATGCGCTTGAATCATTCCAGAACCGCCCCCCCCAATGTGGAAAAATTGTCTTCCATGAAACCAGTTCCTGGTGCCAAAAAGGTTGGGGACCACTGTTCTAAGACACCTAGTTTCTAACAAAAAATTATGAGACAACCAAAGAAAACTCTGACCCCCCACACAGGAAAAAAAAAGCTGATAACAGAAACTGCCTGTGACAGTGACCAGAAGTCAGCTTTAACAAAGATTTCAATGTAGCAATTATAAATATGTTTAAAGAACTAAATGCCTGAAGAAGTAAAAAGTATAACAACACTATCTCATCAAACAGAGATAGAAATTATAATAAAAAGAAAATATAAATCTTGGAGCTGAAAAGTACAATAACTGAAATGCAAAATTCACTAGAAGGGCTCAACAGGAGATCTGAACTGAAGAATCAGTGAACCTGTAGATCAACAGAGATTATACAATCTGAAGAACAGAGAGGAAAAATAAAGTCTCAGACAAATCGCGACACACCACTAAGTGATGCAACATATGCTTAATGAGAACACCAGAAGAGAAGAGAAAGGAGCAGGAAAAAAATTTTGAAGAAATAATGGCTGAAAGCTTCCCATGTCTGATGAAAAATTTTAATCTACACATCAAAGAAGCTCAAGAAATTCCAAGGAGAAGAAACACAAAGAGAAAAAGCCAAAACTCTATCTGGAAAGCAACAAGAGAAAAATGAATCATCATTTACAAGGGAACTCCTATAAGTGGACTTCTCATCAGAAACGAGAGGCCAGAGGCAGTAGGATATATTTAAAATGCTCAAAGGGAAGGAGAAAAAAAAACTTGTCAACAAAGAATCTTATACCCAATAAAGCTATCTTTCAAAATGAAGGCAAAATAGACATTCCGAGATAAACAAAAACTGAGAGATCTGCTGCTAGCAGACCTGCCTTGTAGAAAGTACTAAAAGAAGTTCAGGCTGAAAGCAAGTAACTCCAGACAATAATGCAAATCCACACAAAAGAACAGTAAAGGTAATTATGTTATTATAAAAGACACTATAAATGTATATATTTTTTCTTCTCAACTGATTCAAAAAGCAATTGTATAAAACTATGTGTGTGTGTGTGTGTGTGTGTGTGTGTATAAAAATAAAATTTCAACTGTTTGGCCCATAACATACAGAAATGTAATATAGTTGCCAATAACAGCACAAAGAAGGTGGGGGAGCAAAGCTATATTGGGCTAAGGAAATAACTACAGATGGTAATTTGAATCCATAGGAACGAATGAAGAGAAGCAGAAGTGGGAAATAGGAAGGCTAATAACAAAAGCTAGAAACAGACAATTGCTTTCCTTTCTTCCCTCAGTTTATGTTTTGTAAAGCTAGTCAAATTTAGCAGTGGTGGTTGTATACCAACTTTAGTGACACTAACCTTAGTAAGTTCTGATAACCCACTACCATCAGACCAGCCCCTCAGCTTCTTTAAAAGACAAGAAATGTCAGATCTAAGCAGCTCTGCCAAAAAAAAAAAAAAAAAAAAGACATAAAATCTTATTGACTAATAATTGCAACAATGTATTATGGGTTTTTAACGTGTGTGTGTGTGTATGTAATATGTATAACAGAAACAACACAAAAACCTACGTACACAAAGTTACACAGGAGCAAGTTAATCTTGTTGGAATTAAGTTATCTCTGAAGCAGGTTTTGAGAAGTTAATAAGTATAAAAGATAAGGCCTGGTCCGGCCCAGTGGCTCATGCCTGTAATCTCAGCACTTTGGGAGGCAGAGATGGGAGGATTGCTTAAGTCCAGGAGTTCAAGACCAGCCTGGGCAACATAGCAAGACCCCATCTCTACAAAACATTAAAAAAATTAGCTGGGCTTGGTGGCATACGCCTCTATTCCTAGTTACTCAGGAGGCTGAGATGGGAGGATCACTTGAGCCCACGACCTGGCAGTTGCAGTGGGCTATGATTGCACCACTGCGCTCCAGCCTGGGCGACAGAACAAGACCCTGTCCTACCAAAAAAACCAAAAACAAAACAAAAACAACACTAAAGAAATAACACCAAAGCATGTGGTTAAAAAAAAGAAATTAAAATGTTACACTAAAAAATACTTAATGCAAAAGAAAGCAGTAAAGGCAGAATAGAAGAACAGATATAAATCCAACAGTATCAATAATAACATTCAATGTGAATGGACTGAACAATTCAATGAAAAAGCAGAGACTGCTAAACTGTTAAAAACAAGATCAAACTATATACTGTCCACAGGAGACACAGTTTAGATTGAAAGATACAAATAAAAGTAAAAGGATAGGAAAAGATATGCAAACATCAATGATAAGAAAGATGAACTGGCTATTCTAGTGTCAGACAAAATAGACCATAAAACAAAAAATGGTACCAAGATAGAAAGGGACATTTTATAATGACAAAATAATCCATCGGGAGGATATAACAATTATACGTATACATTCACGTAACAACAGAGCACCAAAATACATAAAAATTGACTGAAATGGGGGGAGAAATAAAGAATTCAACAGTAATAATTAGAGATTTCAGGCTGGGCACAGTGGCTCACGCCTGTAATCCCAGCACTTTGGGAGCCCCAGGCAGGAGGATTGCCTGAGGCTAAGAATTTGAAACCAGCCTGAGCAACATAGTGAGACCCCGTCTCTACAAAAATAGAAAAAAATTAGCGGGCGTGGTAGCGTGTGCCTGTAGTCCCAGCTACTCGGGAGGCTGAGGCAGGAGGATCGCTTGAGCCCAGGAGTTGGAGGCTGCAGTGAGCTGTGATGACGCCACTGCGCTCTATCCAGCTCAGGCAAGAGTGAGACCCTGCCTCAAAAAAAAAAAAAAAAAGTCAGACATTTCATACCCACTCTCAGTAATGTATAGAACAACCTGACAAAAGATAAACAAGGAAATAAAAGGCTTGACCATCACAAACCAAGTAGGCAGGCATAAGACAGATTTATAGAACACTCCATCAAACAATAGCAGAATATACATTCTTGTCAAGTGCACAAGCAATAGTCTCCAGGACAGAGCTATGTTAGGCTATAAAACAAGCCTTAATAAATTGAAAAGGATTGAAATAGTACAAGGTATGTTCTCCAACCAAATGGAATAAAATTAGAAATCAGTAACAAAGAATTTGGAAAATTCACAAATAATATATAACTTATGGGATGCAGCAAAAGTAGTACTCAGAGAAAAATTTATAGCTATAACTACCTACATTTATTTATTTTTGCTTTTTTTTGTTTTTAAGACAGGGTCTCACCATGTTGCCCAGGTTGGCCTCAAGAGCTCCTGGGCTCAAGTAATCCTTTTGCCTCTGACTCCAGGTGTGCACCACCTCACCCAGCTATGCCTACACTCTAAAAGAAGAGCCGTTCGTGGTGGCACACATATGTAGTCCCAGCTACTCAGGAGTCTTACTTACTTGACTCAAGTTACTAGAATCAGATATTAAAGAGGGGACAACACTACTGACCTTACAGGAATAAAAGGGAATATAAAGGCATACTATAAATAACTGGATGCCAATAAATTAGGTAATTTAGACAACATGGGCAAATTTCTAGAAAGGCACAAATTACTAAAACAGACTCAAAAAGAAATTTAAAAATCTGAATACACCTACAACAATTAGAGACTGAATTAGTAATAAATAAGTGACTTACAAAGAAAAGCCCAAGTCCAGGTGGCTGCACAGGCAAATTTTACCTAGCATTTAGAAAATTGATACTAGCTTTTGACAAACTCTTCCAAGAAATCCAAAGAAGAAAAACTTCCTAACTCATTCTTAGAGGCCTGTATTACCCTGATACCAAAACCAAAGACATCACAAAAAAGCTACAGACCAATATCTCTTATGAACAAAGATATAAAAATTCTCAACAAAATACTAGCAAAACCAGTGTAACATATAAAAATAATTACATACTATGATCAAGTAGGATCTATCCCAGAGATACAAGGGTGGTTTGATATCCAAAAATCAATTAACATAATATACAATACCAATAGAATTTAAAAAACCACATGATCATTTCAGTAGATGCAGAAAAAGCTTTTGACTAAATCCAACAGTTTTTTAGGATAAAAACACTCAACAAAATAGGAATACAAGGGAACATCCTCAATCCAATCAAGGGCACCTATGAACAACCCACAGCTAACATCATAGTTAGACTGATGGTGAAAGACTGGTGCTTTTCCCTGTGAGATCAAAAACAAGACAAGGACATGCAGTCTCACCACTTCTGTTCCACACTGCACTGGAGGTTCTAGCCAGAGCAATTAGGTAAGAAAAAGAAATAAAAGGCATCCAGATTGGAAAGAAGAACAACCATCTCTGTTTGAGATGACCGATAGTGTATATAGAAAATTCTAAGAAATCCACTAAAAAACTGTTAGAACTAATAAACATTACTTTAAATATTATTAAAATTATTAAACATTAAAAACTAATGGTTCAGTAAGGTTGTAGGACATAATATCAATATACAAAAAGGAATAGTATTTTTAGGCTGGGTGCAGTGGCTCATGCCTGTAATACCAGCACTTTGGGAGGCCAAGGTGGGAGGATCACTGGAGGCCAGGAGTTTAAGGCCAGCCTGGGTGACATAGCGAGACCCTGTCTACAAAAATTAAAAATTCAAAAAAAAAAAGTATTTTTATACACATGCAAAGAACAATCCAAAAATGTTAAGAAAACAATTCTATTTATAATATCAAAAAGAATAAAATAGGAATAAATTTACCCAAAAACGTACAAAACTTATACTCTGAAAACAGCACACTTAAAAAAATTACAGATCTCAATAAATGAAGAAACATCCCATATTCATGGATTACAAGACTTAATATTGTAAAGATGGCAATACTCACCATACTGATCTGGACATTGACTATAATCCTATCAGAATACCAGCTGGCTTCTTTGGAGAAATTGACAAATTAATCCTAAAACTCACATGGAAATTCAAGAGACACAGAATAACCAAAACAATCTTGAAAAAGAGGAACAAAGTTGAAGGACTTGTGCTTCCTGATTTCAAATCTCATTACAAAGCTACAGTACCAACTGGCATAAAGATAGATATATAGAACAATTAAATAGAATTAAGAGTCCAGAAATAAACCCATGTAGCTATGATCAACTGATTTTCAAAATGGGTGCCAAGACCATTCAATGGGGAAAAAATAGTCCTTTTCCTCCCTCTTTCAAGTGGTTCTTGTACAACTGAATGTCCACATGCAAAAGAATAAAGTTAGATCCTTCCCTCAAACCATACAAAAAAAAATTAACTCAACTCAAATGGAACAAAGACCTAACTGTGAAAGCTAAAACCATAAAACCCTCAGAAGAAAACATGGGGGTAAATCTTTGTGACCTTGGATTTGTCAATGGATTCTTGGTCATGATACCCAAAGCACAACCAATAAAAGAGAAATAGATAAATTAGACTTAATTAAACTATTATGCTGCAAAGGACACATCAAGAAGGTGAAAACCCACAGAATGGGAGAAAATATTTGCAAATCACATCATATAAGGGACTTGTATCTATTAATAGAATATATAAAGAACTCTAACAACTCAAAAAGACAACACAATTTAAAAATGGGTGAAGAACTTGAATAGACGTTTCTCCAAAGATATACAAATGGCCAAAACAAGCCCATGAAAAGATGCCATTAGTCAGTCACCAGGGAAAAGCAAATGAAAAGCCAATAAGATACTGCTTCCCACCCACGAGGATGGCTAGATCAAAAAGTCAGATAATAACCAATGTTGGCGAAGACGTGGAGAAATCAGAACACTCAATACACTGCTGGCAGAAATGCAAAATGGTACAGCCACTTTCAAAAACAGTCTGGCAGCCCCCCAAAAAGTTAAAAACTTGCAATGTTCCTAACAGCATTATTCATAATAGCCAAAGTTGAAAACAACCCAAATGCTCAAACAGATGAACAAAATGTGGCATATCTGTACAATGGAATAATAGGCATATCTATACAAAGGAATGAAGTTTTGATACACACTACAATGTGGATGAACCTGGAAAACATTATGCTCAGTGAAAGAAGCCAATCACAGAAGACCACATATTTATTCCATTTATTATGTGATTCCATTTATATGAAATGTCCACAATAAGCAAACATATAGAGACATATTAGCAGTTGTCTAAGGCTGGGGGAGGATGAAAGGTTGGTGGGGGTGGTGAGAGCTAAACAATATACGTTCTTTTTGAGGTGATGAAAATGTGCTACAACTGATTGTGGAGATGGCTGCAGAACTCTGAATATGCTAAAAACTACCGAATTGTACACCATAAATGGGTGAATTGCATGGTATGTGAATTATAGCACAGTTAAGCTGTTACCAAAAAAGTAGTAACAATAATTAGCTGGGTGCGGTGGCGTGCGCCTGTAGTCCCAGCTACTCAGGAGGCTTTAGTGGGAAGACTGAGTTCGAGTCCAGCCTAGGCAAAATAACAAGACCCATCTCAAAAAAAAAAACCAAAGCAGTAATAACCATAATTGGAAGCTTTCCACTGGCATGAACAGTCTGGAACTTTGTTTTTTTTTGGAGGAGTTGTTGGGAAGGGAGGCATACCAGGTACCTACCCAGAGCTCCCTACATTAGTCCAGAGTTTTTAAAAAAATAGCACTTAAATTGTATTCAAATTATCTCTATAAACCAACTACGTCTGGTACCTTCTAAGTATCTTTCATCACCCTTCTAAACCCCTCTATGATTACAGGTTGTTATGGCTTTTTCTTTTCTTTTTTTACTTCTTTTAGGGTCAATTTTGAGTTTACATTTTGCTATCACTAATTTCCCCTGGGTTTTCCAAAAGTTTTAATGCCATGTACTTTCCATCCCCCATAATCTTTTCTCTCCCTACCTCTGTGAGTTCCCAACCCAAGAATCTACAGCTTCTCTGCTGCCAAAGCCAACGGACACTTTCCTTATCTTTCCTGGCCTCTTGGTGGCACTTCCCAATCCTGAGTTTCTACGACCACCAACCCTGTCCCACTGTCAAGAATCACTGTGCTGAGAACTGAAGTCTCTAGTTCAACACCAACTCTAATCCTGTTAGTCACCCAGGACTAACTTCACCATCTACAGGAGGAAGCCCAGGACCCCTCAGCACAGTCCTCGTGAACTCCAAAACCAAACCTTCTCCTCCAACAACACCGGCACTGTACACTTCTGTTTGGTTTCTAAACCTAATCTGCCTGTTGGCCCCTATGCACATGGAGATCCCCATATCCCCTAGTGTATTGCTCCTTAAGGTCCAGCTCTGATGTCACCTTCTCCCAGGCACAGTCCCCATCTCCCACCCTGTCTCTGTAGCTGTGCTGACTGCACTAGGCTGGAAATGTTCACATCTACCTGCCCCTGCCTCTGCTGCAGTTTATCATGGGCAGGCAGAGGTTATAATCACAGGACCTCCCCAGAGGCCTCACTCAGTCCACCCACAGCATCGAGGGAGGGCACCTGTGGCCGCTCACCCTGCGGTTCCGATTGTGATCCATGGTCTTGAGGTGCTTCTGGATGATCCCGAATTGCATGGGAATGAAGAGGTCACAGGCTGCACAGTGGGCTGCCTCCACCTTCTTCACAAAATGCTCCATGGCAATTTCTGTAGGGGAGACAAGGAGGGAATTGCTACTGGTCCCAGGTAACTAAGACAGACCCAAAAGTTTGGGAAAAGAACTAGACCAGCTTCTCAACTTGCCCTGCTACTTCCACATGGGCCTGAGGCTACTCTCACTGACCTTCCCTGGGGGAACAGAAGGGTCTGGTGGCCCTGCACTGAGAACCAGAGGAGGGCATGCTGAGACTCTGCCTGGTGGGAGTGGGATGCAACCTCCTCACCTTGGGTCAGATCCTGGTCTCTGTAGATCTGCTGGATCAGACCATCAAGGTCCTCCACAGTTTTTCGGAGCTCCTCTGTCTTCTTAGTCTTATTGGTGACATACTCCTGCCAGATATATCAAGGTTTTGTGGGCTGCCCTATGTCCTGAAGGGCCTATAAAACTAAGAGCAGCTGTGCTGCTCCAAGGCTTACCTGCAGGAAGTCGGCCGTCTGCTTAGGGAGCTTCGTGCCTACATACTTAAAGTGCTCCTTGTGGAACTTGCTGTCAAGGTGGCTGGCCATCTCATCCTCATAGAAGGTCCGGTATTTGCAGAGAGAACACACAAACTGGATCCTGCCACAGGAAGGAAACGAGGGGCTAAGGCTGCGAGGGTCCCAGGGGACAGTGCTGCTGCCTCACCCAACCCAGATGCAAGCCCTCAAACAGGCCTTGCTCATGGGCCTCTGAAGTGTGGTCCCAGCAGAGGGACAGGCTGGGACCAGTGGGGTTGGGAGTAGAAAGGGACAGAAAGTCTGCAGGCTGCAGTTTCTGCAACGTAGGGGACAGGGGAGGAGCTCTTCCTTCCCACAGGCAGGAGGATGAAGCCCGAGGCAGCTGCTGCTGCAACAGGCAAGGAGTCGCTGGAAAGTTGCCGGAGGGCCTCTCTACCAAGGCTGGGCAGGAGCTTGTGCACTTGGCCCAGCTGGGGACCGGAAGGAAGGATGCCCTGGCGTGAGCCAGGTGGCCCTGAGGTGCAGAGTGGAGTACGCAGTCCCGAGGCAGGGCCCGAAAAGGTGCTGCATCTTCCTTCTGGGGTCTGGGGGACTCAAAGGCCCAGCCCATCCTCTGCTCAGAATGCTTGGGGGTGGTGTCGGGAGGGATGGGAGGCAAGCAGGCCTGGGCACCTGCTGCCTCATCTTCCTCTTCCAAGAAGAGACCAGTCTGAGCTGGAAGGAGGGCGCCCGCCCGGCCTGCCAGAGGGCAGCCTGGAGTCACCTGGGCGAGGTGCTCTGTCTGGGCCTGGTGTCCACAGCAGAAGCCCGGGGTCTGGGGCCTGGGCTGGAGCAGGCCGCCGTGGCAAGGGGCGGAGGAGGCCAGCCGCCACCGAGGCCTCGGGGCAGGTCCCTACCTCTGCCGGACGTCCTTATCTGGGCCACGGGGTCAGCTTTGTCTGGAGAGCCCAGGGGCCGGGCGCCGGCGAGGCTGAGGAAGGTCCAGCAAGAGCAAGAGTCTGAGGCGGAGGAGGAGGAGGCAAGCGCCAGTGCGGGAGCCCTGAGGGCAGACAGACCCGACCAAGGGGCGTGAAGGACTCAGCCGCAGACAGGCCCGGCCTGACAGGGCCGGCGGGCAGGGCAGAGGGCAGGCCCGAGGCTGCCACAGCCCACAGGTGCTGCCATCTCTCCTGGGCACGGCGGCGGCCTCTTGGCAGCTAGCTGGGGCAGCACAGGCGCCTTGGACCTTGAGTCTCTGATGAGCTGGCCCCCTCCCTCAGGGGCATCGGGCCCCCAGTGCACCTCGGGACTCGTGCGCTGAGTGACCTAGCGCCGGAGCTTCTGAGCAACGGTGCCGAGCTGTGTCGGGTCTCAGGCCACAGATGCCAGCGGTCGCCAGGCGGCCGCAGAGGGGCAGGGATCGAGTCAGGCCTTGGGAGCTGGGCCTGGCGGGAAGCAGGGTCCATGCACGGCCGAGCAGGTGGCGGCTCCCAAGGGAGGCCAGAGGGCGGCGAGATGGCAGAGCTATGGCCCTGCTCTCCTGGCGGCAGCCCCAGAGCGAGGCAGAGGCAGAGGGGTGGAGGGAAGCTGGTTACCTTTCCACCATGCGGTCTCGCTGCCGCTTTTTCTGCTTATCCTGGCTCTTCTTGCCTGCCTGCAACTTGCGCTTGGCCTGGCCGTTCTCATCCTGGGTGGTCAGGGCCCCTGTGGGAACAGACGGGCACAGTCACCAGCTTGGCTGTGCCAGGATGGGGCGGGCCCTGTGGCCCCTGGCTGAATCACCCGCTGTCCACTCCAGAGGGTCCATCTGGGAGCAGCTGTCCAAGCAAGGCCTCTGGGCATGAGCAGAGTTGGGTACCCTGGGCTGGGCAGGGAGTGGGTTTGGTCTAGGCCCTGAGGAGGTCAGCCAGGCGCTGACCCCTTTGCTCTCCAGGACAACCACGCTCTCTGCAGTGCGGGCCAGGAGGAGACTGGAAAGCAAAGAGAGGCTGTCTCGGTGGGGACACTGGCATATGTTCAGAGGGGCTGGATGGTGGGATGCAGGGAGGCCGCTCACATGGCCCTGCCCACCCCCCACCGGGCACCGCGGCAACAGTGGGCTGAGGCTGGATTTACTGTTAGGTACCTGCTGGCGCTCATCACTCAGGTGGGGGGACACGGACTCCCAACAGGGGCTGGAGAGGCGCTAAGGGAGAGGACACGCAAACCAGAGCCGTAAAAACTGCACCAAGGGTCCCAGCTCGGACACCAGCCATTGAGGACTTGGAACTGTGCGTTATTGAGGGACCGAGGGCAGGGAGTGTGCCTGGGGTTCCCCCCACTTTTGCTTGCTGCCCCCACCTGAAGGCAAAACCAATGTGCTAGGCAGGGGCCACCATCATCCAATGCCTCTGCCTGGGAAAAACGGGGACAGAGTGGGAAGGGGGAGGAGGAGGAGGAAGAACCCCCTACCAGCACACACCCGGCCCCAAAAGGGAGGCCCCAAGCCGGGCACATATCTGCCATAACCCTGCCCTCAGCCAGACCCCTCCCACTGCGAACACCCGGAGAGCCACCCCAGCACCCAGGCACCCTGGAAGACTCACCCTTCTCTGGATCCTCTCTGCCTTCTTCTCTCCCATCCTCTCTTCCCTCCTCGTCTTCTCCTTCCTAACACACAATTTCAAAATCCAGTTTTAAAATGTGCGCAGTTATTTATAATGGCTCTAAATGACAAGGCCCAGCTATGTGCCAGGCAATGGGCGAGGAGCCTCACATCCTCCCACCACCTGGCACAGGACCCTGCTTCCCGCCAGGCCCAGCTCCCCCATTTTCCCACAAGGAAACCACACCTCTGGCTACAGCCTGTGCTGTCTACCAGACCACACTGCCTCCCTGTGCTGGTGCCTGTGCGCACAGAACTAACACAGCACTGCCTATAGGGCCCACGGAGAGCACTGCTCTTCAGCCCAGCGTGGTCTTCACAGGCCCCACCTGCAGACAGGAAGTGCCCAGGGCCAGGGGCCACTTACTGCTCTGGAGCCCTTCTCCACAGCCTCGGCGCCTTCAGTGCCTTCTGCGGCTTCCCCCTCAGTGCCCTCATCTGAAAGGGGAAAGGAGGCAAGCTTAGCCCAGGAGCCTCACAGGGGAAAGGGGCAGTGGCCAGGCGTCGCCCTGGCTCACCATTGTCTGAATCGCTGTTGTCTGAGCAGTCTGTCCGGGTGGCTTTGCTGTCTGGCTCGTCAGGACTGCCGCCCTGCTTTCTCTTCTTCTTCTTGGTCTGGGTCAGAAAGAGGGGGCTGGGTCAGGGTGGGTGGCTCCTGGCCCTTCACTCCACCCCAGTCAGGGGCCAGAAGGGGAAGGCCGCCTCCACTCACCCGGAAGTCTGCCGTGGTCCAGGTCTTCCAGGTCCGCCTCATCTGCTTCATGCCATTGCCAAACCCAAAGCCAAAGCGGGAGCTGCCCGGGAAGGCGCCCCCACCTCGCATGCCCTGGAACATGCCGTACTCGGGGATGATGTTCTGGGAGAAGAGGGAGGGCAGCCGGGAGGCACCAGACATGCACTGGCCCCGGGCCCCCATGGGGTCTTCCCACATGCGCCCATAGCCCGAGGCCATTGGCCGGCCACTCCGGGCATCCCGGGCCCAGCCCTGAGCCCTTGGACCGAAGGTGTCGCCGCCACGCATGCGGAACTGGTCACGGTAGGCATCATACTGGCCCTCATAGGCCATTTCCATCTCAGGCTCAAGCTCGCCATAGTCATAGCCTGACCGGTACAGGTCGCGCTCGCTCAGGACGGCCCTCGAGTCACAGGCCTCGTAGGAGTCATATCTGCAGAGGCACAAGGAAGCATCAGGTGGAGCCCCCTCAAGGTCCCTCACCTCCAGGCATCTGGTCCTGCCCCGTCCACAACCTCCCAGACCCGGCGCAGGAAGCCCAGCCCCAGCACCCACGCTGCCCTTTCAGGGAGACTCTATGTTCAGAGACGCCAGTTAAAAGGTTCAAGCCTCTCAGGAGCAGAGAGCTCTAGAAGCAGGAAGGGCCCCTCAGATGACATCCTCATAGGGGCCCCACTGCCCCAAGCTTGAATGTAACCATGCACCAGGTTAGGGACCCTAAGAAAGACTGACAACCGAGGTGGAGGCTCTAGTCCAGCGAGTCGCAACGAGGGGCAGAGTCTCTCCTACCATGGCCCTTTGAAAGCACCTGCACCAACTGTGGTAGCCACAACACCCAAGGCTGCTCCTCAGGGGGCAGGGCCCAGCACCCCAGCAGCATGCAGGATGTGCGCAGTCCAGTACAATGGATGTTTGGCCAATGACACTGACAACGCCCATGACAAACACTGTGTTGGTCTCATTCCTCATGGCTGGAGGAAGCTGAGCCTCTAAAACCTCTCACTATCCAAAAAGAAGTGACATAAAAGGGGGACTGTTTCCAGGAAAGACACGGAGAGCTTGCCTGGGGACCAGAAAAAGAGCTGTATCACATCTATCCTGGAACCCAGGGCTGGACAGCAAACCTTACACAGCAACTGGGAAGGCAGGCCAGACCTCCTGCCCGGGAAAGGGCACTGTGGAGAGCCATCTTAACTGCAGCTGCAGCCCACACCCGCGCAGGCCCGGACCCCACACGCCTCACAAGCACAAGGGCCCCTCTCTGCACCCTGTTGCCCTGACCTGGGCCACGGGAGGCAGCACCAGCTGCAAGAGCAGTAGCCAATGCTGCCACTGCGTCCCTCGCTTCTGACCCTGGCTCTAGGCTGTGGCAAGAAGTTGCCCAAGCCCTCCACACTAAGCCTTTAGCTCCCAGTTCTGCAGCTGTTGGTGCGGGGCACAGAGCCCATGCCAGCGAGGGCCCGTGTGCCCCGCCCTCTCACTCAGTGCAGCCCTGGGGCCTCGCTGGCTCCACCAGTGCCCGGCCAGGCCCCTCCCTACTCTCTGGTCTCCCCCATCTGTTAGCCAGAGCTCCACTCCATCCCATGCTAGAGATACGGATGCCCTCCTCACCAAAGCCTCTCACTAGGGCCAATTCCAGTTTAGTTAATGGCAAACGCCCACAGTGTGATGCTTTGGAGTAGAGCAGATCTGGGTGCGAAGCCCAGCCCTACCACTTACTCACTGGTTGCCTTCAGAGTGTGACCTGCCTGCACTTCAGTTTCCTAATCTGTAAAATGAGGACAGCAGCAGGTCCTCACAGGGGTGCTTCTCAACAGGCGCATGTTTGTAAGGCACAGGAATGGCCAGGAAGCGTCCACATCTGCCCCATCCCTTATGTGGGGATGACCCAGCTTAATAGTGATCAGTGGCCAAAGGCTGGTCCCACCCTTTACACCAAACCGAATCTGTCCTGCCCTGACACCAAGCGGGAGGCAAAGTCTTGAGAAAACTCCTAATGGATTTCCAGGAGGGAGGGGCCAATAAGCACTCTGTTCCTGAGGGTCAGTGAAGTCAGCCCAACCCGGGCTTGCTCCTCCACCTGCAAGCTGGGGAGGGGTGTCACCAAGTAGTGGGGCAGGGGTTGGAGTGGGTGAGAGGAGACACAGGTCAGAGAAGGGAAGTGCAATGGACCCCATCAGGAGCCCCAGCAGCACCAAGCAAGGAGGGAAACGCAGACACAAAGGTGTGTTCAGAAAGGCAGGAGCCACCCATGCACAGCTTCTGCCCTTAGGCAGGCACCCACTCACCTTTCTCCACCTGAGCCATACACGCCTCCTTGTATCATGTCTGTCTCCAAGTGTGGCACCATATCTAAGCGCTGGTTAATTCTGGATAAAACGGAATCGGCACTGGCGCTACCCGAGGCACTAGGGTTTGCATTTGTGTCAGAGCTAGACATTTCCCAAGAGTGTGAAGAGGCCATACCATACCCATAGTTGGTGGTGTTATCCTGGCCATAGCCATAGCCATAGCCATAGCCCTCGTAGCCTGCAGTGAGGGAGACAGAGAGACAGACAGATGGTGGGGGCTGCCAGAGGTGAGGCAGAGATGAAGAGACAAGGGTATCTTCTCTGTCACAGAGACAAGCTGGGAACCCTAGCCGCCCGAGGCTGGGTGGACCCTAGCTATTCTGATAAGAGTCTCCTGTGAAGGAGGAGCTGGCCCCAGGGAAACCCAAAGCACCCCACCTCCAACCCTGGCCAAGCTGGGCAGTGGCAGAGAAATATAACCAGTACAATCCCAAGGGAAAGGAGAGCAAGCATAGGAATGATACTTGCCTCTGTTTGTTCCAGAGTTCCAAGTTCCATATCCTACAAAAAGTAAAAGGGCAATTACAAATACAATTGCTTCCAACACAACAAGAGCTTAGTTCAGGCACAAGTGAAGACAATTATTCCCAGCACCTGACTGATCACACCAGACTGTACCTCCCTAACTGAGAAGCCTCTAGCTCAAGAGCACAATGCAAATGACCCAGGCCACCTGCTGCCCTGGTGCTTGGCCTTCTGTGGCTTTGAGCATCTGTTATTTAAGGAGCCTCAATTAACAAACTTGGCCCCTGTACTCTTCCTTTAAAGAGCTAGAATTAGAAGATGACCTCCCCTCCCCAGGCTAATCACTACTAATCGGTTTACAGCGCCTCGTATAGACTCTGTTGTACAAGACACCTGGCAAAGTCCAAATTCACCCTGAAATCCTGTCACCCAAATCACCCAACAAAGCCACTTGGAGCAGGGAAACTGACCACCCCAGTCCCTCAAATGTCTGCTTTAACAGGAAGGGCCAGCAAGCCTTTGAACTGTTGAGTGTGCTGTGCTGGAATACATCAGGGAAGGAAGGACAAGAAGCAACACCTAGCATGAGAAAAGCTGTTGAGCAAACAACCTGGATTATAAACTAAATATGCTCTAGATCTGATCGCAACACATGATAATTCATTCCTTCAGGAACATGAAGCCACTGAGAACTGACAAAGTGCAAAGCCACGTGGGAACTCCAAGTCAACCAGACATGGTTCCTCCCCAGGACTGCATGAGAACAGGCGACCACTTTCCCAGTGTCTCTGGTGAGACCCCACAGTCACTTCCTATTCCATGTCATCTCTGCCCCACAGACAGGACATGCTCATCCCAGGGAAGGGGACTGACTAGTGTGCTCAGTGAGATGGCAGTGAAGATCCAGACCACAGGGGAACATGCACGAGTAAACAGAAAAGATGAACCAGAGAGAGAGGGCAAGCTGTGGTCCTGCACTCGGGCTCCTCCACAACCCGGTGCACAAACAGAATGGGATGGTGGTGGGAAGCACCTGAGGAACTGCAGATGACCACTATGTTTAACGAACCACAGGCACACAAGAGCTCACAAACCAGAAGTCCCCTTGGGCTAGGGAAACCAAAACAAAGGCTTCTCATCCATTTGTTTATGCAACAACTATTATCATCCTCAGAGCACACGGAGCAGAAGCTTGCAGTACCAGGCACTGTTTGGGCATGGGATATTGCTTGTTGTTAAAAGAGAAGCTAACAACCAGAGAGCAGCATGGGACAGCCAGGAGCCGAAAACTACCTAAGGGAAGAGTGGCTAAAGGAGCCATCCTGACAAGCAAGAAGAGAGGCTGACACGGCCACACAAGGCACAATGCACACTTAGCCCTGGCAGCGGACAAGCGCCTTGGCTATGTGGCTGTTTGCACCAGCGACAGTGGACGCTAGCTATTCAAAAAGAGACAAGATGGGGAGGCAAAGGCAGAGCCACTGGGGCTCTGCTTATTTGGCCACAATATGGTCACCCCAGGCTTCAGCTGCCGAGGATCTGCCAGATGGAGTGAGGAGGCACAAGGAAAGGAAGCAGGAGTGGGCATCACACTCTGCGAGCACCACTTTATGTTTCAAGGACAGGCAGGTGGCCTCCCTCGACCGGCAAGCTGTCAGGCGTCCCTTCGGGCAACACTCACTATGTGCTCCTTGCAAAGCCTGGAGCACCCACACTTCCTGATGAACTTCCTAGTCGGGTCCCTTCAGGAGGAAGCCTTTGCCTAGATTGGTGTTTGGGACTTGCAGAGACCTGCTCCTTCTGAAAGAACATCCCAACTCATTCACTTCCAGACTCAGAGGGGATGATGAGATCATGGTTCAAAAGGGAATTTTAAGGATATTTAAAGAAATGAAGAAAAAAAGAGATGGTCACAGTAAGCGATACTTATAGAGCAAAAATAGAAAACAAATTAAATGTTCAGCTTTAAGGTACTAGTTAATCAGATTACAGCCTACCTACTCATATCAGTAAAATACGTAGGCTCCAAAAAGAATTTATTATGCCTTATGTAGCACAGGGAAATGCTTCTAACATGACCAAATAAAGCAGGATACACAATTCTAACCACCTGTAAATTATTCAACTATATAAAATAGGTAAGATGACAAAGATTAAATATTAAAATTGTAGGATCTTGGTGGACTATTTTTTAAAATGTTATTTAAATATTGTTATATTGTTCTTGTAATTTAAGCCAGAGCCTATAATCCTAGCACTCTGGGAGGCTGAGGCGGGAGGATTGCTTGAGCTTAGGAGTTTGAGACCAACCTGGGCAAGAGTGAGACCCCGTCTCTACTAAAAATAGAAAAATTAGCCGGGTGTGGTGGTGTGCACGTGTAGTCCCAGCTACTCAGGAGGCTGAGGCAGGAGGAGCGCTTGAGGCCAGGAGTTCGAGGTTGCTGTGAGCTAGGCTGATGCCACGGCACTCTACCCAGGGTGACAGAGTGAGACTCTATCTCAAAAAAAAAAAAAAAAAAAAAAAAAAACTATTCCAATTCTTTCACAATTGTCTATGTAAAAAATCTCAAACAAATCTACAAAAGAGCTACTAGAATAAGTAAGCTTGGCATAGTTTATTACAAGGTCAATCTACAAATCAAATTTCAAATGTTACAAGGTCAAAAAACACATCAAATATCAATCAAATTTCTACATATTAGTAATGAATGATTGGAAACTGAAATTTTTAAAAAGTACCATTTACCACAGCACTAAAAACATGTAACACGTAGTGGTAAAACTGGAGTGCAGTGGTGTCATCACAGCTCACTACATCCTTGAACTCCCAGGCTCAAGTGATCCTCCTGCCTCAGCTCCTGAGTGCCTGGGACTACAGGCGTGCTCCACCACACCCACTAATTTCTTTTTAGTTTTTTAGTTTTTTTTGTAGAGATGGAATCTCACTATGTTATCCAGGCTGGTCTAGAACTCCTCACCTCAAGAGACAAAAGTGCTGGGATTACAGGTATGAGCCACTGTGCCTGGCCCTTAGGAGTAAATCTAACAAAATATGTGTAGGATCTGTATGCTGAAAACTATAACATTAATGAAAGAGATAAAAAACCTACATAAGTGAGTGACATAATGTGCTCATGGATCATAAGACTTAACATTGTTAAGATGTTACCACTAAAGACCACTAAATATATATATATATATATACACACATACACATACATATATATATAGTTAAGACGTCGATTCTCTCAAACTAATCTATAGATTTAAAAGAATCTACAGATTCAAGGCTGTCTCACTCAAAATCTCAGCAGGAATTTTTATAAAAATTGATGAACTGATTCTAAAAAAAGCAAAGGAACTAGAATATCCAAGACAATTTTGGAAGAACAAACCTGAAGGATTCACATTAGCTGACTTCAAGACTTACTATCTAGTAATCAAGACTGTTACTGAGGAAAGTTTAGATGTACAGACCAATGGCACAGAATTAGAGTCCAGAAATAGAACCACAGTATATGGGCAACTGATCTTCAACAAAGGCGCAAAGGCAATTCAACACAGAAAAGATAGTCTTTTCAACAAATGGTGCTGGAACAATTGTATATTTATATGCCAAAAAAAAAAAAGACGAAGAAGAAATCTTGACCTGTAATACACACCTTGTAGGAAACTTAACTCAAAATGGATCACAGACTAAATGTAAAGCCTAAAATTAAAATACCTAGAAGAAAATTTAGAAGAAAACCTTTGTGACCTTGAGTTAGGCATAGATTGCCTAGATAAAACAGCAAAATCACGATCCATTAAAGAAAAGATTGATGAATTGGCCTTCACCAAAATTGAGAACTTGCATCTTCCAAAGACACTGACAAGAGAATGAATAGACAAGCCACAGACTTGCAATGGCACATCTGATAAAAGGCTTGTATCCAGAGTACATAAACCAGGGGAAAAGAATTCAAAAAGATGTGCAAACAACATTTGGTTATCAGGCAGAGGCAGGGAGGGCAGGATATTGAAGCCAACCAAACCAAGTTTTCCTTATTTCTGAAATGCCTGATACCTCCTCTTACCCAATTTCAAAACATAAATCTCCCCCTCCCCCTGAAACTAGCTGCTAATCCTTGGGGAGGTTTCTTAAGTCCATTTATTCACTGACTCCTGAGGGAATGTCAGCTGTGTAGGCTCAGGCTTTCCCCAGATCTTGGTAATAAAACAAATTACCCAGCTCAGTAACCAAGGTATTATCCTTATTAAATCCAAAGAGGGCTCCTTCTCAACGGACACCCCTAGGGTCACAGATGCCCAAAAGACCAGCTCTACCGGCAGTGCCAGGCTGCCACAGCACACCAACAAAACAGCATCTGTGAATCAGGTTGGTGGCTTCTTCTGAATTAAGGGAATTAAGTGTTTGTGTCCACACTTGAGTGCTCAATTGGAGATTTTCACTCAACCCTGTGTGTATGGAGCCTGCTGGCTTGAGGTAACCTGACCACATTTCTAAAAGCCTGCTAGATTCATACACTCAGCTTCTCTTCCACAGCAGCACTTGCACTATCCTGGGGTTGGGGGCTAAGTTAATAGCTCCGTTTCTCCTGGACCAATCCTTTGGACTTTGATTAGCCACTGTCCTTCCTGGTCCCTCGAGGGGATTTTCTGAAGCCAGACCTTTTATCAAAGACCACAGGTACTTCTACAAAATGTTAAAGTGTCAAAGGAACCAATCGTTTACAGTCTAGCTTGCTCAGTAACACAGATCTCTTTCTCATAATTGCCCCAAAGGGAAGCACTAACTATTCAAACAACACACCAGCCCACATCATTTTATACAAGTTTAGGTTTAGAAAGCAAGACAGGGTGACAGCAAAGCCAAAGGCAGCTAAGAAGACAAGGGCTGCTCTGGAAAACACTCTGGCTCCCGCCAGGGGCCCACACTTACCATAATCACAGGTGGGCTGAGCGCTGGTATCTGAGTATGTCGACTGCAAAGTGGTTTCAGATCCCTGGACAAAGCCTAAACATATACACAGTATGGTTAATTACCCCAAACAAGCCACAGGAAAATGACCTAAGAGTACCCTTCAGTATAGACTACTGGCAGGCTCTACCCTCAGTGGAAAGCCACCAAAACCTCTAGATTTCACACTTTAATTAGACCTCCAAAACATATTAACCAATGGAAAGGCAGGCTATGTTTAACTTGCTATACCAGGACTGGATAAAAAATTTTTAAAATTTTAAGCCAGTAACCCATTTTGATAAATGAGTACTCAAATTATCATTCAGTTAGATGAGGAAAATACTTATTATCAAATCACTAAAAGGATTCAAACAAGGATGGGGGTTAGCTTTGAAACAATGTTAAAGCAAATACCCCCCCTCTCCATGCCCCAAATCCGAAATAGAAACTGCTTTACATTTTAGTTTTCCCATTAAAAAAGTGTATATAGCTGGGTGCTGTGGCTCACGCCTATAATCCCAGCACTTTGGGAGGCCGGCAGGAGGATCACTTGAGGCCAGGAGTTCAAGTTCAGCTTGGACAACTTAGCGAGACCCCATCTCTACAAAAAAATTTAAAAAATTAGTCAGGCTTAGTGGTATGTGCCTGTAGTCCCAGCCACTTGGGAGGCTGAGGCAAGAGGACCACTTGAGCCCAGGAGTTCGAGGCTGCAATGAGCTATGATTGTACCACTGCAATCCTGCCTGAGTGACAGAGTGAGACCCTGTCTCTTTAAAAAAAAAAAGTGTATAATAATTATTTCTTAAATGGTTGGCATGTTCATTCGTATGGAAATAAGTATTTTTATGTATATACAATTTCCTATCTTCTCAACTCTCAAACTATTTCTTGACTTAAAATGAATTAGTACCAAATAAGGAAAACTTGAAACTTTATCAGAAACTACTGCTCCTACAGACTGTGATTAATACTCACACTTGCTTTAAAACTACATTTTAAAATATATTTTTTTATCCTCATTTGTATAGTGGTAAGTAAAGAAAAAAAACAAAAAAAAAGAAAAAATATTTTTAAATGATTTACTCTTAACACTGAAATTATGACAGATACCATGAGAGGTAATATTTGCTTGTTCCCATTACAGCCAACTCATGACCTGAAAATTAAAGTTTGTGCCTCTAATAGCTTGTTTACAACAAAAACCCACACAAGTGCCTTCCCCTGGGGTAGGCATTCTCATATTTGTTGACAGACTCTCTATTTTACCTCTTAAGATTATAGCAACAGCAGCCAACACTGAACAAGCGCTTCCCCCGCCGGGGGCGGCAGGGGGCTAAGACTTTTTTTCTGCACGATCTCATTTCATCCTCACCACAGGCGATAGGAGGGCCTAGGCAAGATCCCTTACCCTGCAATTCCTCTAGGTCCAAAAGGTCTGAAAACCAAGTTTCTCCACAAATGCGGTGCCAAAACTCATTCTGGTGCTAAACTGACCTGTGAGGTCATTTACAGTCTTTCTTTGTCCCACTCGGTGCAGAATTAATGTATTTAAATATAGGGTGCCCAGACCCCAGTGTGACTTCTCTCAAGCTGGGATTCCAAAGCTCCAAAGGTTCCAAATAAGGAGCTGTGGACTGAACTTCATCTTTACTCCCCAGAGGAGGGAACTGGGTGGGCCCTGAGGATGGAGAAAACCAAAAGCACACAGATCCAACCTTTTCTAATTAGGGGTTCCTAATTAAAGAGGGTAGGAATCAGGGATCTTCCTGAAATGCCTAAATTCCAAGTATTGATGATTAACAATTGTCCACAAGAAATACTGAAAGTATTTTTTGGAGAGTTAACCTAGAGGGAATGTAAAACGTACCTGACCCCTGCCTTCTCCACTGTTTGCTCAACTAGCTTCTGGAATCCTGTTTGCTCAGCAATAGGGCCACCAGCAAAATGGCCCCGGGCTTTAGGTAATGTGGCTTGTAAATACTGCAACTGCAACGAGGAACCTTCCACACCCTAACAGGAATACATGCTGGAACGTGATAAGCAAGCCACAGAGCAAAAGACCTACGTCTGCTCAGCGGAGAGGGACCCTGGTTCTTTTCTGGGAAGAAAGAAAGACAATCCATCTAACCTTCACAGCTCAATGGCAACCTCTGCTCTAATTCTGTCCTCCCACGTTAACATTCTGTTCCACAATACTATTCCACAGCAGGCCCTTCTTTAGCCAGTTGTGGCTCCTAATATGAATAAATTCTGATCTGGTTCATAAAGTTCTCTTTTCTTGGTTCAGTTCACTGGCCTGATCAGCTCTGGGTGAAAAAAATAAAATATGCCCTGTTTGGCTCTAAAAAGCTATGGGTCAGACTATGGATTTCTAATTCTGCCGCATCGCCCCTTGCTCTTAGCCAACCTGTCTTGTCATCTTTTTTGCTCAAAAATACAAACGCTTCTCAGCTTTACTCTTTTCCTTTATCCTTCTTTAAAAAGCACATTCTTTGAAAGAATGATATGGAGTGACAAAAATTGGAGGACAACTGGAATTAGGTTAGGCTGCCTCCAACCTCCACTACGTGAGCCAAGAGTAGGGTGGCAACCATCCTCCAAGATGGCCTCCAGTGATTCTTGCCTCTTGGCATTACGTAGCCCCTCCCAAACTGACAGAGGTAGCCAGTACAACCAATAAGATTTACAGAAATGGGCCAGGTGTGGTGGCTCATGCCTGTAATCCTATTTGGGAGGCCAAGGTGGGAGGATTGCTTGAGGTCAGGAGTTCGAGACCAGGCTGAACAAAAAGCAAGACCGTCACTACTCAAAAAAAAAAAAGAAGAAGAAGAGATTTACAGAAATGACTGAGTGTGACTTCTGAGACTTCTGTCTTGCTCTTTCTTGGATCATTCAGTCTGGGGGAAACCAGCCACACTGTAAGAACCCTCCAGCAGCCCTATGGAGAGATCCACATGGCAAAGAACTAACAGCCAGCATCAATCTGCCAGCACGGGAGTTTAAGTCACCTTGGAGGTGGGACCTCCAGTCCCAGTCAAGCCTTCAGATGACTATAGTCCAGACAGACATCCTAAATGTAACCTCATGAGCTACTCCAAGCCCAACCCACCCAGCTAAACCACTTGCTCCTTCCTAACACAAAGAAACTGAGCGAGGTAATAAATATTTCTATGAAAGGACTGGTAGCATTTCAGACCTTTGTTTGAAGGCCTGATTTTGGATTTTTTGTCCTGTTTTTCCATTGCTCCCATCTTCCCTCTCAGTACTAGAGAAGGAGCTTCCTTTCCCAAGTGTAAATAAAGTAACTGGGTTCAAAAGTTGGACAAGTTAACAAGAACATATATTACATGAATCACCTTTTATGTTTAATAATAATGGTAACATTTGCTTCAAGGCTTATCCTTAAAGCTAATAGTTGTCTGAAATGTAACTTAAAGTACCTTTGACTTTTCTTAAGAGGGAAAGATTCCCATTATAAAGCTACAGTGTTTTCAATGTCTCCAGATCAAGAAAAAAATATATCATTACCTCATTAGCTTGGCTATCTCAAACCCAGAATTGCAGCCTACAAGATCTAAAGCTGAAATTCAGACTTGGCCATTAGTGACCTCTCAAACTCAGTTTCCTCATCAATAAAAACAAATGCTCCATTATTAAGCTACCCCACAGCATCCAACCATTCATCTTCTGGTTTCTTTAGCAGTCCTGCCCCTAACAACCTTAAAACTATCTTCTAGTTCTTGGAAAGACATAGTGAAGAGAATTACATCCCAATTCCAGAGATGTCAACAACGACCCTAATATCTTTTTTTCTGAACTAGGAAAGCTACAGAAAGGTTCAGGCAGAGCTGCCCGACCTTGGCACTACTGATGTTTGGGGCCCGATAATCCTTTGTGGCACCAAAAAGAATCCCATGCACTTTAGGATGTTGAGCAGCACCCCTGATTTCTATCCACTAGACGCCAGCAGCACCCCCACCCCCAGATGTGACAACCAGAAATGACTCCAGACATTGCCAAATGTCCTCTGGGGGCAGAATCACCTCTGGTGAGAACCACTGGGCTGGGAGATGATTGCTAGAAAAACTGGGGTTCTTGGCAAGTTCCCGACCTGGGAGCCAGAGTAGGGAGGACTGGCTCTACCTCCTTGCCGAGGCCAACATAAAGCAGCCCACAAAGGAACCCCAGAGGCTCAGGTTCCATGCTCAGTCCTGAACATTCTGAGTAGAATGCAGGTTACCCAGCAACCACACATGCTCAAACCTGTCATACCCCCACCCAGGGGGGAGGCCTAGTCTACCGCTCGTGGATGAGAAGCCTCATTGGTCACTGGCAAGGCAAACCCAGGAGGCCTCGGCAGTTCACCCAGCCCTGATTTACAATCTCCCAAGCATAGCCCGGGTGGAGGCGGGTGGGGGGTGTCTTCTCGGATCTCATCACCCACTCTCCCCTTCGCTCAAATCCCACTGTGCTCCCTGGCTGATCTAACAAGCCAGGCAGCTCCTGCCCCTGGGCCTTTTTCGGCAACAGCTCCCTGGGCCAGATACCTTTCAGCCCTCACTCCAGTTAAGTCTCCGCTCAAATGTCACCTCTTTAGGGAAGTCTCTAACCACTCCCTGCAATGGAGCAACACCCTCAGGGTACTGACCACCCCAGAATATATCCCCCACACGTTTATTTACCTATTAAGATCTGTGCTCGCCTATAAACTGCTTGAGGAACTCTTGTCAGTATTCCCAGTGCCTATTCAGCACCTGACACGGTAAATTCGACAGACGTTGAGTGAATTAACGTGGAAGCTAGCCATTCCCTGCCAGGGCTCAAGCTCAGACCAAACCTTTCAAATATTTACTTATCCCCCTGGGGCTTGGCGCCTCTCCCAGCTCTGGGGCAGGCAAAAGAGGGTGGGCGGGATGGGGGTTGGGGGCAGCTGCGGCGTTTCGCAGAGAAACCGCGCGGGGGAGGGAGCGGCAATGGCGACGGCAGCCGAGCCCGCTGACTGCTCTGAAGGGCTAAGGCCTGAGAAAGGGCGACCTGAGGCGTCAAGGTCCGAGGACCACGGGCCAGGGACGGAGGTGGTGGGAGTAGGGACCTCAGGCACGGAGGCCGGGGCCCACGGACACAGGTGACAGAAGTCAAGACCCCGGGCGCCCAGGAGCCGGGACGCCGCGCTGCCAGCACAGAGAACTGAGGCGCCGAGGCGTGAGGGGAGCGACTCTGAGGCGACGGGCCTGCGGCGCCATTTTGTCACCGCAGAGACAGCAGTGACAGGGCCCCGGGGGAGGTGTGGGTGAGCCCAGCGCGGCACCGGCAAGTCCCTGTCCCGCCCCCCACCCGGAGCCCGATCCCCACCCTGCAGAGCCCACCTGTGTAGCTCATGGCGGTGGCTAACACTACGTCCGAGGACACCGGTGGCAGCTCTGCGCATCCGACGCCGAGACAGAGGCTACAAGCCCCTGGGCACCTTCTACATACGCCCGAGCCCCGCCTCCCGACCGCATTGGCTTACGCCCGCCTCAGGGTTCACGCCTATTGGTCCGACTCACTGTCTATCTCAGAGTCTCCTCAAACGAGTGGCTGATGCTTCTGCCAATCTCATGAGAGCCCCGCCTTGTCCCCGCCTCCCGTTTATCTTAATCCCTCAGTGATTGGCCAGCAGGAGCCGGCAGAGAGGTGGAGTCCTGTGGAGTTCGAAGGGGCGGAGCTGCGCCCTACGGAAAGGCCTGAGGCTCAAGCGCGGCGGAGCGGGAGGCGAGCGTGTGCGCTGGAGACCCGCCAGAGGGAGCCGGGTCTACTGCGGACGCAGGGCACCGCTTGGGTCCCAGCGCTGCCACCGAGGTGCTGTGCAAACTTGGGCTAATTTTCTCAATTTCTCTGGCCTTCAGCTCCAAAATAAGCACGGTTAAGCCATGCTGCAATGAGAAAATTAAAACTAATTGCCAAACAAGATGCTGGATATACACGTTCAAACATTACACGAGAAAACGTATGTAAAGAAATCAGTTTGTTGCCAGGTGCACTAAATAAATATGATGTTTCCTTATTAATGGCAACGTAACGATAATAAATATTTGTATATTTACATAGCATGTTTATATTATATATGTAATAATTTGGTTTGTATTGTGTATCATTCAAATGTTCCCCCAAACCTGTGAGTTTTTTTTTTTTAATCCCCATTTAAAAGATAAGAAAACTGAGGCTTGGAATCCATGATTTGCTCAAGGTCCTTGACATTTATGCGTTAAAACTGGAACTTTGCTTCTAAAACCCTCTTGGTTCGTTCTGGACTTCAGAGATTGTGCAATAGTGCAGTCTGGCCCCAGCCCCATCCCTGGATGTGGGGAAACCCCTGTCAGGGACATCTCATAATTTCTAAGAGATAACTTGACAGAGCAGCAGACACCGAAAATGGTACCTAACACGCATGTTTGAGAAAACTCATCAATTATGACTTGTACTTTTCTGGGTATGTTTTAAAAAGTTTTTTAAAAGTATGCTATTGCCGATTTTCTGATATTAATGATGTCAATTTCTTTAGATATAACAGTGGCGTTTTTAAAGTTCATATCTTTCAAAGAAACATACTGAAATATTAAGAAATTAATTGATCTGATGACTGGGATGTGCTTCACCTAATTCAGACAGGAAAGGGGAGAACTTGCAGCCGGCGAGGGGAGTTACAGCTGAAGATACTGGTCATGAGTTGGTAACTGAGGAATAAACGAGGGTTCATTTCACTATTTGCTCTTCTTTTCTATAGTTGGAATTCTTCATGATAAAATGTTTTATTAATAACAACACTCTCCCCCAAATGGGGATTATGCAGAACTTGCTGCCATGTGGAACAAAGGCACTTATGATGCGGTCAGTGAGGAATTCCATACATGAAGCACATAGATCTCAGATTGATGTGCATTCTGGCTTTGGGGTTCATCTCCCTGTCACCCGCAGGGATAGGGTCCTGTCCTCCAAACTAAACCAGGGCCCCAGGACACCTCTCCTGTGTCCCGTTGGTTCCTTCATGGCACTTGCCACAGCCATTGTTTCACCCTGAACATCCAATGCCTTCACAGAGCGAGCTGCTCAAAGGCCGACACTGCATTGCCTGAGACAAGACAGTAGAATGACTTAAGCAGAGAAGGGCTGTGCTCATAAGTTTTAGGAAAAGATCCCTCTGTGGTAAGAACTGTTAGGTGACCCTTGCAAGGACACATGTCACTGCACGATGGGTGGGGAGGGGCTTCCCACGTGACTTCATAAACTCACGTGTCGTTTGAGCTTTTTTTGTTACATCTAGCCTGTATCACCAAAGTATTTTTTGAGACAAGGTCTTGCTCTGTCACCCAGGCTGGAGGGCAGTGGAGCAATCATAACTCACGCCAACCTCGAACTCCTGGGCTCAAGCGATCCTCCTGCCTTAGCCTCCCCAGTAGCTAGGACTGTGGGTGCACACCACTACACCTGGCTATTTAAAAAACAATTTTTTTTTTGGTAGAGACAGGGTTTTGCAGTGTTGTCCAGGATGGTCTCGAACTCCTGGCCTCAAGTGATCCTCTCAGCCTGACCTCCCAAAGTGTTGGGATTACAGGCGTGAGCCACTGTGCCTGGCTCACTTTTATATTTTCAAAACTGATTTATAAAAAGTTGAAAGAAGAAGCACCTTTGGGTCAGTTCTCATTACATAAGCTGCCCTCTCCACTTCCTAAGGCTTGGATGTACCCACCCACGGCTCCAGAGGCCTTCCACCACCAGGCAAGACGGGTGTTGACCCCATAGGAGCAGAAAAGCCAAGCATGCGGGCCAAGACCACTTTTGTAGGTGTGCAATTGCGGCCCATTAACCCCTCCTTCCCAGGCAGGGGCATGTGAGGGGCCCAGGAAAACAGGGGTGGGGGTAGAGGAGGCCCCTGCTGTCCACACCCCATGAGGTCATTCCCACTTTCCAGCACTTGGCCGCTTAGTGGAAACGAAAAGAGCTGAAAAATCACATGCAATCAACAAGAAGGAGCAGCCAACAAAATCTCTTAAAATCTCAAGAAATGTTCAATAAACATTTGCAGAGTGAGAAAATAAATAACATCACAAGGAGTCAGTGGCTCCTCTTTTTTCTCCTTGCATTACTTGGGTTCGGGGGTGCATGTGTCTAAACAGAAGTCACGTGTCTTGAAGGCTGAAGGCAGGCTGCTGTCTGCACCCTGGCTGGCCCCAAATGCTCCCAGGAGGTGTGTGCTTAGCCCTCCCCCAGTGGGTCCCTGACACCCTTGCTGGTCAGCTCCTGCCCTCAGTAAGCTCTTCTAGCCTCTGTTGCTCCTTGATCGTGGCCTCCTTCCCAGACCAGCCGCCCAGGACCCTGGTTTCTCTGCTTTACCAGCTGGCCAGAGCTCCCCACCAGGCACAGCATCGAGGGCCAGCAGCTGGGAACTTGGGCTCATCCCCAACTGCGTCTGGTCGGCTTGGCGGCCAACGGGAAAAGCCCAGGAGCCCCTGGGCTCTGGACGGAGGAGGCCCCGATCCCAGCCCCGGCTGCCAGCCAATGCCAGCCTGTCCACTCGACAGAAAAACACACGCTGGCCGCCTGCCCCGGGGTGTTTCCAGAAGAGAAATTTAATCTAATTTACATACTTCTAGGTACATCAATAACCAAAACGTGGCCACTGAAAAAAGTTAAAAGGTCAAATCGGCTCCCGGTTTCTAGCTGGCCCAGGATTGCAAAATAAAAAGGTCCACGTTCCTTATTCTCTACACAAAACGCGCCTTTAAAAAAGTGAGAGGTCTAGGGACCTATACATAGAAAGCAACAGTGAAAAGGGGGAGACAGGAGTGGGGGAGGAGAGTCCCACCCCCCACCCCACCCTCCCGGGGCCCCGGAGCCCCTGAGGCTCTTGGGGGCCACTGACATGGCAGGAGGCAGCTGTCAGCTCTGAGCTCTTCCTAGCAGGGAAGGCCCCTCTGGGGGTGGCCAACAAGGATTTCCGTGGCATTGTGGGCTCAGTGGCGGGCCCCACAGAGGGAGCATGGCTTCCCCTGAGCAAGCACCGTGGCATGATGTGGTCGTTTGACTCGGGAACTGGGGGGCGAGGGCAGATCCCGTGTCTCACGAGGTGCATGTGTGTGTGTTCGCATGTTCATGTGTGTGAGAGGATATTCATGGGGGCGACAGGGAACCAGAACAGGGGTCTTTGGGGTCTTTGCAAATGGCCACGGATGGCAGACATAGCCCTGCCTGGCTGCTAGACTTGGGGGGGGGGGGGTGCTGTCCTCCCCTGTGACCAGATCGGCTGCCACCAGAGACCTGGCTGCTGCCCCTGCTGGACCAGGTGGGCTTGGGCTGAAGGAAGACACCCTGTGGCCCCAGAGTCCTCGGGCTGGGGGAAGGGTGCCCCGGCTGTAGTGTGCCCGGCCCCCCAAGGGGAGCCGGTTTGAGGTTTTGGCTTGCTCCTTTGGAAACGGAAAAGAAAGAGGGAGAGGCGGGAAGAGGACACAGAGGAGGAAGAGGAGAGACAGAGGTGGCACAAGAGGGGATCTGGAATGCTTTTGTGTTAGGGAGCCTCTGCCGCCGCTGTCTGTGCCTGCGGGGCCTGGGACTCCTCAGGCGGAGGGTCCGCTTTGGAGAAATTCATCTCCAAGATGTGCCGCTGTAAGTGCCGCACCCACTCTTCCTGGATGGAGAGGGGGCCCTGGAATTCCACTTCACAGAACCTGTGTGGGGGAAGAGAGAGGAGCGGCCACTGCTGTGAGCAGAGGCACAAGCATAGCCATGCCCACATCCCTGGGCACACCTGCGATGACTCCATGTGAACAGAGCAAGCCCAGGATGTGAGGGAATGGGGGCCCAGAAGCCAGATGTTTCCCTGTGGGCAGCCACCTCCACCCACCATGGGGTCACAGCAGGGTCTCATGGAGACTCCTTTGCCTCTAAGAGGTCGCTGGCGCTGGGTAACAGTCACCTGGCTTCCCAAGCGCCTCTGCCACCTGACTGATGCATATGATCTGAGATAGTAGAGGGCACAGAAAAGCAGATCCTACCCAACTTGCCAGGCCCCTCTCCTCCTCCTGCCCCCAAGAGAGGCCTCAAAGCGCAGCAGCCCAGTGCCCGAGCTCCATGGCTCCAGACACCTGGGTTTGAATCCTACTTCTGATGTGGCCTGTGTGGCCTGAGGCGAGTCACCTCACATCTCAGAGTCCAGTTTCCTGATCTCTGATGTACTCATGGACTTTAGTAAACCTATTTTTTTCTTAATCAGCCAGACACTTGTTCAGTGCTTACCATGTGCCAGGCTGAGTTCTGAGTGCTTTATAAATATTAAACTCACTTAGTCCTCATAACAAATCTATTAGGTAGGTCTATTATCTATCCCGTTTTATGCGGGGGGAAATTGAGGCATGGGGTAGGTAAGCCCTTGTCCGAGGTCACTGAGCTGGTTAAGTGTCAGAGCTGGGATTTGAGCCCAGGTCTCGCAGGCTACAAAGCTCAGGGTGTTAGCCTGATGTTCCGAGATGCCGCTGTCTGTGAGGAGGACTTAGCCTGGGCTCGCCACACCCAAGAGCAGTCCTTGACATGACACCTCCCAGCCCCCACCAGACCCAGACTGTTCTGAGGCTCCACCAGGTGGCCAAGACCCACCCAGGTGGTCTCCCTCCCTCCCTCCCTCCACCAGGGACAGTGTACCTGCATTTGAGGGTATAGATGTTGCCAACAAACTTGACGAGTGATGTCTGGGGGGGCCGGGGCACTAGGGAGGGGACCGGCCGGACGCGGGGTGGGGGTTGCCGCACCTCCTCCAGCTTCTGCTGCAGATCATTGGCCTCCTCGCGCCCCCGGGCTGCAGAAGCATCTGGAGGGCGGGCTTGTCGGCGCTCAAATTCTAAGTGGGGAGAGGGATGGGAGATGAGCAGGAAGGCCAGGACCTGGGGACACTGCTGCCTTCAGTAAGTGAGAGGTGGACGCTGTGGGTCTTGTAAGACAGAATAGCTGGGGACCAGACACCGCCTGGACAGGCGGGATGGCAGACAGACAAGTGAATAGGTGAGCAACTGGAGAAGGGACTAAAGGGCGACACACAGTAGAGGGCCTGGCAGGTGTGGCCCCGGTGGGCCCACAGGTGCCCACAGCCCTCCCAACGCCCCTCCACCAGCACTCACTGTTAATGTTCTGCCGCTGGTGCTCCTCGGCCTTCACAGTGCCCGGCGGGCTGGCTGCTAGAGGCCGCTCACCACTGTCAGCTGCCCGGCTGGCCTCGGGCCCTGGCTCCCCCCCGGCACTGCGGCCGACCAGGGCCAGGCCCCCGGGTGCCAGCCCCAGGGACGGCCGCTTGTCGCTGTCTCGGCCATGGCCGGCACTGCGGAACTTCTTGGTGAAGGGGCGGCCGCCCTGGATGTAGCTGCGGTAGGCGCCCACCTTCTGGGGCCGGTGCTTGATCCACTCGCTCAGCGTCTCAATGGGTGAGCCATTGACGCACCACTCCGTCACGCCAAACTGCCGCAGGTGTGCCCGCGCATGGCTGGCCAGGGCCTTGCGGTTCTCAAAGTAAAGGCCACACAGCTCGCAGCAGGCCTCGGAGGCTGCAGAGCGGAGGGGATGCTGCTGAGCCATGGCCTGAACTGGACAGGTAGACCCAGATGGCCCTGCCCAGGCCAGGAGCCAATCCCGCCTCCCACTGGAGCCCTGACTCAGGGGCCCCACTTGGGGTCAGTGTGAGCACTCAGGGCAAAGCCTGGCTCTGCAGGCCCTGGCGGATGCCCTCCCAGGACCCTGTCACCCGCTGCTTACAGGAGTGGGAGGTCTTCTCGTGGAGGGTCTTTGCCTTGAAGGGCAGTTCAGTCTGGATGTAGGTCTTGGCCTTAACCTCTGCTGGGAGGAGGCGGTCCTCCTGCAGGGGCCGCTTGGCTGCCACTGAGCCCAGGTAACCAGTGGCCGAGGGCTTGGCCCCGGTGATCGGTGTCAGGCTGAGCTCGCGGGGAACCTGGGCTGGCCCTGCTCCTGGTTTGCCTGGCCGAACAGCCAGGGGTGACAGCGGCAGCGGGGACTGCACGGGCCCAGGGGCTGCTGTTGGGGGGCCGTCCTCAGCCAAGGCAGGGGCCAGGTCCCCAGCAGGCGGCTCCTTCTTGATGAGGCACGGCTTAGACTTCTTCTTGAGGATCTCCCGCAGCGTGTCGATGGGCGAGCCGTTGACGGACCACTCCGTCACGCCCATCTGCCGCAGGTGGGAGCGTGCGTGGCTCGACAGGCCCTTGCGGTTCTCGAAGAACTCGCCGCAGAACTCGCAGCGGATGTCGCGCACCGGCTCTGCCCGGGACGCTGCAGGGGGTCCGGGGTAGGGGGAGGAGGAGAAGGAGGCAGCGGCTGCGGGCAGGAAGCCTCCAAGCTCAAGGCCCGTATCAATGCCAGCTGCCTAGCTGCCCCTGTCCACACCCCCCGCCAGACTCCAGGGACCTGCTCCCTCATCTGGGCCTCCAGAGGCCTGTGTGTACATCCAGCCCTGCTGCTTGTTCCACCACCTCAAATTCTAGCTGGCTTCACAGTGTCTCCTTGTGTGATCCTGGGCAAGCCACTTCCCCTCTATGAGCCTCAGTTTCCTCCTCTGCAAAATGGAGATGAAAACTCCCACCTCCCAATGTGACCGGGAGGGTCTAAAAGGGGAACACTTCAGAGCATGTGGCACAGAGCCAGCATGTAATGCATGTGAGCTCTAAGGCAGAGCCTGGGCCACCCTCACCTGCTCAGCACACAGCGGGCATTTAATCAATCTGAGCACAATGAACACAGCGATGGTGCAACAGGGAAGCTAGCAACGGTGGCGTTACAACCACTGCGTACAGAGAGCTTTCGGTAACCAGGCATTGTGCTAAGTGCTTTATCCCACTTAATCCTCAAGAAAACCATACGGACTTGGGACTATGCCGATCTCCATCTTCCAACTGAGGAAACTTGCCCAAGGTCACACACTGCTAGATTGCGGAGGAACGGAGATCTTGACTCAGACTCCAAATGTCAAGCAATTATTTACCAGGAATGCCAGAAAGACACAGTTCCTACATGCCTGCCCGTGGCAGCCATCACTAATTCATCCCTGAAGTCTTTCTCCCTAGGAGTCTGGTTGGCAGCCACAACCAATAGATTGACGATGGCACAAGAGCTAGAATCTCTTTACCATTGCTGAATGACACAATTCTGCCTCCCCGTATGAATAAAGGAGAATCAAAAAGCAGCTCAGTTGCAGGGGTCTGCGCAGCAGGAATGCACAGCTAGCCCTGTGTCCTCTGGACCTTTGCATCCTCCCTTCCATTGCAACCCTGGGAGCTCTGGATAACCCCCAAGTTGGAGGGAAGCGACCCCTCCAACTGTTCTCCCTGCCCTGCTGCAGGGTCACACTTACACAGGTTCAAGGGTGTCATGTCTTCCCGCGGCGCCCCCCAGGGACCCTCAGATGGGTGCGGCTCCCCATGAAGGGCCCCCGGCAGCATCTCCCGTTTGATCTCCACCCGCATTTGTTCAGGCTTCAGCTTCTTGGGCAGGGAGGGTGCAGCCAGGCCTGGGAACATCTTCCGGGCCGTGGGAGGAGAGGCAGTTGGTGAGTGGCCCAGGGGGCTGCCTGGTGGCGGTGGCAACTTCTTGGCCAGGGGCGAGATGTGAAGGTCCGAGGGGCTGCGGGCTTCCAGTGAGCTGCCAGGACCTCCGCTGCCCATCACCTTGGCCAGGCCTTTTGGGCTGGGCCCTGGTGGGTTGGGGGGTCCACCGGGCCGAGATTGGGTCCGTCTCTTCAGGATCTCCCGCAGTGTGTCGATGGGCGAGCCATTGACGTACCACTCCGTCACACCCATCTGCCGTAGGTGGGAGCGTGCGTGGCTGGACAGGCCCTTACGGTTCTCGAAGAACTCACCGCAGAACTCGCAGCGGATGTCTCGCGCTGGCTCTGGGCCCGAGGCTGTGGCAGGAGGAGAATGGGGCAGTTAGTGTTGTGGAATCGCTAGCATGGTCACCTGCAGGAGTGTCCTGGTCGGCTGGGCGTGGGCAGCAGCACGCCCACAGGTTAGGGTGGTGGCGGAGGGCAGGTGCAAGCGAGGGAGCTGAGGAGCGGGGCAGGGGGGCCAAACACCCGGCAGAAGCGAGGGAGGCTCCAGAGAGCGAATGGGCCCTCAGTCCTGGCGGAGGAGGATGGAACCAAGACTCCACAGCTCTATGAGTCCCAACAAGGACAGGGGGCAGGAGGGCAGGAAGTGGCAGCCTAGGCGCCACGTGCCATCCAGACCCGGGGCGGATGTGGGTGCCTTCCACACCAAAAGGCAGGATCCCCCCCCTTGGCCTTCATTCTCAGGGAGGGTCACGGTCATGGAGGTCAAAGGCCAAGAGAGAGGGCCTAGCAGCCCACTGCCAACAATTCTCTGGGCAGAACCAGCCCACTGGCAAGGACCCCTGTCTACTCCCTGCCCCAGCAGGGAGGGAGTAGGGAGGGGACTGTGACCCCCCCGGGAGGGGCTCCAGGGCCCGCAGGGAGGAGGGGGCAGCTGAAGCGAGAACCTACAGAGGTTGAGAGGAGACGGCTCCACATCAGAGGCCCAGAAAATGCCGGCGGCTGCGGCGGCCGAGAGGTCCTGCTTCCCCCAGGGGCTGGCCATACCCGCGGCCTTCAGCTTGGCCTTCTTGGCCGGCGGTGGGGGGGGGAGCAAGGAGAGGGCCGCAGAGGCGGGAGGAGGCCGCCCCAGCTGGGCCAGGGCTCCGCGCCCGGGTGGGAGGCGGATCTGGACGCCGTCCCTCCTGATGAGCCCGTGGAGCACGTCTATGGGGGATCCCTTGGCGTCCGGGTCGCTGACGCCCAGGTGGCGCAGGTGGGCACGGGCGTGGCTGGACAGGCCCTTGCGGGTCTCAAACCAGGCACCACACAGCTGGCAGTCCAGCTCTCTGCCCCCGTCACTATCTACAGCTGCGGAGACAAAACACAGGGGGGGGTTCACGGCCGCCACCTTGGCCGGCCCTGGGGGACTGAGGCAGGAGGGTCTGATGTGATTCTTGGCTGCCCAGGCAGCTCGGGATCCAAGACCCATGCTGCATATTTCTTGTGAGAGGTTTTGGGAAGCAAAACTGCCTAGTCCTTTGGCATCAAGGTGAGTGTGGAGAGTGTACGGATGTGGGTGGACAGGCAGTGGCCAAATCGAATGATCCCAGGCCCTCTCTCCCCTGGGATCCCTTCTATGGGAGCTGTGTGGGGTGCATGGTGACTGCCAAGCACCATGCAGCCAAGGGCACACCTGCTCAGGGGCCTGTTTCTGGAAGCACAGCAGACTGAGTGGAAGCAACTTCGAGGGAACATGAGGTACCAACTGGGATGCTCCAGTGGGCAGGGGGCCAGACCCTGGGGTCACCCCTAGACTATAACTCTAATGCCCACAAATGTATGGAAAAGCCTGATGTTCTAAGGGATGCCCTCATCAAACCTGCTCACTGCACCTCGAGGGTTTCTGCCCAAACCCTACCTTCCAAGCCCACAGGCAACCCAGAAGGGAGGGCTCCACCCCCAGGCAGAGAGCTAGAGTGATACCCCCGCAAGGACAGTCAGGAAGACATGAAGACATGGCCAACTACAGGGACCTCCTGTCAGGTGGACCACCTGTCTACCTGCAGGACCCAAGATGCCTTGAACTCCCACTGGGAAAGCCAGGCCCATGGGGCCCTGGCTGCCTTCACTGCCCCCAGCCTCAGGCCAACAGAAGGCCAAGAGCTGCCCCTAAGTGGTGAGGATGACCCTGGCAGACTCAGCAGCCATAGCCAGGCCTCCGGGGGAGGATCAGCAAAGTAAAGTGGGAGACAGATGACCATATGCAGGGCGGCCCAACAGGAGACACAGAGCCTCAACCAACGCTCTGACCTGGCCGACCCAGGACATGGGAGCTGTAGTCCCCATTGCCCCCACCCTAGGCCCTGGAGCCCAACCTGAGGCCCCATCCCTCCCGGCGCCAGGACCTCCCTCAGCTCCCGGGACCCGCACTCACTGAGGTTCAGGGGCCCCTCGTCCTCAGACTGAGGCCACTGTGCCTTTGGGGAGGCCGGCCGGGGGCTCAGGGACAGCTGGGGGCTCTTGTCCTCAGGATTCTTGGGGGTAGGGGAGCCCGCCAGGGCCAGCGGTGCCTTCTTGAGGAGCGGAGAGCCGGGTGGGTGGGCCAGGCCCTTGGCCGAGAAGCCGGGAGGCGACTTGATGGCTTTGTTGACAGCTGGTGCATCCAGGGGCTTGGCCAGGGTGAGCAAGCCAGGCCGGGGAGCCCCAGCGACCACCTCCTTCAGCGAGCTGGACTTCTTAGCCAGGCCCGGGGGCAGCCCGAGGTGGGCGTCTGGCAGCCCCTTCTGCTTCACGAGCTCGTAGAGGAGATCGATGGGCGCGCCACTGCTCTCCGACTCCGCCACGCCCAGCTGCCGCAGGTGGGACCGCGCGTGGCTGGACAGGCCCTTGCGGGTCTCAAAGCAGGCGCCACAGACCTCACAGGTGGTCAGGCTCTGGGCTGGAGGGTGACACAGAGGCCAGGAGAGAGCAGGCTGTGAGGCCCGTGGTCTGGCTCTCCTGCTTCTCCTCCCCTGGGGTCCCCCTTACCCAGTCCCCATGGAAGAGTCTGTCAAGCCCCCCTGATCCTCACAATGACCCTAATGAGCCAGGAATCAGCCTGCCTGGTTTGCAAATAAGGAAACTGAGGCTCAGAGAGGGGAAGAGTTGCGCTAAGGGCATATAGCAGTAGGCAGAGCCCTTCTGTGGTCCAGCCAGTGGGACACCTTTCAGAATTCTGACCCACCAGGGTGCCCTGGCAACAGAGTCACACAAATGCTGACCTGGTAGCCACCCTCTGTGGCTCAACTCATGCCCCAAATACTGGGATGGACGCCACAGCCATGGTCTCTGTGGTCCCAGGTACCCTCTTCTGTAGAGCCCTTATCCTCACCTATCTGCTTCTCTGTCTCCTTGCTCCCCAACTTCAGTGACCCCAAGGGCAAGGACCAGGTTCATCTTGCTCCTCTCACATCCCCGGGGGCTACCCCAGTGCCCGCTACTACTCAATAACAACCTTAGGATCAATGGACAGATGAATTGATGTCACATAGGAGATCACACAGCTAGCGAGGGTCACAGTCGGCAAATGACCTGGGTCTGAGTGTGAGCTCTCAGCCACCATGCCCACTGCTTCTGTGGATGCCTTTCCCTTACCCATTGAGGGTGCAGCTCAGGGCCACGCATGCCTGGGGCAGCAAAAGCTCAAGATAGAAGACAGCTTGGTGTCCCCTTGGTGTCTCAAGGTACCAGAGAGAAAGATGTGGGCCCCCCATTAACCCCAAGGCCCAAGAGCTCCCATGTGAGTGTGACCAGCCTGGCCATCACCCTGCCATGCTACCTGGGCCACTCACCCTTGAGGTCCGGCAGCTCCTGTTTGCTGCCATGAGGAACCTCTGCAGCCACTTTGCTGCTCAGCCGACTGGCCACCTGCTCCAGGGCCCCAGGGACAGACAGGCTTTTCTTAGGGAGCGGAGGGGAGCCCAAGTCCATGGCCACCATTGCGTTTTCCTCAGAACCCAGGCCTGTAAGGTTGGGGAGACAGGCTCAGCCCAGGCAAGGTTTAGGCTGTCCTTGGGCCATCCTAGAAGGACTGAGAAGGTGGCCCTTCTTCCTCATCCTCGGTGCCTGCTCTTTCTGGGAGGCAGCTCACCCCATGAAAACTGAGGCTCCACCCTTAACCCCCAGCACCATTATGACACAGGGACACTGAAGCTGCCCGCTGACAGCAAAGACTAGCAGCAGCGTCCACCCACCAGAACTTGGACAGGTCAGGGGATGCAGTGCAAGTCTGAGCCAAGACTCCCACACTGGGGGATCCCGGAGAAAACACCTTTCTGGGTAGAACTCATGAGAGGGAACACCTGTCCATCTTGGGAGTGAGAGTGGGGGCCAGTCAGGAGAACTGGACAAAAGAAGACCAGCATCAGGAGACTAAAGAAGCAACACAGAAGCAGGGAGCCAAGAACAGGTAGGTGGTCCCATAGGACTTTGAAGAATGTGCACCAGACAAGACAGCTGGGGCTACAAAGACAATGGGGGGGCCGGAGGTGGTCTACTCATCACAAGCTGAGCCCTAAGTGGGGTAAGGTGAGAACCTGGAGCCTGGACCAGCAGTTATACTATTGGGGACAGGAAAAGTGGGAAGCACAGAACTTTGTGTGCAGTTTCTAAGGCATCTATCAGGCTAGGAAGCTTCCCTGGGCGAGGGCTATGCGGGGAAAGGGAACCAGGGGGGAATTTTCCCGGCAAGGGAAAGAGGCCTGTTGAACCCCAGATTTAGAGTTCAGAGCCTGAAGAGGGCTCTGAGGATGAAGGGACTGCGTGTCAGATGTGAGCTGTGGACGCGCTCAGGGGGATGTGATGGGCAGGGGGCCAGGCAGGTCCCTGCTCAGTTTGAGTCCCACAGAGGCAAGAAGTGGGCAGGCCGGAAGGCCACCGGGGGCTGGGACACCGAGGACTTTGTCAAAGTCTCCCAGTGGGGTGGGCGCGTCTGTCAGATGGGGCAGGACCGAAGTGGGATTCCGAGCCAAGGGGACCGGAACCGTGACGAGAGACGCTCCCGGGACTCCACGGGGGGCAGGGGGCATCTGTCAGATAGGACGAGGGTCCCGAGGAGCGGCGGCGAAGTGTTTCCGAGGCCCGGAACCCTGCGAGCGGCTACAGGAGGCCCGGGCCCGCGCGACTGAAGGGCCGGGGGAGGGGGGTTCCGGAGACTGGACGGCGGGCGGCGGCACCGGCGGGCGGGACGCCGACCTTCCCCTCCCCGCACCCTCCCCGGCGTGGGCTCTTACCCGGCGCGGGCGCAGGCCCGGGCCCCGGCTCCGGCTCCGGCTCGGCCTTGGGCCCGTCCCGCGGCGGCGGCGGCGGTGGCGGCGGCGGGGGTGGGGGCGGCGGCGGCGCGAGGGGGGCCGCGGGGCCCGGGCTCGGGGGGCCGGGCGGGGGCGCCCCAGCGGGCGCGCGCTCCCGGACGCCCCGGGCGGTGGAGGCGGCCATCTTGGCTCCGGCGCACGCGGGGCGGCCGCCCCAGGCGGGAGCAGCCGAGCGCCGAGCCCCGCCGCCGCCGAGCCCGCTCCGCCCCGCCCCTCGGGGCGCGCCCAGGGTGGCCTGACGAGCGCCGAGCGCCACGAGCGAAACGCTCATCTGGGCCCCGCGGGCAGGCGGCTGCAGCCGCAGGGAGCTGCCCGCCCGCCGCCGCTCGGGGATGCGTGCGTGCTGCGCGCCGAGCGGCTTCCAAATGCCGCCCCAGCCCGGGCCCTGCACATCCGCACGGCGAGGATGGGAAACCTCCGGCCACACGCATCCCCCTTAAAAGCATCCAGACTCCTAGAGCCCCGACGTGCAGAACCAGGACCTGCCCCAGGACTCTGCCCTATTCCCTTTCGAGGAAGTCTCCCCCTCCGGGTCGGGGATCCTGCAAGACACCTGATCCCCAACCACGAGGATCCCCCCAGCATCATCCTGGTATCCAGCTGTCCCCCAACGGTGCTGTCCCGCAGTCCTAGGGATCCCTACAGCCGGCACCACATTCAAGCATTGCCCGCTTCTCCCTCCCCAACACCAAACCGATTGTCCCCGGCTGTTCCTTGACAGCCGGGTGGGGCCGGACTCTGACGGTCGCCCCGCCCCCAAGCGGCCCACTTGGGGAGAGGGGAGAGGCTTCTAAGGACAGCCATGCAGGGCCAGTGCCCAGACCTAGCTCCAATCGCGGACATCCTTACTCAAGTCAAAGCTCTCAGGCTCTTCCCAAACCCTCTTGAGCCCCCACCCCCACCCCGCCCTCCAGATGTTCACTCAAAGACTGGTCATGACTCTCCTTCCCAGGGACAAGGCCAGGGCAGTGCTAAACCCACCTCCTCCTATCCATAGCTGGCTCCTCCATCTCAGTGGCTACAAACTGCCTCCTTCAACCGTAGCCATCCTCAGAGCTGGCTCTGCCTCCCAGCCACCCCTGAGACATGACAAACCAAGCCAGGTGGGTGAGCTGGATGCCTGGGGGCAGCTTTAGCAGAAGCAAGAAGCTAGGGGTCAAATCCCCACTCTGCTTCTCCCCGAGGTATTACCTCAACCGGCCACCATCCTGTCAGTGCCTCCCCACCCTCCTCCGTGCAGACTCCTGAGCGTCCTTTGCCTTCCTAAGTTGGCTTGTGAATGGGTCTGATCAAGCCCAGAGTACAGATCTAGGTAGGACCCTGGAAGCTGCAAGCAGGAGAAACATAGAAGGGAGCCTTGGTCCCAAGCCAGCCTCGCCTCTCCCTGTTCAGACACCATCCATTCCTCAAAGCCCAGCTACTCCCCACAGCCAAGTTCTCTGCCTGTATAAAGACTCACACAAAGTCAGGCTTTGCAGTCAGGGTTTGCAAGCCTGGGTCCTTCACTTTCCCACTTCCTCTGTGGCGCCCAATCCTGGGCTCCTTCACCAAATATTACTTCTGGGTTTCTCAAACCATCCTCCACTGGAGACACCACCAAACAAGGTGCTCAAAAGCCCAGCTCTGCCGCTGTGTGGTGTATAGCAAAGCATATGACACACGGTTTCCTTAACCGTAACATGGGAACACAACAATCTTAGCTTCACTGCCTTGTTATGAATCATAAATGAGAAACGAGATGACACCAGTTAAAACCTTAGGACGTAGCAAGCGCTCGATTATGGGAGGGACATTTCAGTGCTGCCAGATCAAGCAAACATTGGCTGATAATCTAGATTCTAGATCTGCACCGTCCAATAGGATTGCCACTAGATTGGTTCTAGCCATGTTTCAAGAGCTTAACAGCCACACGTGGCCAGTGGTGACCCTACAGGACAGCGCAGATATCTAGAGGAAGTTTCCACCCATCATTTTAGTAAGTTCTATCCAACAGCAATTCTCAAGATAAAAGATGTCATTAAGAACAAGGTATCTGGAGCCTGACTGCCTGGGTTCCAAAGCCCAGCTCCACCTCTACCAGCTGTGTGCCTCAGTTTCCTCATCTGTAAAATGGGAATAATAATAACACCCGCCTTATAGGGTTGTTGTGAGGATATAAATGGACTCATGTTTGTGAAGTGCTTAGAACAATGTCTGGCTCCTGGTAAGAGTTCCATGAGCATTTGTTAATGTCGCCATCAGGAAGGGCAGGAAGAAACTAGATCCAGAAAGAGCCCCATCCCATCCCCTAAGTAAAACAGCAATGACCCCTAAATGGCAGGGTGGTTTTGAGGAGAGTTGTCAACATATTTTTTAAAGTGATGCTTCTAGGAAAGCAGAGTGGCTGCCCCTCTGCCCCCAGCCCTCCATCCCTCTGGGCCCCTAGGAAGGGTCAGGGCTCCAACTCAGCCCACCCCCTCCCCTTACCATCTCCGTAGGCTGGCCCAGGGTCCTCAGCCCAGGTGGGTGGGAAGGACACCGTGAGAGGTAAGCGGGGCCGGTGGGAGGTCAGGAAGCTGCCAGGAGGACCCCCAAGCTCTCGCCCCAGGGGGCTGGGGGGTCGCTCAGCGGCGGAGGTGGCTAGCAGTTCCTGCAGAATGTTGATGGGTGAGACAGTGAGCTCCCAGTTGGTGATGCCGAAGTCACGCAGGTGGGCCCGGGCGTGGCTGGAGAGGCCGGCCCGTGTGTCGAAGCCGGCCCCACAGAAATCACAGCGCATCAAGCTGAAGGTGCCCGGGTCGAAGTTGGCCACTGCGGAGAGAGGACATGGACTGCCTGAGGTGGGGAGGGGGCTACTCTCCAGCCCCAACCCATCCCTGTTCCCAGGGCTTCAACCCGCATTGCCTTCCTTCCCTGTGGCTGTCCTTTTTGCTCCTGCCTGCCCCTCAGTTCTCAGCTCATGCGCCAACCCCCCATTCCAGGAAGCCTGAGCCTCCCAGGTTCCCCTTCCCACGTCTGGCAGCATCAGGCATCTCTCCCTCAGAATCACTTCTCCAGGTGTGGATTTGCAATCACCTGAGTGAGTATTTGATTAATACCCTTCTCCTATCTATTTTTTTTTTAATTTTTATTTTTAGAGACAGGGTCTTGCTCTGTCACCCAGGCTGGAGTGCAGCAGTCTGATCATAGCTCACTGCAGTCTCAAACTCCTGGGCTCAAGCAATCCTCCTGCCTCAGCCTCCCGAGTAGCTGGGACTGCAGGCGTGCACCACCATGCCTGGCTAATTTTTCTTATTTTTTGTAGAGATGGGGTCTTGCTATGTTGCTCAGGCTGGTCTGAAACTCCTGGCCTCAGCCTCCCAAAGTGCTGGGATTACAGGTGTGAGCCACTACACCCAGCCTCTCGTGTCTATTTTTGCTCAGGATCACCCCGGTGCTTTAAATTAAATATGTGTTGGATGAAGAAATGGATGAATGTACGTAACATCCTCTGCTGGGAGCCTTCTCTGAGCCCCCCAAGTGGAGCTGGGGACTTCCTCTCGTCCTCCACAGCCTCCTAGTTCTCCCAGCTTTTCCCCTATCTCAGGCCCCCGATTACTCGATGTCAATACTGCCTGGTTTCCCGGCTGTCAACCCCTTACCCCCACCCCTAGAGTAGACACATACACACGCGCACACACACTCACACACTCAGACACCATACCGGCACCTCCTTAAGTGGGGTCCATGTCTACTAATGTGAGAACCACCCAGGGTGCTCCCGTTGGAGACAGACCTCTGGAATCAGAACCCTTGTTGCCTAGGAATCTGCATACCTCACAGGCAGCCCCAGAGGGTTCTGAAGCCGGCCGTGGGTGCCACCACTCCCGGACCGGACCATGAACCCCAGGACAGCAAGAACTGCTGTCCGTTCACTGCTCTGTCCCCAAGCACCCAGAACAGAGGGAACCTCGCTCAATAAATGTTTGTTGAATAAAGGGGTAAGTGAAATTCTCTGCCCTGGCTCACACCTTTGCCCACATTCCTTCCTCCAGCTGGTGGAATAGCCAGGGCACTGGACCTCCCCGCACATCCACTGACGGGGTGGCCTTTGCCAGGGCTTCCAGGTGTTTCGGGAGCAGAGGCCCCACCTTCCCCCCACGTGGCGCTAAGGGAGAATTTAGAGCACGGGTGGGCTGCCCAGCCACGTGTCTTCTGGGCCTCGGAGGGAGGTGGTGCCAAAGCAAAGCTACCCTACCTTTTTTCTTCTTCTTCTGGAAGGAGAACCTGCGCTCGATGGCCTTCACCTCCTCAGCGGAGATGAAATGCCGCACGTTGTAGCTGACGCCCACACGGTTCAGGTGGCCCCGGACGTGGTTGGCCAGGCCGATGCCATTGTGGAAGCGATCGGGGCAGTAGGGGCATTTCCGCTCTTCGTGCTTCAGTGCCATAGCCGGGTCCCCATCCAGGAGCGTGTCCAGCCCCAGTGGGCCGCCCAGCGGCGTGTCCAGGAGCAGGAAGTCCAGTGGGTGGGCAGCCGTCAGCCCCAGCTCCTCGGGCTGCAGCCTCGGGGGCACCCTGGCCGCCGCGGCCGCCATGACCTGCGGCCCGAGCCTCGCCACCAGCACGACGGGCACCATCCCTTGGAGCTGCCGCTGCTGGGCCCTCGAGGCCTCAGCCGTCCGAAGGGCTTCTCGGAATGTCCGCTTCAGCTCTAGGGCCGGCTGTGGGATGAGGTTGGGGGTGGCTGGGGGTGCGAAGTCCCCATTTTCGGGGGAAAAATCCGTCTCGGAAGTCAGCACCATGTCATCCTCCTCCTCCTCTTCCTCCTCCTCTTCACTCCAAGGGCGCCTCCGGTCCCCCAGCCCCTGCAGGTGGACAGCGCTTTTCTTCCTACCAAGCTGTAAGGAGTAGGGGGCGGATGCTAGCGGGGAGGGAAAGGCCAGCCTTCCGAGAGGCCTCTGGCCAGAGCCATGCGGGAGTGGCTTTGACAGTGGGAAATCCCTCATGCCCAGCTGCTGGTAGCCTGGGCCAAAGGCCAGGCTGGGGTCGTATCCAGCAGGGCTCTCCCGGCACATGGGGGCCAAGCGCGGCTCAGCTTTGCCAAAGTAGTCCTCAGCGGCGTCAGAGAAGCAGGCGTACACGTCCTGGCTAGTGCCCGGCTGGCTGGCGGGGTCCTCCTCGAAAGCCTCGCCGTCCTCCTCCCAGTGGGGACGGGCGTGCGCCAGCCTCACATGCTCTCTGAGCAGACTCTCGCTGGGCGCAGGGAAACCACAGAAGACACAGGCACTGAGGCCCGAGGTGGCTCCGTAGGGCTGATAGACAAGGGTGCCGGCCTCGGGCCCTGGGCTGCCAGCCCCGCTGCCACCCCCAAAAGGCTCCTTGGCGGCCCGGCCTGGTGGCTCACGCATGTGCAGCTTGGCATGCTGCACAAAGGCCCTGGAGGAATTGGTGCCAAAGACGCATTTTGGACACTGCAGCCGAGCTTCCCTGCCCTCGTCGCCTGGAACTTGCTTGAGCTTCTGGATTTCCTCAATGATTTTCTCCCGGGAGGCCTGGTGCAGCTGCCGGTGCTGCTCAAGGGCAGTGGGGTCTGAAAAGGCCCAGCCACATTCGCCGCAGGCCAGCGGGGCCAACTCGGCAGGGGGCTCCTGGCCCGGGGCTCGGCGGTGCTGGCTCATGTGCTCCAGGAGGTGCTCCTTCTGCTTGAAGTAGATGCTGCACTCGATGCACGGGAACACGGCTGGCTCCTCGTCCTCATCCTCATCCGGGCTGGCCACCCCCTCAGCCACCTCCTCCAGCAGCTCACACAGGTAGGGCCCGGTCCGAATGGGGGGCAGCGGTGGCTGCAGCCGCTCCACGGATGCCTCTGAGTTCACCGTCCAGGTCTGCGTGGCCACTTCCGAGGCCGACGTGGGCAGGCCCCACTCAGACGGCTGGGCCAGCCCCTCGAGGTCCTCCAGGTCTTCTCTGGTGCCCACCACTGCCATGTCCAATGCCTTGGGGGTGTCTTCCATGGGCAGGAACACCCTCCTGAAGGGAGCAAGTGGCAGCGGTGGTGGCGGCGGCTGGGGAGGCAGGTCCAAGTGCAGCCCTGCGTCCTGGGGGGGACCCTGCTCATCCTCATCCCGGATCCAGTCAAACCTGGGGTGGCCTCGGGGAGCTTTCTCCAAGAGCCTCAGTTCACCCCGGTGGTGCAAGAACCTTCTAGAGCCCTCAAGCTCAGCGTGGGGTTTCGTGGTTCTCACAATGACTGAGTCCTCGAACCTCTGCTCAGATAGGATGCCCTCCCTGGCCTCCTGGACCATGGGGTGCTCCCAGGGCCCCCGGCCATCAGGGGGGCCAGGGAAGTGGCCCAGGAGATGGGGTGGTGGGGAGCCCGGCCGGAAGTCCAGGCTGCCTCCATCCCAGCAGCTGTAAGGAAGTGCCAATGGGGACAGGTTAGCCAGGGGCCTCAGTTTCCCTTCCTAGGGTGGTGATGGGGGTCCTCCCAGGCAGTCTGAGGCAGGCCCCAGAGATCCAGCCCAAAGGCAACCTCAGAGGGGCTGGGAGTATAGAGGTGAGGGTGAGGAGGTGGGGGAGTCCATATGGACCCTTCCAAAGCTACTGGGTCACAAGCCAGGTGCAACTCCCAGGAGGCACCTGTCCACACAGCCCAGCCCCACTGCATCATGGGGGAATGCACAGAGACCACACCTGGGGCCAAACGGGGATGTGGCCACCTCCACGGAATGTCCTCAAGTCTGGCGACACAGTCAACTCTCATCTCTCCCCAGGGAGGACCCAAGGCTCTGACCTGTGCTCGAGGTTGCTTCTGTTTTAGTCCTCCCCAAACTGCAGTGATTTTGTTAATTTAGTTTCACCTTCCCCCCAATTCAGTGAAAGTTGACTTTGTGGCAGAACAGTTTGGAGGATGTAAATTTTCCCTGCATCTCCCCTCTTGGAAGGGCAGAGGCAGGAGGGGTTGAAGGTCCCTGCTCAGCCTCTGGCCCCAGTGACCGTGAGCTTTTCAGGCAGCGGGTGGGGATGTGGTAGGGGGAGGTGAGGCAACATCTCTGGGCCTCAGTTTTCCAATCCTAAAAATGGGGGTGATTCCCAAGAACCAGGAACCATCCCCTCATCCTTATACAACATCTAAAGGGCTTTCTCATAGCCATAATCAACAAAAACATCACTCAAGGCAGGTGCTTATATAATGCTCACAACCAAAGCCTCTCAAGCGGGACAATGACCCCATGAGGTGTAGGGTGAAGATGATGCAACTCAGCGCTCAGGAAATGTTCTGCTTCACCCGATGCCGGGCTCACTGTGGGTTCTTTGTATGACTGTCCTGATCGATTCTCCCTTCATTTTCAAGATCCTGCCTCCATGAGGGGGTGTCGATCACACCCACAGAACAGATGAAGAAATGGGCTCCACCCAGATGTTGAGTGGAAACCATGGGGCCACCTCTCTAAGCTCCATCAATGACACCAAACTACCAGGACCATCCTCCTGGGGTTGTGGCGAAGATTCAGTTGGAGTAAACGTAGTAGACAGCCCAGCATGTAGCGCTATTATTAATCCTGCAAGATTAGCATCCGCCAAGCCGTTTAATAAAGCGTGGCAGCCATCAGCTTTGCTTATGATTCGTGCTCTCACCCAGGGCCCCTTGGGTCCTCAAGGGAAATTTGTGAGATACATTTTAGGGACTTTGTTTTGCAGATGAGGAAACTGAGGCTCAGAGAGGCCTAGCATCATTCTAAGGGTCACCTGACAGAGAGAGGACTCCAAGGATCCAACCTCCAGGCTCTTGCCCCTGTGGCCCTGCTCCTGGCAGGAATAATGAGAGTTGACCGTCTGTGTTCATCCCAGGACCTCCCCCGACCCCCAGCACACGCCCGGGGGGCTTGCCTGCCGGGAGCTGCTGCTCCTCCTGCCTGGCTTCCTGATTCCCTCCTGTCCCCTTCTTGTTCGTTCCCCCAGGGGCTTCTCTCGGGCCTGGGCACATCCTGCTTGCCCCCCTGCCCTCCCTGAGGTCAGGGCCAGCATGGCACTCACCAGCTGCTGATCCGATGGGTGGCGGAGGTGGCACGGGGGAGGGCTTCGCTGAGGCCGGGATGGGGCTGCCCGTCTGCAACAGAGAGGGGAGACCCTGAGGGGCTGGGGTCCCCCTGGCCGGGGCCCTCCACACCCCAGCTCCAGGAACCCCGCCGGGCACCTCGGAAGGGCCCTGCTGGCTCCTAACTCCTCTCCCTGAGAGGCCTTTGGCCTCCACGTTCCTGAGCCCCAGAAGGGGTTTCTTTGGAGGAGTCCCCCGGGCTCTCCTGGAGGACCAGACCCCAGGGGCTGACTGCCTGCCAACCCTCCTCTCTTTCCTCCCACCCGGCAGCCAGGGTGATTTTTTAGTCACACCCTGGTAAAAACTCACCTGGCTTGTGATTATACCTATAACAGAAGCCAGATTCCCAACTGCCACTTACAAGGCCCTATAAGATCAGACCTCTGTGGATCTCCCCAAGCTCACCTCCCTCTCCTGGCCCCTCATTGCCTCTGCTCTGACTGCATGGGCCTCCTCATGAAGCCTCAAGCCCACCTAACTCTTTATGGCCTCAGGGCCTTTGCACATGCTGTTCCCTGTGCCCAGAACACCCTTCCCTGGCCACCTACTCAAGTGAGCCCCTCTATGATTTTCTCTCTCAGCACCTGTTTTCTTTCTTTCTTAGCACTTCCTGAAATTACCCGGTTCTCTCTCTGGGTGACTGCCTGTCTAGGTCCCCTGCTAGCACATAAGTTCTACTAGAGCAGAGGGACTTTGTCAGCCTGGTTCACTGCAGCATTCCAGGGCCTGGCACACAGCACGTGCTCAACAAATCCTTGCCAGATGAAGAATGAGGAGCCTGAACTGCAGAGGGCCCATCCCTGCCTTCTGTACCCCTCCCAGGCCTAAGTCTTATAAGTGAATCTCCTCCTGGGACCTCAGCTCCCCTCCCCCCTACCAAAACACAGATAGAGCCAACTCTCCATTATCCGCCTGTGGAGCCAATGCCTGGAGCGACCACAGGAATCCTGGCCTACGTCTCCTCTGCCTGCCACGCTTGCCTGACGCGGGCAAGCATGCCAATCGGGGAGCAGGCCAATTGCCTGGGCCAAAGTTAACACACTATGGGAACTTGTGTCCCATCCAGAGCCCGACAGATGCAATTGCTGGATGAGCCTCAATTTGAGGATGGTCCAGAAAGTGGGCTGGGGCTGGGGTTAATTCTTTTTCCAATCCCTGACCGTCCAATTTGCCCAGGAAATTGAGAGCTGACTGTCAAGTGTCAAGGAATTAAAACCAGGAAGGCAAGATTGGTCAGAAAGGCATGGTGACTGCCTGAGGGGCTTTCCCCTGAGCCCAGGGAAAGGGCTGAGACGGTTGTGTGGCCTCTGGAAGCTGAGGGTGGTGGTGAGGGTGGGTACAGAAATTTGTATTGTCTATAGCAGGGGTTTCTCAACCCTGGCATTGTTGACATCTGGGGCGAGATCACTCTCTGTGGTGGGGCCTGTCCTGTGCATTGTAAGGTTTTGAACAGTATCCCTGGCCTCCAACCTCCAGAAGCCAGTATCTCCCCACCCCATGGTCATGACAACCAAGAATGTCTCCAAACACTACCAAAGTGCCCCCTGGGTGGGGGGCAGAATCGCGCCCATTTGAGAACCACTGGGGTAACCTAACACGGAGCAGGGCTGTGCTTGGATAAAAGGGCTGGTTTTAGGGTGGGGTATTGGAAAGGGCATAAAAGTTGGGGAAGCAAGACCCGGACCAGCCAAGGGAGCAAGACCCCAAAGAAGCAGGGTCTCTGGAGAACACGTGAGTCACAGATGTGACTTTTCCAGGAGAGGGTAACTGGTGCACATGTAACCAGCCCCAGCGCAACCCAGAAGTGTGGGTCTGAGGGTCCCAGGCGTCCTGCTTCTGAGATTCTGGGACCCCAAGCTCCAGAGATTCCAGGTGTCCCAGATTTGACGATTCTGCAATTGCCATTGTCTAAGAATTCCACGAGCCAGGGGGCCGCACTGGCCTCTTTGTCTGAGCAGCTCCAGCGAGGCTCCTATTTTTAGCGGCAGTGACTTTGGAGGAAGCAGGCCAAGCTGGACCCCGTGTCCAAGACATTTTGTGGGTAGGGGTTTGCCGATGGGGATCCAGGAGTCCCTGTGAGTCAGAGGAGGTGCCCAGGATGCAGCCCTCATGTAGTAGCCATGCCAAGGTGCCCTTACTGCCACCTGCCACCTGGGGCCCCCCAAGAGGGTTTGTAAATACTGGCAGCAAGGGGCCTCTGTGAGCAGTTTGAACCCCAAGTGTGTTTGGGGTTCAACTTGATAGAGTAGCCAAGAACCTAGATTTTGGAGCCAGAGAAATCCGAGTTCAAGGTCCCAGTGGTGCCCTAAAGGGCACACCTTTCCCGCTCCAAGCCTTGGTTTCCTACTCTGTTCAATGGGAACAACCACCAACCCAGTCTCGCAGGGCCAGCGGTAGGTGCCAACGACATCACAGGAAATGCTCGATCCAGAGAAGCAGCCCGGAGGGACGGAAGGGTAGTAGGAGCCCCCGAGGGGTTGGGGGATGGCTTGGCGACGTCCCAGGGTGGAAGCTGGTGGTGGTTGGACCCAGGTCCTCAGGCCCACTCACTCCATGTTCTGATTTTCTCCCCAGCACTGCGGCCCCACGAGGGCAGAAATGATGTGGCGTTTATCTCTGGGTCCCCTGTCCCCCATACAATGCCAGGCATGCAGCACACTCTTCTTCGGTCCGTGCAGACCGGCTCAGCCCCCCGAACCTTTGCTGCCCCTGGGAGGTCCAACAGGAGAGGAGTATCCAGCAGATGCTGCAGGGGGGACGTGGGGGCTCTGGGCCAACAGCCATAATGGAGGACAAAGGAGGCAGTAGACACATCCCTGTCCAGGCAGAGAAGTTTGGAGGTGGCCACTCCAGGGTGTTCTTGGGGGGCTGAGTGGGGATGGGGAAGGGCCCAGGAAGAGCAGCCCCAGAGGCTATTCCTATTTATAGACATCACAAGACTCCCAGGGCAGGTGCCCATATCGGGAAGGGGGGCCGAGCAGGCTGAAAGGGCAGTGGGAGAGACATGGCGTCCCAAACTCAGGCATCCCTCCAACCTCCAAGTGACCCCACTCCGAGTCAAGCTGCCCCCACCCCTGCCCCCATGAGCTGAGGGAAAGCGTTCAGGGTGGGCCTGGCCCCCCTCAGCAGTCACGTCCCCCTCCTCCCCAGGCTGTAAAAGGGATGCAGGCATGAGACCCTGGGTGATTGCCTGGGGGGCAGTGAGGATGCACCCATCTGCCTACCTTTTCCTCTCTTTCCAGACCTGGGGTATTTGCCAGGTAGACAAGAGATGCCCAATCCCTCAGAAGTGGGACCCCAGAGACTGACAAAGTCAAGGTGTTGGCCCTGCCCTTGCCAGCTGTGTGACCTGGCACAAGGTCCTGCCTCTCTCTGAGCCTCAGTTAATAACGGTTTGGAGGAGGGGATGGCTAAGGGTCCTGAGTGCTGTTACTGTGGTGTTGGGCTAATCCTCTGCTCTCAGGGGTCTCCCCTTGCTACCCCCCTTCCTGACACCTGCAGGTGTCACCACCAGCCACCTCCAAGCTTTTGCATGTGTGGAGCCCCCTGCCCACATGCTTGCTGCCCCCCTTGTCTGGCTCATTGTCCTTCATTCTACTTCCTTCACTTTGTGCAGGTCTCCTGGACGCCCCCTAGATTGGGCCAGGTGCTTTCCCCATCACAGCCCCAGCAACTGTGTCATAACACCTGGTGGCATGTCTGTCTCCCCAGCCTTTGATGGGGGGGGTCCATGAGAGCAGGGGTGGTGTGTACTTGGTCACTGCTGTGCCCCAGTGCCCAGCCCCAAGAAGGCACTCTGTAAATATCTGAGCATCACGAGCGGTAAAGGTGGGCCACAACAGGGCAAGGATCTGCAAGGACGCCACGTGGCAGCTAAAGGTGAGGGCTGCCAAGCTATGTTACACCCTGGCTGTGTAACCTTGGGCAATGTACTTCACCCCCCAGGGTCTCAGTTTCCCCATTTCTAACATGATGATAATAATTACTAAGGCTACCTCACAGGGTTCTTCTGAGAATGACACGAGATGTTTGGCAGGTAGGAAACCCCTCAGGAGGTGCTTGGAGGTTCCTAAAAACCAAAGCCTTTGGAGCAGGCCAAGCGGATGAAGGGAGAGGTCTGATGCATCTGGCTACTATTCCCCGTCCACACCAGACTCCCACCTGGTCCTTGAACACACCAGGCACCTCCCCACCACAGGGCCTTTGCACTTGCTGCCCCTGCTGCCTGGCATGCCCTTCCCACCATTCATTCCATGCTCCCCTCAAACGCCACCCTCTCAGGGAGGTTTTCCCAGGGCCCCCAGGCACAATCCTGGCACTCTGTTTAATCCCTTTACAGCATCTGTCACTAGCTGCCCTTATATTTGTTTAGTTGCTGTTGTCCATCTACCCCACCAGCACATCAGCCCTTTGAGGGCAGGATCTCTTGCCTCTTTTTTTGTGGTTGTATTCCCAGCGTCTAGAACACAGCCTGGCACACAGTAGGTGCTCAGCATTTAATGAGTATATAACAAATCTTGAGGTGGGGAGAGTGTGAGATACCCTTTTGCTGGGTAAACCGAGGCACAAAGGGGTGGGAGGCATCCCTGACTACCTGGTTTCTACCTAGCCACTAGAGGGCACAAGCTGCTTCAGCCCATGGCTCCGGAACAGGACTCCCCAAGACAGCAAGAGGGAGCTGGGGGTAGACTGACGGGAACAGGATACACCTGAGGTACAGGTGGACTTGGGGTGGGAGCTTGGGGCGCTGAGACAGGCATGTGGGCCCAATCATTGTGCTCAGAGGAGAATGCAAGGCTGACCTGAGTTGGAGTCCTAGCTCCTTGCCACCCACTGGGGGCCCGTAGTCTGGTCATTGGCTCCCAGGACATCCGTTTTCACCACTGTAAACTGGGAAGCTAAGCAGAGTGCAAAGAGAAGGCTCGGGGCCCAAGTGGAATCGGAATCTCAACTCAGCCCCTGCTGGGCTGGGTGACTTGGCTCTCTCTGAGCCTTGGGGATGGGGCTGGATGCTCCCGCAGGGCCACAGGGCCCACCCTCTTACCAGAAATGCCACCTCTGCCATCCAGAATGTCTCGGGGGCCCTCCTTGGTGACAGGCAGGTAACGGGTGGACCGGAAGATGCCACCTTCCCCCTCCGCAGCCTCAGCCCCACCCTCGATGTCCTCCCTCGGCGCCGGGCCAGGCAGTCTCTCTGGGCCTCGAGGACGATCCGGTGCAGCCAGGCCACCTGCCAGGGACCCCTCCATGGATGCTCTCTGCTGGGCTCCACTCAGCTCCAGGCTGGTTCAGCGGGGCATTGTGGGTCTGGGGGGAGGCGGGCAGAGAGAGGAAAGTGCTTAGGGGACATAGGAAAGGGACTGTACCTCGATTTCTCCTCCCTCAAAACCTCAGTCCTCACCCTTGTAGCTCACTGCCTCAGTTTACCTCCCAGCCCAGGTGAACTGAGTAAATGGTGCTGAGGCCCTATCTACGTACGTTATATCCCAATGGCCCCTACCCTCAGCATGCCTCAGTCTCCCCATCAATAACTCCTCTCCTTATACAAATCCTGCACTGCCTCAGTTTACCCCATTTTTACACATGCACACTCAGCCAACCTTGTTTTCTTCCATCATTAATCCTATTGCTTCTCCCAGATGCCTTCCCTCGTTCACACACAGCTGCACTTTCCCCACTTGTGCCCTCGCATCCATGCACACCCACATGCTACGGCCGTGCCTCTGTTTCCTCTACGCTCTGGTCCTACGCACTGTCTGGAGGCCTACCATCATCACCCCTTCCCTCACTTTTCTCCCTCCGTGCCCCAATCAATCGCCCCTGCACTTTTCCCACACTCCAACCCTTCCCCCCACAGGACCTTAGGGTTCCCCAACATTAACCCCTTCACCCCCACACACAGCCTCAAGTGACCCCAGCATTAACCCTTTCGCTTCTCCCCAACATTATCCCTCATGCACACCCAGCCGGGGTCCTCCATCCCCCCCCCACCAAGATTGCTCTAGTCCTCGGGCAAATGGGACTGATGGGGCTCCTGATCCAGAAATGAGGACCCCAGGGGAGGGGGGTCTGTCCTCTCCACCTATAAATACCTTCAAGGTAACGGCGGAAAGTGAAGGGCAGGAATGAGGCTCCCTCCCCAGGGAGACGGTGGGGAGGCCGGGCCCAGGCAACCGGGGCGGGGCCGGGGCTCCAGGCCTGGTTGCAGGCGTTGCCCTCGGGGGCCTGGGGGCTCCCAGGGGGCTTGTCCGTGGGTTGGCAGTCTTGGCGGGGGTCTCTGCCCAGGCCCGAAGGAAGCACCTGCGGTTGCCCACCGGGTGGGCACTGCCCGCGGGGAACCGGCGGGACCGCAACTTCGAGGCACTTTGGCAGCGTGGGGAGGGGGCTCCCGCCCGGACGCCCCCCAGGGGTCGCAGAGGTGGGGGCTGCGCCGCGCCGGCGCACCCCTCGAGGGGCCAGGGTCCGGGGGATGCGCCCTCCGCCCGTGCACCTCGGGGCGGGAGACCCCGCGGGACGCTGCGAGGTAGGGGGGACACCTGCCCCAAGACCCCCGCCCCTCCCCCCACCTGCGCGGCCCCGCCCCCGGTCAGGCCCCGCCCCTAAAGGCCCCGCCCCCGCCCCCTGCCCCAGGGGGTCCCGCCTGGCCCGGCCCGGCCCGGGCCTCCCCCTCCCCGCTCCGGCTCCGCCCCGCCCGCGGGCTCCCCAGGCCAGGCCGGGCCTCACCGGGGAGGCGGCGCCGCCGGCCAGGTGCCGGGGCTCAGAGCTCCCCTCCTCGGCGCGGCCGTCGCTGCCGCTACCGCCGCTGCCGCTCCCGGTGCCGGTGCCGCGGCCTCCGCAGCCGCCGCCGCCTCCACCGCTCGGGGGACATTGTCCCTTTAAATCGCTCCCCCCGCCGCCCCGCCCCCCCGGCGCGCCGCCGTGACCTCAGCGCGACAGCCCCGCCGCGCCGCCATGATGGGGAGGTCCGGGGCGCCCCCCCGCGACGCCCCGGGGGGGTCGGCCAGCGGGCGCGCCGCCATGTTGGGAGTGGCCAGGCGGGTCACCCTTAAAGGGCCCGCGCGGCCCGAGGGTCCAGGGAGAAGCTCTGTTACCATGACAACACCCTTGTCCTTCCGCCCCCAATGGCTCCTCATCAACCCACTGGTTCTTCCAACGCTGGGCTCGCTAAAAGTACTAGAAGAGTGGGGAGGGGGCCGAGAAGTCCCCCAGTGGGTCATGGGTAGGTCATTGAGGACCCCACCCAGCCACTTTTCAGCCTCCAGTCCCTGCCCCCAGTCAGCTACCGTCCAACCACCAGCTCGCTCCTTCCTTCCCCATCATCCACCCTGGACTTCAGCACCTCCATGCCCCCAGAGCTACCCTAGGTCCCCAATGCTAAGCCCGCCTTCTCCACCCAGCCCCCAGGATCACAGCTTCCAAAACTACCCCACCATAGACACGTCTCAAGCCTGTGGTCTTCTCCTATCCGCTGCACACCCACACATCCAGCCACGCAACCATCTCCCCACCCTTCATTCACGTGCTCAACCAACCACTCATCTACCCACCCGACCAACTCATCACCTCCCCCTCCACCCCTCCAGCCACCTATTCATCCATCCACTCACTCACTCAACCCACCCATGCACTTCCCGTCTTCCTGCCCATTCACCCACCGCCCGAGCAAATGCCTATTTATTCACACAACCAAGGAAGGAACCAACCATCCCCGCACACACCCAGCCACCCAAACATCCGTCCACCAACTGCATGTTTGTTTGTTTGTCCTCTCCACGAGAGTGTAAGCTCCATGAGGACAGGCATCCTCTCTGTCTAGTCCATTTCTGTTTTCCTACTGCCCAACTCAGAGTCTCAGGAGACCTCAACAAATGTACATATGATACATATAATCACTGACTCAATTCAAATATTTATTTCCTACTATGAGCCAGGCCTTTTCCAGGCGGACATATCCACCCTGGTTAACCACCTACCCAGTTACTCACCCACCAGGTCAAACACCCAGCAAATGCTAACCTGTCCCTCTGACTCTTGCTCCATCCACCCTACCCCTCACCCGTGATTCAAATGACTCATTTACCCAACCATTCACCCACAGAGCTCAACCATTTCCACATTTGCCGACCCTTTCTTTACCTCCTAGACTCATGCCCTCCCTGCAATGAGGGATCTGGTTGGGATTTGGGGGGTTAGGGAGATTCTGTCATCTGGGGCCTGGAAATTGACAGGGTGGGAGGGGCGGGAAGGGAATCTGTGCTTCTTTGAGAAGCAGGTAATGCCCGTAACAATGATGAATACCTTTTATTGAACACCTTTAACTATGGGTCTTCCACTGTGTAGGCAACTATAGACCCATTTTACAGATGAGAAAACGGAGGCTCTTAGAGGGTGAAGGCCTAAGGTCACACAGCTGGTGAGAATCTGCTCACAGTGCCCCCCTCCATGAGACTTCCAATTAGGGGAGAATTTAGGAGACATGAATGGGGGTTGGGGGACAAAGTCCTAAGAATTGGCAATTCTTAGGGGGCAAAGAAACCACCGATTTTACTGGGCATCCTCATAGTGCCAGAGTGATCAGCACCTACAGCACCCCTCCCTCCCCACCGTAGGCCATGTAGGACTAAGGCAAGGTCAGATACCCCCCTAAGACAGAGATCTCTCTGCTCCCAGACCACGTGGGGTGGGACGGACAGCTCAGGTGGTGTCTCCATTGACGCAGCGTGTTTTGAGGGGCAGAGTCTGGCTCCGGGACCCCGGCGTCCCTGGAGAAAGCTGCAGGTTCCGGACTGCATCCTTCAGCTGGGCCTGAGATTTCTCCATCTCGGTCAGGCGGCGCTCCTGGGGAGGCAGTGGCGGTGGGCTCGGAGCCAGGGGAGGGTTGCACCCCCACCCTCACTCTCCCACCCCCCAGACCCGGCCCAGGGCTCGGACAGGAGTCTCACCAGACTTTTTAGACTGTGCCCTTCACTTCTTGGAAGGCCGCGCTCTGCATCCAACTCCGAGGTCCTGTAGGGGTCAGGGGCAAGGGGGGTAAGGTCAGAGGCTGAGGAAGTCCCTTCCAGCTCTGGGTCGGAGAGCCAGGGATTCAGGGGGCGGGGCTTGGAGCGGAGGCGGGGTTTGTTCCAACTGGGGGCGGGGCCTAAATATGCCTCAAGCAGGGTCGGATCAGAGCCTGGAATGATTGGGACGAAAGGACCAATCAATCAATCCTTGGAGGCGGGGCTTGGCCAGTCCTGGGTGGAGTCATGACTGAGTGAAGGAGCAGCCAGACGGAGATATCTCAGTGCCTTCCCAGACAGGTCGCGAGGGGCTGATTGAGGGGTGGGGCCTGGATGAGAGAACCTGCCAGGGTCCTGAGAAGGCCCGCAAGGGAGGGCCCATCTGGGGGCGGGGCTTACTAAGAGGCGGGGCCTGGAAGGCATATAGAGGCGTGACTAATGTGGGGCGTGGTCGCGCCAGGCGTGATTTGGGCGGGGCTGACCTGGAGGCGGGGCCTGACTGACAGCCAGGGGGCCTGAAAAAGCGGGGCCTGGGCAAATCTAATTGGAGCAGGCCCACCTGGGGGCGGAGCTAGTGGAGAGGGCGGGGCTCACCCAGCACGGAGCCTGGAGTCCAGATCCTGCAGCTGGCCCCGCAGCTGCTCCTGCTGCTCGGTCAAGGCCTGGATGTGGGTGCTCAGCGACTCCACGAGGCGGGACAGCACTCTCTGCTCCTCGCGCAGCGCAGCCACCTCGCACTGCAGCTCTGCCAGCTGTGGAGGGAGAGCAGCTGTTAACCAGATCCATGGTCCCGCCCCTTCGTCTCCCCGGAGACCGGGACCTCCCAGGCCCAAGCGCTCAGCCTCATCACTGCCCTTCCCTGTTGGGGAACATCGCTCCTGTTGTACAGAGGGAGAAACTGAAGTTCGGAGAGGGTCGGGCTAGGCCTGGGGTCGCACAGCGCAGCGAGCTCAGTACTTGAACCCAGGCTTGCCTGGCCCTTCAGTCTTTTCCCAGTCCGGTCCCTGTCCGCTCCCCGCTCCCCAGGCGCGGACCTGGGCCTGACCTCACCTTGCTTACGGGTCGGTGCGTGCCCACCGCCTGGTCTCGGTCCCGCGGCTGGTCCAGGTGGCGCTGCCAGGGCACTGACGGCTTCCGAGGCAGCGAGGCGGAGGCCCCGGTCCAGGGCCGGCCGCGGGGCGCGGGGCCCGTGCGCAGGGAGCCTTTGGGTCGTGGCCGGGGCCCCGCAGAGGGGCGGCGGCGGGCAGGGCGCCCCGCGGGGACGCTCTGCGTGCGCTGCACTGGCCGGGACCGCCGCGGGGGCCGCTCCTCATCGGGCCGCGGCCGGGCCCAACTGCCTGAGCGGTGAACGCTGCGCAGGGACTGGCTCTTGGAGATGAGGGGTGTGTGCTTGGGGAGGTCCCGGGGGGCCAGGAAGCCGGGCTTCTCCCCTGCGGAGAAGCTGGGGTGGGATGGGGGAGTGAAGACCTTCAACTTGCCCCTGAGATGACCCATCCGATCTCTGACCAGAAGTGACCTCACCCCAGTCATTTCCTTCTTTGTGATCCTGTTCTTGATGGGATTACATGTTGACCTCTGACCCTGACTAGACCCTGTCCTCTCTATGACCCTGGACTTGACTCCAATCTAACATCTAGTCTCACCCCTGACCTCTAACACAATGTAACCTTTTACCTGACCCTTTCTGGAACCTCTGATTCCAGTCTGACCCTGGGCTTGACCTCTGCTCACATGATCCATCTTCACCTGTGACCTCAGCCTGAGCCCTGCTCCTGCTCCCACCCTTAGGAACCTGGACCAGATTTGAGATTACCTGGCGTGGACCCGGGCCAGGGGCGGTGGGAGACGCATTGGCACTGACACAGGTACAGGCCGGCCCTCCTCGATGGCTCGCAGGATGGTGGGCAGCGGTTCCAGGCTGTCACGGGTTGTCTGGTGAGGCATGCAGGAAGGATGCTGAAAAGCTCTCTGGGGCCAGAGCCTCCCAGCATCCTTGCCTCCCTATCCTGTTTCTTGGGCTCGGGGTTCAAGCCACACCTGGTCAAGTTCAGCAAAGATCGTACAGAGCTGGGCATGCAGGACTGCCAACTGGAGAGCCAGGTCACTGCTGCCCTGGTAACCACTGGGTGCAGCATCCACATCCACCATGGCCACCTGGTCCAGGAAGTGTTGCATGGCTGGTCCATGTTCCTCCAGGAAGCTATTCATGAAGCCCATGTAGGCCTCCTTCTCACCAAACCTGAGTTGGAGCCAGACTGGGTGGGTCAGGTCAGGCACCTGCCACCCCCACACCCCCAGCATGGCTCCCCAGCCTCCCAGCACCTACGGGGCATGGTTGGCAAGGTTCTGGATGACCTTGGCAATCAGTGTGAGGGTGCGGGCTGGGCTGGGTGCTGGGTGTTCTGGTGCCAGGCCAAAGAGGCTGGGTGACAGGATGGCGGGGCACAGGAGCCGCAGGAAGAGGGAGGCACACACCAGTCGGGGGCCCAGAGCCTCAGAGCCACGTGCTTTGCATGCTTCTCGCCAGCCTGAGAACACAATGCCCAGCTCTGCAGGGAACCAGCTGGGGCAGAAGAGGCAATGATCAGAGGGGGAGGCTATGGACATAAAGGTCAAGGTCATATAGTCAGGGGTCAGGAGTCCAGGAATTAATGCATTACTGGGCCATGATTCTCCAGGAAGCTATTTATGAAGCCCATGTAGGCCTCCTTCTAAGTGAACCTGGGATCTGGGTTCCAGGATTGGGGGCATCTGAGACAATGATGCTTGAGGTCACGGCTTATGGTGTAGTTATGGTACTCTCTGGAGACAATATTCTTAGAGTTGGGGGTACAAGGACACGTGGAAACAGAGGTCATGAGCTTGGGATGCAGTTATTATTGGACATGAGACTGAAGTACCAGAGTGCATAATATGAAGTAGGATTGGGGTTACAGGGTCACCTAGGGTCAGAAGTCACTGGATTGAAGTCAGGGATTAGGCATGCAGGTTAACCTAGGATCAGAGGTCAAGGGATTGGAATCCCAAGTTTCCTGTGATCAGTTGCATGGGATTTGAGGTATGGGATCACTTAAGGTCAGGGGTCATGGGATTAGGGGTATGGCATCATCTGGAATCAGAGCTCATAGGACTGAGGTCCTATGTTATCTCAGACCAGTGGCATAGCATTGGGGATAGGGTTGCCAGATGTAGCAAATAAAACTTCAGGACACCCAGCTAAACTTGAATTTCAGATAAATGAGTATTTTTAATTCATATTATATTTTTTATTTTTATAATTTTATTTATTATAATTTTTATTTATATTTGGTATGTCCCAAATATTGCATCAAATTGAAGTGACCATCCTATATTTTATCTGGCAACCCTAATTGGGAGTCCAGGTTAGCATGGTAGGCAGAGATGGGCTCAGGTGCTGGGACCCTGATTCTTACTCATAGGAATGGACGATGGTTTCGAAGACCTCCTCACAGCTGTTTCGAAGTCTGGCCTGGTGCTCAGGCAGCTCTGGGGCTGGACACTTGCTGGGATCCACCTCACAGTCCTCAGTGGAGGCACACAGACGCTGTACAACCTGCCCTGCAGTGTAGCACAGCCAGATAGGAGCTGGGGCCGTGACCACCAAAACCCACCACATCCAGCCTCTAAGCCTGTCTCCGACTTCCTCTGGAGGCATCTAATATCTCAGGGAGCTCCCAATTCCCCCTGGGATCCTAGCACCCCCAAAGCACCACCCAGAATCCAGGTTGCCCAAGGACTCCTAGAACTCTTCCCAGGTCCCCCTAGCCCACCCAGCAGGCTCTGACACTGACTCTCCCCCGTGCCAGCTCACCCAGGGTCTCCTGGAGGTAATCCTGCGCCACCAGCTTCATGTACTCGTCGATGGCCTTGGTGGCCAATGTGTTTTCCCGGAACAGCAGCGCCTCACGGCCTCCACAGCGCGCAAGCTCAGCGGTGCCCAGGTCTGTCACCAGTATCTGGGCAATGCAGGTGTCACGTTGCACGGGGTGCAGACTGGCCCAGAGGGAATCCTCACCCTTGGCCCGTCCCTCACAGCTGGGGCATAGGTCCCGCCCTTTGTAGCTGAGGCTCAGGCCCAGCCCTCACTGTTGTGGCTCATAACTGAGGCCAGAACTCTCTACCCCTCACAACAGAAACTTAAGCCTTTTAGGGGTGAGACTCAGCTTAGGCCCCGCCCCTCACAGGTGCAACTCAGGCCCTGCCCCTCGTAGCTGAAGCTCAGGCCCCGCCCTTCAAGATGCCCCGCCCCTTACAGGTGCAGCTCTGGCCCTGTACCCCAACTCGCCCAGAGCGCGCTATCCGTCCACCCCTGGTCACCCTGGTACGCTCCGTTGCGGCAACGCACCTGCGCCCGGCCGGTGGCCCGCAGCACGCGCACCATGGCGGCCTGCCAGCTCCTCCTTGCCCTGCGCAGGCAGCGCGGGCTCGAGAGCCCCGCAGAGGCGCTCGTAGTGGAAGGTGAGGAATTCCGCCAGCTCCTTGTAGCGCTCCGACGGCAGTACGCGCAGGCGTCGCGCCCGGATCCGCGCCCGCAGCGCTGCGCCCCCCGGCGCCCCGAGCAGCGGGAACCAGCGCTCCAGGCCCGCGGCAGGCGCGCGTGGGACGTCCAGCTCCTCCAGCGTCACCGCTACGCGGCCTAGCGTCGCGACCCCCGGGCTCGAGCCGCGCAGCCGCAGCGACAGGCGACGCGCCGGTGGCAGAGCCTCGAAGTGGAAGCGCTCGGCCCAGAAGAGCGGGCCTGGGCCGGCTCGCGGTGCAGTGCGCGCCAGCAGCGCGCCGTCCAGCCACAGCTCAGCGCGCACGCCGGGTGTCCCCGCCGCCGCCGCCCGGGGAAGCCCTTTCGCCTCGTGCACCCACACGCTCAGCCACGTCTCTTCCCGCTCCACGTTGTCCTGCAGATGGGGGTGGGGTGGGAGAAGCGTGTCGGAGGCGTTGGCGCTCCAAGGAGGGCACCGCAGGTGAAGCGCGGGGCCTCGAACCTGGTGCGCCAGGTCCCCAGGGAGATCGCTGCGCCCTTGGGGAAAAAAGGATGGGGCCACGGGAGTCCCGAGGTGGCCAAGCGGAAGACTTCTAGCTTTTCTGGGGTCTCCTGGAAAGATAGGGGCTCCAGGGTATGGAAGAGTAGTCGCGGAGTGAGAACTTCACAACAACCTGGCAAACAGGGCTTTAGGTACAAATAGGGCCGGGACTGAATAGAAGGGGCGGGTCTGGTAATAGGTGGAAGGGGAGTCTTGGAGAGGTTGCAAAGGTGTAGGCGGGGCAGGTGTGTTGGTGGTGGTTATGGAGCCAGCTGGGTTTGGGTAGAGTGGAAAGGGCAGGCCAGTCCTGTGGACTGGGTCTCCGTGTCCCACTTTTCTGGGGCAATGACCTGGGTGGGCTGGAAGTGGCGACGAAGGTCCTCGATCCAGCGGTCTCTTTCGGCGGCCGAGCGACAGGAGAAGCAGCGGCTTCCGCCCGTCCACGTTACCTGTTGGGGCGTAGGATCCAAGGGTGTGGTTGAGTCCGAGCGTGGAGCCAAAGGGTTGGAGGTGACACCAAGGTGGAGGGTTGCCTTACCTGGAAGCAGTGGGGCTCCCCCAGGAGGCTGGGGTGCACTGGCCAGACCTGCACGTCCCGCTCGGCACCCAGGTCCAGCTCGGAGAGTGTGGCCAGCGATTCCCTAGAGCCCAGAGCACTGGGGGGTCTGGGGAGGGGCCGGGTGAGCAAGCGGTCATTCCTCCCTCTTCCTCCCCACCCCCTGCGGCCTGAAGGGAGACTTGAACCTAAATTGGATCCTGTCCCTCCCCTGTCTCCATGCCTCCATGCCCCATGGCACCTTATCACTTTTAGGATAAACTCAACTCTTCATGGTGGCGCACATGAGTTTGCATAGTCCAACCGTTGTCACCTTTGACCTCATTTCCCTCCACTTAATCTCTTACTTTCTGAGCTCCAGTCACCTCAGGGTGACTAGGACCCCTTGTTTTAGTTGCTTTTTTTTTTGGCCTCTTGGCCTTTGCACTTGCTGTTCCCTCTGCCTGGAATGCTTTTCCTGCGCCCTCTTGGCCTAGTTAATGTCCATCCACCCTTTAGATCTCAGCTCAAAAGTCCCTTCTCTGACCCTCCCAGACCAGGGTGTTGAATTAGCTCCCATCCCATTTTAGAGTTATTGGATCAGGCTCTGCCCCCACCCCTCAACCAAGGGCTGGCTCCATGCTAGGGTCTATTGGTGGTTCTAGCATCACCTGACATGGGGCAGAACACAGAGGAGGCCACAGGGGGCGTTTGGTGAAGGTCGGAATGATAGGCACGAGGAGGAGGAGAGGGCAAGTTTGACCCCCAGCCCCTCCGACCTCTCGCAGACCCTTACCCATCCCGGGCGGCATTGGCCCCCAGCTCCGACCTGGACTTTTTCTTCTCTTTTAGCCTCTTGAGCAACCCCTGTGGGCGAGGAAATGTCAGCTGGGCTGTGCTCCTTCCGCAGATCCTTCCCTCCCCGGCTGTCCCAGAGGATATGCTGGTCTTGGAGACCGAGATCAAACTCAGGCTGTATTAGCAGGAGTAATAAGGGCAACCAACAGCTCTCATTTCTAAGGCATGAATCCTGTGCCTTCCTGCATTCTCTATTGACTTCTCCTAAACAGCCTAAGAGGAAAGTTCTCCCTTTAGTGCCGTCTGACAGATAAAGACTTTGAGGCCCAGAGAGGGTCAGTGACCTCCCCCAGATCACCCAGCTTTGAGGATCTGGGGGGTCTTTGCTCTCCCCATCTCCCACTGGCTGTCTCACCCGAATGTTGTGGACCTGGTTGGGACCAGCAGCCTCTGACTCATTCTTCCCAGGAATCCGATCTGTGGGTCATCAGAGATGAGAGGTGAGACACTGGAATCATCTTAAATTCTGTCCCACCTTGAGAGGCTCCCAAATGCCCCAGCCCCTTACAGCCCTCACATGCTTACCTGGATCCCTGAAGTTCGCCGTGGCCACGTGGATGCTGCCCTCAGAGCTAGCGCTTCCCATTCGGGGCCTGCGAGGACCCTGTCGTCCCACAGGAGTGGGCAGTCAGAAAGCGGAGGGAGACACCTCCGCATTATCCTCCCTCCCACCCCTACCTCTCTTCTGTCCCCCTCCCCTTGCCCACATGGCCCCTCTTACCTCCTCCTCGCCCCCAAGCAGCACCAGCTTCCCATCGAGCAGGGTGAAGCCCCCAATGTCCCAGACGGGCACATCAGGTGTGGGGGCCTCTGGGATCTGTGGGGCAGGGGGCTCCGGCTCTGGCTCAGGCTCTGGGGAGAGGAGGAGGTAATAGGGAACCTAAGAGTCCTTTCCTCTCCCTCAGGACACCTTGTCCACTTACTAAGGCTTATCAGGGGGTCCCTCCTGGTGCCCACCCCCCTCCAGCAGCCATGCCAGACTGGATGACCTTAAGCAAGTCTTCGTCTCTCTCTGGGTATTGTCCCCACCAACCACCATGAGTAGTGGACACAGACCACCAACTATGTGCCCACTACTGTGTTTCCCACTCCACACACCTGCTCTCATTTAATCCTCCAAAAAGCAATTCAAAGGGCTATTATAACTGAGACCCAGAGAGGTTGACTTGTCCAGGGTCACACAGTTTGTGAGTGGTTGAGCTGGGCTTCAGACACAAGCATTCTTCTCTTAACCAAGACAGTAGGTAGGTCGAAGAGGTTAAGTAACCGGACAGGAGCCTTGGTTCTTTACATAAATAACTAATCTAAGGTGGAAAGTATTCAAAATTTGAGAAAGGAACAGAAACGTTCAGGGTAGGGAGAGGCCTCTTTCTTGGGGAAGGGGAGGTGGTGGTTGGTAGGTCAGAGAAGGCCTCCCAAAGAGGGTGAGTCTGCACTGGGTCTTGAACAGCAGGTAGGATTACGACAAGCAGAGATGGAGGGGAAGGTGGCAGGAATAGCTTGAGCAAAGACTGGGACAGAGCAAGGCCCAGGGAAATAAAGGAAGTTCAAAAAGAGGCTGAGGGTTCGGCAGAAACTGCAGGGGAAGGATTGGGAAGAGACTGGTGCAGGGCCTTGGGTGCCAGTTGGAGGAGCTGGGGTTTTATCCTGGGGGCAGTGGGGAGCCATGGGAGGTATCTGAGCAGGTGAGGAGCAGGTCTGCTTGTTAGAGCTCTCTCTCTGGATCCTATGGAGTGGGCAATACCTGACACCCTGGAGGGGGTTGAAGAGTTGCCTTTGCAAACTAGAAATATGAGTGGTGAGAATTAAGTGAGTTTCCAGGAAATGGAAGGGCTGAATCGACCCTCCCAGAGTACCCATTTCCTTGTTTTACCACCAGGTGCAATAAATAATAACTCCCACTTATTAATGGATCGCTCAAAATATGCTCAGCCCTGGGCTAGTGCTTCATTCCTGAGCTCTAATCCTCAGGATATTCATCACCCTTCTAGATCCCTCTGTGTGACACTTAGCACCATCTGTCATTTTCTTCTTGACTTATTTGCTGTCTGTCACCTCTGGTATACTATGATGAGCTCCACAGGGCAGGGGGTGTCATCTATCTTGGTCACTGCTGCATCCTCAGTGCCTAAATCAGGGTCTGGCACACAATACATGCTCAACAAACCTCTGCTTGAATCAATGAATGAATAAATATGAACAAATGAAATGTTATACCCTTCCAGGAAGGGATTATTATTCTCACTTAACTGATGGGGAAGCTGAGGCTCAAGGAGGTGAAGAAACTTAAGAGAAGGAGGCCAGGAGGCAGGCGAGCAGGAGGTAGCTGAGATGGGTGGGCCTGGCCCATTAGATTCGAGGAGAGACCCACTGGGGCCAAGAGCCATTTGGCATCTGGACAGTACAGTCGTGGGTCTATTCCCTGTCCCTTCCTCAGTCTGGACCCCCTGCCCACAGGTCCCTGGCAACTCCTCCCACCGCTCTTTAGTGGAAAGAGGGAAGAGGGCAGCTGGGCCCCAGCCATTTCCTGCTGGGCTTTTGCACTCCCCACAACTTCCTGTGTCTGTAGGGCTGATGCTCCGGAGGCAGACAAAACCCAAGCATCCGGCTTCCCAGCCTGGGCCCAAGCTCAGAGTGGGGGAGCCGTGTACCTGGGGCCTCTGGCTCCGGCGCCGGCGCCGGCTCCAGCGGTGGGTTCTTATGCCTCCCCCAGAGGGTCTTGGACAGCCGGAGGCGACTGGTGCGTGACTCCTTGGGGGGCGCAGAGAGGACCCGACGGAACAGCGAGCGAGGGGCCGGTTGGCTGCTGACCATGGGCTCCTGGTGGCTCAGTGCTCTGCCCCAGCCGGCAAGGCGGCCCCAGCGGAACCCTCCAGCCCCCTTCTCCCCACCGCCTCCTGTGTGCCAGCGGTAGGAAGTCAGCAGAGAGGGGGCCGCAGGCTGGGTTTGGGAGGCCTGGCTTGGCAATGGTGGGTCCATGGTGGGGGTTCTCCTGGGGGACGGGAAAGTGACAGTTCTGCCCAGTGTTGGCCACATACTGCCCTCATCTTAGCCCCCTCCCCACTTTCAGCTCTGCCTCCAGGGAACTCCCCTGGGGGACACACACACACACACTGCCTCCCTTACCTTGATTTCCTGACCGGCCCCAGAATCAGCAGCCGTCTGCACCCTGCCTGGCTTCCTCCCGCTGAACCCGACTCCACGTGACCCTGTCTGTCCCACCCCATCCCACAGCCAGGCTGGGAGGGTAGTGGGGGCAGGATGCTGGGGGCAGAGCAGGGGAGGTGGGGATGTGGCAGAGCAGGCTTTTGGCAAGAAGGACCCAGAATCCCTCACTGACCAGAAGGCAGCAAATGCCCCTCCCTCTGAGCCTCAGTTGGCTTCTCTGCAAAATGGGCACATGCTGAACAAATACTGGTGAGAATGCGGAGCACCTAGAACTCTCATCCTTTGCTGGCCAGAGTGTAGACCGACTCACCCATGATCTACCAGCACTATTGGCTGGGTGTCCCCTGACCCAGCAGTTCCACTGCTAAATAGATACCCAATAGACATGCCCACCAGCACTCTTCGTGATAGTCCCAAACTGGAAACAAGCCAAGTGTCTGTTGACGGTGGAACGAATAAACTGTGGTCTCTTCACACTGCAGAATTCCATACAGCAATGAGAGTGAACAAAACTACTGGATAATTGAGCTTGGATGAATCACAAACAATGCTGAGCAAAACCAGAAACCAAAAAACAATGAAGAGTATATACTGTGTGATTCCATTTATAGAAAGTACCAAAGCAGGTAAAACTATGCTTAACAAGTCAGGATACTGGTTCCCTTTGGAGGCGCTGGTTACTGGGGAGGGGGCTTCTGGGAGCTGGCCGTGCTTATTATTACTATTTTTTTTTGTGGAACTGAAATTTACATAATATAAACTGAACTTGTTCTATTTCTTGAGCTGCGTACTGGTTTCTTGGGTGTGTTCTGTTGTGAAAATTCGTCATGCTATACATTTTGGTGCACTTTCCTGTGTCTCTGTTATGCCTCAATAAGTCTTTACTTGAAAAATGAGGTGGGTAGCTGGGCACGGTGGTTCGAGCCAGCTACTTGGGAGGCTCAGGCGGGAGGATCGCTTGAGCCAGGAGTTTAAGGCGCAGTGAGCTATAAAAAAAGAAGACGAAGAAGAAGAAAAAGAAAGAGAGAGAGAGAGAGATGGGGGGTAAATGCTGTTCTGAGGAATGAATGAATCAGCACAATTCTGTCCCAGGAGCCAGAAGAATACAGAGTGGGTTTGAGTGCCAGGTGGCCCCTCTCTCAGTGTGTGACCTCAGGCAAGTCACTTCCTCTCTCTGAGCCTCGGTTTCCTTGTTTGTACAGATGATAATGTCAGTTTCAAAAAGTTCACCATATGAGCCTTTGTCTAGTTAACAAATATTTCCTGAATGCCTACTATGTGCTAGGGGCTGGAGAAGCCATGAGGGTGTGTGTGGGGGAACTAAACAAACTTAGGTCCTGCCCTCCTAGAGCTCACATACAGACCAATGAGGGAGAGAGATCCTGAACTCAAGCATGGGACATTTCTAGCTGGTGAAGAGGACTTGGAAGGAAATAGACAGACTGGAGTATAGGCTGAGCAGAAGTGCTTCTCTTTGAACTAGAAAAATCAGGGAGGGCTTCCTTGAGGAGGTGACATTGGCAACCATTTGCATCTGGCAGATGGAGTCCACTCTGCCCATGTAACAAGCAGCCCAAAAGTGCCAATGAATTAACACATCCCTGAGAGCATCCCTCAACTAATAACTGATGGGAATTAGTGTATAAACACCCCAGCTCCCTTGCTCCTTGAGTCGGATGGCTCTGAGGTATGTGTCCTATGTTCTTTCCTGGCTGCCTTCCCTTCCCTGCCTCGGTACCTCATCCCCTAGCTGATATGTCCTGAGATCACCTCTCAATAAACTACTTGTACTGGAATCCTTGCCTCAAGGTCTCCTTCTGGGCAAACCCAAACTAAGACAAAGTGTGCAAACACACATGATGCATGAACAGAGACTTTCTTTCTATGGTCTCTTTATTGGAGGTCTGTGGCTGGCAGGATCATTGCGGGTGGCTCCCTCCTGGACCTCTGAGAGGTCCTCTTGGCAGTTATAGTTTCACGGTCTAGAAAAGACAAGGGAGTGTGAGGCTTGGAGTGGGAGGTGGCTAGGTCTGCCCTCCTCAAAGTGGAACCCTGGATGGGGGAGGGGACAGGGGCCCAAAGTGAAGGAGTGGGGACAAAGCCGACTTGGGGCAGGCCAGGATGGGCAGATCAATAGCTTAATGAAATGGACCAGCAGGTGGCACGAGATTATCTAGGTGTGATTGTAGAGGTGTTTTAGTGATGGAGGTCAGGGGTTTGGATGAGGTCATCAGGCCAAGTTGTGCTGGTTGGGCCTAGATTGCTCTAGCATAAGAGATGTCATCAGGAACTGAACAAGCGTCCTCAGGGCTGAGATTGTCCGGGCAGAGGATTGCAACACAGGGTTAGGGGCTGGACAGAGGTTGTGCGGGCAAAGAGTCACAGGATAGGTTAGTGTTGTATGGACAGAGAGCCTTTGGGTAAGTGGGCAGGGGTGATGCCAAGGTTGGGTGGGCTGGGCTGAGGTGGCACAGGCAGAAGTCACAGGACAGGGATGTTGAGGGCAGAGTGACTGAAGGCGGGGCCTAAGTTGCCTGAATAGAAGGGATGCAAGGAAGATCCGGGCCTGGCTGAGGCTGTGCGGGCACAGGGGTTACGGGCAGGGGTCAGCGGCCTCGCTGAGCTCGTGCAGACAGAGGGGCCGTGGTGGTGCAGGCAGCGGAGGCTCACCGCGCTGAAGTGCGGCCAGGTGCTCAACAGGCGGAAGAGCGCGTCGCCGGGGCAGTCGGTGCGCACCAGCTGGCGGTGGCCCAGCAGCGCGTAGTCGGGCCGCAGGAGGCCGGCGCGCACCGCGCAACTCGGTAGCACGTCGCGCACCGTGCGCAGCGCGGCCTCGGTGGGCAGCGCCGCCGTGTAGTTGCCCACGAAGGCCACGCCGAAGCCGCGGTGGTTGTGGCCGCGCGTGTGCGCGCCCACCCAGTGCCAGCCGCGGCCCTGGTACACGTAGCCGTCGGAGCCCACCACGAAGCTGCGGAGGGGACCGGGAAGGAGGCACCACGCGGCGTGAGGGATGCCCCGCCCCTTACCCAGCCCTCTCCCCGATTCCGCCCTTGTGCCAAGGGCCACCGACCCCAAGTCCTGCGCGGTCGCACCGCCTCTGTCAAGTCCAGCTCCGTCCCACTCTCGCACCACGTGCCACCCCAGAGCCATCCTGTCTCTCTGGATCCGCCCCTCGGCATTGGCCACACCCCTTCTTCCCGACCCCCTCCCCCTCTGCCTTTTCTCAAGTCCAGCAGCTCTTGCCCAATTCAGAGCCCTTTTCTGTCCCGCCCCTGACTCAGACCCTGCCAAGGGCCCCGCCCCTCCCCCAGGTCCAGCCTCCAGTCCTAGTTCTCTCTCCTGGCCCAAGACTCCCACCGTTTCGCCACTCACGGCCCCTATTAAGGCCCCGCCCCCAGTCTAGGCCACGCCACCTCTCCAGCTTGACTGCACGCATCACACACTCCTCTTGCGTCTTGCCTGCTTTCCTCGGGTTCAAGCCCCGCCCCCTGAGTCAGGCTCCGCCCCCAGACTCCACCCCTTCGCGCCGGCCCCGCCCCGCCCCGGCTGTGCTCCGCCCACCTGTAGCCGATGTCGTCCCAGCCTTGAGTGTCCTGGTGGAAGCGCTGCATGGAGCGCATGTTGGCTGCGCAGCGCGCGAAGTTCGTGCAGGGTGGTGCGGGCACGTACGTGTGATGCACATACAGGAAACCGAGCGGCAGCTGCAGCGGCGTTGGGCTGCCCCGATACGGCGCCGCTCCCCAGCGACAGCGGGGGTGGATGGCCGGGCATCCTGCGGACCAGGGGGTCCAAGGCTGGGGTCAGCAAGCGTTTCTGTGCCTGCCGCCTGCATCCCCATTAAAGGGCACGCATGGACCATCCTCCAGGCTCCTGTCAAATCTGGAGAGTCCAGTCTCTGCCCACACTGGTCCCTATTGGGGACCAACTAACTAAACTAAATCTAACAGCATCCCAGTCTTGTTGGAATATCCGCTATGTCTCCCACCCCCTTCAGGATAAAGCCCAAGAATTGGGACCCAGACTTCAAGGCCCTTTACAACCCAGGGCCCAATGCTTTCTCCAGCTGCCACACTGAGAAGGAAGGGCACTGAGGAGGAAGTCCAATTGTGTGCTACTTGCTTCATGTGCTTCATCTTTTTAAACCATCCAGCAAACCCAAGAGATAGCAATGATTTATCTGGCCTTACTGAAGAACATGAAGTTCAGAGAAGTGAAGCAATTTGCCTAAATGTGCACAGGAATAACTGGCTGAACTTCCATTTGAATCTCTGTGCCTTTGCATATGCTGAGCCCACTGCCTGGAATGCCCTCTTCTTCATGTAAAAAAAAAAAGAGAGAGAGAGAGACTGGGCACAGTGGCTCATGCCTGTGATCCCAGCATTTTGAGAAGCTAAGGTGGAAGGATCGTTTGAGGCCAGGAGTTTGAGATCAGCCTGGGCCTCATAGCAAGACCCTGTCTCTACAAAAAATAAAAAATAAATTGGAATTAGCTGGGCAGGGTGCCATTGCCTGTAGTCCTGGCTATGAGGCGGGAGGATCACTTGAGCCCAGGAGTTCAAAGTTGCAGTGAGCTATGATTGCACCACTGCACTCTAGCCTAGGTGACAGAGCGAGACCCTGTCTCAAAAAAAACCAAAAAACAAAAAACAATCAGATGAACTCCTAGTCATCCTTCAAGGCCCAACTCTAGCTTTTCCTCACCTGTGCAGCTGTCCTGCCCCATCCCACCCCCCACCATAGCCTTTATTGCCCCCTGTGGACTCCCCTAGTCTTGAATTCTCTTGACCACATGGGGCTGGGAGTATATGAATCTGTGAGAGGGAGGGTCACAGGGGGTGGGGAACCTTCTCACCCAGGAAGGCCTCAGTGAACTCCTTGGCAGCATAGGTGGCCACCTGGGCCAGCTGTTCTTGGCTCTTGCCTTGTAGTTGGGGGTGTACTGGCTCCAGCTTCTGTAGCAGGGCAAGGGCCCCCCACACCTGCTGGACCAGGGTGGTGGCCAAAATCAGAGCAGCCCCGTTCTGCCGTCGAAAGTTGCTGCGGAACCCTGGGTCTCCGGACACCCCAGCTCCGTAGTACTGGCTCAGCAGGCTGCTGAGAGGTGGCCGGGGCTCAGGGGTCTGGCTCAGGTAGTTTCCAAGGAGGACCCCATCCAGGGCACCATTGAGGAAGGCCATGGTGAGTACTGATGCCTTGGGGTCCAGAAGCGTAAAGGTCCGGGGGTCAGACAGCTGGTTCCAGCAACCATCAGTTCCCAGACCTGGACGGCTATGGGACTGGGGGCCCCGGAGGAAGGTGAGGCCCAGGTTTCTGGCCAGCGTGACTGCTAGGAGGCTGTCTATAGTTGTCGGAGACTTGGCTTTGGCATCTGACAAGGATGCTGGGACATCTGGAGAACCAGTTCTAGCATCTGGAGAAGAGTTGGCTCTGACATCTGCAGAGGTGACATCTGGAGAGGCATCCCTGAGTCCTGCGGAGATGTCTGTTACACCTGGAGCAGTGGCTCCAACATCTGGAAAGGTGGCTTCAGCATCCTGAGGGGCAGCTGTGCTGTCCAAGGGCAAGTTTATGACCCTGCGCCCCTGCAGCCCTGCCTCCAGCCCCGCCAGCAGGGGCTCCACAGCCACAGTTGAGCCATCGGGTGCCAGAACTACCCCATATTCCTGCCCGCCCCATACACCATGTTGGGCTACCTCCTCAGCCAGGCCTTGCAGCTCTGGGCTTAGTGGGTAGGGACCCAGCTTGGGAGCATTGAGGCTCTGTGCCCCCAGCAAGAAGTGGTAGAGGCGACTCTGGGGGCCAGAGCTCTGGGCTGACAGCAGCCATGCAGAGGTGGTGTGGCTGGGCTCGGTTGCTGGTGCCTTCTGCTCGAGCTCAGACAGGACCTTGATAACAGAGTCCATAAGCAGAGGCAGAGAAGCTGCAGGAAGAGAGAATGTGTTAGCCCAGCAGCCCAGCCCCACCTACTCCTGAGCCTCCTTGTCTGATTCCACATCTTCCCAGTGCTCCCAGATCTCCATCCAATAACCCCAAGAACCCCATCACTGTCCTTGTATAGGTGAGGAAACTGAGGCACACAGACTGTTGCCTTTTGGTTAAGGAGCTTGGACTGTCTGTGAGCACTGGGGAGCCATAGCAGGCTTATGAGCAGGAGAGGGACACGGCCAGGCTGGCATTCTAAGATTGTTCCTTTGGCTGCCAAAGGGAAATGGATTCTCAGGGTGCTAGGATAGAGAAGGAGAGGCAGCGGGGAGGTGAACAATGACAGTGGCTGAAGGCATGTGGCGGCAGTGCAGTGGACAAAAGTGGGGAGAGTCCCCAAATCTTGAGGGGGAAAGACAGACAGATTTTGGTGTTGGATTTGGAGTTGGGGGATGTTAGTGTGAAAGGTAACTCGAAGAATGCCCAGGGGGAGGAGCAGGATGGGCTTGTGCCATGTGGGAGGAATGTCAGTGGCTGAACCTGGAACCTAGAAGTGTTAGGTCACCTGGCCCAGAGCCGGGTCCAGGATGGGTAGTTAAATAATAGCTAACATTCAGTAAACATTTACTATATTCCAAGGACCACTCTAGGTGACTTATCTAACATCTCGTTTAATTTTTACAACCCCTGTGAGGTAGGTCCTATTAGCCCCTGTCTTAGTCTGTTTGTGCTGCTGTAATAGAATCTCTGAGACTGGGTAGTTTATAAAGATCAGAAATTTATTTCTCACAGTTCTGGAGGCTGGGAAGTCCAAGATCAAGGGGCTGGCATCTGGGACTTCCCAGCTTCCAGAACTATACAGAAATAAATGTCTGTTCTTTACAAATTACTCAGTCTCAGGTATTCTGGTATAGCAGCACCAATGGATGAAGACAAGCCCCCTTTTACAGATAAGGCACCTGAAGCACAGAGAGGTTAAGTTACCTGCCTAAGGTCACACAGCAAGGAAGCAGCAGAGACAGGATTTGAACCCAGGAAGTCTTCATCTCCACACTCTGCTGTCTAGAATCCAGGTTCTTCTCCAGACAGTCCACACTATAATTCCTCTATAACTTTGTTCTTCTCTGCCTAAAATGCCCTTTCCTGCTTCTCCACCAAACACCATTCTTCTTCCTGTCCCAGCTCCTGTCTATGTCTCCTCCTCCAGGAAGCCTTCCCTATTTTTGCTTTTCAGGCCCCAGGTCCTTCTCCCCAACCTCTTCCCTGACCCTATTGGGTTGGGAACATCTATGTCCCCAGACTGGAGGTTACTTGAGAGCTGGGGCCTCCTAGGATCTCTGGCTTCACCCCATACATGGCCAGATACAGAGAGAGCAGTGGTTACACTTCTGCAGTCCTGGCCCCAGGCCTCTGCCCTCTGACCCACCTGTCCCTGGCTCTGGCCACAGCAGCAATCCAAGCAGAATCCACAGGATACCCTGGACCATCATTGTGGGGTTCTGGCTTCCAGGGGACATGCCCGCTTGACCTCAGTGGAGAACTTTGGCAGGTCTGGAAGGAGACAGGCCTGGAGGCCTGAGCAGAGCTTCTGGCCACTGTCAAACTTCAACGGTGAATGGCAGAGCTGCCTCTCGAAGAGCTGTGGGTGGGAGGCAACAGGAGCATGGGTCAAGGTTGCCTATCCTGTCCCTCCCAGGCTGAGGTCAGTGGTCAGCAAGCCAGGCCCATCCCAGGAGGGGCCTGGAGGCCAGAGAGTTCAGACTCCAACAAATTCTACCCATTCTCAGGACAGGTAGACTGAGGCCAACCCAGCAAGCCCTGCCACCTCCCTACAGTGACAGCTCCATAGCTGCTTCTGGCCGCCAGAGGGGACTCTCAGCTGCCGGCTTGCTTGACTGGTAAGACCAGGTTTGGTGGGGGAGGGGAGAGAAGGAGGGACCTGGAGTTGGCGCTGCCTCCTCCTTTCTTTGTGGCCAACACTTCAGGCTCAGGCAGAGGATGGGTGCAGGGCCAAGGATTATTTTCACCGAGGCCTGCTCTGAGCCCACGGGGACCAGGAGATATCACCTCTCATCCTGTTCTAGGCCCTGATCCCAAGCCACCAGAGGTAGCTGAGAGCAGGGATTGGGCATGGGTGTTCAGGACACTGGCTTTGTCCCGGGAGCTGGCTTCTAGGCTCACCTGGGTTGGCAGCGAGGGGTCTTTCCTCTTCCTTGGGTACCCGTGGCTGAGTCCTGCAGAGTGGGCCTGTCTCCCCTTTATTCTGGCGTCAGGTGGGGCGGGCTGATGTGGCTGGGCCGCTGTGTATGTATATTGCTTCCCTGTGGGCCTCCCACCCCAAAACCAGCCAGGGGAGTTTCCGGGAGACCCACTGGGCTGAGGACTCAGCATTGGGCGGGCCCTGGGCGGGCCTGAGAATGCCCAGATTGAGCTAGGCCTGGGATTCCCCTAGGGGCCACCCCTGGGACCTGCTCACGTATTAGCTGTCCTCCTTTGGGGGCTCTGGCTGGGCACACAGTAGAGGCTCAGGAAGTGGGGCGCTGAGGGATAACATGAATGAGACCACTCCCCAGGGGCATCAGAGACAAAATCCTCCTCCAAGCCCGAGTTTCCAAGGATTTGGGGATGGGGGCTCTGCCTGGTAGAATCACATGGAGGATGTGGGTTGGGTGTCCACCGAGGCAGGGCCAAGGTGAGGCATCCTCCCTTGTGCAAAATTTAAGGCAGCGCTGAAAATCTCAGTCAACAAAATAAATAAATGTTTTAAAGACTTTATTTTGAGACAGAGTCTCACTCTGTGGTCCTGGCTAGAGCACAGTGGCGTCATCACAGCTCACTGCAACCTCAAACTCCTGGGCTCAAGCGAGCCTCCTGCCTCAGCCTCCCGAGGAGCTGGGACTACATGTGCGCACCACTGCACCCGGCTAATTTTTCTATTCTTTTAAGTAGAGATGGGGTCTCGCTCTTGCTCAGGCTGGTCTGGAACTCCTGAGCTCAAGCGATCCTCCTGCCTTGGCCTTCCAGAGTGCTGGGATTACAGGCGTGAGCCACCAGGCCCGGCCAAGACTTTATTTTTTAAAGAGCAGCTTTAGAGCAGAAGATCCAGAAAGTTTCCATGTACCCCTTCCCCCCCATATTTACAGCCTCCCCCATTATTAATGTCTAGCAATGGAGTGATGCATTTGTTACAATCCATGAACCTGCACTAAGATACCCTTATCACCCAGAGTTCATAGTTTACATTAGGGTTCACTCTTGCTGTTATACATTCTATGGGTTTGGACAAATGTATAATGACATCTGTCCACCATCATAGTGTCATGCAGAGTAAAGCTGACCTTTGAACAACACGGGTTTGACCCTCATGGGTCCACTTACACGTGGATTTTTTTCAATAAAAGTTACACTGAGTCTGCCTGCCTCTCCTGCCTCCCCTTCCACTTCCTCCACCTCTGCCACCTCTGCCACCTCTGCCACCCCTGAAACAGCAAGACACACTCCTCCACTTCTCCCTCCTCCTCTTCCTCAGCCTACTCAATGCGAAGACAATGAGGACAAAGACCTTTATGATGATCCATTTCCACTTCATGAACAGTAAACGTATTTCCTCTTCCTTATGATTTTCTTAATAACATTATCTTTTCTCTAGCTCACTTTATTGTAAGAATACAGCATATGATACACATAACATACAAAAATGTGTTAATCGGCTCTTTGTTATTGGTGATTCTTCTGGTCAACACTAGGCTATTAGTAGTTAAGTTTTGGGGGAGTCAAAAGTTATATACAGATTTTCGACTGGGAGGGGTCGGTGCCCCTAAGCCCTGAGTTGTTCAAAGGTCAACTGTATTTTCATAATCCTAAAACTCCTTTGTGCTTCACATACTCATCCCTCTGTCCTCCCTAACCCCTGGCAACCACTGATCCTTTTACTGTCTCCATAGTTGTGCCTTTTCCAGCATGTCCTATAGTTGGAATCACATAGTATGTAGCCTTTTCAGATTGGCTTCTTTCACTTAGCAATATACGTTTAAGTTTCCTCCGTGTCTCTTCATGCTTGATAGCTCATTTCTTTGCAGTGCTGAATAATACTCCATTGTCTGGATGCACCACAGTTTATGCATCCCTTCACCTCCTGAAGGACATCTTGGTTGCTTCCAAGTTTTGGCAATTATGAATAAAGCTGCACTAAACATCCGTGTGCAGATTTTTGTGTGAACTTCAGTTTTCAACTTCTTTGGCTGAACACCAAGCAGTGCAATTGCTGGATGGGATGGTAAGAGTATGTTTAGTTTTGTAAGAAATTGCCAAACTATCTCCCAGTTGCCAAGAAATTGCCAAGCTGTACCATTTTGCATTCCCACCAGCAAGCAATGAGAGTTCCTGTTGCTCTACATCCTCTCCAGCATTTGGTGTTTTTGGTGATGTGGATTTTGGCCATTCTATAATAGGTGTGTAGTGGTCTCATTGTTGTTTTAATTTGCATTACCTGATGACACATGATACGGAGCATTTTTCATACGCTTATTTGCCATCTGTGTATCTTCTTTGGTGGGGGTCTGTTTAGGTCTTTGGCTCATGTTTTAATCAGGTTGATTTCTTATTGTTGAGTTTTAAGAGGTTTTATTATTATTTTTGTATATTTTGGATACCACTCTTTTGTCAGGTGGGTCTTCCGCCAGTATTTTCTCCTAGTCGGTGGCTTGTCTTCTCATTCTCTCGAGATAAATAATTTTTTAATGCAATGTCTGAATAAAATCAAAAGGGAATGCAAAAAAATTGATGATGAATAAAATATTAGGATTTTAAGTAAAGACAGGATCAGTAAGCAATGCTGTGCTGAGACATTTTGGAGCCAAGAGGCAAAAGGAAAAATCAGAAATTCTGATCTTGTCTTTTCACCTCACTGGTCTTGCCCTAGTCCTGGCCCTGTGCCCACCAGCGTGGAGCCCCCAGCATGCTGAGGGGTGCCTCTTATGTGAGATCTCCACCTGGTGTCCATCTGGTTTGGGGATGACCTTGATTCAGCATCGTGGACCCTGGGTTTGCTCCTCTGTTCTCCCTACTGACTGGGGTTGTGGGGGGCCCTTGTGGTTTTATTTAATCCCCCCCAATTTATCCTCATTTTACCCAGTGGGAGGCTGAGCTCAAAGAGGTTAGGTAACTTGCCAAAGGTCACACAGCCAGAACCCAGGGAAAGGGGGGTGCTCCAAACCCAGTGTGTGTTTCCATTATCCCAGGCTGAGGCTTCCAGGGCATGAGCCCAGGCTTCAGTCAGGCCAGAGTAATTATGACCGTTCATGAAGGAGAGATGTTCGAAGACTGACCTCAGAGCAACTTCACACCCAGGAATTCATGGGCTGGGAAGCATTGATTTCCTTTTAAAGCTTGGGGATGGGGCAGAGGCTGTGTTGTGTTGAGCCAAGGGCATATCCCAGGTGGCAGGCATTTTCCATAGGGTCTACCTAGGATGTGTGACCTTCTGGGGCAGAACTCTTCCTCCAGGAAGACTTCCTGATTACCCCTTGCTCCCCTTTCTTCCTCCCAGCTCCGTGGCTTGGGGTTCCTTCCTTTGACCAAGGCCTGTGCTTGCAGGGCTGGGAGTTTCTCTATCCACTTCTGTCTCTCCCAGACTAGGAGATGCCAAGTCTTTTTGGGCTGCTCCGAAGTGCCCAGCACAAGCTCAGGACCAAGTGGGTGGCAGAGAGGGATTGCTAAGTGCACAGAAAGCCTGATTGAGGATGTGGGGTCAGTTTGGGGTTGGGGTTGGGCTCTGAAACACATGCACACACATTCACGCATTCACATACCAACGCACCTGGGCTGGGCTGGGCCTGGGAGGCAGCAGGAAGGCTGGGAATCCCACAATGAATCACCCCCTAACCCAGTTTCCCTCCCACTTGCCAGGGTAGGTCGAGGCCCCTCCAGGCTGCAGACAGACCCAGGGGTCTCACGAGAGTAGCCACTGACTAGGGCATGGGGCAGCTCTCATGGAGGCCGCATTGGCACAGACAGGCAGAGCCATGGGCCCTGCATCAGGTGAGGCTGGGATCAGGCCAGAGGAGAAGGAACTTGGAACAGGGCTCAGCTGGGGCTCAAGATCAGAGTTGATTCACTGTGGTAGCACTAATGAGATTATTAATGAAGACCCTGACAACGATAACGAAAACTACTGTGTGTGGGGCTCTGAGCTAAGGTTTTAGGTGTCTGTGTTTTTTTATTCAGCTCTGGTTTTTTTTTTTTTAGAAACAGGGTCTCGCCCAAGAGATCCTCCCACCTTGGCCTCCCAAAATTCTGGGATTACAAGTTTGAGCCACCGCGCCCAGCCTAGCTCTGGGCTTTGTTAAGAGATATCACAGAGCAGGAGTCAGCAAACCACAGCCTATTAGCCAGCCGTCTGTTTTAATAATTTGTTTTGTTTTGTTTTTTCAACACATTCCAAACCTTTTTTTTTTTGAGGTGAAATTCACCTAACATAAAATTCACCATTTTAAATTGTACAATTTAGTGGCATTTAGTACAACCAATGTGCAGGCTGGGCGAGGTGGCTCACTCCCGTAATCCCAGCACTTTGGAAGAAAGGAGGAAGGAGGAATGCTTGAGGCTGGGAGTTTGAGACCAGCCTGGACAACACAGTGAGACCCCATCTCTAAAAAAATTTTTAAAAAAATTAGCCAGGGGAGGTGGTGCGCGCCTGTAATCCTAGCACTCTGGGAGGCTGAGATGGGAGGATCGCTTGAGGTCAGGAGGTCGAGACCAGCGTGCGCAAGAGCGAGACCCCATCTCTTCTAAAAATAGAAAAATTAGCCGGGCGTGGTGGCTCACACTGTAGTCCCAGCTACTCGGGAGGCTGAGGCAGGAGGATCATTTGAGCCCAGGAGTTGGAGGCTGCAGTGAGCTATGATGACGCCACTGCACTCCAGCCAGGGTGACAGAATGAGCCTCTGTCTCACAAAAAAGCTTGCTGACCCCTGCTGATCCAGCCGCTTGGATTCAAATTCCTCCGCTGCTGCTTACTAGCTCAAACAAGTGGCTTTATCTCTAGTCTTCATTCTGTCTATTTCTAAAATGGGAGAATAGTACCAACTTTGTAGGGTTACTGTGAATGTGAAGGTTAAACGAGGGGATGCTTGTAAAGTGCTTAGGACAGTGCCTGGCATGTGGAAAGCACTGGGTGAGCTGGGGACAGTGGCAGCCTGAGTTCCTGCTGTCCCACTCACCTGCCCTCAGCCTCCCCAGCAGAGGTTCAGCCCAGCCCACGGGAATAATCCATTCAATTATTATCATGGCTGGACTCCCTCATCCTAGAGGAGTCCAGACTCACAGTCACTTATTATTTCTGCATCTGGGGCATGTGTCCAAGCCCAGGGCTTCCCCGCTGGCCCCTGGCCTCCCCCGGCAGTCAGCTGGGCCTTAGGGCCGGGCCTTGAGCCAGTCTAGAACTACAGCCACATCATGAAAGCCAGGGTTGGCCAGCGCAAAAATTGGTTGAACCCCATTCATCAAAGGGAAAAGCAAGGGGTGATGCAAGACACTGACCCGACAGCCTCCGGCTGGGGCTTTTCTGCTGTCTCCAGTGGGCAGACGTTGACTTCAGTTACATCTTTCTGGGAGAGCAGAGGTGAGATTTAATCTCTCAGGCACCTGGCCCTGGTACTGGGGAGGAGGGAGTTTTGTAACTGAGGACATAGGATATTGCAGAGATAGGGTGAGCTCAGCCCTGGGCGGTATGCAAGGGGCCAAGAATGAGTGTGGGGTGAATAGGGCCAGATGTTGGCACTGTCTGGGGGGAATCTTTACCAAACACCCACGGGTTCCTAGCTGTCATCACCCTGCTCAAGAGAATGACACGGGGCAGAGGGCTTTAAACATATATTTTTATATAAAAAATTCCTAACACATTCCAAAGGTAGACACAATTGTAAAATGAATCCCTACGTGTACCCATCACCCAACCGGCAACATGTGCCACACCACAATCCGTTTTATTTCTTCGACACTCCACCCACTGGCTCTCTTTGGTGATATTATCTATTGTTAACGATCAGTGCCAAGATCTATTAATCCATTAGCAGCTACAGCACAGTGATAGTTACACGATATTATCCTTCCTTCATTTATCAGCTGGAATACTTCTATAAAGAAAATCAGATGCCGGGCACGGTGGCCCACGCCTGCAATCCCGGCACTCTGGGAGGCCGAGGCGGGAGGACCGCTTGAGCTCGGGGTTCGAGACCAGCCTGAGCAAGAGCGAGACACCGTCTCTACCAAAAATAGAAAAATCAGCCGGGCCTTGTGGCGCACACCTGTAGTCCCAGCTCCTCAGGAGGCTGAGGCAGGAGGATCACTTGAGGCCAGGAGTTCGAGGCTGCAGTGAGCTGTGATGATGCCACTGCACTCCAGCCAGGGCAACAGGCAGAGTGGGACACTGTCTCTAAAAAAAAAGAAAAAAAAAAAAAAAAAGAAATTACCATGGTGTAAAGTCACCTAAAATAGTGTCTTTCCATATTGTTATGCCACTAATCTGAAGTGTTTGATTTTTAGGGATTTTTTTTTTTGAGTGCAGAAAGTTTTTTATGTATCCAAATAGCAATGAAACAATAAAAACAAAATCTCACAATAAGATTGTGCATTATAATTGCGTGACTAGAAACACTGTACAATTAAAAAATAGCTGCAATAACAGGATTAATATTATTATAATAATTATTAATCTGTTATTATTGCAAAGTTCACCTCACTATTACAGCCACACCCCACTTAAAAGTATCACTATAATTAAATACAGCACTTTAACACACGATGGGTCGTTCAAATGAGGTAGTATCACATTACTTTTTTTACTGTGGTAAAATATATATGACATACAATTTAACATTTTAATCTTTTTTTTTTGAGACAGGGTCTCACTCTGTCACCCCAGGCTAGTGTGCAGTGACATCATCACAGCTCACTGCAGCCTCCAACTCCTGGGCTCAAGTGATCCTCCTGCCTCAGCCTCCTGAATAGCTGGGACTACAGGCGCGCACCACAAGGCCCGGCTGATTTTTCTATTTTTGGTAGAGACGGGGTCTCGCTCTTGCGCACCACCACACCCGGCTAATTTTTCTATTTTTTGTAGAGACGGGGTCTCGCTTTTGCTCAGGTTGGTCTCGAACTCCTGAGCTCAAGTGATCCTCACGCCGTGGCCTCCCAGAGTGCCAGGATTACAGGCGGGAGCCACCGCACCTGGCTCATTTAACTATTTTTAACTGTACAGTTCTATGACATTAAGTACCTTCATGTTGTTGTGCGACCATCACTGCCCTCCGTCTCCAGCACTTTTTCATCTTCTCCAACTGAAACTCTGTACCCATTAAATACTAACTCCCCATTTCCCCCTCCCCCCAGCCCCTGGCCCCCACCATCCTACTTTCTGTCTCTATGAATTTCAGTACTCTAGGTACCCCATATAAGTGGAACCATACAATATTTGTCCTTGTGACTGGCTTATATCACTTTCCTGTAAGTGGATAAATGCATATACAATTTTGCCAGATATTACCAATTTCCCTTCCCCAGGGATTGCAGCACTTTGCATCCCCACTAGTAAAGTACATGAGTTTGTAAAATACTCCCAGTCCTTTCCATTTCACCTGGTGGACTCCTATACATTCTTCAAAACTCATCTCCAATATCCCCTTTTCCAGGAACCCTTTCCTTTCCTTCTGGCTTCCCCCTTTTGGTGTCCCCAGTTGCAAGCTCCTTTCTCTGGCTCAGCCCCCACCCCAAGAGAGGTTGAGAGCATCTGCGTCCAAATTGATACTCTCTGGACTGGGAAGTACTTGAGGGCTGGCCCCAGGGCTGAGTCTTCTTGGGGCATTCAGCACAGGACTGACATGGAAAGGTGAAAACTCAGGAAGGTTTTCTGCTTCAATAAATGACAGTCCCTTAGCTCTGGGCCTCCCTGGCTGTGCTTTCCTGTGCCAGAGAAAAAGTACTGGGTCAAACTGTCCAATCTCTCTGCCCTCTAGCTGAGCCACCTGTGCTCAAGGGTGGTGACTTCACTGTGTGTGTCTGTCACCTGCGTGGCTCTCAGCCAGAGGAGTGGAATCTGCCTAAGGCCAGGAATACTCCGGGACCAATCCAGGCTTCCCCACTCCCTGGTTGGAGCACTTCCCCTTACCATGCCTTGATTTCTCCATCTCTAAAATGGGAATAATCACATTTTAAAAATCTCCTGGATGTGGCAAAGGAATTGGGAAATGAAAGCATATCAGCCAACTTCCTATCATTTGTTTATTTACTTATTGAGGTGAAATTCATATAACACGAAGTTAATCATTTTTAAAGTGTACAATTCAGTGGCATTTAGTACATTCACAGTGTTGTGCCATCGTCACCTTTATCTAGTTCCAAAACATTTGCATCACCCCAGACGGAAACCCTGTACACATTGAGCAATCATTTCCCCTCCCCCCTCCCCACCCTACCAGCCCCTGACAACTAACAATCTGCTTTTTGTCTCTACAGATTTATCTATCCTGGACATTTCAGATAAATGGAATCATACACTCCATGACCTTTTGTGCTTGGCTTCTCTCACTTGGCATCATGTTGTAGCAGGTGTCAGGGCCTCATCCCTCTTTGTGGCTGAATAATATTCCATATTGTGGGTGGAACATAGTTTGTTTATCCACTCATCATCTGATGGTCGTTTGGGTTGTTCCCACTTTTGGCCATTGTTGAGAGTACTGCTATGAACATTTGTGTCCATGCACTTGCTTGAACACTTATTTTCAATTATTTTGGGTATATACCTAGGAATGGTACAGCTGGGTCATGTGATAACTGTATGTTTAACTTTTTGAGGAACTACCAAACCCCACCATCTATTTTTATATGCTTTATATCTCTGATGCCTCCCAAAGCCATTTGAGGAGAGAATTCTAAGTGGAGACTGGTTAACACCCCCATTTTGCAGACAAGGAAACTGAGGCCAGGAGAGGTGGTCCCATGCCAGTCTGAGGTTAGTGACCATCACAATAGCTCCCATCTGCTAATTGACCATTGGGTGCCACCCACTTGCTAAGGAGGGTCTTAGGATTGACCACCAAATAGCCTCACAGACCCTGGAATCTGACCTGTGTTTAACTGCCAACTTGGGCAAGTTATTTCCTCACTGTGAGCTTCTGTGTTTCTCTCTGTAAATGATCATAATTCAAGTCCCTACCTCACAGCCTAATTGTGGAGAACAAATTTGATCATGTAGGCACAGGATGGAGCCTGTATTAAGCGTTCCCTGTACAAATGTACCAAACAAACAAAAAGTGGTCAACCAAGGCTCAGAGGGGTGAAGTAACTTGCCAAAAGTCACACAGCAATCAGTGAGACCTCAATCCAGCCTGAAAGCATTTTTGAGAAGTTTCCTGAAGCTTCCTAACCCTTCCAGAAGCCAGTGAGGAGAGATTCCAAAACAGGTTCTCTAGAGAAGGAATTTGCTGCTGTCTTGCTTTGTTCTTTGGGGAGCTGAACTTTGACAATGCAAAATCTTGCCAAGTCAGCCTGTGGTGGCCTGTGGTTATGAACAACAGCAACTGGTTCCCTGGTGGAGGTGGCTGTGCCACCTTTGCCCTAACCTAACCCACTCACTCCCCCTCTCTGCTTTGCTGTTTATATCAGCACAGACATAGGCAGGGCGATTTCCAGTGCTGCAAATGGGGTGGCATGCCAGGCACTTCCCTGCCTCCGGCCATTGCTGGTTTCTCTCCTCTGGGGTGCCCTTCCCCTTTCCCTCTCATTTCTGCCTGGCACACAGTGGAATCTCGTAAGAATTTTCACAATCCAGCTTCTACCAACCCCTCTGATCTCTCCTACTGGGTTCCCCAGCCTACCGGCCGCTGGCTCCTGCAGGATACCACCCTCATTCCAGCCCCAGGGCCTTTGCACTTGCTGCACGCTTTGGTTGGAATGCTCGTATTCACATCTTCCCATAATTCAGGGATCACTCAAACATCACTTCCTCCTAGGAATCACATTACCTGACTTCAAATTACACTACAGAGCTGTAGTAACCCCAAACAGCATGGTACTGGCATAAAAACAGACACACAGACCAATGGGACAGAGAACCCAGAAATAAATCCACACATCTATAGTGAACCCAGAAATAAATCCACACATCTTCGACAAAGGTGCCATGAACATACAGTGGGGAAGGACAGTTTCTTCAATAAATGGTGCTGGGAAAACTGGATATCCATATGCAGAAGAATGAAACTAGACCCTTATCCCTCGCCATATACAAAAATCAAATCAAAATGGATTAAAGACTTAAATCTAAGACTCAACACTATGAAACTACTAAAAGAAAACTTTGGGGAAACACTTCAGGACATGGGTCTGGGCAAGGAGTTCTTCAGTAATACCCCCAAAACAGAGGCAACCAAAGCAAAATTGGACCAATGGGACCACATCAAGCTAAAAAGCTTCTGCACAGCAAAAAAACAAAACAAAAGAAACAAACAAAAAACAACAACAACAAAAAGCAATCAACAAAGTGAAGAGACAACCCACAGAATGGGAGAAAGTATTTGCAAACTACCCATCTGACAAAGGATTAATAGCTAGAATATGTAAGAAACTCCAACAACTCGAGAGGAAAAAAATCAAATATCCGGTTAAAAAATGGGCAAAGGATCTGAATAGACATTTCTCAAAAGAAGACATACAAATTGCCAACAGGTATATGAAAAAATGCTCAACATTATTAGTCATCAGAGAAATGCAAATCAAAACTACGATGAGATATCATCTCACCCCAGTTAAAATGACTTTTATCAAAAAGACGGGCAACAAAGAATGCTGGCAAGGACGGAGAGAAAGGGGGACCCTCGCACACTGTTGGCGGGAATGTAAATTAGTGCAACCACTACGGACAACAGTATGGAGGTTCCTCAAAAACCTAAAAATATAATTACCATATGACCCTGCAATACCACTGCTGGGTATATATCCAAAGGATGGTAATTCAGTATGTTGAAAAGATATCTGTACTCCCATGTTTATTGCAGCACTATTCACAATAGCCAAGATATGCAATCACTTAAGTGTCCAGCAGTGGATGAATGGATAAAGAAATTGTGGTACATATGCACAGTGGAATATTACATGGCCACAAAAAAGAATGACATCTTACCATTTGCAACAACATGGATGGAACTGGAGAACATTATGTTAAGTGAAACAAGCCAAGCACAGAAAGACAAATCTCCCATGTTCTCACTCATATGTGGGAGCTAAATATTAAAAACAATTGATCTCATGGAGACAGAGAGTCGAACGACCATTACCAGAGGCTGGGCAGGGTAGCAAGGAGGGAGGGATAAAGTGGGGATGGTTAATGGGTGCAAAAATATAGTTAGATAGAATGAATAATATTTGATAGCACAACAAAGTGACTATAATCAACCAGGTTAGGGTATACTTTAAAATAACTAAAACAGTGGAATTGGAATGTTCTTAACACAAAGAAATGTTAAATGCCTGAGGTGAAGGATGCCCCAATTACCCTGGTTTGATTAATTCACATTGTATGCCTGTATCAAAACATCACATGTCCCCTAAAAAGATATACCACTATTAGGTACCCACAATAATTAAAAATAAACATTAAACAAACAAAAAAATCATCACTTCCTCCTAGAAGCCTTCCCTGACCACTTTATCTAAACTGGGTTCCCAGTCCCTCCCTTGTGACCTCATCCTGTGTACTCACATCCTTATCTGATACGATGTTATTCATTTGCTTGTTTATTGCTGCCTTCCTCAGTTGGTTGGAAACTCCATGAGGGCAGGGATCTGTCCTGCTCAGTGCTGCATCCCCAGGGCTGACACCAGTGCCTGGCACACAGTGTTCAGGAAACATCTGTTGACTGACTGACTGACTGTTGGGCTTATTATTATTACCAATATGAATTTTCTTTCCTCCTAAATGGGCTCACGAGGATGAAGGTCTTTTCCATGCTCAGCATTGGAGTCTAGGGACGCCCCTCAGATGGGCCACAGGAGTTCAAGTCCTGACTCTGTCCCCACCAGGCTGTGTGACCTTGGGCAAGTCACTATCCCTCTCTGGGCCTCCAACTTACAAAACAAAATTCTTAACCCATTTTTTTTCAAAATCTAGTGAAAGCTATGGCTCCCCTGAAAAATAAACTCATGATTTTGTGCATGACTTTAAGGGATTGAATGACCCCCCCCTCCTCCAAAAGTCCAATTTTGGACTCCCCTCCAGCTGATCAGCATTAAAATGGATTTTTTCATTGGCTCAGTTGGTCAGCAACCATTCGAATGGCACCTACACTCTGTGCCCAGCTTCACACTGGGAGATTCTGGGGCCCCAAAAGCTCCCAGCTCTGGGCTCTGAGATTCCCAGCTTGGGGGCAAATGCAGCCCCATGTGGTCCAGACTGGGCTAGCTGAGAGAGCCCAGTTGGGGAGCTAGGGTGCAGCCTGGGAAGGGGGCATAGAAAGGTTCGTGGATCAGGGGTTGCTGCAGGGGTTTTGAAGCATGAGTAGGAGTTGGTCCCACAGGGAAGAGCATTCCAGCAGAGGGAACAGCTTTAGGGGATTTGGGGGAAGGAGAAGTAATAAGGGACATTTACACAACATTTTCCTGGGGACAGACCACTTTTCACACTCACCTGCCTGTTGCAGCCTTAGGACCACCTCAAGAGGGGAGGAGGATGATTCTAGAGTTAAGAACAAAGCAGCACAGAAATGTAAAGCGCTGTACCCAAGGTCACAGAGCTGGCAAGTGGCACAGCCTGACCTAGACACCTGCGGGCGTCTCCTAAAGGGACATGCTTATTAGCTGAGGGTCCAAAGGGTTGTTTCTGATAGGCTGGGGAGGGGAGGCAGAACCTGATTGGCTAAGGGACTGGAAAGTGGAAGTAGTTGGTTAGATGAGCGGATACACAATGTCTGATTGGCTGAGAGTTAGGAGCGCAGTTTAATTGGCTAATGCAGAGTCTGATTGGCTGAGGGGTAGGCGAGCAGAGTGTAATTGACTGAGTGGGCAGAAGGCGGAGTCTAATAGGATGAGGAGCAGGAGACTGGATTTTGATTGGCTGAGGGATAGGAGAACGTTTAATTGGCCGAGTTGTGGGAGGGTGGACTCTGATTGGCATGACATGTTCCTTGGGTGTTAGTGGCATCATTTTCCGTCTCCTGCACTAATCCTGTGTCCCCGGGCCCTGGTGGAAGAAGGTGGTGATTAATCCCCATGGACTATGGGGACGTGGAGGCAGGTGTGTGTGGAAGAGGGGAGGGGGCTGGGTCACCGCAGGCAGAGGCCAGAGAGGACACCTGCCCAGCCAGGCCTGGTGAGACTCTCCCCGGAGTGACCGGTCGCTAGGATTTCTGGCCCAAAGGGAGGGGTGTCACTCCCGCGCACCCCAAATCCCCAGGGCAGAAGGAGAGGTCCCGACCCCTCCGCAACCACACCCCTTACCCCCGCTCTCTCTCTTTCTGGGAGACCTTGCTGTCCATCCCTCTAGTTTCTGAGGACAAGGACCTTTCCTCTTTCCACCTGCCCCAAGGCGTCTTCCTGCACCCACCTGGGTCTTTATGGCTATTGGACAACGCAGCAGTGAAGACCTGGATTTCCACCTGAACTTCTCTTCCCTCCCTCCGTTCACCCCTATCTTCCCGTTTGCCTGTCTTCCTCTCCCCTCCCCCACCCCCCTGCTATTCACGCCATTAAAAACTCCCGCCTAAATGTTGTCCAGCCCCAAACCCTTGGGAGTCACATCCAATCTGTCACCAACGCTGTCAGCTCCACGTTTAAAACAAATCCCCGATTCCACCACCGTTGGCAACTCGCAGTCCCTCCGGGGCTGGGTGCTGAGGAAGCTCTTGCTCCCCCTGTAGTCTGTCCATAATATTGCAGCCAGAGGGAGCCTGTGGGGAAAAACCCAAGCCAGGCCACATCCCTCCTTTGCTCAGAACCCTCTGTGGCTCCCACCTTCCTCAGAGTAATAACCTAACTCCTCCCAGTGGTCCCCCAGCTCCGACATAATCTGTCTGGTCACTTCCTTGGTGTCATCTTCCCCCACTCTCCCCCTCGTTCACTCTGCTCCAGCCTCACTGGTCTCTTTGCTGTTCCTTAAGGCACAGTCCAGCTTCAGAGCTGTGTCCTCTGCCTGGAGCACCTCTGTTCCCTCCCTTAAGGCCTCTGCTCAAATATCATCTCCTCAGAGAAGCCTTCCCCATCTCCTTACCTTGCTAGATTTTCCTCCGTCGCACGGATCACATGGAATATACCGTTTAAATTATGTGTTTCTGTTTGTTCGCTGTAGAATAATGCCTGGTACTGTGTGGGAACTTGGCGTCTGTTGAATGAATACATGCACTGCTCCAGCTGGGGCTGGACCTCACAGCTCCATCCAGGGAGACAGTCGATAAATCATTCCAAGAGTGATTTTTCTGGGACAAACTGGGGCTGCGGCTGCAGAGTATGGGCTTGAACTGGACCCAGTGGTTGGAGAAGCCCTCAGAGAAAATGACCTTAGAGCTGAGATCTGAAGGGTAGGTGGGAGCTAGCTGGGTGGGTGACAGGAAGAGAATTCCAAGCAGAGGGAATAGCACATGCAAAGGCTTTCAAGTGGGAGAGATAACTCTTGGTGGGTTTGGTAAATATGGTCCCAAGTGACTTGTGTGTGAATGGTGAGGAGAGTGGCCAGCACAGGTTGGAAGGGGCCATTTGACACCCCATTTGACCTTCACTTTTGAACTTCTCTCTTTTTTGCTTGAAATCTTGGATATGTCCTGACCTGTCTCCACCTTTCTGATCCCCTCCCCCGTTCTGTGTCCCAGGAGGCTAACCTATGTGGACCACTCAACGGACCCCTTCGCCTTGTGGCTCCCAACTGGATTCAACCAATAGGGAGCCGCAGAAGGCACTGGAGAGAGGGAGGAGAGTAAGGTCAAGATATTTCTACCTCATCTCTTTTCTATGCAGGCTGCTGTGTCCCTTGACCAAAGGTTCACAGCTCCTGCCAGGAAGTCCTCTCCACGTAGCCCTATCCTGTCCAGGTTCCAGTGACTGCTTTAGCCCCTTGGCCCCAGGTCCTAGAGGTGGTGACGATTCACACCTGCCTGTTATTAACCCTCAGGGTGCCGCACTATCCCTTTGAATATAGGACTTTTATTAAACTCTTTTCAAATTACCCCATTGGAGTATTCCATCTATTTCCTGCCAGAATCGTCTTTAAAAAAAATTGAGTGTACGATGCAGTGGCATTTAGTGCATTTGCAATGTTGTGCAACCATCACCTTTATCTAGTTCCAAAACATTTTTGTCACCCCAAAGAGATATCCTATAACCATTCCCCTGGGTATTGTTTCTCTCCCAATTTCCCCTCCCCCAGCCGCTGGCAACCATGACTCCATTTTCTGTCCCTATGGTGTTGCCTATACTGGATATTTCATACAGATGGAATAATACAATGTGTGAACTTTTGTGTCTAGTTTCTTTCACTCAGAACAATGTCTGTGAGGCTCACCCATGTTTTGTACCATGGATCAGAACTGATTCCTTTTCATGACTGAGTAATATTCCACTGTATAGATGGACCACAATTTCTTTATCCATACATCCGTTGGTGGACATTTGGGTTGTTTCCACCTTTTGGTCATTGTGAATAGTTCTGTGATGAGCATTCCCGTGTAAGTATATGTGTGAGAACCTGTTTTCAATTATTTGGGGTCTATACCTAGGAATGGAATTTCTGGGTTTTATGGTAAGTCTATGTTTAGCTTTTTGAGGAGCTGCCAAACTGTTTTCCACAGCGGCTGAACCATTTGACATCGCCACACCAGCAGCGTGTGAGGAGATCCCTCTTCTTTTTATTTCTGCCCCTAAAAGTCTGCTATGAGCTTCTGGAGCTCCAGGAAGAGCCCTTTGCTGGATCTCTGGGCCTAGCTGCCTCCTGAGTGCCTCCCTGAGCATCCCATGGGCCTTTTAGACTGAAGATGACCCACAGCTTCCCAATCTGAGCACTGTTGACATCTGAGGCTGGATCATTCTCTGTGGTGGGGACGGTCCTGTGCGTTGTAGGATGTTGGGCACTAGATGCCAGTAGCACCCCCCCCTTCCCCCAACCAGCGTGACAACCAAAAGTATCTCCGGACATTGCCAATTGTCCCCTGGGGGAAAATCTGCTCTGGCTGAGGACTGCTGGGGTAGCCCAAATCAAACTGCAAACTCAGAGAGCTGATGTGTGTCCAGCCTGTGCTCTCTGCCAGAGGTGAGGCTGAACACCCTGCAGACATCCTCTCCTCCTGTCATCTTATCTAGAGGGGGGTGGAGGCTCAGAGCAGTCATGTGACTTACTCAAGGTCACATGGCCAGGAAGCCCACTCTCAGTGCGTCCTTGTCCCTGGGGCTTCTGACTTGTTCTTCCTTCCCGGTCTCCATCTCTCTGAGAGCAGAGAAGCCATGTGGATGCCCTATCTTCTTCTCCTTCTCTGTTCCCTAGAACCCCACATGTAGCCAGTGACCAAGGTGATGACCTGCTGGACCTCAGCCCCAGGCCCCTTTTAGGTCTCAGCTACCCCACCCTTTGCCCCTGACCCCCTTCAGCTACTGGAGGGGGTCCCTCTCAACCTCTTTGCTCTTTGTGAATTTTTATATTTTCCAAAGTTTCTCTGATGAGCTTCTTTTGCCAGTGTCATTGGCAAAACTAAACCCACATCCCTAAGAAAATAGACTCTAATGATGTGTCAAATACAAGTTAAAAAATTAATGAGTAATAAAAAAACCCCTCTAATGAGCTTTAAAACAAACCAACCAACAAGGGGCAACTCCCCTGCTCAAGCACCATCTGTGGCTCCCCATTGCCCACCAGATCAACCCCAGCCACTCAAGCTGGCCTTCAAGGCCCTTCACAGTCGACCCCTTCACCCCTGCAGCCTCCTCACCTCTCACACCCCAAGGCCAGGGAAAGCCACCTGCCAAGACACACCCTCCAGTTTCTCTGTGCCTGAGCCCCACCCCCTCTCCTGCACCTGTTGAAATCCAACCTCTCCCTGAAGTCCCAGCTCGAATGTCACATCCTTCACGTCATCTTCCCTGGCCCCCCTTCTGCCTCCTCCAAGCAGGAAAGCTTCAATTATTTGCATCTTGTCTTCTTCACCTAGAAACATGTCCCCCTCTTCCTACCCACCCGGAGGGCCCAGCAGCAAGTGAGAAAGCATTATTAAAATCGAGATTAAAAAAATCTTGTAAGTTTACTCCCTGCTGGGACAAGTGGAATTTCTTGCGCTTGTCTTCCCATCTGTCTGCCCACTTGCTGAGGTCAGCTACCCACCCCCCGACCCAGCACAACACATCCGGAGGCCCAGTTGATTCTGTCTGGACATATCTGGAGCAAATGGGCTGGCCAAGGACAACGTCCTGGCCAGAGGGGCACGGTGACAGGCAGTGGGTGGACAGAGGGAGAGAGAGTGGGGAGCAGAACCAGTCTGGTGTTGCTTGTTGAGGCTGGAGGTCTTCCCGGAGGGAGAGGCTGCTGCTGGCTGGACGCTGGGTTAGGCCTAGGATTCAGAGAGACAGAGGAAGGGCTGCTTCCCAGTGGCCGTTGGAGTCTGAGAATTCCCGGGGGCCCCAGAGGAGACTCCTGGGGGCCTTTGGGGACCCCAGGGTGATGGTTTAGGGCCCTCTGTCCAAGCTTGTGAGCAGGCCCTGAGGTGGGGGCCACGGGGGGTGCCGACGTGGAGAAGGGTGGTCCAGAGGGGAACTGGGCGCTAACAAGGCCAAATAGGGGCAGGAGGGCGGGGAGCCTGATGGCTTGGGGCTTCCAGGTGTCCAGGTTGGACTCCATCTCCCCATCTGTCACTCTCCATTTCAGTGTCACCCTCTCTCCCTTTCTGTCTCTCTCCCCCATTCCACGCCTCTTTCTTGTTCTGCCCGTCTCCAGGGCCCGGCTTGCGTCCCCGCCCACAGGCGGGCGGGGGCCGGGGCGGGGTGGCCGGGCGGGGTTCAAGGGCCGGGCCCGGGACGGCGCGGACAGAGTCGGGCTGGTGGCGCCGGCGGATCCCGACGAGGGCTGGAGGCCAAGACCCGCGGTGAGTGCGCGCGGGGCGGCGGTAACCCGAGCGCCGTAACCCGAGGCTCCCCGGGCTCGTGCTGGCGGGGCGAGCGCGAAGGTCTGCGCGCCGCGGGGGGCGGGGCGCAGCCGGCCCCGGGGACCCCCGGGACCCTAAACCGGGCTGCACGTCCGGGACACTCGGATGGTGGTGTGTGTGTGTGCAGGGAGGAAGCGTGTCCCCGACGGTTGCTGCATCTCTGCGCGGTTTTTTTCTTCCGTGTGCGCCTCCGAGTCCTGGGTGGATCCTCCTCTCTGGGTGTATGCGATGGGGAGGGTTTTCAAGAAGACCCCCGTCAGGACATCCCAGATGGGTCCAAACCCTGCCCCGTGACACCTCCTTGAAGTTGACTGGGGAGCCTGGGATTTCACCACTGCGCATTGTCTGGAAGGGGAGGGCGTACTTTCAACCGATGGGCTTTATGCTTGTGGTCCAGCTGCCATCGGGGACCCTCTGCCCACCCACGTCGGACGCAGAGCTTCCGAGTGCCCCTCTATGAAAAGGGGATGTTCTTCCAGCCTCCAGAGTTGGCTGTGAGGGTTATGTGAGGTCCTGCAGTTGGTCCCAGGTGATTTTTGTCTTATAGATGCTGGAAGGACGATGCTTTCTGGGGTCCTGGGGGGACTTGGGCCAGGGGGTGGCTGGCCAGCCTGGGCCATGCAAGATGGCTGAGAGGCTCACCACTTGGGGGGTCTCAGGCTGGAGGTGGGAGGGAGCCGGGAGGAAGGGGCCAAGAGCAAAGCAAGGCTGCCCCTGGCCTCCATGAGGGCTGGCTGGAGGTGCTGGTGCTCAGCGTACCTCACCTGGCTCATCTGCCCATTCACCCCTCGTGCATGCATTCACCATGCATTGCTCACCACCCCACGCCTGGTAAAGGAGATGGCCAGGTCTGGCTGGGCGCCCGGAAGTCCTCCTTCCCTGAGCCCTTCCCCCCCACCATTTCTGGGTCCTGGGGCTGAGCCCAGCCAGGGCTGGCAGCATCAACCTCCTCCCTGAGTACCTCCAAGCTGCAGGCTAGGCCTGACGGGGAGGAACCCCTGCAAATCCTCCCAACCACCCTCATTTTACAGGTGAGGAAACTGAGGCCCAGAGAGGGGAAGCGCGTGCCCATGGGACACCCTATGGGGAAGCTTGGATTTAAATAAACAAGCCCTATCTGACCCCAAAATCCTGGGCCACCTTTCCAATGGCCTCAGCATCACCCCAGCTTGGGTTTCTCAGCGGTAACATTAGCTCTGGGCTGGTGCGTGGTGGTGACCCAGGTTGGTATCTGCAGAGGGGCTTGGATGACTTGGGAGACATTCAGACAGTGGGACCCCATCTCTCCTTCTTGACAAATCGTGGACCCGATTCTCCAAATCCCAGATGGCCAGGGAACAGTAATGAATATCATGGCAACACCAACAGCAATGACAGATTGAGAGGTACCTTTGATCAAGGGCTTACTGTGTGCCTGGCAGTGAGCTGAACACTTTAAAAATGCTGTGTTGTTTTGCAACCCCGTGACGTGGGTAAATAGGATTCCTGTCTTATGGATGAAGAAATTGAGGCTCAGAGAGGTGTAGACACTTGCCCAAGATCACACAGCTAAGAGGTAGAGCTTAATAGAATCCTTTCTGAGGTTCATGTCCAGGCATGGCCACACCAGATGGTAGGCAGACACAATTACAGCCCTGGAATTATCTAGATGGCTAGTGGTTTAAAATCCTTTGGGCCAAGGAAACTGCAGGTGAAAGGTTAAAATATGATGAAAGCTGCAGTGGGGTTATCCCCCACCCCGTTTGCCAACTTGCCTCTGCCCTCCTTAGTCATTACTGACCCTGAAGCTCTTTCTCAGAACCTCACAAATTTGGGGTGCTCAGAGTGGAGATGTCAGACCTAGAACCCCCCTCTCAACTCAGACCTCCTGGGGTCTGACACTTTGGGGGAATATGAATCTCTGGGGTGAGCCAGCCCTTTGGTGTTGAGCAAGTGAAGGGGGTACCGTGAGTCACAACAGGAGGCAGGATCCCTTGACTACAGGCTGAGAGAGGGAGTAGAAAGCAGCATTGGGGTGTGGGGTGGTGGGACCAGCGTTGGGGTGCTCCTCCACCAGGCTCCCGGCTGGCCCCAACCCCTGCTGTTCAAGAAGAGGCATGTATGTGGTGTCCCGCATTCCTTCTTGGGAGCCCACACACCTTGTATAACAAGTCCCCAGCTGGCGGCTGGCTGGGCTAACCTGACAAACCAGCGCTCCCTGGGCGTGGGCCGGCGGGGGAGCCAGTCACTGGCACTTGCATCGCCAGATAACGTCGGCCCCAGCAGGGCGTGGCCACCTCTGCCAGGGCGGGGCTGCCGGGTACCTTTCCCAGCTTCTAGGATGAGAATGGGTGCTGGTGCAGAGGAGGGGCACACCAGCCACCCGCAGCATCCTGAAGGTGCCCCTTTGAATTGTCCTCGCTACTATAAAATAGTAAAAATGGGAATAGCAATAATGGCTAACTTTTTTTTTTTTGGAGACAGAGTCTTGCTCTGTCGCCCCGGGTAGAGTGCAGTGGTGTCATCACAGCTCACTGCAACCTCAGACTCCTGGGCTCAACTGATCCTCCTGCCTCAGCCTCCCGAGTGGCTGGGGCTACAGGCGTGCGCCACCGTGTCTGGCCTCCAGTTTCCATTATTATTAACATCTTGCATTAGTGTGATACATTTGTTACAATTAATGAACAATATTGATACACTTTTATGCGTAACTAAACTCCATAGTTTACATCAGGATTCACTCTTCGTGTTGTGCGGTCAACTAATGAATTTTTATAATTAATTAAATTATGATTAAGTAAAATGTTTTTGAATGGGCAACATGTGCTCATGGTGTAGGAAACCAAAAGACTCAGAAAGGCGGAGAGAGAAGTTCTCTTCCATTTGCTTCCAGTTCTTTTAGGCCCCTTCCAGAGGCAGCCGACGGGATCAATTTCTCACAGGTTTTCAAAGTACTTTTTCTCTCTCTCTTTTTTTTTTTTTTTGCTATTTTTAAAATGTAGGCAAATTTACCTAATATAAAATTAACTATTTTAGGCCAGGCGTGGTGGCTCCTGCCTGTAACCCTAGCATTCTGGGAGGCCGAGGCGGGAGGATCTCTTGAGGTCAGGAGTTGGAGACCAGCCTGAGCAAGAGCGAGACCCCATCTCTACAAAAAATAGAAAAATTAGCTGGGCGTCATGGTGTGCACCTGTAGTCCCAGCTACTTTGGGAGGCTGAGGCAGGAGGATCCCTTGAGCCCAGGAGTTGGAGGCTGCAGTGAGCTGTGATGATGACACTGTGCTCTAGCCCGGGCGACAGAGCGAGACTCTATCTTAACAAAAAATATTAACCATTTTAAAGCATACAATTCAGTGGCATTCAGTACCTTCATAATTTGTGCAACCACCACCTCTATCTAGTTCCAGAATATTTTCATCAGCCCCAAACAAAACCCCATCCCCATTAGCACTCACTTCCTATTCCTCCTTCCCCAGCCCCTGGCAACCACAAATCTGCTATGTCTATGGATTTACCTGTTCTAGACTTTTCACATACATGGGATCATACAGCATGTGGCCTTTTGTGTTTGGTGTCTGCCTTCTTTCACCTAGCATGATGTTTTCCAGGTTCATCCACATCGTAGTATGTATCAGTACTTCGTTCGTTTTTATGGTGGCTGAATAATATTCCATTGTTTGGATGCACTATGTTTTATTTATCCATTCATTTGTCGATGGACCCTTGGGTTGCTTCCACCTTTCGGCTATTGTGATTAGTGGTGCTGTGAGCTGTTGTATACAAGTGTTGGAACACCTGTTTTCCATTCCTTCGGGTGTATACCTAGCAGCAGATTGCTGCTGGGTCATGTGATAATCCTATGTTTAACTTTTTGAGGAACTGCCAAACTGTTTCCCACAGTGGCTGTAGCACCTCAAAACTTTTTGTAACACCTTCTTTTGGGGATGTCCGACAGACGTGATCTTGTTTGGGGAGGCAGGAGGACCCCAGCTGTGGAAAGTACAGGACTTCCCCAATGTACCACTCCTGGAGTCCTCCCTTGGGCATCGGGTAGACTTCTTGCTATTATTCACATTTTGTACTTCAGAAACCTGAGGCTCCCAGGGAGTGTCCCATCTGGATACCCACGGCGTGTGCTGTTTCTGCTAGGAGCAGAGCCAGCCTGGGAAGGACTGCAGCCCATGCCTGGATTGGGGGGAAGTGAGGTGGGCACAGGCCTTCAGAACTCCCCACTCTAACCCTCCCCATGCACGCACCTCCGCATGCACCCAGCCGCCCAGAGCAGGGACCCCTCTCTAGGGCTGACGCTTTCTCTCGTCCCAATTCCTTCCCATTTCAACCCTTCAAGAAGACATTTCCTTTTTTGGGATTTCAGCTAGGGTTTTCCTGGGTGGGGGCAGGGGCTCTGGCTGTGACTCCACTCAGACGTCCTCCAGCTCCCTTCGAGGGCTATTGAGAAGATGAAACATATGGCTGTGAAAGTCACTGCACTCAGCAGGTGCTCAGTCATTCTTTCGTGAGTCAGGAAGGTGCGGTGGCTGATTGTGGCGAAGAGAAATGGACCATTGAAGCAGAGCTGGGCTCGGAGGATGAGGAGCCGGCGTGGGCCGAGCTGGAGGAAAGGCATACAGGCGGAGGGAACAGCATGTGCAAGGTCTCTGAGGTGGGACTGAGCTTGATCTGTGGCCAGAGTGGGCTGGCGTGGCCAGAGCTGAGTGAGGAGGACAGTGGTGGGAGACAGCGCTAGAGGGATCCATCCATGTGGACTGTGGTCTGTGACAAAGAGTCTACGTTTCACTTAGAGTGTAGGAGGGAGCCAAGGGAGGATTTTGAACAGGGGAGGTTCATGATATAATCTAATTTTAGGAAGATCCCTGTGGCTGCTGTGTGGAGGATGGACTTCTTGGGTGGGTGGCAAGGACTGAACTTGGATGGTGTTCCACGGAAGTTCCACGGAAGGAGGATGGTGGGGATGGAGAAGAACAGACAGGTGTGAAAGGTGTTTAGGATAGACGACTGGCGGGACCTGGCAACAGACTGGATGTGGGGAGAAAGGGGGAGGAAGGAAGTTGAGGTGAATCTGAGGTCTGGGAGATGTCCCCAGGGGGACATCCAGGAGGTGGCTGGACCTACCATTGTTGGACACCAAGACATGAGATTCACCTTTCAGATGGGGCTGCTGAAGCCACGGGAGGGGTGAGATCCCCAGGAGGTGTGTGGAGGGAAGGGGAGACAAATGCAGCTCTAAGGAACCCCAACATTTACAAACTGGGTGAAGAAAGAGGGGTCCAAAGTGACCAAAAAGGGGGATCCTTGAGGCTGAAGCAGAGGATGGACAGGGGCAAGCTCCCAAAGGGGTTTGGATGCCAGGCTGAGGGCTGTAGGGAGCCATGGAGGGTGTTACAGCACGTGAGTGGCGGGCCTTTAGAAAGGTGACTGGTGGCTGGGATGGGAGCCAGACTGCAGCCAGGTGGCCCAAGGGGGTGGAGGTGACGCATGTGGCCCCTTTGGCTGAAACTCTTGACTCCTTCTCAGTCTTCTTGGGGTTGCCAAGATGGTGATACCTCCCCTCACCCCCACTGGGCCACACGCAGGAAAGGTCCCATGGGGGTGGGCCCAGAGGTCATCTTTTTACAGTTCACCCCCCACCAGGTGCAGATGGGGAGACTGAGGCCCAGGCCACATAACTAGTCAGTGAAGAAGTCAGAGAGAGAATGCAGATGTTCATCGTGTGTGAACACGTGTGTGTGTGTGCACACGCATGCATTTAATAAGAAATCCCCCTTCATGTGTAAGTTCCTCACTTCACTCAAACCTCTGCCCGGATACCCCTCCTCAGAGAAGCCCTCCTGGAACACCTTGTCTAAAAGAATTGTTCTCCATTCTCTTCCCCTGTGTGTGAGAGTTTCCTGTGGCTGCTGTAACAGATGACCACAAACTTGGTGGCTTAAAAACAACACAAATTTAGTCTCTCCCAGTTCTGGAGGCCAGAAGTCTGAAATCCAGGCATTGGCAGGGCCGTGATCCCTCTGCAGGCTCTGGGGGAAGATCCATTCTTTGCCTCTTCCAGCTTCTGGGGGCTCCTTGACTCGTGGCCGCGTCACTCTAATCTCTGCCTGTGTCTTCACCGGCCTTCTCCTTTCCTGCGTGTCAAATCTCCCTCTTTGCTTCCTTCTTATAAGGACACTTGTACATTTAAGTCCCACCTAGATAACCCAGGATCACCTCCCATCTCAAGATCCTTAACTTGATTGCACGTGTAAAGACTTTAACACATAAAGTCACATTCATGGGTTCCAGGGACACTAGGAACTAGAATGTTTTTTTTAGAGACAGAATCTTGCTCTGTCACACAGGCTGGAGTGCAGTGGCACAACCATAGCTCACTGTAACCTCAAACTTCTGGGCTTAGATGGTCCTCCCTTCTCAGCCTCTGAGTAGCTGGGATGGGGTCTTGCTATGTTGGCCAGTCTGGTCTTGAACTCCTGGCCTTAAGCGATCCTCCCACCTCGGCCTCCCAAAGTGCTGGGATTACAGGCAGGAGTCACTGCACCTGGCTGCAAGTAGTATCTTTTGAGAGCCTGTTATTCAGCCCACCACTTCCCACCTTACCTCCTTCATGACATGTATACTTTATATTGTGTTATATCAGGTCTTCTTTCTTGAGAGCTGGGACCATGTTTGTCCTGCTTACCAAGGCATCCCCAATGCCTAGAACTGAATCAGACACGTAGCTGGGACTCAAAGTTATTTGCCAGCTCAATGCCAAAGAAATTCATGTAGAGCACTTAGTGAGAGGCCTGGTGTGTGGAAGCACTTTGAGAAAGGTCACAATTAGTACTAGTCATCACTAGCTGGCTTCCCTGGCACTGCGAGGGGGAATCATTACCCATCGCTAAATTGGTAAGGAAATAAACACCCATGGCTACTTCCTGTGGAGTGTGTCACCTGGAGCTGCCTGTGTGAGAAGCAGGCCAGGTGCACATCAGCATCCCCAGTTGCGAGCGTGTACCTGGGACTTGTGACTTGGAGCTCCTTGTGCTTTGGTCTGGTTTGGGATGTTGCTTATTCGCCGCCCTTTCCTCTACCCTGGGCTTTCCAAAGGAAATATCGCCTACATCAGGTAGTCTGTTTTGTTTTGTCTTTTAAAGACAGGGTCTCACTCTGTCACCTAGGCTGGAGTGCAGTGGCGTCATCATAGCTCACTGCAGCCTCCAACTCCTGGGCTCAAGGGATCCTCCTGCCTCCTGCCCAGGTAGCTGGAAATACAGGTGCATGCCACCATACCTGGCTCTGTAACTTTTGAAAAAAATTTTTAATGGTGGTAAAATACATATCACATAAAATTTACTACCTTAACCATTTTTAAATGTACAGTTCAGTGGCATGGAGGACATTCACAGTGTTGTGCAACCATCACCACCATCCATCCCCAGAACTTTGTCATCTTCTCAAACTGAAACTCTCTCCTCATTAAACACTAACTCCCAATTCCTCCTCTCCAGCCCCTGGCACCCACCGTTCTACTTCATGTTTGTATGGATGTGACTATGCTAGGGACCTCATATCAGTGGAATCAGACAGTATTTGTCCTTTCGTGAGTGGCTTATTTCACTTGGCACATAATGTCCTCAAGGCTCATTCATGTTGTAGCATGTGTCAGAATTTTATTACTTTTTAAGGCTGAGTGACATTCTATTGTATATGTATATCACATTGTGTTTATTCATCCATCCATCTGTGGACACCTGGGCTGCTTCCACTTTTCGGCTGTTTATGAGTAACACTGCTGTAAACACGGGTGAACAAATATCTCTTCAAGATCTTGGTTTCACTTCTTTTGGCTGTATACCCAGAAGTGGAATTGCTGGATCATATGGTAATTCTACGTTCAATTTTTAAAGGAACCGCCATACCGTTTTCCACAGGGGCCGCCCCATTTTACGTTCCCACCAACAGCGCACAAGGGTTCCTGTTTCTCCACATCCTTGCCAGCACGTGTTCTTTTCTGTTTTGTTTTTTTTTTTGACAGTAGCCATCCTATTGAGTGGTCATGTAGTCTGTGTTTTAAGTCATACCATCTCTCCTACCTAATTGGGCTCTCCAAATTTGGTGACGACCCACCTAGCTATTTTTCCAGGATGCAGTGACCAGTAGAAATTTCAGTTCTTCTGCATGGATGATGTGGTCTGCTTGGCAGAAGAGCTGGTGAGTCGGAACCCTTAGTGGGGTGCACCACTGGCAGGGGCGGGTAGGGTTTGAGGGCTCGGGGGAAGACCTGGAGTACAGAGGTTCCTTTACCCGTGTTGCCCCAGGAGGTAGAAGTACAGAGGGAAAGAAGGAAGAGAGCAGGACCCAATTCAGGAGTCTTCTCGGGGTTATCTGAGATCCGTGGTCCCCCAAAGCAAGGGTGACTGAGGTTGGCCCTTGGTGGGGGCTCAGGGGACTTCTGTCACCTCCCATCTCCCCTGTGTTGAAGAAACTGAGCTGAGACTCAACTTCCTCATGTGGAAAATGGAGACAATGATAGGACCTACCTCTGAGGACTTGTGTAAAAATCCATGACATGTGGTTTGCAAAGCCCTGTGCGTGGCGTGTGACGCACGGTATAAACACTTGGTACCTGCTCACTGTTTCATTCATATTATTGCTACTCACCCACTTTGTTTTGGTTCCTTCAGGAGCTGTCCCTAAGGCAAGGATTTGAATGCAAGTAACTTATTTGGGAAGTGATCGCAGAAAATACCAGTAAGGAAGAAGAAAGTGGACCCCAAAGGATTGAAAACAGGTACTCAAACAACTAAATGTACACACGTGTTCAGATTAGTGTGTTTCATAATAACGAAAAGGCAGAAACAGCCCAAATCAGCAGATGAATGGGTCAACAAAATGTGATAGATCCATGCAATGAAAGATAACTCAGGAATAGAAGGAATGAAGCATTGGTACATGATACGATGTAGATGAACCTTGAAAACATCCTGCCTAGGCTGGATGTGCTGGCTCATGCCTGTAATCCCAGCACTTTGGGAGGCTGAGGTGGGAGGATCACTTGAGGCCAGGAGTTTAAGACCAGCCTGGGCAACATAGTAAGACCCTATCTCTAAAAAAAAAAATACAAAATTAGCCAGGTGTAGTGATGGGCACCTGTAAGTCTCAGCTACTCGGGAGGCTGAGGCAGGGGGATCGCTTGAGCCCAGGAGTTCGAGGCTGCAGTGAGTTATGATCATGTCACTGCACTCCAGCCTGGGCCGCAAAGTGAGACCCTGTCTCTAAAAAAAAAAAACCAAAAACCAAAAACCAAAAAGAAGACATAATGCTGAGTGAAAGAAGCCAGACACAGAAAGCCACATAGAATACAATTGACTTATATGAAATATCCAAGATGGTTAAATCCATAAAGACAGAAAGTAGATTAGTGGTTGCCAGGGCCTGTGGGGAGGGGAGAAGGGGGAGTAACTGCTAATGGGGACGCGGTTTTGTGTTGGGGTGATGAAAATGTTCTGAAACTAGATAGAGGTGGTGGTTGCACAACACTATGAATGTACTAAATGCCACTGAATTATTCTCTTTAAAATGATTAATTTTGCGTTGTGTGAATCTCACCTCAATTGAAAAAAAAAACCAAAAAGGAACAGAGGCAAGGGAGGCAGCCAATAGAGAAAGTTTCTACTGTGGGCGGCTGGAGTTTAACCCCGCTGGGAAGCCTGGAGGGAGTGTGGAACCCAAACCTCAGGGTCATCCAGCCCGAGGAGAGGGAGCTGGGGTAGTTATCCACCAATGTACATCAGGCATTGATGGCTGCTTATTTTTTTGGGGGTGTCTTAGTTTCCCAGGACTCTGACCAGCTGTGCATGGGCAGCCCTGCGGTAGGGAAGTCAAGAGGGGTGCCCTGCGGAAGCCAAGGCTGAGGGCATACAGGTGGGGCCCCAGGTGCACCCGTCCGGCTGGCTGGCCGGAGGTCGTGGCTAGGGGGTGAAGAGGTATCCGTGGTGTCCGGGCTGCACTTGCTGTGTGCCAGGCGCACCATGCTTGACCCCACGGGTCATCGTGTGTGTGTCACACGTATGGCTGGAGAGGGGTCCCCAGCAGCACTGACCCACCCCCTCCCCTCCCTGTGTGTGCCCCAGGATGCTACCCATCACAGATCACCTCCTGCGCCTCCTCCGGCTGGAGAAGACGACATTCCGCACATACGCTGTGTCTGCCCTCCTACTCTTCTTGCTCTTTTTTCTCTTCCGCCTGCTGCTGCAGCTCCTGAGGCTCTGCTGGAGCTTCTACGTCACCTGCCGCCAGTTGCGCTGCTTCCCCCAGCCACCCCGGCGCAGCTGGCTGCTGGGCCACCTGGGCATGGTGAGTGCGGCCGGGCAGGGCTGGGCTGGGGCAGGTGCAGGGTATTCAATAAGGACGGTGGGACTGCTGGCTTCCCACATCCTCCCAGGAGTCTCGTTGGGGCTGTGAGTAGATTTATTTTATGGGGTATGACACTCAGGCTCAGAGAGGGGAAGCAGTTTACCCAAGGTCACACAGCCGGGATGAGGCAGAACTGATTTTAAAGACGAGTTCTTTCTACAATTTTACAGCGATCACTGTAGCAACAAGTACCTTTGCCTGTGAAGTTTGGAACCCCGGGGCAGGGATGGGGGTGAGGAGGGCGCTCCTGTAATAAGAGTGTAATAATTCTTAACAACCCGGTGGGATTGTTTTTCGGATTCCTCGGAATCATGTTCGTGATGTGTTTGGCACTGGGCCTGGTACACAGCAGGCGCCGAGTGGCAGATGTGTGTGCTCAACTGCTGGGTCCTGCAGAGACTGGGAGTATCAGGTGATTCTAGAAATATTTTAGGTACTGCTTGAACTGAGAAGAAGGAACTAGGAGACACATTTCTGCTTAATAGCTCAAAGAACATTTAATTTCAGTTTTGGAATTATCTCAGAATGAAGGGCTTGGAAGGAAGGAAGTTTCCCAGACCTTCCTGCCTCTGGGGACATCACTCACCAAGTTTTACCTGTTTGTGCCTGAATCTCCTCTCTTTCTTCCCCGACTGCTGTTCAGTCCCTATTCTCCCCTGCTGAACCATGGGCCACTTGCCTCCCTGGGCTTCTGCCTTCTGTCTCACCCCTCTAGTCTACCCCCCGCCCCTGGCCCAAGAGGGATTCTTGAATCCAACCATGTCCCTCCCCTGCTCACACACCCTCCATGGCTCCCTATTGCCATTCAGGGAAAGGCTGGTGTTCAAGGCCCTTTAGATTCCAACCCCCACCCTCGCACCTGTTCTATCATCCCCCTCTAGTCCCCAGGAATACCTTCCTGCCCCCATAACAAGGCTCTGGCTTCCCACCTGCATGGCTTTTGCCAAAACTGTGCCTTCTGTCCAGCATAACCTTCTCAGCTAAATGAGCTTCTACTCATTTTTCATGCCCCGTCTCCAATGCCCTCACTCCGGGAAGCTCTCTCTGGACTTAACAGTTGTCCTAGAGGCAGTTGAGCAGGCCCAGCTCCGAAGGCCAGCCTTGGCAATGTGGGTCCAGCCCACCTTCTGGGCCCATGGGGCCTTCTGGGTGAGGCCACAATTTCCCTTGGATGTGGACAGGCTCCAGGCTGAGCCCGACAGAGAAGGAGACACAGGTCCCAGACAGGAGTCATTTGTTTGTTTCTTCCTTTGACAATTGCTGGGCCCTATTGCCGGCCAAACACTGGGTTAGGCTTCCTTCTACCCAAGCTGTCCCCTAATTCTCATGACCTATGAAATTGGGATGGATCTGTCCTATTTCTTGGATTCGCTCTTGTATGGATTTGAGCTCAGAGAGGTTAAGCGACTTGCTGCCGAAGGTGGGTTAGAACTCAGATCGATCTGACATTGAGCCTGAAGTGTTTCTGCCTCATCCAGCGGGCTGAGGAAGAGCAGTTTCACAGGTGGGTGGCCTGTGTGCAGATCCTGGTTTTGCCACTGTGGTCAGTGATGTCAGCACCGACGCATATTTTCTAAACCCATTTCTGGATGCCACGGCCCGACTCCCAGCTGCCAGTGTCTGCATGCTAGGGCTCACTCTGGTGGCTGGAGTCCACTCTGCCTATGTGCACTGCGAGCTTGGGAATTAATCCCCCCTCAGGAACAGCCCTCAAACAATTACTAATGGGTATTGGTGGATAAATACCCTAGCTCCCTTGCCCTCAGGTGGGATGACTCTGAGGTACAATGCCCTACGCTGTCCTCCAAAACCCCCAAACCCTAGACAAACAACTTTCTATCCGAACGTACTTGACTCTGACTTCTGGGTGGGTGGACATTCCCTCAAAGTTCCTGAGGCTCTTAGTCATTGTCTCATTTTTGTCCATGCTATTCCCGTAATCTGGATTGCCATTCCTATGAACTCCTATTCATCCTTCAAAGCCTTACTCAAATGACCCTTCCTCTGGATAGCCCACCAGCCTAGAATCCCAGGTGGACTCTGTAAGTTAAGGACTCACCCTTTGCTGGTGAGGGACTGAGCCCCAGTTGCCCGTGGTGGTAACTTCCTTGACAACCCACCCTTTATAGGCTGCCTTCCCTCCCTGTCTCACTTCCCCACAACCCTGCCTGTGTTTTGTCTTTTTGTGGATCACTTCCAAAATAAACTACTTGCCCTGGAACCCTTGTTTCAGGACCTGCTTCTGGCAGAGGCCAAGCCAGGACAGTCACTTACTCGCTTGTAACTTCAGACAAGCCATTTGACCTTTCTGAGCAAAGTAAAACGGGGAAAGTAATAGCAACACCCTCATAGGGTTCTTGTGTGGGTTGAATGTGCCAATACACGAGAAGTTCCCACAACAGTGCCCGGCATAGTACAGGCACATATGTGTGTTAAAGATAACAATAGTAGTAATACTTTGTTACTTACATAGCAAGCACTTGATAAATGCCAGCCACTATCAGTACTGTGTTTGCCGTTACTATTTTCCTTTCTCTCTTTCTTTCTTGCTCTTTTGTTTTAGAGACAGGGTCTTGCTCTGTCCCCCAGGCTGGAGTGCAGTGGTGTGATCACAGCTCACTGCAGCCTCGAACTCCTGGGCTCAAGTGATCCTCCCACCTCAGCCTCCCGAGTGGCTGGGGCTACAGGCGTGCATTATCATGCCCGGCTAATTTTTCTATTTCATTTTATTTTTAAGAGATGGGGTCTTGCTATGTTGCTCAGGCTGGTCTCGAACTCCTGGCCTCAAGCAATCCTCCTGCCTTGGCCTCCGAAAGTGCTGGGATTACAGGCGTGAACTACCACACCTGGCCCCTATTTTTATTTCATAAACACCAGCCATGTGTCAGGTCCATGCTGGGGCTCTGGCTGTGTTATTTCTTGAATCCTGTCAACTGCCCTCAGAGGGAGAGACGGGGGGAAGCTGGGGCTGGGTACCTCCTCACTGTCTCTCCCTTACCTCTTGCAGTACCTTCCAAATGAGACGGGCCTTCAAGATGAGAAGAAGGTGCTGGACAACATGCACCATGTGATTTTGGTGTGGATGGGACCTATCTTGCCACTGCTGGTTCTGGTGCACCCCGATTACATTAAGCCCCTGGTAGGCGCCTCAGGTAGGTGGGCTGCGCTTCTGAATTGAGGTTGTCTCACGTGCAGTTGAGGTGAGTCCTCAACTCCCAGAGCCCACCTGGGATTCTAGGCAGGTGGGCTATGCAAAAGAAGGGTCATTTGAATAGGGCTTTGAAAGGTGAATAGGAGTTCACAGGAATGGCAGTCCAGATTATGGGAACAGCATGGACAAAGATGTGACAATGACAATCTGGAAGTCAGAGCCAAGCATGTGCAGATAGGCAGTTGTTCACGTAAGGTTTTGTTAAGTAGGTGTTGCTTAATCCCAGGCCATGGCACTCCCATCATTTGGGTTCTGACACTCCCACCATGGCCAGGGCTCTTGGTGGCCCAGCCTGCAGCCTGGTGTCCTCACCTGGGCTGGCCCTGACTGTCAGGGAGGGAGAAGTGGAAAGTTTACTTTTTCCTTCTGCAGTCCACACCCATCCCAAAGCGTGGGCCTCCCAGGGGTGCTTGGCAAGCTCTTGCTCAGCCTTCAACAATCACTCCCATGGCCTCCTCCTCCAGGAAGCCTTCCCTGACTCCCCAGACAGACCCTGGCTCTCTCCTCTGGACTTTCCTGTTTTCAGTCCTAACCCTTCAGGGCCGGGTGTGTCTGTGTCCAGCTTTACCTTCCTCATAAGCGAGGCTCCGGACCTGCAGCGTGGCCTTGTGTACAGCTAGGCATCTGCAGAGGCACTGGGGGGCATTTGAGACAGAAAGGATGGCAAAGGAAGAGCTCCAGGAATTTGAGGATCTTTGGCCCCATCTTGGGCCTCTACAAATGCACATCTGGGGGCCACTTCCGAGGCTGCCACCCAGGAGCCGTGAAAGAGGACGGGGCTGTTGTCTTTCTCCTCCTCATGCTTCTTTGTCCCCCATGATTGCATCTGTGAAAAGGTGACGATCCCCACCAAACTAAGGGCAAAACCCAGACCCTGGGAGAAGGGACTCTTCCAAGGGATGGACACCAACTTGTGGAAAGAGCCCTGGGCCAGGACTCAGGTGGGCTGGGTTCGAATTCTGGCTTCACCACGTTCTTGCTGTGTGACTCGAGCAGTTCATCTAGCTTCTCAGGGCTTCAGTTTTTGATCTGTAAAATGGGGGCAGTTGTGACAACTCAATAATGTAATGTGCATAGGTACTAATAAGGGTTTCCCCTCTTCCGCCTTTTTAATAGCTTTTTTCTTCTTTCTTTTTTTAGAGACAGGGTCTTGCTCTGTCACCCAGGCTGAGGTGCAGTGGTGGGATCATAGCTCATTATAACCTTGAACTCCTGGGTTCAAGTGATCCTCCCACCTCAGCCTCCTGAGTAGCTGTGACTACAGGTGTGTGCACCACCATGCCCAGCTAATTTTTAAACTTTTTAAAGAGATGGGGTCTTGCTATGTTGCCCAGGCTGGCCTCGAATTCCTGAACTCAAGCAATCCTCCTGCCTCAGCCTCCCAAGTAGCTAAGACTACAGGTGTGCACCACCATGCCTGGCTGAGTTTAAAAAAAAAAAAAATATATATATATATATATATTTTTAGAGATGGGGTCTTGCTATGTTGGCCAGGCTGGTCTCAAACTCCTGGCCCCAAGTGATCCTCCCACCTTGGCCTCCCAAAGTGCTGGGATTACAGGCATGAGCCACTGAGCCCAGCTATGTACTTTTTTCTTTCTCTCTCTCTCCTTCCTTCCCCATCTCCTCCCTTCTCCTCAGAGCATCAGTTTCCTGAACACCGTCCTGCATAGTTTGACTCTCTAAGTCAACCGAGGAGTAGAGCCTCCAGCCTGGGCTGGCACTTAGCAGATGCTTGGGTCTCTTGCTCTCTCCTCCCCTGCCCACCCCTCCTTCACTACAGGCAGGACATCCTCTGCCTCCCCCACTGGAGAAGCTGGATAGGGAACTCCAGGATGCAGAGGGTGGCACCGTGAGTCAGCCTGGAGTGAGGCCTCCTGGCCCTGGGGTGCTCCTGCCTGGCATTGCACAGGCCCAGCCCTAAGCCACAGACTCCATCCCCCACTAGGGCCACACCTGGGGGACTTGCTGCTCTGGGCTTGGACCCGCACAGCCCTTGTGCCCTGAGGCAGGCACAGCTCCTGTTGGAGCCTCTGTTTGCTCACCATCTTATGGGCCTTTGGAGTAGGGAATATTAATGGGAGGAAATAGGAAAAAATGCTTTATAGAGGACAAGTCATGATATATAGGCATATAATTATAGCTTGCCTTTATAAACTCTTTTTAAATTGAAGTGAAATTTACATAACACACAATTAACTGTTTAAAGTGAACAATCAGTGGTATTTAGTGTATTCCCAATGTTGTGCAACCACCAGCTCTTTCTGTTTCAAAATTTTTAATCACCCCATAAAAAACCCTGTACCCATTAAGTAATCACTTCCCATTTTTCCCTCCCTCCCTCCTACCTTCTGGTAACCTCTGATTTGCTTGCTCTCTCTCGCTTTGGATTTGTGTATTCTGAGTACATCATATAAGGAGGAATCATAGAAAATGAAGCCTTTTGTGTCTGGCTCTTTCACTCAGCATCATGTTTTCGAGGTTCATCCACATTGTAGCAGGTGTCAGTGCTTCGTGCCTTTTTTTGTTTTTTGTTTTGGGACAAGGTCTCACTCTGTCGCCCAGGCTGGAGTGCAGTGGTGTCATCACAGCTCACTGCAGCCTCCAACTCCTGGGCTCAAGGGATCCTCCTGCCTCAGCCTCCCGAGTAGCTGGAACTATGGGCTCACACCACCACGCCCGGCTAATTTGTCTATTTTTCATAGAGACGAGGTCTAACTATGTTGCTCATTCTTTTTTATGGCTGAATAATATTGCAGTGGATAGACGGGCCACATTTTGTTTATCCATCCATCCATCGACGGGTACTTGGGTTGTATCTACCTTTTGGCTGTTGTGAACCATGCTACTGTGAACATATCTGCTCAAGTTTTGGTGTGAACAAACGTTTTCACTTCTCTTGAGTACATACCTAGAAGTAAAATTGCCAGGTCACGCAGTAATTCTATGTTTAGCTTTTTAAAGAACCACTTTGCTGTTTTCCACAATGGCTGTGCGTTCAGTTTTTACTAATAGAGCACCAAAGTATTCATCTCACAAGTTTTTCAGGCACTAAGCAATAGTTGTAATTATGGTAATAAAAATAGCCAATAGTCGGTCAGTTATTCATTTATGTCCACACATATTCCACGAGCACCTACCATGTGCCAGGAACACATTAGCTTGTTGAGTTGTATAAAGATGCTATGAGGGAGGGTAGTTTGATTTCCTCCTTTGGCCGTAGTAACATGTCCAGACTTGCATATCTAGTTAGTGGCGGGGCTGGGATTTGAACTAGACCTAGCTGGCCCAGAACCTAAACTGTCAACCACAGTGATATGCAGCTTCCCGTTCAAGAGCTGTTCCAGAGTGGGAACCACGTGGGGGCTTTTCTTATACAATCTCCTCTGTGGTACGCATTACTATCCCCTTTTTACGGGAGGGGGAAACTAATAAGAGGCAACCTGGGCACATCCTGGCATCAAATGGTCAGGGTTGGAGTAGAGGAGGGATCTGAGGATGGGGGAGCAAGTATTCAGCAGGGAAGGGGTCTTGGAGAAGGCTTCCTGGAGGTTTCAGTGAAGCTGGGCTTTGAAGGATGTGTAGGAGTTTGCCAGGTGAGGAGTACAAGATGGAGGGTCCTGCCAGTGCAAAGGGGGCAGGCGTGTGAAAGTTCCAGGGGAATTCAGGTGACCGGGGGTGACTGGAGTGGAGGTGATGTGTCGGGGGACGTAGGAAATGAGACCCAGAGTTAGGCAGGCACTGGGTTGCAAAGTGAATGAGATTCTACTGTATCCTGGGGGTGACAGGGAACCACGGGCGATGTTTGAGCAGGGCAGCCATTGACCAGATCTGAGCGTCAGAAGGATCCCTGTGGGGCCCACCTTCCTCTCCAGGAAGCCTGCCCTGACTTCCAACAGCTCTTTCTCTGTGCCTTCCATAGTACCTGGCACGCTTTCTACCTTCTTGATGATTGCATGGTGTGCCTCTGCTTCCCTTTCCCACCCTACCTGGGAGCTCCTCCCTCAGGCAGGGCGTGGAGCTGAGTTTCACGCAGCACGGGTTGGGCACAGGAAGGTGGCAGAAGAGGTGTGTTGAGTGGCAGAATGAGTAGACAGATGAGTGGGCTGGTGACCAGCCAATTCCTGGGGAGGAGCGTGTGTGTGTAGGTGTCTGAGTCACATTAAGGTAAAAGTGATATCACTTGAGTTTCAGGTACTTCCTTCCTGGGCTCCTGCCCATTCAGCCCTAAATTTGTTCAGTTTATAGAAGGAGGATCCATCCATCCATCCACCCATCAATCCACCTGTTTATTCTTTTATTCATCCATTCTTTGATTGATTGATTCACTCACTCATTCAATAAGAATTTCTTTAGCACCAATATGTACCAGTGATCAACATGGTCCCTCCCCTCGAGGGGCTTGTAACTGGGTGGACGCAACCCAGAGTGATTGGTGGAGAGAGGGGCATCCAAGTTGAGACCGGAGGGTGAGGGAAGAGTGTTTGGGAGCGAGAGGGCAGCCAGTGGAAAGGCTCCGAGCAGAGGAAGCACAAAGCCTTTTGGAGGAGCGGAGAAAAGTTCTGTGATGTCGAGTGGGAGGGGGTGGCGGACAGAGGTGTTCTCAGAGAGGTCTGGACAAGGGCAGATCATTCAGGGCTTTGCAAATGGGCTGAGCAGCCGGTGCGTGAGGGAGATGGTGTGTGGGGCATGGTCAGATCTGGCAGTCAGATGAGGTCCCTGTGGAGCCAGCATGAGAGGCAGACTGGAGAGGGTGAGGCTGGAGGCCAGGAGCACAGAAGATGTGATTCAGGTGGCCTGAGCCAGCAGAAAAGAAGGGCATGGCTTGGGGGAGACTCAGGTGAAGAAGGCCGTTCTGGATAGACAGCGTGGCCTGGCCAAAGGTTCGGAGGGGACTGACAGCCTACCATGGGAATGGGGTGATCTGGTGTATGTTTTGGGATGGGATGGGAGAGGCTTACAAGGGCCAGATGGGGTGGAGCCTTTAATGCTAGGCTGAACTTGAACTTTTTTGCAAGGGCAATGGGGAGCCATGGGAGGTGTTTGAGCAGGGGAGGCTCATGTTCAGATCAGGATCTTTCCGGGGCAGGTGTGGAGGATGGACCAGAGGGGTGAGGTGGGAGGTCAGAGCCTGGAAAGGAGGCCCTGGGAAGTCATCAGCAAAGGCCAATGGTCAGAACTCCGTGTTGAGTCATCACTGCCACTTCCCTCTCCACAGCTGCCATCGCCCCCAAGGACGAACTTTTCTATGGCTTCCTGAAACCGTGGCTAGGTGAGTGGTGAGTGCCGAGTGGGCCGACCGGGGCTGCGGCTACAGGGAAGAGAGATCCGGCCGTGGGGTTCCTTGGAGGGTTTCAGAGTAACAGGCGAGGTCCCTAATTTGAGTCTTCTGCGCCCAGGGGATGGGCTGCTCCTCAGCAAAGGTGACAAGTGGAGCCGGCACCGCCGCCTGCTGACGCCTGCCTTCCACTTCGACATCCTGAAGCCGTACATGAAGATCTTCAACCAGTGCACCGACGTCATGCACGTGAGTCCCGGAGTGAGGCCGGTCCAACTCTCGGGCAAGTCGTGTGATGTCAGGAGGTCTCCCTTCTTTCTTTATCTATGAAGTGGGCTTGTAGCGAGGATGCAGCCAGATCCTTGTCAGGCTAGCTCCCCGTCTGTGGTCTCCACACCCATCCGCCATGTGTCTTTCTTCCAGGCTAAATGGCGGCGTCTGGCAGAGGGCTCGGTGGTCTCCCTTGACATGTTCGAGCACGTCAGCCTCATGACCTTGGACAGCCTTCAGAAATGTGTCTTCAGCTACAACAGCAACTGCCAAGAGTGAGTGTGACCTTCCTTGGGAAGACGGAGCCAGCTGCTCTAGGGGCAAGGTGGTGGCAGGAGAAAGGGAACTCCCAGGTGTTAGGCAACCTGGGCTGCAGGAGCTCCACCCCTGACAGGCCATGTGGTTCTAGGAAACTGACATCACCTCGCTGAGCCTCGGTTTCCTTATTTGAAAATGGCCATTGTAATTCCTTTCCAATGGGAGAATTAAATGAGATCATGTGAGTCAATGGCTTGACACATAGTAGGGGCTCAGTAAATGTTAGTTTTTTTTATTCTTTCAAGAAGAGTGTGTGGTCTTTGGACAGTGTCTCCCCCACCCCCACTTTCTGAGCCTCAGTTTCCTTGTTCGTAAAACAAAGATGATAATCCCTGACTCTATGGGAGGTACTTTAAGGGTAAATAGATGTTGCACTGACCTGGCACATAGTAGATGCTCAGAGAATATTTGTTGAGTGACTAAATAAAATAAAAGCACTGCCCTGGTTTGTTCATTCATTCCTCAAATATTCATTGTGTACCTACTATGTGCCTGGCACTATGCTAACTGCTGAGGATATGGTTGTGAGCAACAGACAGTCACAGCTCCATGCCGCTTATAGTCTAAGTGAGAATATAAGGAACAAGGGACATAAAGAATGTAAAGTTTGTAACACACAGTAGGTCCTCAGTAACAAGCTGATGACTTTGTTTCTTTGGGCAATGTAGGGGCACGTTTCGGTTGGACAAGGCAGAGATGACCTTAGTAATTAATTAATTAATTAATCCAAGAAATATTTACTGACTGCCTACTATGTGCCCATCCTGAACTAGGTACTGGGGACACAATAGTCAACAAGACAGACAAGGCTTTGCTCTTCTGGAACTTCCATTTTGGTGGGAATACAGGCAGTTAACCATGAACAAATAAATAAATGAGAAAATGACAGAATATAATAAACACATGAAAACAAACCCACTTCAGGACTAAGGACAGCTCCTTGCAGCCCTGCTTCATTTTATTTTATTTTAGTTTATTTATTTTATTATTTAATTTTAATTTTATTTAAACTGAGTCTCGCTCAGTTGCCCAGGCTGGAGTACAGGCACGCACCACCACACCCAGGTAAGGTTTTTAATTTTTTGTAGAGACAGGGTCTCTCTCTCTCTCTGTTGCCCAGGCTGGTTAGCGGTTTTTTTTTGTTGTTGTCTGTTTGTTTGTTTTTAAATAATAGATTTATTGAGATATAATTCACATACTATACAATTCACTCATTTAAAGTACACAATCGAATTGTTTTTAGTATATTCAGAGTTGTACAACCATCACCACAAACTAACTAATGCAGAACACATATTCTAACCTTGATCAGGCTGAGACACTCTGCTCCTTCCTTACTCACACCCAGGCTAAGATTAGGGTGCCAGCATGGCTGGTTTCTGGGGAAGGCTCTCTTCTTGGCTTGCAGACAGCTGCTAAGGACTGAATTGTGTCCCCCCAATATTCATATGTTGAAGCCCTATGTCCCAATGTGACTGTGTTTTTAGGAGGTAATTAAGGTTAAATGATGTCATAGTAGTGGGGTCCTAATCCAATAGCATTAGTGGCCTTATATGAAGAGGAAGAGGGAAATCTTTGTCTCCACACACATGCACCAAGGAAAGGCTATGTGAGCACACAGCAAGAAAGCAGCTCTCTGCAAGCCAAGAAGAGAGCCCTCCCCAGAAAGCAACCATGCTTGCACCCTAACCTTAGCCGTGGGGTGAGTAAGGCAGGGGGAGAGTGTCTCAGCCTGATCAAGGTTAGAGTATGTGTTCTGCATTAGTTAGTTTGTGTATGAAAGGCATGTTTTTGGATGAGTTCTTTACTTTCTTAAGAATTGGCCAGTCCTTCAAGGGGCATCTCTCCCCAGTTAGCAAGGCCCTAGATGCTAGAACATCAAGAATACCAAAAAAAAAAAAAAAAAAAAAAAAAATAGCCAGCCATGGTGGCTTGCGCCTGTAGTCTCAGGAACTGGGGAGGCTGAGACAGGAGGATTGCTTGAGCCCAGGAGTTCAAGGCCAACCTGGGCCTTGAACCTGAGATCCTGTTTCTATGAACAACAAAGCAAAACAATTAGCTGGGCATGGTGGTGCGTGCCTGTAGTCCCTGCTACTGGGGAGGCTGAGGCAGGAGGATCGCTTGAGCCCAGGAGTTTGAGGCTGCAGTGAGCTATGATGATGCCACTGTACTCCAGCATGGGTGACAGAACAAGACCTTATCTCAGAAACAAACAAACAGAGAAACAAAAAACCCACAACCCTCCCTGACCCCCCAAAATAGAGTTAATACAGGGCTTCTGTTTGTTATCTACCCAATGGGGAGAGGAGGCTTGTCTTAGCCAAGCTGTTGGTCTGGCTGGGCTGGGCTAGGGGATGGGCCGTGCTCATGGCCCTTCTTCTCTGTGGCAGGAAGATGAGCGATTATATTTCTGCCATCATTGAGCTGAGTGCGCTGGCCGTCAAGCGCCAGTATCGCCTGCACCACTACCTGGACTTCATCTACTACCGCACGGCAGACGGGCGGCGTTTCAGGCAGGCCTGTGACACCGTGCACCACTTCACCAATGAAGTCATCCAGGAGCGGCGGCGGGCACTGCGTCAGCAAGGGGCGGAGGCCTGGCTCAAGGCCAAGCAGGGCAAGACCTTGGACTTCATCGATGTGCTGCTTCTGGCCAAGGTGAGGCTGGGCCCTTGCAAGGTGGAGCCCTGCCCACGATGGCCTCCCCAGTAATGGCACCAACTTCATGAAATGATAAATGTTAAAATCACATAGGGCCTGGCTTGGTGGCTCACGCCTGTAATCCCAGCACTTTGGAAGGCTGAGGCAGGAGGATCGCTTGAGGCCAGGAGTTCAAGACCAGCCTGGGCAACATAGCAAGACTCCATCTCTACAAAAAAAAAAAAAAAAAAAAAAAAAAAATTAGCGGGGCGTGGTGGCAGGCACCTGTAGTTGCAGCTACTCAGGAGGCTGAGGCAGGAGGATCACTTGAGTCCAGGAGTTTGAGGCTGCAGTGAGCTATGATTGTGCCACTGTACTCCAGCCTGGGCCACAGAATGAGACCCTGTCTCTAAAATAATAAAGAAAAAGTATGAGTTTGTATGAGTTTGCTCAAGCTGCCATACAAAGTACCACAGACTGGGTGGCCTTAAATAAGAGAAATGTATTCTCTCATAGTTCTGGAAGCTAGAAGTCCAAGATCAAGGCCTCTGCAGGGTTGGTTTCTTTCAAGGGCCATGAGGGAAGAGTCTGTTCTAGGCCTCTCTCCTTGGCTTGTAGATAGCCATCTTCTCCCTGTGTCTGCACATCATCTTTCCTTTGTGCATAATCTCTGTCCTTGTCCTAATCTCTTCTTATAAGGATGCCAGTCATACTGGATTAGGGCCCACCCTAATAAGTTCATCTCATTTTTAACTTGAAACTTTAACTGCAAAGACCCTCTCCAAACATAGTCACATCCTGCAGTACTGGGGGTTAGGACTTGTGAATTCTAGGGCATGGGATACCATTCAGCCCATAACAATTACAAAGGTGAAATACATGACCTCCAAGAGATGTGACACTTGCAGAGGTGTATGGTACGTATTGATGGTATTTCTGTGGAATTTTTGAGCAGCACGTGGGTTCTGGGTTCAGAGAGTCCTAGATTCTAGACCTGCCTCTGCCACTTAGTGAATCCGTTTTTTATCTTTTTTTATGTTTTAGAGACAGGGTCTTGCTCTGTCACTCAGGCTGCAGTGCAGTGGCACAATCATAGCTCACTGTAGCCTCAAACTCCTGGGCTCAAGTGATTCTCCTGCCTCAGCTTCCCAAAGTGCTGGGATTATAGGCATGAGCCACCACACCCAGCCCACTTAGTAGATGTTTGACCTTGGTTGTGTTACTCTTCTCTCTGAGCCTCAGTTTCCTCATTTATACCATGGCGATCATAAGACTTGATCACAAGGTGGTTGTTGTGCAAACGGCAGGATTCTTGGTGTTAGAAGCTGCTCAGGAAATAGGAGCTCACTTTTAACTCTCCTTCCCTCTTTCCATCTTTCTTAGACAAGTTGCATACTTCCATCTGCCTGGAGTACTTTCCCCCACAGCTTGGCTTAAAAGGGGGGCAGATATCTGACTTTTGAGGAGCCCCCAGGATGCACAGGGGGGGATGAAGTGGGCTGAGCATCCTCTACTGCCCATTCCAGGATGAAGACGGAAGGGAACTGTCAAACGAGGACATCCGAGCTGAGGCGGACACCTTCATGTTTGAGGGTGAGCATGTGCACCAAGGATGAGGGCACCACTGTCTGCAAATAGCATCTCCACTGTCTGCAGACAGCCTCCCTTTAAATGACCTCATCTGCCTGCAGGTCACGACACGACATCCAGTGGGCTCTCGTGGGTGCTGTTCAACTTGGCAAAGCATCCAGAATACCAGGAGAAGTGCCGGGAAGAGATTCAGGAAGTCATGAAAGGCCGGGAGCTGGAGGAACTGGAGTGGTCAGTTTGGGGTTGGGAGGATGATGGGGGCAGGTTGAGGCCAGAGCCCTGGGTGTGAACTTTGCTCTCCCACCTACTCAATGTGTGACCTTAGACAAGTCATTTAAGCTTCCCGAATCCCAGTGTCCTGCATTGTAAAATGGTGCTGATAGTAATGTCTATGCCTACCTCATAATGCAGAGTGTCGAAGTCAGCAATAATGCTGCATAACAAACAGCCCCCAAACTCAGTGGTTTTCAGCAAGCATTTATTTCTTGCTTTTGTATGCACATTACTCTTGCTGCTGTTGGGCTTGGCTGAGTGCAGTAGATTGCTTCCAAACTAAGAGTTGGGTTCAGGTCTGTTCTTGGACCCGCAGCTACTATGGGTCATGTTTTTCTCAAGACAGATTCCAGAAGCACAAAAAGCCACACAAATTAAAAGCTCTGCTTGCACCATAACATGGCATTGGCTAAAGCAAGTGACATGGCCAAGCCCAATATGAATGGGGCAGGACAAATACACTATTCACCTGAGCAAAAGGCACTGCAGAATCATATAGCAAAGAGCACAGGTGCATGATTTGAATACAGGGAGGAAGTGAGAGTCATGAACAATAATCCAGTCTCTTTTAGGTGTCTGCTGTGTAGAGTTGATTCTGGATGATGCAAAGAAAACACAGCATTTAATAAGCATCAACTTGCACACTGAGAAAGTTCCTTTCTTTTCTCTCTCAACCTTTTGCATTATGACCTCAGAGAAACATTCTCAGTTTGGTGCTACTGCATCCTGAGTACTTTGCTAATCTGCCTTTTTTTTCTTTTGTGAGATGCGATCTTGCTGTATTACCCGATCATCCCAGTAGCTGGGACTACAGGTGTGCTACCACACCTGGCTATTTTTTTAAAAAAATTTCTTCAGAGATGGGGGTCTTGCTATGTTGTCCAGGCTGGTCTCGATCTCCTGGCCTCAAATGATCCTCTTACCTCAGCCTCCTGGGTAGCTGGGATTACAGATGTGAGCCACCTCACCCAGAGAATCTGCCTTTTTAACAAAGGGAGAATATGCCTCAGGTTCAAAGAGTCATGCAGGAGATGTTGTCTAGCCACAATTTAATAACATTCATCTGTTTTTGTAGTGGTGTTTGTATGTATGGATACCTTTATGCCAGGGATGCTGTTTACCCTTTGTGGTAGCAACATAAGCTTTCTTATTTATGTATTTATTTGTTTAATTTTTTTTTGAGACAGAGTCTCACTTTGTCACCCTGGCTGGAGTGCAGTGGTGCCATCATAGCTCACTGCAGCCACAAACTCCTGGGCTCAAGTGATCCCTCCTGCCTCAGCCTCCCAAGTAGCTGGGACTACAGGCACCCGCCACTACGCCTGGCTAATTTTTTTTTCTTTTAATTTTTGGTAGAGACAGGGTCTGGCTTTTGCTCAGGCCGGTCTCAAACTCCTGGCCTCAAGCAATCCTCTGCCTTGGCCTCCCAGAGTCTAGGATTACAGGCTTGAACCACTGAGCCCAGCCGGGTTCTCTTTTAAAGAAACTTTATGGCCAGGCACAGTGGCTCACGCCTGTAATCGTAGCACTCTGGGAGGCTGAGGCAGGAGGATTGCTTGAGGCCAGGAGTTTGAGACCAGCCTGAGCAAGAGCGAGACCCTGTCTCTACAAAAAATAGAAAAATTACCTGGGTGTGGTGGTGCAGTGAGCTGTGATGACACCACTGCACTCTAGCCTGGGTGACAAACCAAGGCCCTGTCTAAAAAAAAAAAAAAAAAAAAAGAGAACCTGTTGGTTTAAAGAAAATGCTCTAGAACATGAACAAAGGGTTATCATTAATCCCATTTTGGGCCCTAAAATCCAAAGGAAAAAAATTAAGTGAATAATATTAATAGTATAAAGAGAGGATGCATTGGTTTTTAAATTCTGAAATGGATGTATACAAGCTGGAAAATCGCTTCTGCCCCGAACCCCCCTGGCTGTCCTGGCACCTCCACTGGGTGCCCCCTGACCTCCACATAACTCATGAATGAAGGGTGAGTGCTGGGCTCAGTGCTCCTGCTGTCCTGGTAGGTCAGTGCTCAGATATTTTGCATCCTAACTGTTAGCGGTAAGTGCATGGGAAACTGCAAATCATGGAAATTGGGGCAAGTCTGAAATCCTGCCCAGGTTTCCTGCCCAGTTTCTCTTGAGTGTGTGTGTGTTTGGGGGAGGGCGTGTCACTGTGGCCTGGCCTCAAGTCACAGTTTCATTTTCCCCAGGGACGACCTGACTCAGCTGCCCTTCACGACTATGTGCATCAAGGAAAGCCTACGGCAGTTCCCACCTGTGACTCTTGTCTCGCGCCGCTGCACAGAGGACATCAAGCTCCCAGATGGGCGCATCATCCCCAAAGGTGCCCGCCGTGTGCCCCCTGCTGCTGGTGCACTGTCCCCGATGATGTGACTGCTCTATTGTCCACGGGGGCCTGGCCATGCCTGCCCCAGGTGCACTATGCCTGAGGATGGGGCAGCTCTCCATGCGCCTGTTGTTTTTGGGGTGCTAGGGGAAACCCAATTGTGTGTCGGGGGGAGATTGGCGTGGGTGATTCCTGGTGGAAAGGAAGGAAGGCAGCATGGCAGGGTTGGCCAAGTGAGGATGCAGGTAGTGGAGGATCAGTTTTATTCACTTGCTAAAGATCCCCTGGAGACCAAGCCCTGTCCTGGGTGATGCTGGAGATCTAGGGATCTAGGGGAGATACAGCAGCAGGGCACAGACAGTCCCAGCCACATGGGGGCCAGGAACGGGCTAAAGGAGAGACAAGGACTGAAGCAGCCCAAATATGGAGAGATGGCTCTATCTGGGGAGGAAAGCAGGGAGGGCTGCCTGGAGGAGGGAATGGGGGAGGTGAGCCTTGGAGGTTGGAAGTGAAAGAGAGAGCATGTTTATGGAGCAGAGCCTCAGGGTGCAGACTGTGAAAGGCCTTGACTGCCAGGTGGCAGCATTTGAACTCAATCCTGAGGGCAGTAGGGAGCCAAGGGAGGTGTTTGAGCTGAGGAGGAGTAATGCCAGATCTGTGGGTGAGAAAGATCCCTGTGTGGCCAGCATGGCAGCCAGAAAGAAGAAGATGGGGTCCTCTTAGGGAAATGAAGGGGGAGTGGATTGGGCAGCAGAATTTTTCAGGGAAGGATTGACAGGCAGTGGTGGCAGATGGCTCACGGGAATGCCACGGCTCCAGGGAGACCCAGGGAAGGGGAGGTTTCTGGAGGAAGCTCTGGCTTCCCTTGGCCCCACTGACCCTAGCTCTCCTCACAGGAATCATCTGCTTGGTCAGCATCTACGGAACCCACCACAACCCCACAGTGTGGCCTGACTCCAAGGTGAGCTCCTGCCCCCACAACCCTCCCTGCCCCCTCAGCTGCTTCCTCCCAGAAGGGGCAGCCCTGGAGCACCCCACCCACCAGGGAGCCAGACAGCAGGGCTGGTTGCAGAGACTGAGCACCCCCGCCATGTATTCACCCAATCATGAATTCATTAGGTCAACAAATATTTACTGACCACCTACTATGTGCCAGACCCTGTGCTGGGCAGTGAGGACAGAAGATGATACTGTCTTTGCCCTCACAGAGCTCACAGTGAAGTTCTGGGGACGGCAATAAGCAAATAAATAAGATCATATTGGGTACTGATAAATGTACAAAAGAAAGAAAAATGGATGGGGGCAGGCACTTTAGCTCAGGTGGTTGCGAAAGGCCTTGCAGAGGAAGAGATGTTTGAGCTGAGACCAGAAGGGTGTAAAGAGCAGGGAGAAGCATGTTCCAGGCAGAGGAAACAGCAAGTGCAAAGGTCCTGGGGTGGGAATGAGCTGGGTGTGCCTCACGGACAGGAGGCAGATATGGCTGCATTGTAGTGAGTGTCCGGCAAATGGAAGATGTCCTGGGGAGCTCTCCATCCAGCTGTGCTGCTCCCCAGAGGCTGAGGGAGGGAGCCAGGCTGGGTCAGCACCTAGACTCACCCCCAGACTGTTCCTGACTAGGTATACAACCCCTATCGCTTTGACCCAGACAACCCACAGCAGCGCTCCCCGCTGGCCTATGTGCCCTTCTCTGCAGGACCCAGGTAACTCCTCAATTTCCCCCAGTCCAAACCACGTGTGGGAAGAACAGAGCCTCCACTGTGGAAGGGATGTGCCAGTCAGGAGCAGAGACCGCGTCGCACAGCCCAGCCCAGCACCCTCTTTGCGCCCCCACCAATGCACCAGGAGGCCCCCCCAAATCAGACTCTGCAATAGCATCCCTGGGTATTGGGTACCTACTGTGTGCCAGGCCCAGGGCCCCCCCACCCGCCAGCCCCCGGCCGCGTTCACACCGCGGCTGGGCCTGAGCCCCGTCCCCCTCCTGCAGGAACTGCATCGGACAGAGCTTCGCCATGGCCGAGATGCGCGTGGTGGTGGCGCTCACGCTGCTGCGCTTCCGCCTGAGCGTGGACCGAACGCGCAAGGTGCGGCGGAAGCCGGAGCTCATCCTGCGCACGGAGAACGGCATCTGGCTCAACGTGGAGCAGCTGCCTCGGCGGCCCTGAGCAAGGGGCGCCCCTGCGGACCCCGGGGGTCCAGGCCCCGCCCAGAGAGGCCCAGGCCCCGCCCCCGAAGGCCCAGGCCCCGCCCCCAGCACCCTGAGGGCATAGACCACGCCCCTCGAATTCCAGGTTCTGCTGCAGGACCGGGCTCTGCCGCCGAGCAGCCTGAAGGTGCTGGCCACGCCCCTCAAGGCCAGGCCCCGCCCCCAGGGTCTGGTTCCACCCCTTGAGGTTTAAGTCCCGCCCCCTGAGTTCCTGCACCTGTCCTGCTTGAGGGACCAGGCTTGGCCACGCCCCCTACGGCTCAGGCCCCGCCCCTGCGGATCCAGGTCCCCAGGCCATGCCCAGCTTCCCTTCTGAGGACCTGAGACCCACCTCTCTGACTGAGGACCCACCCCCTACTGGCTGGACTCCCAGGTTGGCTTCTAAATTAAGGACTTGGAAGCTGGAGTCTGAGGTCATCACCCTGAATCCGTGACATCACCCTCCGAGGCCCTCAGCTCACACTGAGGCGAACCGCTCAGGCTGCGTCCCGGGACTGGGCTGTTTGCTTTTGTTGTTGTGTTGTAAACCCAGACCCTTGCAAGCCCCTTCAGCCCCTTCCTTTCTCCCTTGTGCAAAGGCCCTGTGCCCACTGTTCTGACTTTTGTAGAACAGAAGCAAGGGACCCGCCACCCTCCCCACCCTAGCTCAGCCAGCCTCTTACACCCATGGCCCTACCCGGGAATGAGGGGCTCCAGGCAGTTGTGACACAACTGAGGGAAGCTGCGGGGTAGGAGGCTGGGAAGCCATTTGTCCTAGGACATAAACTCATGTTTTGGGACAGTTCGTGTATTCGGTTATTTCGTCAACAGATCACATATTTATCGTCTGCTGGCACTGGGCCAGGAGCACAGACGGGCCCAATTCCTGCCTTCGCAGGGGGTTGGAGGCAGATGTTGAACAAATAGTTCCACATGTACATGTTTATTTACAACCCATGACAAGTGCTCCAAAGGAGAGGCCCGTAGTGCTGGGTGAACATAACAGATGGATGGGAGGTGGGTCAGGGAGAGCTCTTTTGGTGTTGAAGTAGAAGTTGAGTGGGTGACAAGGGGAGGGAAGAGCATTCCAGGCCGAAGGAACAGCATCTGCAAATGCTCTGAGTTGAGGGAGAGCACAGTGTGCTCAAGGAACTCGGAAGGGGCTGGAGTGGTTGGATCTGGGGAGTTGGGGCAGAATGGAGGAAGGGTGGTGGACATGGGCCAAATTCACAGACTTTTTACTGAGGGTAATAGGGAGCCATGGGGTGTGTGTGAGCAGGGTCAGGGCAGGACATGGTCAGATTTGGGGCTGGCACGGAGGTGGCTTTTTCTGGGGAGGGCCTGGGGGTTGGGACCCTGGGGAAGAGGGAAGCTGAGGTCCAGCCAAGACAGGAAAGGCCTGCATTGAGGTGACTATCTAGCTGTGGAGGCTGAGGGGAGGAAGGTGGTAAGGGTGATGCCCAGGTCTTTGGCTGAGGGAACTTGATGGTGGAGTAGTCCCTGATACAGGGCTATAAAAGGTGGGGCATGGAGTTTGAGGTCATAGTGAGCTATGACCACCCCGCTGCACTCTAGCCTGGGTGACAGAGCCACACACTGTTCGAGCCCTTGCATAGCTGAAGTCCACAGGAAAGATAGATGATCAATGATAAATAAAGAAATAAATTAATTCACAAAGGGCCTGGATTTTGACTTTTGTTGTGAAAGAAAAGGGGAGCCCTGGAGAGTTCTGAGCAGAGGAGGGATAAGATTTGTCATATAGACTTTGGCAGCTATGTTGAATGGAGACTGTGTGAGGCAATGATGAGCCCAGGGAGATGAGGTGGGGGTGACTGCATTAATCCAGGTGAGAGACGACAGTGGCTTGAACCAAGCTGGGGGCTGTAGAGGCAATGAAGGGCGATTGAATTCCAATGAGGAGTAATTGTTTCATAAAGGTAATGCTGGTGGATCAGTTTGGCTGACGGATCGAATGTGGGGTTCAGGAGAAGGGGAAGACTTCAGGTTTGGGCTTCAGCGCCTGGAAGGCCTGCATTGAGGTGACTGCTGACAGGGGATATGGGGCATGCTGAGTGGAGTAAGTTGGGTTTTTTTTTTGGGGGGTGAGGTCAGGGTGTCAGTTTCAGCTAGGAGGAGTTGGAGATGTCAAGTGGGAATTTGGATAAGATGGTTCTCGAATTCAGGAGAGAGTTCCAGGTTGGGGATGTACATTTAGGAAGCCTTAGTATTTAGATGGTGATTAATCCCCCTGTGTGTGTGTGCATACGTGTGTGTATGTGTGTGTATATGCATGCATATGCACATGTATGTGTATATGGAGGAAGGGCTCAAGGACCAAACCCTAGGGGTCTCCAAAATTGATATAACAATAATGAGATTTAAAATTAATGGACTGCTTCTTGTGTGCTTCTCATTTAATTCTCACACTGACTTATGAGATCATGTTTTATTATCTTAGTATTATTTTTTTTCAGAGACAGGGTCTGGCTCTGTTGCCCAGGCTGGAGTGCAGTGGCACCATCATAGCTCACCGTAACCTTGAACTCCTGGGCTCAAGTGATCCTCCTGCCTCAGCCTCTTGAGTAGCTGGGGCTACAGGCATGTGCCACCACTCCTGGCTAATTTTTTGTAGAGACAGGGTCTTGCTATGTTGCCCAGGCTGGTCTCAAACTCCTGACCTCAAGTGATCCTCCTGCCTCAGCCTCCTAAAGTGCTGGGTTTATAGGCATGAGCCACTGCACACACAGCCTATTATTTTACTTCACAGAGGTGGAAACCGAGACCCCAGAGTGAAATGACTCACCCAAGGTCCTAGAAGGATATCCTTATGGTGGGGCCTCAGCCGGAGTCCTGAGTCCTTTTCTGCCCCATCCCTGAGGCTCCTGGTCCTGGTCTGGGTCCTTAGCCTCTCTTTGCATAGAAGGGGGTGTGAACAGGGCCCGGGGTGGGACTGTCAATGCTGGAGGTGGCCGTGGCCCGTGTCCTGGGAGGTCCCCAGGTGGCACCTGCTGTGATAGTCCCTGTCGGAGGTCCTGGGCTGAATGGGAAACGTGTGGGAGGCAACTGGCTGTTGCCGATGCTGCCTCGTCCACGCCCCTGTCCTGACGGAGGGTCTCCGAGCGTGCGTCACTCGCCAAACACCTCCTGCCCCCTCTCGGTGCAACCCTGCCATCTGCCAGCAGGAAAACCCTTGGCCTTGGGAGGCGACATACGTGGCTTCAACTTCAGTCTGTCTCTTCCCAGAGGCGGCCCTGGGCACGTGACTGTCCTCTGCAGCCGAGTTTTCCCTTGCCGTGTGGATTTTCCAAGATCATCACGCTTGTGCCGCACATTGAGCTTCCACTAAGGGCCACGAGGGTGAGTGAGGGTGAGGAGAGGAAGTGTGTGGCCTGTGAGTCCCCAGGACTCTGCTACACCTGCAGGTGTAAGTCTCAAAGCACCCCCAGGCTTGGTCCTGTCACTTCTCCTGAGTGTGGAGAAGCCTCCCTCTGCTGGATGGTTTGGAGATGACAGGCTCTCTGGCGTTCATTTTTTATTTACTCGGTGTGTGTGCCCGCGTTTGAGTGTGATTGTGTGTGCACGTGTTTCCGAGTGTGCATTTGGGTGACTGTGTGTGCACGTGTTGGAGTGTGTGCGTGCATGTGTATGTAAATGTGTGTGGGTGTGACTGTGCGTGCACACGTGTGTGCATGTGAATGTGTGTATGTAAGTGAGTGTGTGTACGTGTGTGTGTGCGTGTATGTGTGTGTTGGGATCACTGAGCAACCGTAACTGTCCACACCGGGCTGTGCTCCTGCTCATTGCTGGAGCTGCTGTCAGAGCCCCTGTGCCACTCCCAGGTCTGACCCTGGCAGCTCGGGCAGGACATTCTGGAGAAATATCGCCCTTGGAAGCAGCCCTGAGTGACGACTGGTGGGTATCGGTGGATAAATACCCCTGTTCCCTCGCTCTGGGATCACTCTGAGGTGCATGTCCTGTGCCATCTCCTGGAGATACCAGGCAGGGCTGAGCCCCAGCTGCCCACAGTGGAAACTTCCTCAAAATAAGTTCCCCTAATGCTGTGTTTTCTTTCTGGTCTCACTTCCCCACTGCCCTACTCTACTGGTGTTTCCTGGGATCACCTCCCAAAGAAACAACTGGCAGTTGAATTATTGTCTTAGGGTCACCTGCAAATAAAGCGTTTGCACTCAAATCCTTGCATTGGGGTCTACTTCCAGGGAACCCAAACTAAGACACACGTCAGCTCTCTTCTCCAATCCCACATACCTATCATTGTGCCCTTTCTACTGAGGAGGAACATGAGGCTCAGAGAGGGCAAGTCACCTGCCCGAGATAACACAGCTGAATAGTGGGAGAGTCCAGCTTGGACCATGGGCTGTCTGACCCCAAGGCGTGTGTTTGCTCCTCCTCCAAGAGCCTGCTTCCTCCTAAGGGACACAGAATGAACAGGGAACAAGTTGTAAATGTATAAAGTTAAAAGGAAAATTCTTCCACTTTCTGCTTCTGCTCCCCATCCCCTACCCAGCAGTTTGGTGTGATTTCTTTCATTTTTTAAAAATTGCACATTGAACTTTTTCAATGTATATGCAAACATTTATATACATGTAACCAGTTTTTTGAGGACTCCAAACTTATTGGGAAATGTGTTTGTTCCAGTTATCTATTATTGTATAATGAACCACCAGGAAATGTAGTGGGTTAAAATGATACACAACTTTTAGTTTGGTCATAAATTTATAATTTGGGCAGGGCTCAGCAGGGATGGCTTTCTCCACCTTACACAGCACCAGCCTGGACAGCTCATCTGAGGCCGGAAGAGCCACTTCCAAGGTGGCTCACTCTCATGGCTGGCTATTGGCTGAGGTTCTCAGTTCCTCTTAGGGCCTCTCCATGGGGTTGCTTGGCCTTCCTCTAAACATGGGAGCTGTGTCCAAGAGCATGCACTCTGGCAGGGCATGGTGGATCCATGCCAGTAATCCCAGCACTTTGGGGGGCTGAAGCAGGAGGATCACTAGAGGCCAAGAGTTCAAACCAGCCTGGGAAACATAGTGAGGCCCCATCCCTATAAAAATTTAAAAATTTTAAATTTAGCCAGGTGTGGTAGCTCGCACCTGTAGTCCCAAATACTCTGGAGGCTGAGGCAGGAGGATTGTTTGAGCCCAGGAGTTTGAGGCTGCAGTGAGCTCTGATTGTATTGCTACACTCCAGCCTGGATGACAGAGTGAGACCCTGCCTCTAAAAAAAATAAAAAGAAGAAAAGAAAAGAAAAGAAAAAAGAGCATATATTCCAATATTGCAACAAGCCTGGAAAGAAGCTGTACAGCTTCTTAGGACCTAGACTCTGAAAGCCCGAAGTCACTGAGACAGCCCAGATTCAAGGAGAGGGGAATTAGACTTCACCTCTGTATCACTTAGAGTTCTTCAGAGAAACAGAACCAATAAAATAAATAAATAAATCAATCTTTATATATTTATCTTAAGATGTATGTATTTATCTAGAGATATATCATTCATATATATATATATATGTATATATATTTTAAAGACAAGGTCTTGCTCTGTTGCCCAGGCTGGAGTGCTGTGGTACGATCATAGCTCACTGTAACCTCAAATTCCTGGGCTCGAGCGATCCTCCCGCCTCAGCCTCCTGAGTAGCTGGGACTACAGGTACGCTCCACCACTCCTGGATAATTTTTTGTAGAGACAGGGTCTTGCTATGTTGCCCAGGCTGATCTCAACTCCTGGCCTCAAGTGATCTTCCCTCTTCAGCCTCCCAAAATGCTGGGATTACAGGCAGAATCACCTCTCCTGGCCATATTATATATTTATCTTAAATTCTACATCTTAAGAGATTTATTTTAAGGAACTGGCTCATACTATTATGGGGCTGGCATGTCTGTAATCTGTAGGGCGACAGGCTGCCAGGCTGGCAACTCAGGCAAGAGCTAATGTGCAGTCTCAAGGCAGAATTTCTTCTTCTCTGAGAAACTCAGTTTTTGCTGTTAAGGCCTCTCAACGGCTAGTAGGATGAGACCCATTCACACAATTGGGGGTAATCTCTTCTACTTAAAGTCAACTGATTGTAGACATTAACTATTATATATCTACAAAACACCTTCACAGCAACACCTAGATTAGTGTTTGACTAAATTACTGGGTGCTGTCGCCTAGCCGAGTTGACACAAAAAACTAACCATCGCAACCTCTCCACGGGAGAGGTAGCAAAGAGTTTGCCACCATCCTTGATCTACTACATGGGAGGGGAGGGGAAGTGACGTCTTACTATGATTCTACTCTTCCCGAAAGTCCACTTCCCAAGTTTCCCTTCTGTGGCTTGAGTGCTTGATGGTGGTCAGGCTAGTTTTTGTAAACAGTCATCGCCCAACAGAGAAGAGGAAGGAGAAGAGAGACTTCTGGGTATACACCCAAACGAGATGAAATCACCGCCTTGTAAAGATATCTGCACTCCCGTGTTCATTGCAGCATTATTCACAATAGTCAAGATATGGGGAAAGTCTAAATGCCTATCAGTGGGTGAATGGATAAAGAAAGTGAGGTATATCTAGACAATGAATTATTATTCGGCATTAAAAAGAAGGCTATTTTGCCATTTGCCACAACATGGATAAACCTGAATGACATTATGCTCGGTGAAATAAGCCAGACACAGAAAGAAAAATATTGCACAATCTCCCTTATATGTGGAATATGAGGTATATATAATTCAAGGACATAGAGACAGGGAATGAAACAGTGGATACCTAACCCAGCGGGTTAGGGTAGGGGGGAAGAAATGTTGGTCAAAGGACACAAAATAATAGACACGTAGGATGAGCAGGTGTAGAGGTCTAATGTACCACGTGAAGACTAAGGTTAATGAAATTGTATCAGAATGGAGATTTTTGTTAAATAAGTAGATTTTAGCTGCTTTTGTCACAAAAAAGTAACTGTGATGATCGTTCTAGATGACAGATATGTTAATCTGCTTCACTATTGTAACCATTTCGCTATCTGTATATATCCCATAACATCATGCTGTAAACCTCAAATATACACTTAAAGATTTTATTTAAAAATGTACATCCTAACGTAACGTTTATTTATAAAGGAAGAAGAGAGAAAATCAACGAGTCACATTGAGTAGCACTCCCTAGAGGTCGTTCCTAGCTGTTGTGTGCCCTCTGAACTGCTCCAAAATTTTCTTCTACATTTTCTGTCTCCCAATCCAGTTCATGTGATCTTCTGCCACCCAGGCTGGGAATTTGGTAGCTCCACCAGCTGGTGTTGCCCTCAATGTGGCCTAAGGGGCCTGTTGGGTTTCAAGTTCTTGATCATGTTGAATGAAGCCTCAACACCTGCTTCTGGTGTGAGTGTTGGGTTAGGTTTTATCAATTACTGCGTGGGTCTCCAGTGTGGCTAGTTCTTGCTCCTCCTGCATCTCTTGATGGAGGCGCCCCTGTAGTCTTGATTAACTCAGTACATTTGAGGATGGAAACAAGAATGAGCATGTGTGTCCCACCTGGTGCTGGGTCTTTACACTCCTGGTGCAGCTTCAGGAGGTGGTCCTTATACATGGCACGCTCCTCCATGTCACTCGGGTTTCTACTCAAAGACCACCTCATGAGGAGTCCCTCACTGGTCACCGACTCCAGAACAGCCCCCTCACTTTCTAGCATGTCTCACTCTGTTAATTTCCCATAACAGAGGTGACACGTCACCATCTCCACCATGCACGATGGGTTAAGCAGTCCCAGGCCAGTCCAGATTCAAGGCGAAGGAAATAAAGCCCTCTTCTTGTCGAGGATGATGAGAAAGACTTCGAAGCCATCACCTTTGAGGGTCTGGGTTAGAGCCTGAGATTCCACATTTCTAAGATGCTGCTGGCAAATGAAGATGCGACTCTGGTCCGAGGGCCACATTTTGAGTATCCAGTTCTTAGAGCTCATGGCTGCAAAAGTCCCTTTCTTCCCTAAATTTTAATGAACACCTACTATGTGCCAAAATTCGTTCCTTTCCTCCTTTTTCTTCGCCTGCCGGACCTATCTGGGCACCCCTGCTGCCTCTCACTTACTGCACTGGTGTGGGGAACCCCGGCCCCATCCCAGCTCTTCTCTGGATGGATGAACCTGCCAGCAGCTGGTTCCATCCCAACAGAGAAAGAAGAGAATCTGTGCACCTCAATTTTTTTTGGTGGGGGGGATCCAGAACCCTCTAAGACCCTCCAGGACGTGAAGCTGGATCAGATAGTTGGCTGGGGGGCAGAACTAAGTTCCCTCAGCCCTGCAGTTGTGTCTCAACCCAGGGCCTGGGCTGCCTGGAGGCAGGAGTTGAACTCCCGCCACACTATGTGGCCGGGGCCAGAGGCTTTCATCTCTAAATCTTCCTAATTCTGCTCTGAGAAATGGTGCACGATGTCCTCCCAGCCCACGCTTGGAGAGGAGCTCGGGAGATGTTTTGGTACAAAGCTTGTCCTGGCCCTGTTCACGTGGCACCTGAACTCTCAAGTTCATGCTTTTACCTGGCCTTGGAAGGGTGGGGACAGCTGTAAACTTGGGGGCCCAGTGTCACCTTCACCTCTGGTTTGAGCAGGAGGCGTTGAGCCCCAAAGATCTGGTTCCTACCCTGTGTGTTACCTTGAGCTGGTTCCTTTCTGCACCCAGCTGGTCCTGCCCTCACATTTTGGCTGACTGCCCAGGTGGGGAGGAGGTAGCAGGGCCTGCAGGGATTGGCTGGCCCAGCCCAGCCCAGCCTCCTCTAGGTCAGAGGCCAGGGACAAAGAAGTCCCAGGAGGAGGGGAAAGGAGGTTGTGTGCACAAGCTCCTCCTGAGAGAAGGTGCCAGGCTGGGGGTGGTGGGACTGGAGGGTCCTGGCCCGGGATGGGGAGGGGGCTGCCCAAGGCTGGGGCGGCTCCAGGCTGCCGGCCCAGGGGACTGGTGGTTTCCGGGTAACTGTGCCCCTGGCAGCCTCCCCGTGATTCAGGCTGGGCCTTTCTGGACTTTAATCAGCCTCTCCCTATCCCTTTCTTGACGTGTACTAGAGAGCTGGAGGCCAATTGGCTGCTGGTTCTCGCTGGGTCTTTAGACTTTAGCTCTTAGGCATTATTTACCCATCTCTGAGCCCTCCCTGCCCCTGCCCCTCTGCACTGGCCCTGGAGCCCCCTTCCCTCTCCTGGGCCTCAGGGACTCCCCTCCACCCCGTCTGCCCTGCAGGATGCCGCAGCTGAGCCTGTCCTGGCTGGGCCTGGGGCCGGTGGCAGCCTCCCCGTGGCTGCTGCTGCTGCTGCTCGGGGCCTCCTGGCTCCTGGCCCGCGTCCTGGCCTGGACCTATGCCTTCTGTGACAACTGCAGCCGCCTCCGCTGTTTCCCGCAGCCCCCGAGACGGAACTGGTTTTGGGGTCACCTGGGCCTGGTGAGTGTGGCGGCAGGATGGATCTGGGGTGTGAGGGTGGGTGGACTTCCCGAGGGCCGGGAAGAGGCTCAGGAGCTGGGGGTGGAGGGGGGCTGGGGTCTGGGAGGGCAGAGGCGAGGGAGGCGGCTCACTCCCTCCTCTGCTCACTCCCTCACTGCTCTGCTGTGCTGCCCCAGGCCTTCCTCCCCTCCTCGTCCCCCCACCCCTAGCCTGATTTCAATACTTTTCTTGCCCATTTTCACCACACTGGTGCACTCTGGGGGCTCCCGGGGTTGGCTGCACAGAGCAGGGACCCCCACCTTCTGCCCCCCGGCTGGTGCACAGTCTTCATCACTGGACTTGAGGTGTCCGCAGGGGTCTGCTCCCTGCCTGGCCCATCTCCATTAGCCTCAGGCCAGTGTCTGCATATCCCCGCAGGAATTTACTACGACCCCCTTGCCCCCAACCCGCAGGGCACAGCTGGGCCAGAGGAGAGGTGTGGCCATGCTCTCCCTCCCTCCCTTTCCCTGGGCACTTTCTTTTTCTTAGCTTACCCAAGATGTCTCAATGGGTCCCCCTGCCCAGTTTGGGTAAAAACTGACTACTTTCCTTTCAGAAGGGAGCACTTTGACCTCTGCCCTAACAGCCCAACTTCTTGGGAGGAGGCTCCTCACCCACCCTCCTAACCTCATTCCCAGAGGCCCTTCCTCCATGCCGCATCGGCTCCCTATTGCCGGAATTATACTTTGGATTTGTCATCACCCGTAAGGTCGCCACCTCCTATGCCATTGATGCAAGTGTTGCGTTCTCTGACCACGACCCCCTCTCCTTCCAGCTTCCTTGTGTACCTCCTGTCATCTTACACCCACTCAGGACTTCCGTCCCTTCTTCCTCCCAAGAGTGTCCTTTTAACCCTCCTTCCTGGGCTGTGTCTTGCTCGTGGGCTGAAGTCTCTTCCCAACTGGGCTTTCCTGCACCGCCATTTGCAAAACCTTTGCTTTGGGTGGAGTTCCATTGTCCATGTTCTCTGACCTCCCCTCCACAGTGATGCTGGGGAAAGTCACAAAACTGGACACACAGGTGACATGTGCATTCCCGCCTACTCCCTGTCCAGCTTGCTCTGCTGTCCCCTCGTGGTCAAAGAGCTGTCTTCACTCACTGCCTCTGTTTCCCCACTAGTTCCTCACCTGCTCCTCATCCCCATCATGCTCCCTTGAGATGACCACGACCTCCAGGCCCCCACATCCCATGGATATCTCCTGGGCCACTTTGTGCATCTCTCGGCAGCTCTCTGAACTTGTTGATTGCCCGGTCCTTCCCAGAACCGCCTCTTCTCTTGGTTCCAGGATGCTGCCCTCCCCTGGTCCCCCTGGAACTCCCTGTGGACCCTCTGTCTGGGCTGTTGTCTCCCCTCCCCATGTGGAGGTCCCCCAGGGTCCTAGCCCCTCCCACCTCTTCTCTCTCCCCCAAGGCCACCTCCTCACCCAGGGCTCCAGCTAAGCCAACCACGAGTCCCCTCCAGGGGGGAGTTCCAAGTTCACGTCTCTCCTGAGCAGGAGGCCATGTCTGCCCTCCTCGTGGGGGGGGTCTCACAAACACCTCAACCCCAACAAGTGAATCTGAACTCATGGTCCCCTCCCCGCACTGCCCCCGCCCTTGGTCTAGTCCATCAATTGCCCAGACCCCATGCTTTGGGGTCCCCCCACCCCCTTTCTCTCACCCACACATCCTGTCCTTCAGCACAACTGGCGGTGCTGCCTGGACAATCTCTCCTCAATTGGTCCCTTCTCTGCATCCTCCTGCCACCCCTGGCCCCCTCCCCTGCCATCTGTCTCCTGGACGTCTCCTTGTTGCCTCTCCTGCCCCCTTGGTCCACTCTCTTCTCAGCCCTGGAGAGACTTTTCTGAAATTTAGTTTAGATCACGTCGCTCCTTGGCTGAAAACCCATCACTCTGAGGATAAAGACTAAAGGTTGCCTGGCCAGGCCCTGCTGCCCTGCCCAGCCCCATCTGCCCCCTGGACGTGCTGAGTTCCTGTTTTATCTCCTCAATGAGCCAAGCCCTGCCTACCTCAGGACCTTTGCTCATCCTGCTGTTGTCCCTGGAAGCTCTTCCCTTTCTGTGGATACCTGGTCTTCCATTTTCAGCTCAAGTGTAACTTCCTTTCAGAAGTGTTCCTGGATTCCCTAGACCTTGGCCTCTGACTTGGCCCTGCTCACACTTAAATAGTGACCTGTCCAATTATTGGTTTGTCTCCCACTAGATGGTAGTGTTGGGAGGGGGGAGTGTAGACACTCTGTCTACAGTGCCTGGCCCAGGAGTTCAGATTCAGTAGGCAGTTAATAAATGTTTGATGACTTCGTGGTTGAGGCCATGTCCTAGGGCTGAGTGAACTTGCCATCACCTCCCTTGGTCATCCAAGGCCAAAAGGGGTGAGCAGCCAGCTCCTTCCTTCCCCAAGCTCAGCTCCTCCTTCCTCCTTGGATGAGAACTACAGCTTGGGGAGAGGCTGTCTGTGATCTCTCTGCTCATCACAGAACGTGATGTCCCAAGCTCATTGTGAAGGTTTTCTGAGATTCCGGGTCTTAGAATGTTCTCAGCGAGCCCCGGAGGCAATAGGAATGTTATAAAGTTACTGCAGTGGCGCCTCCCGCTCCGAGGGCTCGGCTGGCCTTGGAACCTGGTTTTGGTTACTCTTTCCTCCTCCAGCCTCTCCTGCTGTGTGACCTTGGTCGAATTACTCTCCCTCTCTGGACCAATCTCATCAAGTGCCTTGGATTCTCAGCTCAGGGTGTCCAGGGACCAGAAGGCAGGTCACAAATGTGAAAATGACTTATGTTCACCAGGTTGGAGCACATTGGTGGTCAGGCTCAGATGGGGCATCTCAAGGGACCAGAGAGGACATCTCAAGGGACCACCCATTTTCTTCCACTTCCTTCTCCGTCCCTTCTGGGTGTCTCCTTAGGTCTTTTGCAGCTGCTCCAGCCTGGGCACCAGTGTAGGGGTGATGGGAGCGTCAGGGTGGGACAGAGCGTCCTCCTGTGAACTACAGCCTGGGGCTATGTGCTGGGATGTTGAGCCTGTCCTGCGTGGCTTCAGTCTGTTCATTTGTAATGGCAGGGGTGATGGGTGTGTCCACAGGGAGGGTGCAAAGGACACACTATGCACAGAGTCTGGTGTGAAAAAGATGCTCACAGGTGGGAGCCGCCATCCTGATGGACAGTTAGAGTTCTCGGCTCCCCTGGGGTCAGCCGAGGCTGGAACGTCCCAGTGTGCAGACCCTTCTCTGTGGGAGCAACTGAAGTCCATGTGAACCAGCCAGGACATGAAAAGATGTAGGGACCAGCCCCAGGGACACATCCTGGGGCCATGCTGCTGCCCACAATCTTCCTCCGTGGGGACTTCCCCCTGTGGCTGTTCCTGGGGTTGGAAACAATCCCAGGACAAGAAAATCTGCCTTCTGGAGCCAAGATCGCCTCTCTGTGGGCAGAGAGTGGGTCTTCTCCCTCTGCCCTGGCATGCACCCTTTGGACTTGGATATGGCCCAAGAGAGAAGGAGCAGGAGGAAGCAGAGATTTCCTCTGTCTGTGCAGAATTCTGACACATGTTCACTACAGAGGCTGTGCCACCTCCGGAGGCTGTAGGGGGGACGGGCTGTGGCTCCTGGGGAGGTGACAGCCACCTTGCAGGTCACCCACACAGAGCAGGGCTGGAGGGTCCTGACTCAGCTGCTGGCCACCTATCCCCATGGCTTTAAGGGGTGGGTGGGCCCCATCTTCCTCCACATCAGTTTGCGCCACCCCGACAATGCCTGGTCTGTTGCCAACGCCACGAGTACCCACCTGGAACACCTGGCGGTGGGCGCCGTGGCACCATCTGAAACTTGACAGCCCCTCCCTGCCCAGCTTGTGTGTGGCCCCTGCAGGCCCTGCAGCTCTGGGTGCCCCTGGCCATGTTTTTCTTTCCTTTATTAGCCAACCCCCATTCTGGGGATCCCTGGGGGAGGCTCAGCCCAGGCTCTGCCCTGGCGGCACCCCAATCTTGGGGACACAGAGCTGGACTGAGACACCCCCAATTCCTGTGTGGTCGGGGCTGGTTCCAGGGAGAAACAGGGGCTGGGGGAGCCCCGAGGGCAATCAAGGTTTCTGCTGTTGGGGCAGGCACGTGGGCTTCCTGGAGGAGGGGTTGTTGGAAGTGGGTCTGGAACGATGAGTAGGAGTTTTTAAGCAAAGAAGAGAGAGAGTTTTCCGCATGGAGGGATAGCCCACCCCAAGGCCTGGAGGCTGGAGAGTGAGCACCTGGATTTTAAGCAATGAGGAGGAATTTGGTGCCACTGAAGCGATCGGGGTCAGAGGCAGAAAAAGGGGGAGGGAAGATAGGGAAGGGAGTTGATTCTGAGGGCCACTGGGAGCCATGGAGGGTGTGTGAGCAGGGGAGGGGAGATGTCAGCTGAGCCTACCTCTGCCTGATTTCTTGTCTTGTCCCATGCAGCTCCCCTCTCTCTCTTTCAAGCTCCTTCTGGGGCGCCTCCTTCAATGAAGCACTTGTACAAGCGTCCGCAATTCAGGCCTCGTTTCCAGACAGTGCACAATCTCTCCTCTCCCACTGTCCTGCTGTCTCTGCTTTTGTTCCCTGACTGGCTTCCACGTGTTTTCTTGCACGTCCTTCTCCGTCCCTTCTGGGTGTCTCCTTAGGTCTTTCCCAGCTGCTTCCAGCCTGGGCACCAGCGTTGGGGTGATGGGAGCATCAGGGTGGGACAGAGCGTCCTCCTGTGGACTCCAGCCCAGGGTGCTGAGCCTGTCCTGGGGTGGTGAAGTCAGGCTCTGGGGAAGGGGCGTGTCTACACCTGCTCTCAGCTTACTTGCTGCAGAGCTGGGGTGACGTCTGGCCAGAGCTAGTGGCAGGAGGCTGTGCTGGGGTTGGGGGACAAAGGAGCAAGTGGGAGGGGGTGATATTAGCTGTGAATTGGGGGTTGACGGTAAGTGGCTGAATGGTAAGGTGTCGGTGGGGGGTGGGGAGGGACAGAGAGGGAGAGATGGAGAAACATACCCAGAGACAGAGACAGAGTGAGGGAGAGAGAGGGGAGAGGGACAGGAGGACACAGGGAAAGGAACAGGGAGTAAAAGAAACACAAACGTGCATCGATACCCACACGTCTGTATGTATCTATCATCCATCATATCTATCGATCATCTATGTGTCCATTTCTCTGTCTCTATCTCTTATCTGTGTTTATCATTTCTATCCATCCATCCATCCATCCATCATCACATATCTGTCTAGAGCAAGACACAGAGGGAAGAAGAGGGCGAGGGACAGACAGGAACATAGACACAGACACAGAAAGAGACAGAGACTGACAGAGGGGAGCTGGCTTAAGAGGTGTAGACCAATAATCCAGGCAGAAGGGCCGAGAGGGGTGGGGCTGCAGTGGGCAGTGGTAGCATCCGAGGCTCCCTGCCAGGCCTGGCGTCAGCCTTGACCGTTCCCAGGCCAAGAGCAATGAGGAGGGCATGCGGCTGATGGAGGATCTGGGCCACTACTTCCGTGACATCCACCTCTGGTGGGTTGGGCCCTTCTACCCCGTCCTGCGACTCGTCCACCCTAAGTTCGTTGCCCCCCTGCTCCAGGCACCAGGTATCTCTCCCAGGAGCCTATGCCCCACCTTCTTCTCTGCCTCTGCTCCCAGCCCTTCCCACCCCTGGACAGGCCAGGCTGAGCAGGGAAATGGGCACAACCAACAAAGACCGTGGCTCTGCCACCAACCTGCTGGGTGACTCTAGGAAGGTCCCCGGCTCTCTCTGGCTGCTGAGGTCTCTTTCAGTTGTGAGCAATGGAAACTCAACCCATGTGGTCTAAGCAAAGAAGGAGAATCTATTGACTGTAAAGTTCAGGAAGGGTGACCTTCAGGCATGGCTGGATCCAGGCGTTTAAACAATACCACCAGGAATCTGTCTTCATCTCTTAGTTCTGCCTCTGTCTGTGGTGGCTTCACTCTCATGCTGGTAAAGATGGGTCTTAGAAGCTCAACCCCCGTGGAAAATTCTCTGTATTTCCAGGATTCCCTTAAATTTGCCTGGCCCAGGTCACAGGCCCAATTCCTCATCCAATCACTGCAACTTGATTGCAAAGGCTTAGGATCACGTGCTCAGCTCCGGAGCAGGGGCTGGGGTTGTGTGGCCACCCTCCCAACTACTCGGGTTCAGAGTAAGGCAGGTGTGAGGATGGGGTGCTGGTTTGAAAAGAAGGGGGATGTTTGCTGGACAGGCAGACACCACAGACATCCATCCGCCAGATTCCTTGTGAGGTGTGCATTTCCTGGGTAAGGAAACTGAGGCTTAGGGAGGCACAGTGACTTCTCAAGGTCACACAGCATACCGAGGCCTCCCTCTTAGCTCTGTGCACTCTCTGCTGCCCCAGCTGCCTCTGATGGGAGAGACCCTAAACTGAAAGGTGATTTGGGAGGGAGGGGATGTCCAGAGTGTTAGTGAAGAAGACCCACCAGACCTCCAGATTGGTAAACTGTGTCGGGTCAGCCCTGAGGGCTGCTTTCGTGGCCAGAGGGAGTTGTGGCATCTCATCGTGGTGGGCAGAGCTCAGCATCTGAGGGGGTGGCATCCTCTGATCTCTTTGAGGACAGAGCAGCACTTGACCATAAGCACTTAGTACTTAGGCTGGTGGAGTGGAGTAGATACTGAGGAAGTCTGGGTCATGCCTGGGCCACACCTGGGGCACTAACAGGACCAAATTTAAATCCTATCTGGGGCTTGTTTGTAGGGGATGCTGAGGTCATGTCAGACCATTTCAAGTCCATGTCAGAGCATGTCGTGTCATGTCAGAGCAGGTCATGTATGTTGTGGCTATGGTCAGGAACATGCTAACACATGTCAGGCCGTGTCCCATGTCCCAGGTCCCTGTCAGGAGATATCAGGGAGTGCTGACGCAGTCGGGGTGTCCTAGGTTTCTCTAAAGGTGTTTTGTAGGGTTTTGGGCTGTGCTTGGGTGTTGCAGAGTATGTTGGACCATGTAGTAGCCACGTCAAGGCATGATAGGGCATGCTATACCATGTTAGGGCATGTCATTGGTCTACAGTCTGCTGCAGCCTGGTCTGGTCCCCTCCCCTCCCCCATCCTCCCTGCTTCCTCTGCCCTTGGCCCCCTTCCTGCTATGCTGGGCTTGGAGTGGAGAAGTGCAAACCCCTGGATGGGAGCCTCCACCCCGCACCCAAACCCCCACCCCATCCCTCTCCATGGCCCCTGATGTTCCCCATTCACGACAGCTGCCATCACACCCAAGGATATGACTTTCTATGGCTTCCTGAAACCCTGGCTGGGTGAGTAACTGCAGGTGAAGGGGGTTGGGGACACTCTTGGGGGCCAGGGGAGGGTGCTGCCTTTGCCCACTGCCCTTGGCTGCCCTACTAGGGGATGGTCTCCTGCTGAGTGCCGGTGACAAGTGGAGCCACCACCGCCGCCTGCTGACACCTGCCTTCCACTTTGAAATCCTGAAGCCCTATGTGAAGATTTTCAACAACAGCGTAGACATCATGCATGTGAGTCCCTTGATCCCAGGGTCCCAGGTGGAGCTTTGGGAAAGGGGGAGTGACCTCAGACAGATCTGGTCTGAAATTTTGGCTCTGCTGGGTGGACTTTGGGACCATCGCTTTTCTTTTTCAAGCCTTGGTTTCTTCATCTGTGAAATGGGCACAATAATCCCTATTTAAAATGGTCAAGCTGCTGTAATGGAGTCATGTATCTGGCACACAGTAGGTGCTCTGAAGGCAGTAATTTCTAGTCTCCCTCACAGAAGTCCTGTAAACTTAAGATAATAATGAACAAGGTTGCGTGGTAGCTCTTTTTGCAAGACAAACCACTTTAAGACTCACTGGCCTTGGTGGGCTGACTGGACTCTTCCATTTGTCCCTTATTTTTCCAGGTTAGCCTGGGCTGGCTAGCATGGTGGAGCCTGGGTTCCAAGAGAGTTATCAGAAACATTTAGTACCTCTTGATGCTTGGTTTCAGAACTAGCACACCATCATTTTTGCCACATTCTACCGGCCAAAGCAAGTCCCAAGTCCAGCTTAGATTCAAGGGATGGAGACAAAGCTTCCACCCCCTAATGGAAGGAGCTGCAAATCTCATTGCAAAGGGTGAGGGATGAAAAATTGAGGACATTTCTGCAATCATGTAGCACTATGCTAATGATGAGGATGATAAGGAGAGTTAACACTTATTGAGCACTTGCTGTATGCCGGAAACTATATACCAACTCCATGATATATGTTTTCTGATTTAATTTTCACATCCCTATGAGGTAGAGGTGAGTATGGTTGCCACATTATAGATCATGAAACTGAGTGGCAGAGACATTAGGGAGATTGCCCAAGTTCACCCAGCTGGTAAGTGAGCTAGGAGTGGTGGAGCAGGGGTTTGTTTATCTGGCACTAAAGCGGGTCAACTTAACTGATACTGAAGATTTGACAGGTGGGACCTAGGGGAGGGCAATGAGTTGATCAAGGGCACACAGAGCACAGGAGGCAGCACTACAACTTGAGCTCAGGTCTCCTGACTCCCAGCCTTGGGGTCTTCATCTCTGAATAGTAACAGCTTCTTCTCCCACCCAACTCTGATCCTCCCTGGGGATGGGTGCCCAGGGCAGAGGACCAGGAGGCTGGTTCTGGGGGAGTCCATCCTGGTGGTTGGGGTTGGGGAGGGGCTCAAGGGAGCCAGGGCCATGCCCCAGCTCTGTCCCCTTCTCTGGCCAGGCCAAGTGGCAGCGCCTGGCCTCGGAGGGCAGTGCCCGTCTGGACATGTTTGAGCACATCAGCCTCATGACCTTGGATAGTCTTCAGAAATGTGTCTTCAGCTTCGACAGCAATTGTCAGGAGTGAGTCCTTGCCCAGGGCCTGGGAACTTGGGAGTAAGTGGGGGAAGGAGGACTGATCAGAGCAACCAAAAGAACCTTCCTGGAGGAGGTGGGCAAAAGATGGGAGAGACAGGAGGAGGTAGGTGGGACAGTGTGAGTGAAGGCAAGGAGGGTGGGACAAGCAGAGCATGTGCAGCAGGCATTGAGGAGACACCTTGGCAATGAGGGTGGAGGGGTCGGCATTGGCTAGGTCTTAAGGACATTGAAAGCCAGGCCAAGGGGTATGAATTTTGGCCTGAGGTTCCCAGGGAGCCATGAGAATGTCTACATGAGAAGAGGTCTGAGCTTGGTGGAGAAAATGGGGGAAGTTTGGGGAGAAATTGAGGAAGAATGGGCAGGACCAGATGCTGAGCAAGAGAGAAAGCCAATGAGCGTGACATCCAAGCTCTGCCCTGGGGACCTGGGGCATGAGGCAGCTCACAGAGAGTGGGAGGCAGAGAGAGAAGTGCGTTTGGAGACATCCTTTTCTGGATGGAGCATGGTCCTGGGATTCTGGCTGGAAGGTGCTCCCGGGGTTTTATGTGTGTCATAGAGCTACTTCCTCTCTCTGCCCTGGCCCTGCAGGAACCCCAGTGAATATATTGCTGCCATCTTGGACCTCAGTGCCCTCATAGTGAAACGGCACCAGCAGATCTTCCTGCACATGGACTTCCTGTACTACCTCACTCCCGATGGATGGCGCTTCCGCAGGGCCTGCGACCTGGTGCACAAGTTCACAAATGCTGTCATCCAGGAACGGCGCCGCACCCTCGAGAGCCAGGGTGTCGATGACTTCCTTGAAGCCAAGGCCAAGTCCAAGATGTTGGACTTCATTGATGTGCTACTACTGGCCAAGGTGGGCATCTCTGGGATCTGAATTCAAGAGGTGGAATAGACATGGATGTCCAATATCAGATCCATGAACTTGGACTTGATCCAGAGGGCACTGGGGAGCCATGGAAGGTACTTGAGGAAGGGACGGACAAGTGAGAGATAAGTTGCAGAGGTGACTGTGTAGAACACTGCCTGGGAGGAGCAAGCAGGAGGCAGGAGATCAGTTGAGAAGCGTGTGGGACAGGTCTGTATATGACAAGGGAGGCATCCTGCTTCTTTAAGAATGAAGTCTTAAGAGTGTTTAAGAATGTTTCAGGTTAGACTCAGGTGCCCTCAGAGCTGGTGTGATTCGGGGGTTTTGCCTTGTCTTCAGGATGAAAATGGGAAGGAGTTGTCAGACGAGGACATACGAGCAGAAGCTGATACCTTCATGTTTGAGGGTGAGGGTCCCAGTGTGGGACTACCGTGGGGACAGGGGTCTCTCCATCCCCGGGGTGTGGTGGGTGGGCCCTGGATCACTCCATTCTGCCCAATCTCCCCCGCCCCCCGTCCTCCCTGAGGGCCTCAGTGTCTGGGCGCTGTCCACCATCTGGTGCTGAAGCAGCCCAGAGACTCAAGCCTGCCTGGCTGCCCCTCAGGCCATGACACCACAGCCAGTGGCCTCTCTTGGGTCCTGTACAACCTCGCGAGGCACCCGGAATACCAGGAGCGCTGCCGGCAGGAGGTGCGAGAGCTCCTGAGGGACCGTGAGCCTAAGGAGATAGAATGGTGAGTGCAGGTCCTCATGACTTGTTCCTGAGCCTCCTCTCATTGGCTCTGTTGCCCAGGTGAGGAAGGGGGAAGATCTTTGTACTGGTGCTGCCATTATTGCCAAGTGGGAATAGGAGCAGAGCCCAGAAGCAGAGCCTGGTACCCAGCCTGGCTAACAAGGGAAAACTTGCAGGCTTTGGGGCAGAAAGTTCTGAGAGTCCGTATTTATTGCCTCACTAGCTTGCTATGCGACATTAGTATAATCAATTCCCTTTTCTGAACCCCTTTCTTCTCTATAAATGGGAAAAATTTCTACCCAACAGGGCTTCTTGGAGATTTAGTGACAATGTGTATAAATCATATGCCACCCAGCGTGTATTCAGTAAAGAAACAGCACCACCACCGCCTTGCTTTTCTGTCTATAGTTGCATTTTCCCCCAAGACGTCACTCTTTTTGGTTTTTGCCCCTGCCTCTATTTTCCACCTTACGGTCTATTCCATGGATTCACAAAGATCTTAGTGGGTAAAAGTCATCCATTTCTTCATTCAATAAACACGTCCACACTGCCTGCCCTTTCCCGACTCAGTGTCCAGTCCTATCTTAATTCTCCGTGGGCTAAGCTGAGGCAGAAGGAAAAGGAGGCGACACTGGAGGGAAGGAGTGAATACAAATGCACCACGCTGGGCGTGGGTACAGGACAGCACTTCCACTCAGGGGGACAGCTGTGCAGAGGCCAGGATGGAACCATGCACGAAAAAGCCTGGCGTGTTCTGGAGGATGAGGGCAAGTAAAGGTGGCTGAATCCTTGTGAGATGCACAGTGTGAGGAACAGGGAGTGGCTCCCAATTAGGCTGGAGCTGGTGATGGAAGCCCCTCCTGGAATGCTTTGGGAACCATGTAAAGAGATTGGACTTTAACCTGAGGTGTGCCAGTTCAAGTCCTTTGGGAAACTGATATGAGATCAAAGCTAAATGTGGGCGGGGAGGCTGCTGTTAGGGGAGTCAGACATTGGGCAGAAATGGTCAGGCATTAGTGAATGTCCATGCTTAGCCATTGGCTGGGGGCTGCCCAGGACAGTGTGGCCTTGCTTGAATGGTGCAGCAGAACTTGAAGACCCTGTAGCTGGGGACAGGCAGCTCATTGCACTCTTACAGCTGGACAGCAATTTTTTTTTCTTGAAGGGAGTTCTATGACTAACATAGGAGGGCAATGGGGAGCCATGGGAGATGTTTCAGCAGGGGAGGTACAGGTTGGATCACAGTATCAGAAATATCTTTCTGTGGCTACAAGGGGGCAAACTGGAGGGGATGAGCTGGGAACTGTGGGTCCAGGGGACAGGTTCTAGTCCAAGGACTGAGGGATGGAGAAGAGATGTTGGACTGGACAAACGTTTCGGAGGTATCGCCATGAACTTCAAGGCTTTGCTCAGCACAGCAGTCCTGTTTTTGTTCTTCCCTCAACTTCAAAAAATTATGCACTTGGTAAATATTCAAACAGTACAAAAGGGTTACACTGAATATAAGTGCCAACATCTCAGCCCGCTTCCTGCCTTCAGTGGCTTCCTGTGTCCTTCCAGACAATACTTAGTCTACACCCGCATTCGTCTGTTCGGTCTCTCTCCCCTTGTGCTTTCCTTCACTCTCTCTGTTTCTGTACAGCTAGGAGCATATACAGGTATGCACATTGACAATATAGCTTTAAGATATTTTTGGTTTTTTCAATATAAAGTTTTGAAAAATTAGTTTTGAATTGAAAAGACAATCAGAGGAACAAGTATCACTCTACTGATTTACTCTCCAGTTTGCGATAGGACTAGTTATCTCTATTTCCTCCTTTTTGCCAGCTGTATAGGATTCCATCATATGGACATACCATAATTTATGAAAACATTCCTCCATTGATGGACATTGGTATAGTTCCCAGCCTTTTGCTGTAACAAATATGATGTAGTGAACATCCATGTACACTGACCATTGCTTGCACGTGTGAGCACCTTTGAAGAACAAATTCCTAGAAGTACCATTGCTGAATCAAAGATCACTTGAGTTTTATAATCAAACAGCTCTTGGAAAACCCACTCCTACACAAAGATTTTGAGAATACCAATTTCCTCATATGCTTCCCAACAGTTTGCCTTATGGAACTTTAAAACATTTGCCAAATCTAATAGGTGCAATGTAAGACTTTGCTATTTTAATGAATATCACTTTAAATATGAGTAAAGTTGAGCATTGTGTTCAGCTGTTCATCAGCCATGCAGTTTTCTTTTTCTGTGAAGTGCCACTTTGCATAATTTTCCCTTCCTACTTTGGGTTTTTCTGTTTTTTTTTTCTTAGTGGTTTATAAGATCTCTTTACATATGAAGAAAATTATTTCTTTTCTCTGTTATACAAAATGCTTCCTTGGATTGTCTTTGACTTTATATTTGGTTTTGCCTCATTTATTTTGGTTCGGTTCACTTATTTGCAGTCAAATGTACTCTTTCTTTTATAGCTTCTGCTTTTTTTTTCTAAGAAAATCATACTTGGAAAAGCCTTCACATTCTAATAATAAAATGTAAAACTCTTGTGTGTTTTCCTGTACTTTTAAAATTTATTTTAAAAATATTTTATTTAATACTTTATTAATTTATCATACTTAATACTTTTTCCCTATGAAATCTATGTTGGAATAAACACTGAGGTAGGAATCTATTTTTTTCTCTAAATGGCAAATGGATTATCTCAAAAGAATTTAATGACTACTTTGTACTTGTCTTATCATTTTAAATAACAGCAGATTCACAATAAGCTAAATGTATGCATAAATTTGGGCTTATTTCTGTACTCTATTCTGTTCCATTTATTTATGAGTCATACACAAGCACCAAGAAGTCTTTATTATCATACTTTTAAAAACATTTTCTTATTTGATAAAGGTGGTCCTGTCTCATCACACTATTTTCTGAGTTCCTACTTTTCCATTTGAACTCTACAATCAGGTTGACTAGTTTGAAAAGTACTCTTGAAAATCTTCACTAATTAAGTTTTTGACCTCAGCTGCCAAGAGTAGAGTTTACCATACTCCTCTGTTCATGGCCCATTTTCCTCATTTTTCCATGCAATACTTACTTCTTCCAATTTAATCCCAATACTCCATTTCCAGCCCCCCAACAACATGATTCTAGAGAGATAGATCCTTTTATTTATAACATTTGTTGTTGGGGTGGATGTATTTTAAATTCCAAATATGTTGCTACATCACAGATCTTGTGCTGGTTCTTAAGAGTTTCAGAAATGTAGCACTACAACTTAGCCATTCATGGTTCTAAGTACATTTAGTTTATTGCTTTAAACTATCATAGAGTTCTTTCCTCTCCCATCCCTTAGTGCTGGAGCCCTTAGCTGCTTCCATTTCTCCAGTGCAATGAACATCTTTGTACACATCTCTTTATCTCCATGTCTGAGAATCTCTCTGGGATCTATACTTGGGAGCCAGTTTGCTGTATCACAAAACACACATCGTCTTTCCTTGACCATGTACTGGCAGTTGCCACCCAGAATGGCAGCCCCTGTCCACACCATTATCAGTGCATGAGGTACCTCTATGCCTATCCTCAGCTAATCCTTAGCATTACCTTCCTTGTTAACTCTTGCCTCAAATAGATTTGACATGACATGTCCTTGTTAGAAAATTTTCATTTTTCTGATAACAAGTGACTTTGAGCACCTCCTTGCATGTCTTATATTTGAGCTTCCACGAATTCTTGGGTCATATTCTTTGCTTACTTTTCTGTTGGCTCACCTGTTTTTTCTCTTGTTAATTTGCAGAAATACCTTACCTATTCAAGACATTGTTCTAGATCTATATATTTATGGTAAATATCTCCTCTGAATCTCTCATCAGAATGTTAATTTGGTCCATGCTGTCTTTTATTACACAAAAACCCTTAACTTTCATGCATATTTTTCCTTTTTTAATCTTTCAGCTTGTGCTTTTGGAGTTTTAAGAATTCTTACTCCTAAGTCACAAAAATGTCTCATGTTATCCTCTTTTAACTTTGTAGTTTTTCCTTTCTCATCTAGGAAGAGACTCCACCCTATATACAGAGTAGACAAAGATCTGGGTCTTTTTGGTTCCACATTGCTAATTGTCTGAACACCGTCCACCAAACTATCCATTTCCCACAAGTGTGTGGACTGTCCTTTACCAGATGCCAAGTTTTCACCTCTACATATGCCTGACTCCAATCTCTCTACTCTGTTCCATGGGTCTGTGTTTGTCTTCTTGTGGAAGTACCACAGTTAAAAAAAAATATATATATATATTGTTTTATTTTTATTGCTATGCCTTTTTGATATGTCTTAATATCTGATGGATTGAGTTTCCCTTCTTTTTGGTCTTTTATTTTTAAATTGACCTAATCTTGATGAACTTTAGTTCTTCCAATAAGACTGGCACATTCAAAAAACATCTAGCTAGATTTTTATTGGATTGCATTGAATATGTTGATTAATTTAGAAATAATTGACACCTTTAAAATATTAAGTCATCCCACCCTACAGTGAGGAGTGGATCTTATTCATCAAAACAAACTTATAAGGCCTTTAGGAGATTTTTTTTTTGCTTTCATTAGTTGATTATAAAAATTTTAAAAGTTTTTCATGCCAATGTATTAACATTTTTAAGGATGCCCTCTGAGTTGTGTTTTGCTCAGAAATGCTTGTAAAAATAGAGGCCAAGTTTTCTTCTAGTACTTTTGTGACTTTGATTTTCTGATGCTTACATCCTTGATTCTTCTGGAATTAATTTTGTTATAGAACTGAGGGTCAGAGGGAGGTGGTGAGGGGGTCTCACAGGGCAGCAGTAGGGCTGTGTTTGTTCCCTGGATAATTGTTGGGGTGCTCCTTAGGGAGGACCTGGCCCAGCTGCCCTTCCTGACCATGTGCATCAAAGAGAGTCTGGGCTGCACCCCCCAGTCACTGTCATCTCCCGCAGCTGTACCAAGGACATTGTGCTCCCAGATGGCCGGGTCATCCCTAAAGGTGCCCACAGTGGCGGGGGAGGAGGCTCCTGGGCAGAATGGTGGTCCTATCTGGCAGCTCGGACCTTGTCCTGACTGTGCCCTCCTCCCCGACAGGGAACGTCTGTAACATCAGCATCTTTGGGATTCATCACAACCCATCAGTCTGGTCCGACCCAGAGGTGCTTCCCCTCCCCGCTTCCCCATCCTGGGACCCGGTGAGGGGGAGGGCTCCTGGCTTTGGAAATCAGTCACTCCCCTCTACTGTGCCCACATCTGTCTTTTCTGGGGGTGGCTGGGTGTCCTGAGATGCCCCATCCATTCAGCCCTATCTTGCCCGGTCCTCAGGTCTATGACCCCTTCCGCTTTGACCCAGAAAACCCTCAGAACAGCTCACCGCTGGCTTTTATTCCCTTCTCGGCAGGGCCCAGGTGAGGCCAGAGGGGGTCTGAGGCAGGATGGGGTGAGGGTGGTCCGGGTGGCCACCTGGTCAGAGACTTGACATGCAGGGCGGTGTGTTTCAGGAGTTCAGGGGTTTAAATAAGATCCTGGGAACAGGGTTGTGCTCAGAGTCCCCTCCCCCGTCTGCTGGTCTGAGTTAGGGGCTGGAGTCTGGGCCAGGATCAGGGGACATGCAAGGCCACGTGGGGGTCCCAGGCACGCTTAGCACCCCCCCTTCTCAAATTGAACTAGGTGGGCTGGGGGTCCAGGGCCAGATTCCAGGCGCGATGGGGGTCCTGGGTGCAGTCACGGTCCCCACCCCCGCCCCAGGAACTGCATCGGGCAGACCTTCGCCATGGCCGAGATGAAGGTGGTCCTGGCGCTCACGCTGCTGCGCTTCCGCGTCCTGCCCGACCGCACGGAGCCCCGCAGGAAGCCCGAGCTGATCCTGCGCGCCGAGGGCGGCCTCTGGCTGCGGGTGGAGCCGCTGAGCGCGGGCCCCCAGTGACCCATCCTGACCCCACCCACCTGCCTTTGCCATTCCCAGGAGATAAACTGTGCTGTCACCTGTGCCTGAGCCTCACCCAGAGCCAGCAGGGCGCTCGGGGACTGCAGGAGCCTGCAGGGTGGGGTGTCTGGGTGCAGGCGGGGTGGTGTCCAGGAGCCCAAGGCCCTGACTCCCTCTCTGGCTGACCGCAGGGCCCCCACGCGGATGGCGGTTCTCCCAGAGCCCAAGTATGGACATTTTCTGTGGGTGAGAGGGAGCCCCAGGGGGTGTTTGAGCAGGAGAGGGCCCAGGATAAAGGAAGACACTAAAGGCAGGTTTGAGGCTCTGAGTCACAGCAGCAAACCCATAGAGGCACTGCACTTCCACTACCCTGACCTCGATCCTGATCTCCTAATAACCCAGTCTCTTCTCGCTTTAGGGATCTTCACTGTGTTTCTACGGTTAGTAAATTACTCGGTTTATTAAACATAGCAAACCTGGTTGTTTCATAGCGTGTGTGATCACTGTGGTATCTGTGTCTATTATATTGCTTGTCATTTTTGCTGGTTTTCACTCATGGGGTCAGTGATTTTGTTTGCCTGGTTATCCTTGCCTGGCTATTGGCTGTCATATTTGAAATAATATTTGTAGAATTTGAATTATATTCAATGACGTCCAAGGTTCAATGTATACAGTGGATGTTTGGGGAGTCAGTGGAGTGGAGTGGAGTGTCAGAGACTCCTAATTGTGTATCCTAGTATCCATTTTTGCCTATTTAGAATCTCTAATTTTTAGCTAGATGTATGGCAGCCTGAAATACAGATTATATGTGAAAGCCTTTCTTGAAGCTGGATTGGTTAAGTAATTGCATCCTGTTGTTACCAAAAGTTCAGCACTTGTCCCTGTGGGCACATCAGAAGAGTGAGGACAAGTGGTTTGAGGTGAAGGAAAGGGAGGTTTATTAATTTGCTGGCAAATGAGGAAAATGGCAGACTCCCATCTTAAAGTACCAATTTTCCTAACTGTAAGCAGAAATACAGAGCTTTTAAAGGAAAGGTTGTCAACTTCAGGCTATTACTGTTTAACTACAGTTGATGATTCTGATATGTCCCATCTCAGCCGAAGACAATCTCGTGACCTCCACCTGGACCTCCACCAGAACAGTTCTGTTGAGCCATCTCAGGTGCTACAAAGGACAAAGGACACTACTCTGCTCCTCCTGACCACTGGCCTGAGGCAGGGATGCAGGTTTTAAATCCCAAAAAGAGTAGGAGAAGTTTTAAAGAGACAGCTCATAAAACATTTTTACCACTTTTCAGGCTGTTCCCTCTGTTACCTATTCCCCACTGTCAATTTTGTCCTTCCATATGTATGGGTGGAGGGGTGACGTGTCATCGAGCTACTTCCTGCTGAATTGGGGCAATGTTTTAGATGGGAGGTTTATACTTATTTATGTCATTTCAAAGCTTCAGCAATAGATTTACAAAAATAAAGAATTCAACAGATTACCAGGAGGAAAAGGACATACATAAGCAACAACTACAACCATGAGGATTGATAAGGTGAAATTGAGGATACCTGATAAGCTTGGTATCTAAGACCCCAGAAGGACTGCAGGTCCTTCCTGGCACCTTGTGCATAATGTCTGATACAAGGTTGGGCAAGAAAGAAACATGGGACCTTTGAATGCAGAGCTATTAGTCGCACCCTATACGTGATTCAAGAGACTGGCTTCTGCAAATTCAGAAATCATATAAAGGAATACTTGCACCAAATGAGGTCTAGGATAACAAACCCAGCAGTGAGACAGATCAGCAGAAGAGGTGATAGCCCATGGAAATCCTCACTAAGGAGTTGTCTCTCCATCCTATAGACAGAACAAATTAACCAAAGAAAGATTAGTGATAATATTAACATTTTCATTTTTTCCTTCTTCTTAAACTTTAGATCACCTAAAGGCTGGCCCCTCCACTGGGGGCTTGGGTCCTCTTCTTCCATGGGACACCTCTTTACTTTGGTATGATGAACCCAAAGTTTCACTTCTGACAATTTCAGTGAAGTGTGAGTTGTTAGAGGCACCTCATAGGGTCCCTTTCACTTCTCTGTTCCCAACTGGAGTGGGGACCTGAAAGAGGCAAACTCATTTATAATGGTTAGTATCTGACCCACTCATTTGGCATATTGCTTTACTCATGTTTCTATTACCGTACTTACCTCAGGGTGCTATGAAGGGTCTCTCATAAACTATTTCTTAGGGGCTTAACTTAAGCCTGCTTCAAGGGGCTACCCTTATCCAGAGGAGGGCAAGAGGCAAAACCCTATCCTACTTTAGATGGGTTTCATGCAATTTCCATTCTAGATATAGGGCTTTGCTTACTTGCTGAGTTACTTCTGCTACAAAGGAGAGTCCATTATCATTCTGTATGGAGGAAGGGAGCCTATGAACATCTTGATGACCTGCAGGATCATTGACTTCACTGTGTCCAGCTCCTTGGAGAAGCAGCTCACCAGGTTCCCACTGGGGCATCTGCTCAAAGAAGCTCACGGGTGACCACAGGACATTGTGAGTAGTCAAACATGGTGATACTTTGCTAAATTCCCAGGGCTCTGTGGAAGCTCCAGGTCTCTTCCTTCTTGGCCCCATCTTTCTGCAGCTCAGCTGTGCTGCTGTGGTGCCTGCATGGCCTCTTTCCCTGGATTGGTGATGCCCATCATCCCATCGTCCTCCGAGGCCTATTCCTACTCTGTGCTGGCGTATGTGCACAGGAATTCTGTGAAGGCCCTGTCTTGGGCCAGCAGCTCCTGGTAGGAGCCCATCTCAGAGTGAGTTCCTTCAGAAGGATTCTGGTAGCTTCAGACACTTTCTCCATTGGGGTAGGATAAGCCTCTACCCCACCTGAAAAGGGTATCTACTTATACAGGTTTGGGCATCTGAGTGAAATTGCCAATCATTGAAAGAGTGGGTCCCCCTGTGTTGAGCTCCCTGTGCAGCAGGTTGCTTTTCTGTAGTATAATAATTTAAGGTTTCGTTCAATAGCCCTTCTCATCACACCCCAGCACATACATTGGATCACAATAACACCAGTCTCTTTTAGACATAGACTTATAGCTATAAGTTGGCCAGTCAGCCAAGATTCTCCCCAAGGGGCTTTCAGATAGAGCCTCCCTATGTTGCAACAAAACTTTACAAACAGCAAACACAGTCAATGAAAGAATAATGCTGAGGCCTTACCAAATGTATGGGAACTGGACAAACGAGAACCAAGTTCTCTCAAATGAGAACCAACATCTCCCAATCCAAAGGGGAATGAGTTCCCCAGGTTCACTAGTTGAAACGAAGCTCACAAACCATCTCAAACGCCAAGGTCTACCAAATGGGAACCATCCAAACTAGAACCAAATTCTCAAATGAGAACCAATATCTCCTAATCCAAAGGGTACAAATGAGAACCAAATTCTCTCAAATGACAGCCAACATCTACCAATCCCCCTGGTTCCCTGGGAACCATACAAACAAGCTCCAGATCCAAACCAGCTTCCCTAGTTCCACTCAACCTCGTGACTTTCACCCCCAAATGGCACTTCCAAACAAAATCTACAAATGCCCTGCAAGAACAGCAAGAAGGTCTGAAAACCTCCCAAATGGGTGGAATCAAGGGTCTTGCCATGCCCGCCGGGAAACTTATTCAAACAAATGGCCAAGGCATCCAGACACTTCTCAAATCCGTTTCCTTCTCCTCAACTTAGTTCAAGCTGTGGGGAGCTGTGTCTACTTTGGGGAGAAAGAGACAGGAGTTCCCCAGAGCTAAAACAGGCTCTGGCAGCTGCTGGGGCTGCCCCTCACTCTCTTATGTTGAAAAGAAGCCGCTCCTACCAGCAAAGACCCATGGCTTGACCCGGGGCTGCTCCCTGCTGCTTCCAGCCACCACAGCAGTCACACGGTGCTGTTCCACCGTGGTGCCAATGGGTCCACCTAGGGATGCCTAATTCTCTTACCAAAAGTTTGGCACTTGTCCCTGAGGCCACATCAGAAGAATGAGGACAAGTGGTTTGAGGTGAAGGAAAGGGAGGTTTATTAATTTGATGACAAATGAGGAAAATGGCAGACTGCCATCTTAAAGTACCAATTTTCCTAACTATAAGCAGAAATACAGAGCTTTTAAAGGAAAGTTTTTTAGCGTTAGGCTACTGCTGTTTAATTATAGTTGATGATTCTGATCCATCCCACCTCAGGTGAAGACAATCTCATGACCTCCGCCTGGACCTCTGCCAGGACAATTCTGTTGAGCCATCTCCTGTGGTACAAAGAACAGAGGACACTCCCCTGTCCCCTCCCGACCGCTGGCCTGAGGCAGGGATGCAGGTTTTAAATCCCAAAAAGAGTGGGGAAGTTTTGAAGAGACAGCTCATCAAACATTTTTACCCTTTTTCAGGCCATTCCCTCTGTTACACTGGCCCATATGGAAAAGTCAAAGATTAGGTGGTAATTCTGGTAACCTTCCTTAAGAGAAAACTGGGACATTCTCTCTCCCAAGTCTTCCCTTCCTGCTTCCTCCTTCTTGTAAGAATGGTGTGGCATCAGGAGCTCCATCTTGGACCATGAGGACAAGGACTGCTCTTTAGGGAAGAGGGTGTAGATAGATAGATGCAGCTGGTGTCAGATGATCCTAGACCCATGCTATGGTCTGAATGTTTGTGTCCTGCCCCCCAAGTTCATACCTTTTAATCTAATCTCCAATGTGGTGATATTACGATGTGGGGCCTTTGGGAGGTGACTAGGTCATGAGGGTTTTGCCTTCATAAATGGTATTAATGTCTTTATAAAAGAGACCTGAGAGAGCTCGTTTGCCCCTTCCACCAGGTATGGACACAAAGAAGATGCCATCTACAAGGAACATGCTCTCACTAGATGCTGAATTTGCTGGAGCCTTGATCTTGGACTTCCCAGACTCCTTAACTGTGAGAAATAAATTTCTATTGTTTATAAATTGCCCAGTCTCCCAGCCTGAGCAAGAGCAAGACACTGTCTCTACAAAAAATAGAAAAATTAGCCAGGCATCGTGGTGTGCACCTGTAGTCTACTCTGGAGGCTGAGGTAGGAGGATGGCTTGAGCCCAGGAGTTTGAGGTTGCACTGAGCTATGATGATGCCACGGCACTCTACCCAAGGTGACAGATTGAGACTCTGTCTCAAAACAAAACAAAACAAAACAAAACACAAAAGCCAAAAAACAAAAAAGAAAGAAAGAAAAAAAAATTATCCAGTCTACAGTATTTTGTTATAGCAGCCTGAATGGACTAAGACAATCCACACCACCATGGAGTTGTACTACCAAGGTCAGAATCCCAGTCTGTACTTACTAGCTGTTTGGCTTGGGGAAAACTTCTTCCCTCTCTAAGCTTCAGTTCCTTTACTATCTAATAGTATCCACCGTATTGAGCTGTTGTGATGATTGAGCAAGCCAGTATATATAACATATGAGCCAAATCTGTTAAGAATTAATAGGTCATGAGGGTTAATTTCCTCCCTCTCCCTCCTTTTTTCATTACATTTTAAATTTTGAAATGTTTTTAAATCACAAAAGGTAACTTTCAGTTTTGAGAAATGTGGTAACCTGCTGTTGAAAAACATTCACTAGAATATTCAGTAAGTTCAGAATATCCACAGTTAGCATGTGTTGGTTTACACCTGTAATCCCAGCACTTTGGGAGGCCAAGGTGGGAGGATTGCTTGAGGCCAGGAGTTCAAGACCAGCCTGGGCAACATAGCAAGACCCCCATCTCTACAAAAAATTTAATGAAAAAACAAAAACAAAACATCTGCAGTTAGATCGGAGAAACTGCAAGGGTCTGTGGTGTGGAGCTGGCTTAAAGCTTGGAACTAAAAACAATTTTTTACTTTTTTGCCATAGAGGCAAGATACGGATTTTATTTTCATCTAGATGTTCCAGGAAGTGGAGGTCGTGTGGGTTTTCAACACGGAGAGGAAGGCAGAGGGGGTGGGAATGTGGCTATTCCTTACACACCAGGGACAACGGCCCACAGGGAGTCCCCACCGTCTGGCTGTAGAGGGCTCCAGCAGATCACAGAGTCCAAGGACTGAGTGCCTTTCAGGGGCCCACAGATTGGGTTTGAGCCAAGCAGTCTGTGCCCCGTGTTCTGGTTCTTGCCTACGATGCTCTCCAGAGTCTCACAAGTCACACAGATTGAGTCAGGCATGGCACTAAGCATTTTCTTTTAAAAATGTAATTTATAATTATATAGATTAGTAGTTATAACTAAAAATACGAAGGAAACAATTGGTAAGTGTAGACATTTATAAAAAAATTCTACCTTCTACTCCCCCTTTCATTCCAACACTTGGGAGTGGTTTTTCCTATGTTCCTATACAAACATCAACACCCACGTAACTGATTTGCTGGGGAGTCCCATCCCTTTGGGGAACGTAGCAGTCGGGTCCTGGCAGGGACCTCCAATGGGCTAAAGGAGGGGGTTTAAGAGGGGGCCACTTCCAAGGGTGAGGGCAGGGTCCAGGGACACCATGAGGGAAGGTGCAACACCCTGGGGTAGCATCCTCCAACAGCTGTCACCACCCCCAGGTCGGTGGGACCAGGGAGCAGCTGTTCCTGGAACCCAGAGGGAGAGTCTGTAGCTGAACAAAGAAAGCAGAGGACAGACCTCAGTCCTCTGTCCCCTCTCACCTCCTCTGGCTGTACCCACTGACCGAACCACCACCTCCTGATTTGACTGGAGAGGCTGCAGCAGGTGGCCACAGACTCCTGTAGTAGCTCATCGCCCACAGTGGTTCAGCGCCGGCTCCGCATGCCCCTGCACAGGGGGATTCACTCGGCGCCTCTGCCCTGGGTGGTCCCCTTGCCCACTGGTTAAGCAGATGCCTGTCTCCCTCCACCCCCTACCCCACAGGATCCTCTGTTCCTTTTTGTTAAAAATTGAGACAGGGTCTTCCTATATTGCCCTGGCTGGACTCAAATTCCTGGGCTCAAGCCATCTTCCTGCCTCAGCCTCCCAACTTGCTGGGACTGCAGGACTGTGCCACCACGCCTGGCCTCTGCTCTAGAACATTGAGGGATGTTCTTGGTGTCTCGCCTCTGGGTTTTGGATGAGAAACACCCTTTCCTCCTCCACAGGGATGGTCTCTGTGGACCCCACCCTGAGTCCTCCCCTTCTGGGGCTGGGGCTGGTGGGGCCAACTGCTCAGAACTGGCACCACCCAATAGATCCCACCCACGGGAGCTTCATATCAACTATTGTGGGTACTCTGGACCTTTCTGAAGCTTTCCTTAGGCCCTTTCCCTCACAAATGAGCTCCTATGATTTCCTGGGACCGCTGCCAAGACGTTGGCACTCCCGGACAGCTGATCTGGCCCTAAACGTGCCTTCGAGAGCTGGTTACATTTCACGACCTTTATTGTGGTGAATGGAAGGCAGCTACTGCTTCTGGCTTGAATGTGGGACCAGATCTTTCCGTCACTGTGGGTCTTCGGTATGGCTGGTTCCTGCTTTGCCACATGAGCCCTGGGTGAAATTGCCCCAGGTCTCTGTTCATCTCCTGACTAAGGAATGTAGGAAGAATGAACACACTTTTTATGTCATTTGATTGCCCCTCCAGGTGCTGGGTCTTTATGCTCTGGGTGTGGCTTCAGGGTGGTCCTTATACCGGACCCACTCCTTCATGTCACTCAGGTTTCTGCTGAAAGGTCACCTCTTGGGGAGTCCCTCCTGGTCACAGTGTCCAGAACAACCTCCTCGATCACTTTCTAGCTTGTCTCACTCTGGTCACTTCTTTCATGATGGCCACGATCGGACTGGGTCTTATTACCTGAGGGCTTCCCCCATCAGACACGAGCACCACGATGCCAGGGATCTCGTCTGTTTTGTCATTCGGTGTCCCTGGCCCTAGCACCGTGCCTGGCACAGATAGGTGCTCAAGTAAAGTTTATTGTCAAGGAATCAACTACTTGGGAGGTATAAGTCTACCTCTCCATTTTGCCAAGGATGATATGAGGCTCAGAGAGGGCAAGCAACTTATCCAGGGTCACACAGCTGGCCAGAGGCAGAACTGGGATTGAACTCAGTTCTGCTAAATCCAGAACTTGTTCCCTCCCGACATTTGACGAAAGGAAAGTGATACTCCGGCCAGCAGGTAGTCTGCATGCTCGTCTAGAGCGAACTCAGGTGGGTCCTAGGAGATGTGTCTTCATGGTGACTCAAAATAAGAACTACTCACCTGTGTTGTGTACCAGCAGTGTACCTCCACTGTCCCCAAACCCTTGTTTCTTTTGAAAGTTTTTAAAAAATTGTTTTTTTCTTAGAGACAGGGTCTCGCTCTCTCGCCTAGGCTGGAGTGAAGTTGCGTCATAGTAGCTCACTGTAACCTGAAACTCCTGAGCTCAAGGGATCCTCCTGCCTCAGCCTCCCAAGTAGCTGGGGCTACAGGCATGCACCACCATGCCCAGCTAATTTTCAATTTTTTTTTTTTTATAGAGACAGGGTCTCAGTATGTTGCCCAGGCTGGTCTCGAACTCCTGGCCTCAAGTGATCCTCCCACCTTGGCCTCCCAAAGTGCTGGGATTACAGCCACGAACCATAGCACCTGGCCCTAAAGTTTTGTTTTAATGATTAAATTTACAGCAGCTCAGTGTGAGACAACAAAGCAACAGAGATGTGTAGAAAGTTAAAAGGGTCTTTGCTCCAATTCTGTTTGTGGTCCCAGTGTGTGATATTATGAGATAAATAATATACCAGTTTTCATTCGTGGTTCCTGGCTTATAGCTCCCATAGTCCTTGTTATAGTTTTTTGTTATAATTTGGGGGCATTTTGAACCACAGAAGCAGGCCTCAGGAAACAGAATCTCTCTCTCTCTGTCTAACTTTCTCCTGGCCTCTTTCACCAGCCCATGGCAGGACTCTAATCTCCTGCCTTCCTGGATTGTGGGTAATTAAGACCCATTCCAGAGAGGGTCCTGACCCCATACCCTGGAGGAAGGAATGCTGCCCAGAGGAATCCGAACAGACAGGCCTTACTTACAGCGTTTAGATCTTATCCTTTTTGTCCAATCACGTTTCAACAGGACTGTGTGTGCTTCAGTCATGTCTTGCCAATGAAGCCTCCATAAAAGGAGCAAGAGGACAGGTTTCAGGGAGTTTCCAGGTAGCTGAACGTGTGTAGGCAAAGAACTCATCCACATGCTGGCAGGGTGGCACACCCCAACTCCACGGAGACAGAAGCTCCTGCCCTCCGGACCCTTCCAGACCTCACCCTATATATCTCTTCATCTGGCTGTTTATTTTTATCCTTTAAAATATCCTGCATAATACACCGGTAAACATACGTAAGCATTTTCCCCGAGTTCCGTGAACTGCTCTAACAAACTAATCAAACCCAAAGGAGAGGTTGTAAGAAGCCCAACTCGAAGCTAGTTGGTCAGAAGTTCTGGAAGCCTAGACTTGTGTCTGGTGTCTGAAAGCGGGGGAGCAATCTTGGGGACTGAGCCCTCACTCTGTGGGATCTGCCACTCTCTCCAGGTAGACACTGTCGGAATTGGAGGACACTTAGCTGGTGTCTGTGGCAGAATTGATTGCTTATTTATTGGTGGGGAAACATCCGCATACATTTGGTCACAGAAGTCTTTCTGTGTGTTTGTTGTGGAGTGGGAGTAGAGGAAAACACAGTCGAGTTTTTTCACACAGCGTCATGTGTGGATTCTTCTGGATTTTTTTCAATGTGTAAGCAAATGTGTACACACAGACTGTCATACGCACACTCATAAGTTTTATATATAGATGGGACCATTACTCACATATCATTTGAAACTTACTCTTCTGTACTCTCTTTCCTCCAGCCTCCTCAGTCAAAAAATTCCTAGAACAAAGAGCTTTCCCTTAGGGATGGCTTCTTCCCACCAGATCCAGGATTTAGGAGTCCCAGTGATAAATCCCGCCGTACCCATGGCTGCGGAGTCCTGCAGGGGTATCAGTTCTTCCTCATGGCTAATGGAAGTTCACCATCTGCTTACAGCTTCAATATGGGTCTACATTTTGCTTCTCACCTTGGCCTTCCCAAGGATAAATTGTGTGGTCCCACATGTTGGTGATCTGAGCATGAATTTCAAAGGAACAAGATCTCACTTGCCCTTTTGTGCAGCCTGGGCACCCCATCCCATACCTGCCCTTGGAGGTTCTCCCTCTTCACTCATGTCTCTGCTAAAAGATCACCTCCTCCTGGAAGCCCTCCCTGAGTGTCTGGTTTATTTATTTGGTGGTATGATTTTTTGGGATTATCACCTGTCTCTTCATGAGATACGATCCCTTTGACACCAGAGTGTCCCCGTTTGTATTCCCAGTGCCTAAAACAGTGCCCGACAACATAGTAGATGCTCAGTAAGCATACAGTTGCATGAATAGCCATGAGAGGTATAGATTTTTCTCCTTATTTTATAACTGAAAAAAGCCTTAAGAATTAGAGAGGTTGAGAAGGTCCCCTCCCAGCACCGTTGCAAAACCTCAAGCTAGGAATCTTCTTTTCTTTTCTTTTTTCTTTTTGCCAATGGCTTCCCTTGCCAATCAAGCCAGAATCTTAAAGCAAGTCTTAAACATGAAGGAGTATACACCAATCCCCTGTGGATCTATTAAGATGCAACTCTGAGTCAGTGTTAGGTTATTAGGTATGAAATGTCCGATTTCCTTAAGTACTCAGTTTGACAGTTGATATCTCTGACATTTCACTTTGACACTTGTAGTTTTATTTTTATTGTGAAGATACATCCTCAGTCTTTCAAACACACATTTTGGCTTGTGATTATCTCTCAAATTTTTTTTACAGCAATTTTTGTGAAAACATGGATAAGTAAAAAAATTTGTGTTATTTTCGAATATGAGTTCCATCATGGAACAAAGGCAGTGCAGACAGCTCAAAATTTCTACGAAATGTTTGGGAAGGATGTGGCTAGTGAGTGCTGATGGTTTGAGAAGTTCTGTTCTGGTGATTTTAATCTTGAAAATGAGCCACGTGGGCGACCTGAGACCAAGGTGGATAATGAGGAGCTGAAAGCTGTAGTGGAAGCAAATCCATCTCAACCTACTTGTGAATTAGCAGCAAGGTTTGACGTTACTATTCCAACAATATTGGACCATTTGAAACAAATGGGCAAGGTAAAGAAGCTGGATAGATGGGTTCCGCTTGAATTAAATGAGCGTCAGAAGAGAAATGGTCTCGAAGCTTCCTTTCTTTGCTGTCACGACATAAAGGTGAACCATTTCTACACTGAATTGTTACGTGTGATGAAAATGGATTCTCCTTGAGAACCGCAAGGGTTCGGCACAATGGTTGGATAAAGATGAAGTGCTAAAACACGGTCCAAACCAAATATTCATCAAAAAAAGCTAATGGTGTCTGTTTGGTGGTGCAGCACTGGTATTATCCACTACAGCTTCACGAAACCTGGTCAATCAATGACAGCGGACGTCTACTGCAACCAGTTGGATGAAATGATGAAGATGCATGTGATTAAGCAGCCGAGATCGGTCAATAGGGACAAGCCAATCCTCTTGGAAGACCACATGTTGCAAAACACAATACAGCTCAAACTACAGCACCTGGACTTGGAAACTCTCTGTCATACACCGTATTCACCGGACGTTGCACCAACTGACTACCACTTCTTCCAGGCTTTGGACCACTTCTTGCAAGAAAAAGTATTCAATTCTCAACAAGCTGTGGAAAAGGCCTTTTGTGATTTCATCGCCACTCGCTCTCCAGGCTTCTTTGCTGCTGGCATGAGCAAGCTACTGTTAAGATGGCAAAACTGTGTTGATAGTTTAGGTGCATACTTTGATTAATTGTACTGCTTGTTTGAGATATAATAAACTACACTTTTGATTCGAAATCAGACATTTCATATTTAATGACCTAATATTTTTGTGCAGGGACGTGAGATTTTGCATTTCCTGTAAGGTCTTAGGTGACACTGATGATGCAGGTCTGTGGACCACACTTTGAGTAGCTGAGACTTAGAGCTCATGGCTGCAAACCTCTCTTTCCTCTCCAGATATTTAATAAGCACCTACTATGCACCAGGCTTTGCTGTCACCTGTACTGTCACACTTGCCTAATTTGCTGTGGGACTGGAGCAAGTTGCTTCCCCTCTCTGAATCTCTGATTCCTCTTCTGTAAAAACGGGCCCATGAGGGTGATGCTGCAGGGCTGTTGGATGATCACTCAGCAACAACAGTAACAGCAACAAAAGAGTAGCATTAATTGAGCCCTTACTCTGCCTAATGCGTTTTACACACATTGTCTCTTTTACTTGTAACCACAATCTTGTGAAGTGGGTGCTACTGAAATGCCCATTTACAGACACAAAGGAGCATAGCCCAGTGGTGAGGGGCATACGATGTGAGGCTGGGCGGTAGGGGGCATAGCTTGGCTCCCCCAGCTGTGTGACTGTGGGCAGTCACTTAAATATTTTCCAGAATTGATTCCTCATTCATAAAATGAAAAAAAGCAATGGTTAATATACTTAAAGGACTTGAAACAGATTCAGTGACTTATGTGGCAACTTTCTGGCCGCCACTGCTCTGGCTGCCTGCCCATTCCAGGCGATAGCACTAAGCTGGGGCTCCTCTGTGGCCACTAGGACCTTTCTTCGGTTCTAGGACCTGCTGGTTTCCCCTAACCTGGATTTGTCCTCACCCGCAGGAGCATCTTGGGGTGAAGATTGGGCCCCATGAGAAGGCTCTGGGCGGTGCCCACTCCTCTGAGGCTAGTGAGCCTGAATCTCTGTTTATTGAGCTGGGATTGACCAGATCAGGAGAACGTGCCTGGCTTTTGGGCTCTCCATGGCCATATCAGGAAGAACTTCGGCCCCAGCCCAGGACACCACAGGGGTATTCGGACAGATCAGGGAAGGCAGAGGGGAGGGTTATGGCAGTGGGCCCTCTGGGCAATGCTGGAGCCATTGATTCAAAGCCTCAAGAATTTCCCCTCGGGCCCACAATGTGTGAATTCACATAAATGGCTTGAATCAATTTAAGACTGGTTCCTTACTTGAATGGGAAGAGCGCCAGAGAGAAAGGTTTGGTCTTGTGTGGACAACCTGTTCCTTTGAGCTTGCACTTGGTAGCCCGCTTGCCCTCTCTGGCCTCAGTTGGCTCTATAAGGGCATCTTGCACTCTGGGCATGTCACTTGGTCCTTACTATCTGCAAGGTGCTTGGAACCCTGGACGAGCAGGCGAACTTGGAGGATTGCAGGTAGGTGCCTCAGTGGGTACTACAAGTTGGCATGCTTATATCAAGACTTGCACAAGTAGGTTCTTTATGTGAGCCACAGAGAATTTTAGCGAGCACCACACCAAGGTGCTTAATGGAGCCTAGTAGGCAGCCCCTGGCCACACTGACGACAGGAACGTGCAAGTTGTCCTGGCCCTGTTCACCTCCTGACTCAATTCATGCTTTACTGCTGCATTGTCTTGGAAGGCAGGTTCTGTAAACTCTGGGGCTCAGAGTCACTTTATCGCCCCAGCTTACCCTCCACCCTACGTGGGAGGTCCTGAGTCCTGAGGGTCCAGTGCTTGTGCTGTGTCATCCTGAACTGGTTCCTCTGCACCCAGCTGCTTCCCCGCCCCATGTTTTGGCCGCCTGCCTGGGCATGACCCAGCCCAGCCCAGCCCTGCTGCAGCGTCCTTTATCAGGGCCCAGGGGCAAAGACCTCCCTGCAGAGGGGAGAGGAGGTTGTGTGCACAAGCTGCTCCTGAGAGAAGGTGCCAGGCTGGGGGTGGTGGGCCTGGAGGGTCCTGGCCCAGGATGGGGAGGGGCTGCCCAAGGCTGGGGTGGCTCCAGGGACGTGGCCCTGGGAATGGTGGTTTCCTGGAAACTGAGCCCCTGGCAACCTCCCTGTGATTCAGGCTGGGCCTTTCTGACTCTCCCCAGCCTGTCTCTTTTCCTTTCTAGGTGCTTGTCGGGTAACTAGAAGCCAGTTGGCTGCAGATTCTGGCTGGGTCTTTGGACTTTAGCTCTTAGGCACTGTTTACCCATCTCTGAGCCCTCCCCGCCCCTGCCCCTCTGCACTGCCCTGGAGCCCCCTTCCCTCTCCTGGGCCTCAGGGACTCCCCTCCACCCCGTCTGCCCTGCAGGATGCCGCAGCTGAGCCTGTCCTGGCTGGGCCTGGGGCCGGTGGCAGCCTCCCCGTGGCTGCTGCTGCTGCTGCTCGGGGCCTCCTGGCTCCTGGCCCGCGTCCTGGCCTGGACCTACGCCTTCTATGACAAGTGCAGCCGCCTCCGCTCTTTCCCGCAGCCCCCGAGACGGAACTGGTTTTGGGGTCACCTGGGCCTGGTGAGTGTGGCAGCAGGTGGTCTGGGGTGTGAGGGTGGGTGGACTTCCCGAGGGCCGGGAAGGGGGCTCAGGCTGCTGGGGGTGGAGGGGGGCTGGGGTCTGGGAGGGCAGAGAGGCGAGGGAGGCGGCTCACTCCTTCCTCTGCTCACTCCCTCACTGCTCTGCTGTGCTGCCCCAGGCCTTCCTCCCCTCCTCGTCCCCCCACCCCTAGCCTGCTTAGGATCCTTTTCCTGCTTATCTTACCACACTGGTGCACCTGTGATGGGCTATCAGGGAGGGCTGCACAGAGCAGGGACCCCTGCGTTCCCACAGTCTCCACTGCTGGACTTGAGGCCTCCTCAGGGGCCCTGTCCAGGGTCTGCTCCCTGCCTGGCCCATTTCCTGTGTCTGCCCCTCTCTGGGCTGCTGCTTTCCACAGGAATCGGCTGTGACCACCCCACCCCCCCCCGCAACAGGGGCACAGGTGGGCAGAAGACAGGTGTGAGCAGCATCCCACCCCCTGCCCTTCCTGGGCACCTTCCTCTTATCCTGCTCTTCCCACTAAGATGTCCCAGTGGGTCCTGCTGTGCAGCCTGGATAAAAGTTGGCCACTCACTTCCCTTTTCTGAAGCCTTTCTTAACCCCCCTCCCCCTCATCTTGACCTCTGACTCAGACCTGGTCTCTCCTTTGGGGGATGTGTCCTCAAGTCTGTTCATTTGTAATTGCAGGGGCAATGGGCATGTCTGTAGGTTCAGTGGGATGCACGGGACACACTATGCACAGAGTCTGGCGTGCACAAGGTGCTCACAGGTGGGACTCGCTGTCCTGATGTACAGTTGGAGTTCATCTCTGTGCTTCTGGTATCTGCTGAGGCTGGAATGTCCTGGGTATGCAGACCCTTCTCCTTGAAAGGAACTGCCGCCTTTGTGGACCAGCCAGGACATGAAAGGATGTGGGAACTAGCCCTAGGGACATGTTCTAAGGCTACACTGCTGCCTACAAACTCCCCATATGGCTACCCCTGGGCTGGAACCACTCCCAGGACAGGAAAATCATTCTTCTTGAGCCAAAGTGGGCCTCTCTGTGAGCAAATGACATGTCATCTCCCTCTGCCCTGAAATGAACCCTTGGGACTTTGAAACAGCCCTGACAGGGAAGGAGCAGGAGGAAGCAGAGGTTCCCTGCACCTGTGCAAAATCCGGAAGGCTATTCCCTGCAGAGGCCACCCGCCTCTGAAGGCTGCAGGGTATCTGCTGTGGCTCCTCCTGGGGAAAAGTATTAGTCAGGGTTCTCCACAGAAATAGAACCAATAGGATTGATCTATCTATCAATCAATCATCTATCATCTATCTATCTATCTATCTATTGAGAGAAGAGGGAATTTATAATGAGAATTGGCTCATGGATTTATGGGGACCTAGACGTTCTGTGATATCCCATCTGCAAGCTAGAGAAACAGAGACGCTGGTGCTGTAATTTAGTTTGAGTGCAAAGGCCTGAGAAGCTGGAGTTCTGATGTCCAAGGGCAGGAGAAGAGGGATGTCCCAGCTGCAGAAGACAGAGCCCAGTCCCCCTTCCTGTGCCTTTTTGTTCTCTCTGGGCCCTCAATGGGTTGGATGATGGCTGCCCACACTGGGGAGGGAAGATCTTCCTCCCTTAGTTTGCTGATTCAAATGGTAATCTCTTCTGGAAACACCCTCACAGACACACCCAGAAACAATGCTTTACCAGCTATCTGGGCATCCCTTAGCCCACTCACGTTGGCACCTAAAATTAACCATCACAGGAGGTGACAGCCCTGCCTTGCTTGCAGGTCCCCCCCACGGAGGATGGTTTGAGGGAGATGACTCAGCTGGTGGCCACCTACCCCCAGGTCTTTATGAGGTGGCTGGGCCCCACCCTACCTGTCATCACTTTGTGCCACCCTGACTTCGTCCGGTCTGTCCTCAATGCCTCAGGTACCCATGCAGAGCTTGTGGTGGTGGGCGCCGTGGCACATCCAAGGCCTTCCAGCCCCTCCTCCCCCAAGCTCCTGTGTGGCTCCTGCAGCAGCCAGGTCCCTCCTTCCCTCTGCTCCCTCAGCCATCTTCCCCTTCCCTTCTTGTCCTCACCAGCCCCCACCTCAGTGTCTCCTCCCTGCTCTGCCATCTGCATCACCCTCCTACCCTGCCCTGGTACTCTGGACACCACTGGGGCCCCAAGAGGCCTCAATCCAGGGCCCTAATTGGAAGAACCCCCAAGCTTGAGGAGATGGATATGGACAGAGACATCCCCAACTTCTCGTGGTCAGGAATGGGCCAGAAGGAGATGATCTGTGACAGCTCAAAGAAGAAACAAGCTCTCTGCTGGGGCAGGCTGGAGGCTTCCTGGAGGAGGAGTTGCTGGAGCTGGGTCTGAAAGGAAGAGTAGGAATTTTTTAAAGCAGGAGGCAGGGTAATGCTGTGGGCATTGTTAGTATTCAAGGTCTCCTGCTAGGGCTGGCATCCACCTTCTCGGTCTCCAGGCCCAGGGCAATGAGGAGGACATGTGGCTGGTGGAGGGTATGTTCTTGTCATGACTGAGGCTGTTCCTCAGTTGTGGGTCACACCCGGCCCATGTCTGGGACATTAAAGGGACCATATTTAAATCCTATCTGGGGCCCGTCTGTGCAGCATGCTGAGGTCATGTCAGACCATCTCAGGTCTATGGTAGAGTACCTTGTATTATGCTGGGGGTAGTCATGTATTTAGTAGTCATGTTAGTACATGTTAACACATGTCAGGGCCATGTCACATATCCCAGGTCCATGTCAGAAGTCAGAGGGTTCTGGGGCAAACAGGGTATCCTAAGTCCCTCTAAAAGCATTTTGTAGAGCTTTGAGCTATGATCATGTATTGCAAAACATGTTGGACCATATAGGAGCCATGTCAGGCATGATGGGGCGTGTCATGCCACGTTAGGGCATGTTGTTGCTCTACTGTGTGGCCCCCTCTCCTCCCCCATCCTCCCTGCTCCCTCTGCCTTTGGCCCCCTTCCTGCAATGCTGGGCTTGGAGGGGGGAAGTGCAAACCCCTGGCTGGGAGCCTCCTCCCCAACCCCAAACCCCTCCCCTCCCCCCTCCATGTCCCCTTATGTTCCTCAATCATGTCAGCTGCCATCGCACCCAAGAATGTGGTCTTCTACAATTTCCTGAAACCCTGGCTGGGTGAGTAACTGCAGGTGAAGGGGGTGGGGACAGCCTTGTGGGGCCAGGAGAAGGCACTTTCCTTGCCCACTGCCCTTGGCTGCCCTACCAGGGGATGGGCTCCTGCTGAGTGCTGGTGACAAGTGGAGACGCCACCGTCTCATGCTGACTCCCGCCTTCCATTTCAACATCCTGAAGCCCTATGTGAAGGTTTTCAACCAGAGTGTGAATATCATGCACGTGAGTTGCTTGACCTCAGGGTCCCGGTGGAACCTTCTGGAAAGGTGGAGTGGCCTCAGAGAGGTCTGGTCTGACATTTTGGCTCTGCTGGGTGGCTTTGGGACCACTGCTCTTCCTTTCCAAGCCTTGGTTTCCTCATATGTCAAATGGGAATAATAATCCCTATTTAAAAGGAGGTCAAGATGATATAATCGAGTCCTGTCCCTGGCACAAAGTAGATACTCAGACAGTGTCAGTTTCTATGTTTCTGCCACACAAGCCATGTCATCTCAGCAGAATAAATGATGAAGATTGCACAGTAGCTATTTTTGAGTAACAAACCACTCCAAAATCATTGGTTTAAAATAAGAAGGGTTTATGATTACTAACAAGTCTATGGGATAGGTGGCTGGTTCTGGCCGTGCAAGGGGTCACTCATGGTGCACGACCAGCTGTGGGTCAGGTCGGCAGCTGTGCTGATCCCAGCTCAGTCTCTCACCTGTGTGGGGCTTGGCCGGCACCAGGCTGATCTAGGATGGCCTCAGTGGGACAGCTGGACTTTCCTCCCTGGGATCCTCTCCCTCCAGAAGGGATCTCAGGGCTGTTCATGTGGCAAGGGACAGGGTTCCCAGGGAGTGAGCGGAAGTTGCAATGCCTCTTGGAGCTTTTTTATTAATTATTACCTCATCATTTGTAGCCCAGTGTAGTGGTCAATAAAAGCCTATAGTCCATCACAGAATCAAAGTGGGGGTAAAATAGATTCCATCTCTTAATGGAATTGTTGAAAAATCACACTGCAAAGGGTGTGGGTACAGGAAGATGTGAAGAATTGGGGTACAGGTTTTTGCAAGTGCCTAAGAATTTTTTTTTTTTTTACTGGTAAGTTGAGGAGTTAGCTTGTAACTGTCCCACGGATTCTCCTAGCTGCCACCATACTCCAGGGTCAGAGGCAAAGGGCAGTTTATTATCACGGTACAGCAATCAGCATGTGCTTCTTGTTCACGAACATTTTTTTCCCTCAAGCCACACAAACCCCATGGGGTTAACAGATGCCTGCCGATGTAGGATATTACATTACAGGGGAGAAGCATTAGCCTTAGGGAATCTGATTTTAGAGCAAGCAGAAACAAACCCGATATGGATTTAGGGGGAGTGATTACCTTATCCCTCAAGGCTGTTCTCTGCAAACACAAGTCTGAGAAATGGCCCAGGTTAAGAACATTAGGGCCTGGCATTCTTGGCACATACAGCAAGCTTTCCAGGGCCCATGAAGGAACTACCTCTCCCAACATAGGGATATTTTTGTAATCAATAAAAATGAGTACAGCCAACATTTATTGAGCACTCACCATATGCCAGAAACAGGGCTGTGTGCCAGTTTCATGATATATGTTGTCTAACTTAATTTTCACAAGGTGTGAGGTAGAGGTGAGTATGGTTGCCACACTATGGATGATGAAACTGAGGGCCAGAGAGATTAGGGAGCTTGCCCAAGTTCACCCAGCTGGCAAGTGAGCTAGGAGTGGTGGAGCAGGGGTTCTAACCTGGTTTATCTGGCACTAAAGCAGATCAATCTAACTTACACTGAAGATTTGACAGGTGGGACCTAGGGGAGGGCAATGAGTTGACCAAGGGCACACAGAGCACAGGAGGCAGCGCTGGAACTGGAACTCAGGTCTCCTGACTCCCAGCCTTGGGGTCTTCATCTCTGAATAGTAACAGCTTCCTCTCCCACCCAACTCTGGTCCTCCCTGGGGATGGGTGCCCGGGGCAGAGGACCAGGAGGCTGGTTCTGGGGGAGTCCATCCTGGTGGTCGGGGTTGGAGAAGGACTCAAGGGAGTCAGGTTCCCACCCCAGCTCTGTCCCCTTCTCTGGCCAGGCCAAGTGGCAGCGCCTGGCCTCAGAGGGCAGTGCCCGTCTGGACATGTTTGAGCACATCAGCCTCATGACCTTGGACAGTCTGCAGAAATGTGTCTTCAGCTTCGACAGCAATTGTCAGGAGTGAGTCCTTGCCCAGGACCTGGGAACTTGGGAGTAAGTGGGGGAAGGAGGACTGATCAGAGCAACCAAAAGAACCTTCCTGGAGGAGGTAGGCCAGAACTGGGCATTGAAGGACATGGAATAGGAAAGAGAAAGAGCCGTCCTTCCAGGTAGGTGGGACAGTGTGAGTGAAGTCAAGGAGGGTAGGACAAGCAGAGCATGTGCAGCAGGCATTGAGGAGACACCTTGGCAATGAGGGTGGAGGGGTCGGCATTGGCTAGGTCTTAAGGACATTGAAAGCCAGGCCAAGGGGTATGAATTTTGGCCTGAGGTTCCCAGGGAGGCATGGAAGGTGTTTGAGCAGATGAGAGTCATGGTCAGAGCTGAGCTGGGACATTTGACTCTGTGGAGGATTGACCGTCATGTAGACACAGAATGTAGAGACACCTGGAGAGGCAGAGGTCTGAGCTTGGTGGAGAAAATGGAGCAGCTTTCAGAGAAACTGAGGAAGAATAGGGAGAAGCAAATGCTGAGTAGGAGAGAGAGATAAGCATGGTGCCCAGCTCTGCCCTGGGGACCTGGGGCATGAGGCAGCTCACAGAGAGGTCCTCAGGCACTTTTTTCTGGATGGAACATGGTCCTGGGTTTCTGGCTGGGAGGTGCTCCCAGGGATTCACGTGTGTGAAGGAGCTGCTTCCTCTCTCTGCCCTGGCCCTGCAGGAACCCCAGTGAATATATTGCTGCCATCTTGGACCTCAGTGCCCTCATAGTGAAACGAAACCGGGAGATCTTCCTGCACATGGACTTCCTGTACTACCTCACTCCCGATGGACGGCGCTTCTGCAGGGCCTGCGACCTGGTGCATGAGTTCACGGATGCTGTCATCCAGGAGCGACACCACACCATCACTAGCCAGGCTGTTGATGACTTCCTTGAAGGCAAGGCCAAGTCCAAGATGTTGGACTTCATTGATGTGCTACTACTGGCCAAGGTGGGCATCTCTGGGATCTGAATTCCAGAGGTAGAATGGACCTTGATTTCAAATGTCAGATCGAGGAACTTGGACTTAATTCAGAAGGCACTGGGGAGCTATGGGTGGTGCTTGAGGGAGTGAGGGACCAGTCAGATACATTTTTGAGTTGACTCTGTAGAAGTCTGCCTAGGGGGAGGAAAAGAGGAGGCAGAAGAACAGGGAGGAGGCCTGTGGGGCAGGTTTGGAGATGACAAGGGCAGCATCCTGCTTGGATGATGGCTTTTCAGGAACTGTTTTAGAGTCAGGTGGCCTCAGAGGTCTTGCCTTCTCTTCAGGATGAAAATGGGAAGGAGTTGTCAGACGAGGACATACGAGCAGAGGCTGATACCTTCATGTTTGAGGGTGAGGGTCCCAGGGTGGGACTACCGTGGGGACAGGGGTCTCTCCATCCCAGGGGTGTGGTGGGTGGACCCTGGATCACTCCATTCTGCCCATTCTCCCCCGCCCCTCGTCCTCCCTGAGGGCCTCAGTGTCTGGGCGCTGTCCACCATCTGGTGCTGAAGCAGCCCAGAGACTCAAGCCTGCCTGGGTGCCCCTCAGGCCATGACACCACAGCCAGTGGCCTCTCCTGGGTCCTGTACAACCTCGCAAGGCACCCGGAATACCAGGAGCGCTGCCGGCAGGAGGTGCGAGAGCTTCTGAGGGACCGCAAACCTACAGAGATTGAATGGTGAGTGCAGGTCCTCATGGCCTGTTCCCAAGCTGTCTTACTGGCTCTGCTTCCCAAGTGGGGAAGGGGGAAGGTGGGTTTTTTTTGTTTTTATTCTGCTACTATTGCCTAGTGGAAATAGGAGTGGAGCCCAGAAGCAGGGCCTGCACCCAGCCTGAATGTAAGGAAAAGGCTGTGGGCTTTTGGGCAGAATGATTGCGCCATCCATATTTATTGCCCCACTAACCTGCTATGCAACATTGGTGAAATCAATTCCCTTTCCTGAACCACTTTGCTCTCTGTAAATTGGGAGGAATCTGTACCCTGTAGGGCTTCTTGGAGAATTAGTGACAATGTACGTAGAGCAGATGCCTCCCAGCATGGATTCTGTGAAGAAACTGTTTCTCCACCCACTTGCTTTTCTGGATAAGGTTACATTGTGTTCCCAAGATTCACTTCCTTCCAATTTGCTCTTCCATGTAATTCTCACCTTATCGTCTATTCCACAGATTCACAAAGATCTTAGTGAGTAAACATCATCCATCTCTTTGTTCAGTAAACACATCCACACTGGTGGCCCATTCCCAACCCAGTGTGTAGCCCCGTGTTAATCCTACATCAGCGAAGTTGGGGCAGAAGGAAAAGGAGGCAAGGCTGGGGAGGGAAGCAGTGAATACAAATGCACCACGCTGGGCATGGGTACAGGACAGCGCTTCCACTCAAGGGCACAGATGTGCAAAATTCAGGATAGAGGCATGCACGAAAAAGCCTGGCGTGTTCTGGAGGATGAGGGCAAGTAAAGGTGGCTGAATCCTTGTGAGATGCACAGTGTGAGGAACAGGGAGTGGCTCCCAATTAGGCTGGAGCTGGTGATGGAAGCCCCTCCTGGAATGCTTTGGGAACCATGTAAAGAGATTGGACTTTAACCTGAGGTGTGCCAGTTCAAGTCCTTTGGGAAACTGATATGAGATCAAAGCTAAATGTGGGCAGGGAGGGTGCTGTTAGGGGAGTCAGACATTGGGCAGAAATGGTCAGGCACTAGTGAATGTCCATGCTCAGTCACTGGCTGGGGGCTGCCCAGGACAGTGTGGCCTTGCTTGAATGGTGCAGCAGAACTTGAAGACCCTATAGCTGGGGACTGGCAGCTCATTGCACTCTTACAGCTAGACAGCAAATTCTTTCTTGAAGGGAGTTCTATGACTAACATAGGAAGGCAGTGGGGAGCCATGGGAGATGTTTCAGCAGGGGAGGGCAAGGTCAGATCTGGGTATTAGAAATATCTCTCTGTGGCTAAAGGGGCAAAGTGGAGGGGATGAGCTCAGGACTGGGGGTCCACTGAACAGATTCTGGGACATGGGCTGAGGGACAGAGATATTGGAGTGGACAAATATTTTGGGGTCGTGCCCTCAACTTCAAGGCTTTGTTCAGCATAGCAGTCCTGTGAGGTGGAGAGACGTTTTTGTGTTTCTCTCAACTTCAAAAAATTATATACTTGGTAAGAATTTGAAAGGGTTACAATGAATATAAGCCTCTATTTCATGCCAGCACTGCAAACCTATTCTTTCTTTCTTTTTTTGCCTCCAAGTTGCAGGAAAATCAACCCATTCTTGCCTTCGATGGCTTCCTGTGTCCTTCCAGACAACGTTCAGTCTATAACCACATTCGTCTGTTCACAATCTCTCTCTCCTTGTGCATTATTTAATCCTGTTTTTCTCTGTACAGCTGGGAGTTTGTGCAGAGCACTCAGGCAGGCACATTGACAACACGGCTTCAAGATCTTTTCCATTGTTTTCAACATAGAGTTTTTTTTATTTTTAAATTTTTTTTCTTTTGACACCATCCTGGAACTTGGCTGATCAACATAGAGTTTTGAAACATCAATTTTGCATTACAAAATCAAGCATGAGAACAATTTTTTCCTTTTTTGTGAAATGAAACATTACGGGGCAGATTAAGCTGACTTTCATTACCTTCTCCCCCAAACCTAAAGCCATCAATGTGTCACTTTCCCTTCTAAACTTTTCTGTAGGCAATATAGTGCATGTATATATTCTTACGTGTTCTTTTCCCTCAATAGTGTGTCTTGGAGCTCCTCCTTTCTGAGTGCTATGTAGCATTCTGTTGTTTACTGGGCTTATCCCTCTGTTGGGACATTTTCAATTATAATAGATATTGCTGGATTGCCTTTTAACATCTCTGAACTGATTTATCCTCCAGTGACTGTTAGGATTAGTGGTTCTTATGTCCTCCTTCTTGATAGCTGTATAGTATTGCATTACATGAATGTGTCACAATTTATCAAAACATTCTCCCATAGGTTGACATTTATATATTTTCCAGCCTTTTGCTATAACAAACATCATGTAGTGAACATTTGTGTACACTGACTGTTGCTTACACGTGTGAGCATCTTTGTAGGACAAACTCCTACAAGTACCATTGATGAATCAAAGACTGCTTGAGTTTTACAATTCAATAGCTCTTGGAAAACCCACTCCTACATGCAGATTTTGAGAATGCCAGTTTCTTCATATCCTCCCCAACAGTGTGCATTATGAAACTTCAAAACATTTGCCAATCTGATAGGTGCAATATAATACTTTGCTATTTTAATGAACAGCACTTTAAAAATGGGTAAAGTTGAGCATTGTTTTCACCTGTTGATCAGACATGCACGTGTCATTTTCTGTGATGTGTCAGTTTTTGCATAATTTGTTCTACTTTGGGTTTTTCTAGTTTTTATTGATTTATAAGAACTGTTTATGTATTAAGAAAATTAGTTCTTTTTTGTTATGGAAAATTCTTTATCGCGTTATCTTTGACTTTATTTTTGGTTTTGTTCACTAATTTTGGTGTAATTTATTTCTTTGTATTCAAATTTACTAATACTTTCTTTTATAGCTTCTATTTTTGTTTTTGTTTTTAAAAATCATTCTTGGAAAAGCCTTTACCACTCTAAGATTAAAGTGTAAAACTCTTGTTTTTCTCTAATGGGTTTACTTATTTCAAAAATATTTTACTTGGGTAATATTTTATTAATATTTTTATATTTAGCACCTTTTTCCTGTGAAACCTATGTTGAAATCTATTTTTCTCCAAGTGTCTAATTATCCCACAGAATTTAATGAACATTTTGTACTTGTCTCATGACTTTAAATAATAGTAGATATAAATAGCAGATTTAAAATAAGCTAAATGGGCCGGTGGCTCATGCCTGTAATCCTAGCACTCTGGGAGGCCA